>JAFIDM010012231.1:66652435-66814891 GCA_023159025.1 Thereuonema tuberculata
ACTTATTTAGACACTACGATTTTTACCAGTTAAAAACACCCCACAATATACACAGACTAATCGAATTCATAAGCCTCATCATAAATAAATTTCCTGGAAATATAGGATACAAATGCTTCGTTTTTAATGTAAATGCTTTCTTGCTTTATTTAATGTTCGCGAAAATGCCATAAGTGCAATTTAACTTACAAGGGAAGTGCGTGACCTCAAACACTGAGAACCGCACGAAAATGTTCTTAGAATATAAATCGTTCATGCCAAAAACAGTGGTATGAGTCATTCTCATGAAAAACTGCATGTCTTAGCACGAGAGACATTTGAATGATCACCTATTGAAGATCCAAGAGAGGAACTTTGGTAACGCGAAGAAACAAATTATCGATATAATAAGACCAAAAACACACATATTTCAATGCCGTGACTATGTTGCTATATTTCCCTCTGCTTAAAATAATTAAGCACTTATAATAATCCCAAACCTGCATTTTGAAGACTGAATAGTTGTGCAACACTATCAGGTAACGTTTGTTATTCAGATAGCGTAATTATTTTAAGCAGAGGGAAATATAGTAATCTAATCACGACATTGAAATGTGTGTGTTTTTAGTCCTATTATATCGATATTTTGTTTCTTCGCGTTTCTAAAGTTCCTCTCTTGGACTTTCAATAGGTGATCATTCAAATGTCTCTCGTGGTAAGACGTGCAGTTTTGCATGAGAATGGCTCATACCACTGTTTTTGGCATGAGCGATTTAAATTCTAAGAATATTTTCATGCGGATCTTAGCGTTCGAGGCCACGCACTTGCCTTGTTAGTCCTTTTAATGACACGTGATTGGCAACTGCTTTAGCATGATGACTGTGGGAGAAGGCATTTATTAACACAAGGTCCTAGTTACCGACATTTTTAATTTACATGGTTCCAATTAAAAGCTATGAAAATCCGCCAGTAATATCAGATATTAAGAAAAAAAAAAGTGAAATTCCCCTACGAAAAAGAAATTTAGATACTGCATTTATGGGATTTCCGCAAAAACTTCAAATCTGTTTGTAGAGCACTTTATGGCCGTAAACCATGTAGTTCCTGAGAATTACAAAATACAAGGAAGCTCTTGACAATGTTTTCCATTAACACTAACTAACCTACATGCACTCTATTTCAGTCTAGAAATTTGAATTTTAAAATCCGATTTTTTCAACATTTTTCAAAACGATATCTCAAACATCATTATTTTTTTAATTAAAAAAAAAACAACTTAAGTTACAAAAGAAAGTTCAGTAGAAAGAAATAGGTACAATCTGAATCTTTTTGAAATCTTAATTAAATCGGACAAGGTAAAGTTGACACGCCAATAGTCAAATACGAACATGCTAACAGAATCACAATAGTGGTATCAGAAGCAATGTTAATACTTTTTAGACAATTCTGTATAATTCGTCTTTGTTTATTAAGATAACTGTTTTCTTCCAAACCTTTATGTGAATTGGTGGTTTTTCAGCCCTGTGGGTCCACTTTCTACCAAAATCAACATAGAGATCACATTTAGGACCATTTATCTACCAACACAACTTCAGGTTTTTAGGATAAATAATTTTTAAGTTATCGCAAAATTAATGCCCTTTATACATAGTTAAAGTAGTTTGACATTTTTTCCCCAAAGATTATTAGTTTATTGTTTATAATTGAATGTAACCCCAGAATCATTAAGTTGCATTCTTGTTTAAATATAACTAAGTATCATCCTTGTAACAAAATTTTAGCTTTCAAGGAAATGTAGTTTATAAGGTATCTTGATCACAGACGCACAGGCATGCGTGTTTCGACTCAAAAATTGGAATTTAACCGTTTTGTTTTTGTTTTATTTAAAACCTTTTTCCCAACGATGTTTATTAAACTCTAACCAAATGTTTAGATTAGTATGAGCGAAGCGTATGTGCCGATTAGCTGTAGATTAGGTGAGTTGAGGTTTAACCCCCTCCAGGATATTTATATTGAAAAATTTTGAAAATTATAATGCTACTATACTTTTAATTAATAAAAAAATCCTCTGTCTGCTACGCGTGCAAAAATCTTTAAGTTTCTGTCGTCCAGATGACGGTCGCTCATTGTGAATCCATTTGTCGCGTAGCGCTAACTGAGGTCTAATGGTCAGCCCGACCCAACGAGTTAAAAACCGGTATCCTTTTGACATAGGGCTGGATGAACTGTCAAAATGAGAAATGATGTCTGGAGTTCATTAGGGTCCATCTGAAGGAGAAATAACCATAGAAAAATCCCCGACCACCTCCGAGACCACCGCCGGAATTGAAGCCGGGCTCCTCCAGTCCTCAGTCCAACGCGTAAACTACTGGACTACCGGACTCAGTAATATTCTATTTCTTATTATGTTCAGTCAATTCTGATCAATCGTGGGCCCAGTAGCTGAATGGGTAAGGGCGTTTGGCTACGGGTTGGAGGTAGCGGGTTCGATTCCCGGCTTCGGCGAAGGGCGAGAATTTTTCCACGCTATATTCTCTTCCAAACGGGTCCTAGGGCCTACCCAGCCCTCTGTAGAATGGGTACCTGGTTTCTTTCCCTGGAGTTAATGGCTGGCGGGCATCGGGCTGACCTCCCGAGCTCAACGTAGTCCCGTTGGTTATGAATCGCCGGGGCCCTTACTTCCCGGGAGCCCTTGGGCCTGGTACAGGCCTGTTGTGGTGATCCTTTAACTTTAGTTCTGATCAATCAAACAATGAAACACTTTTAACAATAACTTAATTTCTAATTATCAATCGAATAATTTTGCAATTAAATTTTATTTACTCTATGAAAACTCACATCCGAAGAGAACCATGTGAGAACTAAAATAAAAGTTCCAATGAAAGCTTTCAGTGTAAGTGCGCTTATTTTCTCTCATCTTTTCCTATGACTCTCTGTGAATTCTAATTTGAAATCAATGGAGAGCTGTCAGCTACGGGAAAGATATGATTACGACACAACTCTAAATCCATAAGACCCATTTCTCTCGCTTGCAGCAGAATGGTTTCAAATTACTCCGGTTACTTCAGGAAACTCCTAGAGAATAAGACTTGTCGTGTGGTAATAGTTTTAGAACCGACTGAATGGGAGCCAACTCACAGCGGTGACATGTAATCAATTCTTCTCACCTGCTGCGAACTTTGGCAATTTATAGTGAAGTAAATATAACCATGTCAAAAGATTTCTAAATTTTGTTATTTTTTAAAATTTTGTTTTTTGTTTACGTTTCTCTTTTATCTACGAAAATTCGTATCTTGATGAAAATGCTAAACGAAAGTTAAAGCTGATATTATTGTGTTAGGCCTAAAACAAAATGTGTAAATGAAATTTGGATTTAGAAGTAGGTAATAAACGACGGCACAACGCTAAAGGAAGGAATTCGCACCCTGAGCTGTCATCGGGAAGAGACTGGAACGGACCGTTTCCTCTTTTTTAGGACTCATCAGCTGTCATCTTCCCGGTGACAGCTCAGGGTGCGAATTCCTTCCTTTAGCGTTATGCCGTCGTTTTTTGACCTATTTCTTGATCTAATCAGGCACGTTAAATTTCTCTTCATTTGAAATTTGGATTTGTTTCACAAAAAATATATGGAAATAATTTAAAGTAGCAATTTTAAAGAAAATATAGTCTAGTCAATGCACCAATAAATAATAAAACGAGTTAAGCAAAAGCCAAAAAATATTGAAATTCATATCTACAGGCATTTATGAACGTCCACAAGATATTTTTTTAATGGGGTTACCATTTTTTGCCTTTTTAAAATATATTTGGCCACGAGTTCTCTGTTTGGCCATATTTATATTTTCCCAATTTAATTACAATTTCCTTTTTGAGGAAATGTGTGTTTTTTGAAAATTATATGTAAATAAGATGCGGTTTTTTTTGGTTTTTTTTGGATTTTTATTTTTTAAGGAGGAAGGTATTGAACAACTGAATTTCGCAAAATCAACGAAATCTGGAGGTTTTAAGGTCCAATTTTGTACTTGACCAATTTTTCAAATATTTTTCAAAATATATTTGCAATGTAAAAAAAAAAAAAAGTATAAATTATACTGTAAAATTACATAGACTAATTTCGCTTATTCATATTTCTTGTCATAGACTAATCTTTTTTGTGTGTGTATCTGTTAATCAGAAGAAATTCCGGGTTACATCTATTATATTAAAATTGAAAAACTTCAGGAATGGGGAGAAATGCCTTTGCCTTTTGGATATAAATGTTTGTATTAAATGATTGGTGTTCTTTGTATTCCAGAACATTTATCGACAAATTTTTTTAGTCATTTCCTTTTTATAGATATTAACTATAGAAATGTACAGTTAAATAATCGGATCTTACTCCATAAATGTAGAGGCCTGTAATTAGTCTCTTTGGAGGTTCAGGCCCAACGATTCTCGATCATTAGGATTGGCGTTGAGAGGAGATTAGGTTGGGGTTCCGTCTTTAACCCTGGAACATAAACTCGATCCTCATTTTACAGAGAACTGAATTAATCCTACGATCCAGCAGAAACAGACAGAGAAATAAAAGTCCCCGATCTCCGCTGGATTTCTGCTGCCCGCAACCGAGTGCCTACACCACTGGACTGCTGTGGTCTAGAATTGTTTAGTTAGGTTTAAGTGGTTTTAAAACACCATTTAATTTAATACCGTTTCAATCAAGTTTTACATATTTGCTGCATTCGGGACTAAATACAAAAATTAAGAACTTTCTTCAAATGATTTTACGAATTATCACATCCATACCCATGTTTCTCAAACCCTGCAATCCGTGAAACCATGATAACTTTAAGAAAAGCTGTATGATTCTAAAACTTTTCAGAAAAAGAATAAGAGGCTTCAACAGGAAAGCCAAAACAGTGGAAACATTTTGGGCATAGTATGATGAAACATCTGCTGTAACACTGTCCATACAAGAAAACACATGTTAATATCATAATAATTCGTATGAAAGAATAAACAATAATAAAAATATTCTCAGTCATTGAGGAAATGAAATCCAAATAAAACAAAATAAATTAACTTATGTTTCCGTCTTGTTGAGTCAAATTATTTGTCAAATGGCATAACCTTTATTTCCTGACAATTTTAATAACATGTATAATAATTTTTTTTTTTAATTTTTCATTTGTTTTAAATTTTTATAACTTTTTATTTCCGGATCGTAATTAAATTATCTCAGGATACAGTGATTAAATCTAATGTTTATAATCAGGGCCGCCGCAAACAGGTTCGAAAGTTGTGCATTGCACGAAAACGCCAAAACAAGAGGAGGGAGTACCAAATTAAATTTCAAAATTCAATTCTCAATTATTTTATTTATTAATAAAATAACCATACTTATTCCAAACTTCTCATTCAATCTTAACCACTGTTCTTATTTCTCAATAAAAAAAATTAGGAAATAAATGGAGAGGGACGGTAAAAACTTTTTGCACAATGGCGGCTTATTAGATATCAGCGGTTCTGTTTATAAAGTAATTAATATACAAAATGTGGTCCAGGTAACTGTTACGCCCCTAGATTTTTCCTAATTTAGGAATGATGAAGACCTTGATGACAGATTTTAAAAGAAATCATGTGTTTCTCTCCCTTTAATTTTTATATGGGTTGGTCTAAATTATGAAATATTGAAGTATATAGATACGTATATCAGGCTAAACCACTTCGCGGTCGGAGATGTCAGGAAGGTTCGCAGATTATTCTCCTGTTAAATGTTAATAAAAAGATAGCTCTCAAGTTGGCTATTGAATGCAGGATGGCTTCACATCATAAAAGAACTCGCAAACATGGTCCTCTGTTATGATGTAAGCCTGCAAAATAAGTCAGAATGTATGCCCAGACATATCAAGACAAGCAATGATGCTAATTATCCGATGATTCCGGGAGTCTGGAAGTGTTATCCCAGGATCACGAGCAACGAGGCCATCACTTGCAACAGATGAGACGTTATCTTGATCCTAGCATTATACGCTACAAATCCACCACAGGCAGCAGGACAATCGGGCATCAATATCTCACCAATCAGTCCTTCGTGTTTTCAAAGTTCACTAGGTTTATTAGTATCACAGGCATTGTCATCAAGGGTTAGAAGAGCAAGATTATCTAGCCCATTTCGATTTTGCAATTGGATATTATATGTAATGAACATCCCAAAATAATATCACACATTCTGTGAACTGCTGAGCATTATTTGATTTTTCCTAGATCAATGGGGAAAATTCATTTCTGTGATTTTTTTTTTTTCCAAAAATTAAAAGGGCCATTTATCTTATTGATATAACAATAAAACAAAATCATTAGCGCACATACTTTTGTTTAGAATCTGTCATCAAAAATTTCATCATTCCGAAAAATCTAGGGATAACACTTACCTGGATCACCATGCATATCGAAGAGAGAAAAAATGAGAATAAAAAATTTTAAAAAGCAGCATTTAATTCGAAATACAAATGATCCTTCTTTTTGATCACGTTAACTCAAAAACTTCATCCGAGGAGCTGAAATTTTAGAGTTCAATAGATTATTACAAGGAAGATGGAATTTCTTACAAATCTGACCACTAGGAAAGGACATAGAGAATAAAAACTATCAAAGTACGATATTTAAAACTGTAATTCAAAACTAGTTTCCTAAGAAACCTCAATTATAATAATAGATAAATGTTATCAGGTGTTACTTCCTATTAAGTTTACAAAAATCGAACCCACGGGAATCGAAAGTTACTACGACACGAGACTCTAAAATCGCCACTGTAACGATAAAACAAACAAATAATGCTTCCTAAGCAGTCTTTGTAAAGTTATTTTCAAACTTAAAGGTATGCAAAAGTTTCTACGCCATCTTCATATAATCATGTCAATTAAATCTTCAAAGATGAAGAAGAAGAATTTAAAATAAAATTATTTATGGTGAAATTTAGTCCTTGTTATCACGAATAGCAAAGAAATTATAACGTCCCTTGCGAATGAAGTTAACAACGAAGGGTTTGGGGCTTTTGATTCCTTTTCGTCGTTGGCCCATAAATCGTTTAAATTTATAGATGACTTCAACCCAGCTTTCAAAAGAGGAATTCGCTCTCGTAAATTAATTCGCTTAATTAAAGAACAAACTGACGCAAAGTAAAGAACATTCAAACCTGAAATATGCCTTCGTGAATTACGAGTCAAAAGAAACATGGGCAAAAAGGATACGTCGATATTTTTAGTTTAAAAAAAAAAAAAAAAAAAAAAAGAGAATGTTATCGTGGAATGAAACTGGAAAATTCGGTTAGTGTTATTTGTAAAATGTAGGATTTTGGTTTACGTCTGACTGTACTTTCAACTGTGGTGAGACTTTAAAATGTATTTTATTTTTCTTATTGAAAAATAAAAGAATCTAAATTTTAACATTTTACTTTAAAATTCCAAGTATCAATTTTCATTTTTTTTAACTAGTTACAGGAATATGGAAAATGTAGTATTACAAAGTGAAATTGGAACACATTAAACTGTTGTCCTATTTTACACTGATGTATATATATATATATATATATATATATATATATATACAGGGTAGGCCTGAAATGGTTGGCCAACCTTGAAGGCTCGATGAGAAATAATGACGTAGCAAAATAATGAAAAATGTCCACATGAGCATCTGTGCGGAAAGGCTTTAATCAGATGTTACAAAATGGTTAACTATATTGTTGACACTATTAGATGAGGTTTCAACCTTGGGCGTTGGATTGGCAGAGGAGGATCAATGGCTTGGCCTTCAGCTCCTCCGACCTAAATCATCTGATACAACGATTCAGGGTTACACTTAGATGATCCTCGCGACCACGTTGTGAGGCATATATTTTGCTGGTAGAGGCCGCTACGAACACTTCATCTAACAATCGCTACACCATAGCGTAAGTATGTGTTAATCATTCGGTAACATGTGAATAAAGCATTTCAGCACAGATGATCATACAGCCTTTTTTTGTTATTTTGTTATGTTGCATTGGGCCTTCGAGTTCGGTCAATCATTTTAGATAGATAGATAGCCACTGATGTGTATAAACACCATGTATATATACATACATCAATGTTTATCTATATATAGCATATATGTATATATATATATATATTTTTTTTTTTTTTTTTTTTTTTTTTTTTTTTTTTTTTTTTTTTTTTAAATGAACAATCGATTACACATTTTGAAAAGATTATTTCTCTTTACATAGTACTGTATGTCTTCACGAGAAGAGTGGTATTTTGGAATGCACATTGGCAGAGAATCAATCAACTCAAATGTCATCTTTAAGACAGACGCCCCTTCTTGGGATCAGTTTGATTTGCTCTGCTACAGTTTGTTGTTTTGAGAATTACTCTCAAACATGTCTTACATATGCTTAATAGGGTTTAGATTTGAGGACCTAACTAGCAAATCAATTACTGCAACATTACGAAGCCTTCCCATGAAATGTAATCTCTGTGGAAGAGGAAATCATCGTACTAGAAAATTTCCATCTTTTATAGACACTACAATTATAGGATAGCTAGAATCCTATTGGCGGGAGATCACTCTGTCTTCAACATTTAAGGATTACAGTTCTTGCTAATTGATGAAGGCGCAGTGGAGTGCAGTCGTTCTCTAAACCACATGAGCCCCCTTTTTTTTTAACTGGTGTTATTGATTAGAGCAAGGTATCACAATAGATTCTGGAAGGCAAGTTGGCATGTTATCTGATGGATACGCGGACGTATGATACTAGTAGCTAAACAATCTGTTTTACTCACTGAGCAACTTGAATATGTTGCCAAAAAATTTCGGATTTCCATAAAATTTGGTATAATGCTTATTTACGGTCCAACTTAAAATATGGTCTCCATCCCCCCTTCCCCCCAGCGCTCAAAAAGGAGCACTCCGCGATGAAAATCTTTTTTCTAAAAGCACTAATTTCAGATCTATGTTATTCTGTATATATGTATGTCCGCAAGCAATCTTCATCTTTCTACTGTTGTTCCTTAACGTTTAAGATTTTAGAATAACACATCCGTCTCTCATATATTAATTATGCTCGCTCTCTCTATCTCTCTCTCGAAATCCATTAGTTAGTTCTGTCTTTAACACCATTTGTAACAAAGTGCAGTAGAAAACTGAGACGTACTGAGTCCGATGTATCACGGTGAAACATTGGTCTATCGCATGATCATCTGTGATCTGACCTTGAAAACATAATCCACTGATTCTATTTTACCTGCCAATACTCACAACAATTCGACACTTTCTTCGTCGTGTTCCTTCATAATGTCGCATCGGTATATTTATAAAGCTTTGTTAATTTTATATATATTATTATTTATATATGAAAATAATTAACCTCTAAATAGACAGATAGATAAATAGATAGATAGAATGACTTTTATTTTTATTTTTTTTCATTCCTATTTGGTTGGATCCAGGGGCGTATATAAGGGGGGGGGGGCCGAGGGAGCCCGGGCCCCTCCCGAAATAATGAAGATATGTCCTACGAACGGTTTTTTTGGTTGAACAGATAGATTTTCATTGTTTTTTTTGTTTAGTTGAATAGATTTTTTGGCCCGGGCCCCCCCCCCCGAAATCCTCCCCCCCTTTTTTTTTTTTTTTTTTTTTGAGAGAGTTTTCCATGGGGTGTCGGCCCCCCCCCCCGAAAATATATTCTATATACGCCACTGGTTGGATCATTCTAATTTGACTGATTAAAAAACTGCTTTTCTCTTTATTTCGATAGTATGTAATATTCTAAATTTGTTCACATTCTCAAAGTTTCGAAAACATTCACGAAAACCGAAAACCGGAACAAAAAACAGAATCGACCGATTTCTTTGTAACATATATTTAATGATTGTAAAAAACATTATTGCTCCAAGAGTTCACAGTAACTGTTAAGTCGAATACAGTGAATAGTGTATGTATACTGCTTTGATTCACTGAATTTTAGAAAATAACCTTACATACTTGCTTATAAGCGCTGTCTCTGGCGATACTTGTCACTGAAATATCCCCTGATTTCGCATCTCATTTTTAGGCCTAATTTTTAATTTGTTAGCCATTCGATAGATGGGCATTAAGTCATTAGAATATCTCACTTATTGATTTCTATTAATATTCCTTCATACACTTTGTACCAAATAAATATCTGTTTATAATCTTACTTTATTTTAGATATGGAACAAAGTCAAATTTTTTTCAGTAATTTAAAAAAAAAAGAACAAACAAGAGTGTTAATTTTACTCAAAAATTAAAAAAGCAAACAAACAATAGAAGTCAAAATATTTAAGTTATATTCTACCACTTCTTTTATTAAATCTAAGACAATAGATTTTGTCTAATTTATTTCATTAAAAAAAACCCAGTCGTTTCTATATCTAGAAATTGATTAAAATTATTAATCTTCTTTTAAGACATTTTTTTTTCAATGCCTCAATGGAAAAAAGTAAAAAATCATGACCCAATCAGAGAGATGCGTTCATATTTTTTTATTTATTTTTATGGGATTTCTTTTATTGATGGCGGAGTTGATTTAATTCCCTTTTGGAAATCTGTAAAAATAGCTACAGTTGTTCTTGGCTTGAAGAAGTCGAAGCACTTATTAGATATCCGCTACAATATGAGACATGAATCCGGTCGTTCCTTTAAAGTTGAACATTCCTTCAACGAAAGACAAACTGGAATTTCTGCCTCTGAGTTGAACAAAGCTACTCTGCGGCATTTCTGTTTCTTCCTCGCATTGCCTAAGTATTGCATATTACATAAGTATTGTATTTTGTTAACTGTTAAAATTATTAATCAAATAAAATTATATGTTACGAGCTGTGCCCCGCGGTTTCACACGCGTTAAATTCGGCCCTTCTCGGTAAAGTTCGCTTCTCGACGGGGCGGCTCTCGGTAACATTCGGTTCTGGTCGTGCAGCCAACCCGTTGGTTGACGTTTATGTTACTGCTCTGCTCCTATTAGTCGTAGCGTGATGCTATTTAGCCTATAACCTTCCACAATAAATGGGCTATCTAAAGCAAAAAGAATTTTTTCAGGACTGGTAGTTCCTGAGATTAGCGCGTTCAAACACACAAACTCTTCAGCTTTATAATAGTAGTATAGATAGGTCATAATTATTATTTCCGTCTGTTTTAATTATTATTATTATTATTATTATTATTATGAGAAAGCTTCAAACCATGGGTTTCCCCAGCTAAGACAATATGGCGGGTCAAGGACCAAAGCACAAATTGCCAAGTGTACAAAATAAAATAAAATAAAATAAAAGTTTTGAAGAATAGTTAGGGATGTGTGGTTCTGTCCATAAATTTCCTAACTATGCGTGTTGTGTTGAGTACCATAGCCTTCTGGAGTTGTGCATAAGTGTTTTTATGAAGTCTTAGTGTACTGAGGCTGTGGTGCAATATGTGAGGCACCAGAGCAGTGGCGGACAGGACGATGGATACAACACGGACTCGGTCCTGCCGCCACTGCTCCTGGAGTTCGTGTGCTAGATCAGTGTATTTACTGATCTTCTCTGCGCGAGTCTCCGGAGTCGTCCGCAATTTCTGTCCATAGAAACCTTTGTTAAAATCTACAACTTCTCAGTCTAATTTTACTTTTATTTCTCAGACATCATCAGTAAATAAACTATATTCTTTTATTTTATAAATATGCTATCTACTTTAACAATTTATTTCTTTTCAATATAGCAACATTTTTTATATAAGATTATAAAATAAATAATTTGAATAATAATAATAATAATAATAATAATAATAACAATATTTTTCTTTCATTTTTGAATACAAAAGTCTTAAAATGTGTTTGCAGACGTTAATTAAAAAATGTTGATAATCTGACTTCAGATTTATAATAACATAAAAAAGATAAATGTAGGAAAACAGTATTTCCGGAAAACCATTATAAATTATAGAAAAGAACAATTTAATGATTATTATTCATTAAAACATAGAGTACAACATTACAGTATATTATTTAAATTCTACTTCTTGCTGAAAAAATCTTTGAGCAAACTTTACTCCTCAATTCGAAGTTCAATTTTTCAAGGCCTAGAATGCTTTCACAATCACCGTCACTCGTGCTGTGGGCGCTGAAGAAAGACTTAATTTTCATCAACGCTTCATATGCCTTGGCAAAGTATTAGCCATCTTCTTCTTTCCCCTGCACACTCCGCACGCCATGAGACTTTCTCTCATTCTCTCTACTAGTTTACAGGGAAAACGTCGCCGAAAATCATATCGAACAATATGGCTGCCGCTTGTTTATTAATACGATAATTATTTTGAATCGAAATTTTGACAGTTTCCAAAGTTGAAAATTTCCAAAGTTTGAAAGAATTATTAATGCGGGAAAATGTTGCAGAAGAATCGTAATTTTTCAATGATCGAAGCGACTAAACGACAGTTTGATGGAAGTAGGAAACATAGTAGGAATTTAAATGGGCTAATTCTGGACCAAATAAGGCTAATGAGAGAAAACAAGGTAACGGGAAAGGATCTAACGAGATTCCACTGTGTATATTATACAGTAATATCTTATATAATGCTGTTTTAATCAGCGCGCGTTTGCTGTAATGCAGCATTATTTTAAAATATCAAAACCAAAAGCAGTTGTAACCATTACCTAACTTTCCAAATACACTGAAGCTCGGTTATAACGCGATCTTTCGGATCCAAGATTTCGAAGATCGCGATATAACCGCGATATAATCGAACTTTTATTACTTCGCGACGTCAAATGTCGTAGATCGCACCCTATTATCGCCCGCACGATTCCAATTCGATGTGGTCATTTCGCGATTACCTAATCATTCAGAGCTATGTGAGAGAATTTTATATTTATAAATACATAAATCATTACCTTTTCAACACTTTGATGGGTTATATTAGCCAAAATCGATTTGGCGCCGCCATCTTGGCATCTTGTACAAATGACGAGTCACGTGGATCGAAAGTAGATATTCATACGCCTATTAGATTATATGGGCCTCTTTACTATTCTCGGCCAAACGAAAGGACGACTCTGACCTTGAACTACACCCATTATCTCTTAATCATTTCAGGACTGAATTTGTGTCGAGAGAGAAGATTAAAAATGGCGACTCTCGGACACAGAAAACCGTTGGAAGCCACACAAAAAGAAAGTTATTGGTAACGTTACTTCTTATTTCGAAAAGGCCTTATGACATGCTTACTTATGGCACATCAGAGAAATTGTTTTCGATCGCAGTGCCGTTTTTTTAGACGAGACGTGAGTCAACGAATCCCATAGTGTTTCTTCGTGTTGGCAATCTCAGGGATGCAATGTCGTCAAAAAACCAAATGGAAAAGGTAGGAGACTGATTTTGAACGATTGAAACGAACGAATGAATAAAAATAAATTTTTGAAATTATATTGGATGAGAAATCAGAATAGTTCAAGAAAATAAATATCGTCTTTTCCGGTAAACTTCAAACTCCCTAAATGTTCACTTTCCAGCCATAAACACTGACCTATACAATCGATTCAAATTCTACTATTGCGCCATCTGGTGCCCACGGTCATTCTTTGGTTTGGCCGAATATAGTCGCCATTGGCAGAAAAATCGATCTCGATATTCATTTTGGTTAAACGAAAAAGTCCGCGATTCTGGTATTTTTTTAAAAAATATATTGTATTTTGTGAAATTATTTGTGAAATTATGAAGTTAAGAATAAGATAATAATTTCAAGTGCAAATGATTAAAGTTAAACTGATTAATGCGATTCACGTGACAACAATTAAAGTGTGATATAAATAGATTATCTGAATGAACGCGAGTGACAATTGTTGTGTGCCACAAAAAGAAAAATGGAGGCAAAGTAATGTTGTTAAAAAATGGTGGAATCAAATGGCTGTGTTAATTTAAGGTTACTGATAATGCCATAGATATTACCACCAAAATAGTTCATAAGAAATGAACTAAATGTTATACGGAAGATGTATAACAGGTGCTAAGTGCATAGTGAATTTAACAACGGATAAATACAGGTTATTATAGGTGAAAAGCTTTATTGAATGATCTGTTATTTTAAGCCTAACTATCTGAAGAATATTTCATCGAGATTTACTACGTTATACAAGTTCCGTTATGAGTGAATTGCTATTTAGGCAAGTTCCTGAAGATGTCAAAGAACCGTAAGTGAAAATATATTCTTTCTCCTAAGTGGAGTGTTTTAGCTGAATGAAAATGATAACTTTATTCCCGTAAAAGGATAACTGTAATCGCTTCGTGCAATACAAGATTTAGATGAACATTAAGTGAATTTAGTTTATATTTATCAAGCAATAATTTGTTTCAAAATAAAGTTACACTATTTCTATTAAAATAAATATAATTTATAAATTCCAGTATTTAAGTGAGTGAACTATTTTATTACTCTGCACAATTAATAGTTTTTGAAATTTATTCTATATTTTTAATGGATTTCATATTTTTCGCATTTTCGTGACATTAGGGTGGATATAGTCTCAATTACTGTAAATAATAAGGAAACAAGCATATTAATTTACATCTTCGATTTTATTTTAGGCGAAAAAACGGTAAATTTTGCAATTTTACAATTATACACGTTTTCCAAAATAGAAGGGGTCCAAGACCTAATCGCGTTATATCCGAATTCGTGATATAAACAACCGCGTTATAACCGAGTTTCAATGTATAAATATTTAGAAAAATATCACGTGATGAAAGTATAAATGAATCGTAGTGCGAAACTGTAGTAAAAACAAAACAAAAATAAAAGAACATGGAATATGACAAACTTCATCATATGACAAAAGTGACTTTTAAACAAAGAAATGCTTCGACGGATCAAAGATACGTACATGATATTTTTCTTGTCAGTTCTGGCGGTCAATAATTGATTGTCTGTAATATATTAGATTATAATCTATTATAATTAGGTTTTGATCAGGGCGAGACTTTCTCTGAACCAAATTACTTTATGTAGTGGAATCTCATTGCACCTTTCCCGTCAACTTATTATAAGTTTACAAAAATATATATGTAGTAATGTAGGTTTTTTGTTTTTTTTACTCTCCTAAATCTCCCTGCTCTGTATTGAATAAATTGAAAATTTCATTATATAATTACAAAAAAGAAATGGAAAAAAAAATGATATTCACTGATTAAAAAAACATTCAAACAAAACATTCAGGACTATAAATAACTATACTCACTATAAATCCACGAATAAAAGCTCTAATATAAGTTTTGAAATGGGGCTATTTTATTTGTGGAATTACACGAAGTAATTACATGAAATATAGTAGTAGTGAACGACCTCACAGAATTTTATAGCAAACGACAATAAAGGAATCCAAATTACAGGCAATGTGCGTGTTGGAGTATAAATTTCCGACAATTTGTGATCATAGGGATGAAGTGGAGTCATCCACTATGTCTAAAATCCAGCCCTAAATCCGGGGAAAGAAATATAATAGATTCCCATTTTACAAGAGCTGGTTATACTGTATTTCTTAAAGACCCGATTGCCGTCCACCACAGTCCTACAGTCCATCCCCTATACCACTGAATCACAAAGCCTACAGTTAACGGCTCTATTTTATAATTTCAAATTGTACACGAATAACGTTGAAACAAAGAATGTACAGATAATTCAAGTTTTAAAATTAGCAAGTTTACAACTATACAGCGATGAAACCCTAAAAGCTTTGATGGTCTATTTATCTTTAAAGTCCTCCTAGCGAAAGAATGACTCTGACCTTGAACTACAACAATGATCTCCTAATCATTCCAGGACTGAAGTTTGTATAGAGAAACTATTCACAATCGCCAATCAGAAGCCAAGCACTTTCCCGCCATAAACACTGACATATACAATCGATTCAAATTCTACTACTGCGACATCTGGTGGCCACGGTCGTTCTTTGGTTTGCCCGAATATAACTATATTAATTTTAAAACTGAAGCTGCTTCTATAATCTTACGCCTACTCTAATCTTCTCCAGCAGATTATTAATTTGATGCCAAAAGCACGAACGTGATTACAGAAATCAATTTCTTTCTCAAGTTTCAATAAATGTGTTTTTTTCTAATTTAATTATACTAAGGCGATGTTCACTAATTGCTAGTTCACCAATGTGGATCCCTACTGAGATTTTACTTCAAAATAGATCTTGGGTTTCTATGAGACATTGCTGGGTAGATAACAATGATAATGGCGTATGCATTCTTTCTATCAAGTTCGCTACAGAAATGAGTTAGAGATAATTATTGTTCATTGTAGCGTTTTCTCACAGAAAGAAAGCCAACATCAACATCATTGTCAACAATCTAACAGTGGTTCACAGAAATCTGAAATATCGAATGCCGATGTATAGATATATCGAATTGTTGCCACTGACATCATAATGGATGGACGCATCTAGGAATTTATGTCATTTAAATTTATTGGAATTTTTTGAACGAAAGCTAATGCTGACTTGACGTAGTTTTACGAAAGGCAATTCTATTATTTGAGACATTTGAGTAAAAGACTTATGTGTAGAGAAACATAAAAACGTACTTTGCTACTTTATAAAGAAGCCTCTTTAATCTTGAAAGATTGCGTTACAATAGTCCATATTTCAAGATTCCCTATAAGTGAAATTGGGGCGATTACAATCAGGTTAAATAGCTTTAAGGTCAGTTCCTACGTAAGCAGTTGGCTTTCATCGCTGACAGTTTGATTAGACCGTTGTTGCAGATCAAATCTAGTATAATTTAATTCCGAAATTTTACTTTAGGGAAAAAAAAAAAAACCCACATGAAATTTTGAACCACGATATACAGTGGTGAAAACTGACTAGCTATCAACTGTTAAGAGCAGTGGCGCATCCAGGATTAAAGTTGGGGGGGGGGGGCGCTAAGGATATTGTAAAAAGTCCATTCAGATAAATTGAGGAAATTTCCTGATTATATATATATTTCCAAAGTTAAGCATTAGTAACAGATTGAATAGATAATAAAAGATCCATTTTAACATCAAAAAAACAATTAATGGTTGTTTAAATCAATTTTAATAATTAAACTATTTTTTGTCATATAAGGAATGTGTAATTATAAATTATTTATTTAATTAGGAATTTAACGCATGCTAAAAATATTTATGAAATGAGTAAAACATTGAAACACAATGTAGGAAATAATAATGTGTATTAAAAATTATGAAAAAAGAATATAGTTCGTAAATGGGCTTGAGAGCCGAACGTATCGACATCCTAAATGGATATTGTCATTCTCAACGAAAACGTTCGGCCCTCAAGCCCATTTAAGTAATGTATTCTTTTTTCATAATTGTTAATATACATTACTGTTCCCTATATGTGTGTGTGTGTCAATGTTTTACTCATTTCATAAATTATTTATAAAAACTTATTTTTTTACTCAATTCAAAACAAAGAATAAAGTAATTTTGTTCGTTACTGCTTTCCATAATAATCACACAAACAAAAAATAAATTCATAATTTATTTAATAGCAACGATTCGGATTGTGAATAACCTGGAAAATTGAGAAATTTTCATCGGTTGCAGTAAATTTTCTTGTCGTTTGTGTTTTGGTGACCCATGATTGGCAGCATGTATGGGAATCTACATCATTTAACTCCGTAAATAACAACTGATGAATTCTAATAAAGACGAAACAGCTGTCTTAAATTCATAACCAATTAATAATGTTCATTAAAATAATACAAATTTATTTTTTGTTATCGTAATTATATGGGGACCAACCAGAGAATGACTTTGACCTTCATAGAGGACAATGATCTCTTAATCATTCCAGGACTTAAGAGAATTATTGACAAAGGTTTGCCTCGCTTGAGAGTCGCCAATCAGAAGCCATAAACTTTCCCGCCATAAACACTGACATTAACAATCGATTCAAATTCTACCATCGCGCCATCTGGTGCCCACGGTCGTTCTCTGATTTGCTCCACTATAGTGTGACAAACTATAATGAACAAGCAAATATTGCCTTTTTTTTTACAAGAAACTCTGTAAATTGTACAAAAAAATTATAAAAAATTAATATTAAAAAAAATAATTATTTTTAATTAAATATTACACTATATATGTTTCCATTACATCATTTTCTTTTTTTTTTATTTCTTATCAACTTCCTTGTAAACTTCACTAAAGGTTGAAAAGTAAAAGATGTTATTGACATTTAAAAAAAAAAAAAATGGAACTATTACTTAGTATTATTACTATCTTTATAATATTAACTTTAAATTCTTCTTCGGAACAAAAACTAAGTGAAATAACTCCGAGGTGCTTGTTTTGCTTTGTTTTTGTTTATTAGTTTGTTTGTTGTTGTTTTATTTTTATTTTTGTTTTGTGTTAAAATTTTTGTTGAGTGATTTAACATGAATCTTTGAAGATTTGCTAATTTTAATGACCCCTTTTTGTAAAAATCATATTTTTCTTTGCACTTGAATGTTTTCACTTCCAATCCCCCATTGCGGACTTTGATCTTGGCTGGGATTCTTAAACTGTTTCTTTATCATAAAATTACGTTCTCCGCAAGTTCAGTAAAAGAAGTTTCGACCAAAAAGATAGATTAACGTTAATGAAAGATTGGATATTGGTTTAGTTTATAAATTACTCTGATAACTTTTAATTTCTTAGTTTGGAGAAACTGATGTCAATCGTAGAACGTCTTTTGAATGTGGTAGTGTTACGAAATAAATAAATAAATAAATTCAGAACTTGTGGAGCATTTCAGTCATCATAACCTGATTTTCATTTATATCAATATACAGTATACAGGATGAAGAGTTCAGATTTAATTACTGAGACACGATATACAGATTGCAAACATAAATTAACGAATGTCGCTTCAAAACGAAACCCAAGGGAATTCGCCATTTTGATAACAGCCTCTTTACAGGCATCAGTATGTGCAATGCTGTGAGACCTTAAATCAACAAACACTTTCTGTACATACACTTCCTGGAAATTATTACATAACTGTTCTCAATGTAAACAATTTTAATTCTCATTTAAAGTTGATCTGTTATCGACTTTTAAATGCAAGACTGCGAAGTTATAAATCATAATACAAATAAAATTCTTTAATCCTTTAATTCCACAGATCTTCCTTTACTTACACTACAATATTTCGAAGGCCTATCCGATCTTCTTTTTCAAGCTTTACATCTTAAAGGGGAAAATAAAACCATCACCTCTTCTTCCCAAACTAAAAATAAAATAAATTACAATCAAGAAATTTGGAATTCTAAACATAACAAATAAAATGTGAATGCTCCGTAATGCATTTCAGGTTTGTTTTTTTTTAAAAAAGAGAGACTTTCGTAGATATTATTTTCACCACTTAAAAGAAAAAAAGGAAAAGAAACTGAAAGCTTTGAGGAAAATAGGCTTTCTTTCAGGAGTTTCTTGTTGAAATTGACCTTAAAATTGATATTAAGTAGAATTTTAGGGATTACTGGGATTTATTACTTTGGACACTTTTATATTTGCTTTCATGTAGACTATCTTTCCACTGCCTCGTGTAACCCAAACGAGAAAAATACTGAGTAAACTGTCAATTGCTCTAAATTGCCTAATTAGCTAATTGCTAGTTTTCTAAGGCTCTGATAAAGTTGTTCAGTTTCTTTCACCAATTATCTCTCTATATTTTTCCATTTGTCATCCTCACACATCTGCGCTCGTGATATTCGAGGGATTTTTAAACATTGCTGTTCTGGGCGAATTATTGCAGCCCAAATAAGCAGAATTCAGCTCTATGACATTTTTCTAAAAATATATTTACCATTTTCACTAAGCTATTTTTATGTGTAATAAATCTGAATTTGAATTAATAGAAGATTAAAAAATGTTTTCCATTTATGGCTAAATAGCCTTATTCTTATAAATATTGTAATTTACATAAAAGCAATTTCAGAACAATATAAATGTCTAAGTGGGAATAAATAGAAATAAATAAGTAAATAGTGATGTACATAACAACAAAAACCATACTTTAAGTTTTTATATATCTATGTGAACAATGCAATCACATGAATATTAATAAGTAATAAAACATACATGTTTAATTATTTAAATTATTTGTGTTTTATATAAACAGAGATTGTGAAAAAAAAATCCTTTTCAGCCATTAAAAACTGAAATAATTTTACTACACATCATCGTACAGGCTATGTATTTTATTTCATTTTCAAGTATTAAAATAGTTATTGCAGCGAAGTTGTTGCCATCCTTCGTTATGCCAAGATACGAACAGCGAAATCGTGCATAGCTCAAAGCGGAGGAATAAATGATATCATTTGGAAAGCCATCTTCAAAAACCTCAAGAGATGTAAGAGAAAGTTTACTGGCAAGTTTAGGTTCTATTTTTTTTTTTTAATATGAATATTCGGAAGTTGGCACAGATTGCTTTTTTCTTAATCCTATTACCATTTTCCTTTTATTACGATACTAAGTTGAAAGTTTAATAAATGAATTTGATTTCACTGAAAATTATATTCTTGAATTTAAATGTTTCACTGGATCATTGTAAATGTACACTTGATAATAATAACAAGAAATGAAGTAAAGAGTGCTTAAACAAGCCATTATTAATTAACAAACGTTAATTAAAGTAAAAACTATGAGAAGAATCTGAAGAATTGCTGAGTAATTCACAGTAAACATTCAACTAGAAAATTAATAAGCAATTTAGAAATATTCATGAAGTATTATATGAATGTGAGTCGAGAATTAATTATTTATTTTGAACACAAATAAATTAACGAATCCAAGAGATTCTTTTTGAGGGACAGTGGCTCCACCTGCGCATCAATAAAACATTAAAATTTTACAACGAAAAATACTGTCTAAGCGATTTAGTGATTACGTACAGTCAAAGAACTGTCAAAAGTTCAAATCGTGGAACAAATAAATTGTTTAAATATATGGTATTAAGTAAATAAAATTTAAAAATAGCTCTTTAGAAATAAATTTTCTTTTACAATATTTAAGCCACAACTGAATTGCAATTCTCTCTGTAAACTTTAATTAGTCTATAAATTTTATTAAAGGGAGAGTTTCCGCAAGGATGTATAAAATTATTGCAGGGATTTTTAAATACCGATTTTAAGTCGCCAATTGCAGCAATAAATAGTTAGCATGGTTTTGTAACGCTCTGTGTATACAATTAACATCCAGGCTTTTATTACAGGTTAGCTCATTTTTCATTGTTTAACATTTAATAAAACCTGCAGGGGGTGGGATGGGGTGGGATGGGGTGGGGGTTGATTAAATGTTAAACAGTATTAAGAAAAATAACGCATTTATATACAAAAGTAATTGAGAATTATAGCCACGTTGTTGAAAAAAAATTATTAAAGGGCATTCAAATTGGTTATGCATATTACAGGATTGCCTAAAAGCATATTGGTGTGGTTGAAACTCCTTCCCCTGTACTCCAAGAAAAGGAAGAAATGAAAACATTTTGGTTGGAAGGCAGTGTTCATTTTTTTTTTTAATTTTTTAATGGCAGGAAGGCTTGGCCTTTCATATCCTATCAGATAATATTCAGAATTCCCCCTCACCAATGAAGATGCTAAGGAATAATTTGAACATATTAGAAAATTAAAACGATTCCGTTCTGGCGTGGTCTTGTGGCGGCGGCCTCGCATGAGGCAGGTCCATCGGAACCTGGGTTCAAATCCCGCCGTGAGCATGGATGTTTGCTTTCTTTCCTGTGTTGCCTGTCTCTTCTTTCGCCGTCTATGGCGTTATTGGGTTAGCCCTGTCACATGGGTTGGCGACAGGAAGGGCATCCGGCCGTAAAACCCTTGCCAAAACCGAATGTTGAGCAAGCGAGACTTCCTCATCAGCGACCCCACGCGGTCAGTGGGAAAAGCTGTAGCAGAAGAAGAAGAGAAAATTAAAACGATGTTTTTTTTTTTTGTTTTGTTTTTTTTACGGGATCCTTCTCACAGTGATTAAATTACAAATAATCCCTTCCGTCGTTTCGTATAGATATTAGACGTGATTAATCTGGTGATTAATATATATATATATCTATATTTGCAAAAGATATTTTAATTTGGTATTAAAAATAAAAAGTAACTACTATTGGATGTTCTCTTGTTGCTTGAATTTATAGTTCTGATGATATGAGCTTCTCTTCGATCCGCTGTCTATGTTTTACGATTGAGTAATTCAATGCTTCACTTTCACTTTCTGCCAACATATTGAATTTCTTCTGAATATGGAACAGTCCATTGTAAATACTATCTATCAAACGTAAATCCTTGAGATAGCTTGTTCGATTCCATTTAAGTGTAGTAATTAACCAGATGTGTTGTTTAGTTTTTAATTATGGAACTTTAAATAAACCTAAATTAGTTTCCTTGTATTTATTTATTTTTTTAATTGAAAAGTTAAAATTTAGTTTCTTTAATTCTTTAGTCACCACGTTTCTAGTTTTCACTCCTTTTGCAAATTTTAGATGTACAATCTAAATTATTATCTGAAAGTTTCAATTCATTGTATTGTTTATTATCTAAGGTTGGCACCAAAAACAAACTTTTGTCTTATTTGAGAATGACGATGAATTATTACGAATGAACTGCAACATCACATTAGAAGTGTCGGCAACTGTTGTCTATCATCTACGATTGCAAGTATCTGCAATTTAGGAGAAAAGGCTAGCAACAGATGACGTTAAAATATATGCAAAAAATTATATGAATGAAATCATGGAATATTTACGTTGTGCTTCAGATCGCAAAATAAATTTAAAATTGTTTTAGAGTTATTATGTACTTAGTTTTAGAAATAAAATGATATTTGAAAAATAAAATTATGTAGTTGTCTAAAAGCTTAATTTTTTTTTTTTTAAATGCATTATATTACAAAATTTTAATTGCGAAACTTAGTAACAAGGATGAGCCTTCATCTACAAATTTCTTACTTTGTCAACTCTGGCTCTGGCTGTAGTATATTTATAATAGTAGCTTACATCCGAGGTACCCAAACTTTTTCGGTTGACGGCGCTCATGGACCAAAAGAAATAACTAACTATTGTTGGTTGGTTAAGCACTTACATTCAAATAACATAATATGTATTTGAAGAAGTATTCACAACTGATAGTCATCTCAAAAAAAATCATACACGTAAATTGAAGAAAACGTGAATGGAAAAAAAAGGTTTCATATTGTATACGAAAAAACAGCGGCCCCCTACATATTTCATTTTCGGCCACTTCTGTAAGACACAGGACCGCAGATCAGAATTTATATTTCCTCTCACATCTACGAGTCATAAGCTTCCCAATAAGGTACCGGTTATGTCTGTCCGACTTGTAGTTTGAGCTATAAAGATGGCGACGGACGGACAAACATTACTTTCTTAGACGCTACCTCCTTTACACTTTGTGTGCGAGATATTTAAAAACAATATTTTTTACTTCATTCTTTGAAAATTTACAATCTCCCATGATGTATCTCTATATCACGGCGCTACGTTTAAAACAGTTGGACTTAAAAGTCGTTCGAATTTTTAATTTCAATAATTAATTTTTATTTTTTTAAATAAATAAGAGTTTGTAATAATTATTAGTAGTATTAACAATTCACTACTTTTTAAAGTTACAAATATTCATTAATATTTGTAATGAGTATAGTAATAATGCAGCAACCTCTTATTCTATATTTCGCTCTTAACACCACAAAGGAAAATATTTGCTGATCTTACAGTCACCGGAAATAGACACAACCAATATTTTGCAATATTTTTAAGTGTATCATAAGGTTTTGTTTTGTACTTCCTATAGCAAACAAACCATAACTAGAGATCCGTTAAGGATCTCAAAAACAAACCTGTTAAGGTTATTAGACAGTTGATAGATAATCGAAATGTTCTCCAGCGTGTGGGAATTATAGATTTTTGACCAGCCTCCCATACATTTAATAAACAACTATTTTAAGTGTGACAACAAAATACTACTTTTTGAACTCAAGTAAAATGGATTCTAATGTAAGCCAAAGAAGATAAAATATTCGATTTTTTTTTTTTTAAAGTCATAGCTCATTAGATTATACAATTTTGTAATAGGATCTTTCATGATACAGTCGGACCTCTATTTAACGAACCTCTATTTTGCGAATTTCTCTATTTTGCGAACTTTTCTTTGGAACCAAGAATATTTTGCTAATTTCTTCGTAAAATAACCTCCAAATAGCGAAGTGCATTTTCTATTTAACGAACTTTTTCGTGGTATCTATTTTTTTTCTCCTTGAAATGTTTTTATTATTAATATTCCCTTAGAGGAAATGAAAGAAATGTGGATACAGCTGAGAGGAAAAGAAGCAATTAATGATGATATGCTGATTGATGATTATCTTTCACTTGATTTTGAAGTTGAGACCTCGGAAACACTAACTGAATCGGATATTTTTGACAGTGTGAAAAATAAAAACAATATAGCTATGAATTGCGATGAAGATGATGATGATGAAAATGAAAATGTTCATGATGCAGAAATAAAAAAAAAACAAAAAAACCTTCGTATGATGAAATGCTAAAATCATTTGAAACAATCCGACGTGGATTACACTTTTAAGAAAATACGCCTGAAGGGGTTTTTGGTGCATTGCAAAGATGCGAGACGTACTATGAGCAAAAACACTTTTTCAAAAAAAAAAAAACTCAGACAAAATTAACAGACTTTATTAGTAAAATTTAAGTACGCATATGGTAATGTACGCTTTATGTCATTAAAATTATTACTTTTTTAATATTATATTTATTGTTTATGAATTTAAATCTGTTTTATGTAGTTAAAGTAATTTTAAACGGTGAATCTCTATTTAACGAATTTTCCATATAACGAACTTTTTTTCCGTATTTAGCGACTTCGTTAAATAGAGGTCCGACTGTATGTCATTTTTTTTTATCCAGAGCTTCAATTCTATTTTTAAGTAGATACAAATCATTCCTAAGTTATTCTGATTCAAATAATACTGTTTTATTTTACATATAAATGCATGTTTTGATTTTCTGTGATTTTTTTTTAAAGCGTATCTGATATTTTCGTTTTGTAGCATACCGGTACTTTAATTAAACTGTACCATTAAAGTGTACCACTACAGGCCTAAGTGACCCACGGGAGGTCAGACTCCGGCGTTAAATAAGGCATATTTTAGAGGAAATTTTGTCATTTACAGACATTTTGAAGGGATAATTTTATTGAAAGAAATAATTTTTGGGGGTTGGATTTTTTTTTATATTATATTTAGGTTATAAATTTTAATTGCTTAAAAGTCATAAGTGGATGCTTATATATCTAAGATTTTTAATTCCAAACAATCGTGGCCCTGTTAATACTGTAATTGATTTCATTTTCTTTCATTATTAATCCTGCAAATAAGTATTTTATTGTCGCATGTAAAGTAAATCTTCAATTATTAAATACTTAGAACAGTATTAAGAATCAAAAAGCAAACTTTCCCTGTCCTTGATGTGAATATCGAAGTCCAGACCCGATTGGTCGGAAGTCATTGAGATTATTTCCGGTCCCTCTTTTTACAGAAATATAGCTTTTCTTTTCTAGTCAACTCTCCAGCTTACATCCTGTCTTATCGTGATTTCAAACTCTATCGATAATAAAGGGAATTTTGAATTTTATTTGGAAACAAAAAAAAAAAAACGCTTTCAATCAATCCTTCCTTTGCGATTCTATCAATGGCACCGCTTCCAATTCGAATTTTTTTATTTAATAAAATAGGCTCTCCATTTTCAATTGATTAGTCCCCTTATATAACCTACATTGAGTTAAACAATATGCACGGGAATGTTGGATTACCAATGAAAAGAAAACTTTAAACTGTCTTTCTCGTTTCCATAACGATTTCAGACAGCAAGGAAAATCTCCACTTGAGAGTTATAGAAGAATAATTCGTATAAGTAAATATTTAAGCTTCCATAACTATAATATGCTTAAGAAAATAAATATTTGTAGCATCAGAATATGCCAGACATGATTTTTAATTAATTAAAACATTTTTTTTTTCTCCTTTTATTCACAATCGACATTTCTCAAAAATCTCGAAGGCAAGGTTTTCAAGAAATCAATCGGCTGGCCGCTTCAGATTTTTTTTTTTTTTTTCGGGCTGGATTAAGAATTTGATTAACGTAATATGGTACTTTTTATTTTGAAGAGCATCTTGAAGAAGTGACCTTTGTTTATGAATTTCAATTTTGTAGCGAGAAATTTCGATGAATCAGAAGCAAATAGAATTGGACTAGAAGTTCTGTTTTTCGGCACCAGGTGCGTTGATGTCAGACCGCCAATACACACGGGCGGCAATCTTCAACGATTGATGAGAACTAGTTCAGTTTTACAGCAAAGACAGCAATCTTCTTACTATTAGTTAATCTAAAAACAAGCTTTAGTCTGCTTACATCACGTAATCTACAGTACTATCTGTGATTGGTAAGAACATAAAAATAGTTTGTTGCTATTATCAGGCAAATTATTACATATTTTTTTTTTTATTGCATAAAAATTCATAAAAGAATATTTATTAATGTTCATGGGATCGAAATGTGAGTTATTTATTTATTTATTTCATATTGTCCTATGCAAAAAGGAAATTACAAATAAAATATTTTAATAACCAATAACGTACAAGACATTATGTTTTTATTATTTTTTTCCCTAGATTTTAATTTGGCAAACGTAGAAATATGTTTATTGAAATAACAGGCCTTTGTTTTGACTGCTTCTTGAAGAATAAGCAAATTAAAAAAGAAAAAGAAAGAAAGAAAAAGCTTTTCTCTTTCTTTTTCTTTTAATCTTTTTAAGAGCAGAAATTGAACGTTTTTTGATGCGTTAATAAATGGCTTGAATAAATATCGTTTAATGAACCTCAGTGAATCATTACATCAATATTCACATATCGCCTCAATTGATTAATTTACAACCTACAATGACGCAAATATAGACTGTGTCCTTCTACACGTAAATAAATAATGTTCTAAAAATACGCAAACTATATATCAGATTAAAATTTGAGACCAATGTTCATACTGGCATCTCTGTTTCAAGCCTGTTTCACGCTTATTAGTCGATTCAGTTGAGAATAGTCAGAATGAACAAAGCAGGTCTCATAACGGAGGTGTATTTGAGGTTGAGTGGGGAAAGAAATGGAACCTCCTTGAATATAAACTAAAAACATAAAAACACATTAAAGAAAAAGAGAATTCATATGTTGGGCCCAGCACATGAATTCTCTTTTTCTTTATTTTTAATGTGTTTTTATGTATTTAGTTTATATTCAAGGAGGTTCATTTCTTTTCCCAATCAACCTCAAATATATCATATTTTTAGCTTACTTTCGAAAGGAAAGATAGGCTCATGAAGTCGCCTTAAATTATGTGTGTTCTCCTTTTCATTTTTGAACCAATGAAGGGATTTTCTTGAATTTCACATACATATTTCAAGACTTGTGATTACGTCGCTTTGTATCTGAAAAAAATTTCCTTTCGAATAATTACACTGATAATGAAACACCGACGAGATGAAACTGCTTTCTTTTATGATTATTTAAATAACTATAATGCCTCCGTATTTTATTTTTGAGAGAGAAACAGCCTCAAACTGTAGAAAGGAATTTAAAATTCGTTATAGATCATTTAAAAATATCAAACTTTTCATTGAAGCATTTTCTTAAAATTGAAATGAAAGGATATGCAATCTTGAAATTAACTGAAAACAAAATACAATTGGAGTATATCTAATAATTTTCGAAAACACGGTTGATAAGTTTTAATCAAAAAGAAAAAAAAAATAGTTATTTACCTATCAAAAAGAAATAAATATGGGAAATAATAAGCTGCTTGAAGACTAACAATAATTGAGAAGTTAAAAGAACTCAATTGAGAAGAGAAAAATTGTAGGGAAGCTGATCCTTGTTATTTACTATCTACTATCTTGATAGAACTGTTGAAGGTATTTGGCGAGTTTTGACTCGTAGTCCTTATCTGTTGATCCGATATCTATCAAAAACCCTCTACTGAAGTTTCAGCGTTATAGGATAAATAATGTTCGGATTATCACAGACGGCTGGATCTAGGCCTGTGTATCTCGATGTAAATTCTAAATTTTGTTCGAAACCTTTTTTCTGTTCGATTGATGTTAAAGGGATGAATCCCTGTAGCTGATGGCTGTGATTGTAAAAATGATTTGAAATTTACGAAAGACAATAAAATGATTTCAACTGACATAATAATGCAAGTCACTGTAGATCTCGAGATGTTGTTGATAACAACGCGAATATAATATTCCACGTAATGTGATATTCTAAATATATTTAAATGGCAGCGTACATCATCACGACGATTTTAAGAAAGGTACGTTCGTTTTAATTTGAATTATTTTTTGAAGATTACCAAAAACTGACAGAAATGTTATTGATTATTATTTTAACCAGTGGTTCTCAGTATTTCGTTTTATTGTAACAAACCTCTTGTCCTCTCTATTATATTAAAACGCAAAAATTGAATATTTGAAAAATAGCTTTACTTATAAAGGCCGGTTTTTTTTTCTGATTTCTAACTTTCAATACAACTTCTTAACCATCTTAATGAAACTATTGCAACCTTATTCTAAATCATTCTTTACCTTAATAGTATGAAAGTAATTTGAATGAAATTTATTCTATTTATTATTTAAAAAAAAATTTTATATTTCAAATTAATTTTTTAATTAAAAATTATAATTTTCTTTATATGATAACATTATTTAATATTCATTTCCCCTTCTCATTAGGATTTCATAATTATTGTAAAGGAATTAGTAAGCTTGAGTAGCGAATTGTTGGTTCATTGTACATAAGTACGCCATAATTAAAGTACGCCATTTCAGTACGCCATAATTAAAGACTCAAGAACAACAGCAAAGATTAAATGAAATACTAACAACAGGAAAGATAGAATGAAATCAAAAACAAGTCATGAAAATACGGAAGACAAACGCACAGAGATAAGATCAAGAAAGACGAACATCCAGCCACGTCCGGGATTCGAACCAAAGTTAAGGCGTATCAGTCTCACGGCAGACCACTGCTTTTTGTATAATATATACAATACATCTTGTACTGTTCTAATCAATCTATAATGTTTCTAAATATTTCATAAGTTCTTTAAATTACTTACGACGTTTTTCTATTTTCCGAAGGATCTTTGTATGCATGTACACATACATCCGTACATTCGTAGTATATTGCTGTCTATATCTCAAATTAGAATCTATCCCAATATTCAAAATAACACAATCTTTCTTAAATCACTAGGTAAATTGTTGATCTGGCAGCACCAGAAAGTGGGCGACTTGTCGACCTTACGAACTAAAATTCTTTATTTCTCAATGCTTTCAAACGACAGTTAATCTAAGGATAATCTTAGCCTAGCTGATGTATTTTTTTTACCATTAATATTTATTTATTATAGACGGTTGCCTAGTCTTATTTTTCATTCATATTCATTCATTGGACAGACCTGAGTTTTCATGAGTTTTTACGTTTTTAATTATTTTTTTTATTTTTATTCTTAACTGAAAAACTATATATTCAAAATAAAAATGTTTTATTTATAATATTCCAATGAAAGAGGTGCAACATCTACTGCTGAATGTACCCTTGTGGTTATCAGAACAATGAGTTCATTCTATTACTGACACCCGCCCATGCCACTTTATTCTTCATTCGCTTTAAAACTTGCGTCTTACAAGGGGAGAATAGTCATTTCAATTTATCTCAAAAGAGACGCAAAGGTTTCTCGGTATCTACATACGCCTAGATTGCAAATCTCTAAAACCACACCGATCTCTGAAGTCGCAATAAAATTTTGTTTCTTTCATTCCTATTTGAAAAATGCAAGTGCTATTAGTTCTCTTTCGCAGAAACACGAATAGGAAACCAAAAAAAAAAATTACGACTGACTAAAGGTTTCCAACGTTAAAGAGAAATCTAGTATAGCAAGTTTTTTTATAAATAAAATAAAGTATTCACGATGAGAATCCTAATACACTCTAATACAAATGTAATGTTTAATAAATGCATTATTTTTCAAACTTTTGCTTAGAACTTAAATTAAACTGCTAAGACTAAATTACTAAGACGATTGTGCCGTAAAAATAAACCCCCAAAAAACCTCATTATTTATTTAATTTAAACTTTAAGATAGATTATCTTTTAAATTTCTGTCTTTCGATTAATGAAAAAAAATATTTTAAGGATATTGAATTCTCGATTTGGAAATGAAAAACAAAAATAAATTATTTCTCGAAGAAAACATCATGTGAATAATAATAATAATAACTCGTTGATATTACAGTGCCTATCAGCAAGAACATGTAGAAAACTCACGCAGACAAGATCAGTAAATACACCGATCTAGCACACGAACTCCAGAAGCAGTGGAGGCAGGATCGAGTACATGTTGTACCCATCGTTCTGCCCGCCACTGGTCTGGTACCTCACACATTGCACCAGTGTCTCAGCACACTAGAACTTCACAAAAACACTTATGCAAAACTCCAGAAGGCTATGTTATTCAACACAACACCATAGTTAGGAAATTTATGGATACAAGCACCCATCCCTAATCATTCTTGCATATATATATATATATTTTTTTTTTTTTTTTACACTTGTCAAAATGTGTTTTGGTCCTTGACCCGCCATAATGTCTTTGCTGGGGAAACCAATGGTTTGAATCTTTTATAATAATAATAATAGTAATAATAATAATAATAATAATAATAATAATAATAATAACAATACTTATTCAGTCAATCATTTTATTTCGATTAAATTCCAACATAGATAACAATTTCATCTTTTTAATGAAGTTTTTAAAATAAGTAGTTTAAAATAAACTTTTAATTAGTTAAGAGTTGAAAATAAATAGCTTAGTATTTACCTAAAATCGCATTAACAAAAGCTCTATTTACATTTAATTTTTTTAAAAAAATGCTCTTTTTTATTTATCTTTATTAAAATAATTTTTGAAAATAATAAACGGAAATTGGATTTAACGTGTAACTTGAATAAATAATTATTATATTTCTAGCTGTGTTATCAGACTCAAAATCGCAGTTGACTGAAGAGACATTTTCCGAACTTCGCAGTAGAGTGCGCTATTTTCTGTCCCTCCTTTCCTGAGAGCGCTGCTTCCTTTGTGATGGAAATGCAGCACACCCTCTCTCCAGCAAAATGGACTCCTCTGTTCGCCTACTCTCGACACCAGAGTGCAGATGGAGCCACATCTCAAAAGGCCCACCTCGCCGGACGCTCTCAGTTATTGAAGTAATCACGTGGGGTGCACAACGACTCTTCCTTCCCGGATTGTAAATATACAGGAGTGGGTGAAAAATATTTTCCTTCTGGATTCCTATCTTGTGCCTATTTGATCGCTGCTTCCAGGCTACGCGTTCCTGTGCAGACACAGAGAAGCATCATGGCGAACTACGACGGTCATGCTGCTAAAAGACAAAGAACGGACGGTGATTCGTCAGGACAGCGGGTAAGATTCCTTTCCTTTTCCCCTATGCGTATTCGGTGTACTCTTTACTTTCTACCGAAACACGGGGAGGACGAATTCCGGGTAGCCAAAGCGTAAACACGCCTCGATCGACGATCAAGCCCAAGGGCAGAACAAAAGCCGACTTTTTCGAATGCGGTGTTCAATGGCGATACGAGACGTGCGATTAGGAAGACATTAAGCAAAGAAATCCTCCGACCAAAGCGATGTACGACTAAGTAGAATTCATAAATGGATTAATGGCAACGGATATCTGTCTTGAGTGCGTGCAAAGCTGTTATTGGGCTTTTGCTGCGAGGAAAACCTTTGTTAATGTTCTATTGAAGTTGTCTGCTAGGGATAGTCACGGTGGAAACTTTTACTTCTTCAAATCTTTGAGTTTTTCACGGGGAAATGAGCTTTAAACTCAGATCTCGACTCACGAGTGCAGCCACATCCAACTCAGTAAGTTATTAATAATGTATCGATTTATTTAAGACAGAACATAGCAGACGTAGGAGCACTTACTGATAACCGCCGCGTTTTTCATCTGAGGGTTAGGCCTAACACGTTTCGTAATTTCCCTCTCAAATCCTGTGAAACGCCTACAGAAATCGTATTTGATTTAATGTCGTAATTTGATTGATATTTATCTTGGCAGCAATTCAACATGGAAATGGCAGCACTTAAGCCTACATCGAATGAATCGAAATGCTGTGCCGGAGTTTTAGTGATATCTGGTAATGAGTAGTTAACTGATGTATAAGGATTCGCGAACTCTATTGCGCTGCAGTGACAGTAAAACACTTCCTAAAGCGATTAATTATTGTTAATTTCATTCAAGACTTCTGAATTCAAAATGTAAGAAAGTGTTGTTGTTGGCGTCATTACATTTAGTGTGGTTTCAGCCATGCCGACTCCTGTAGTCACTGCTCCTCACTCCCGTTTCATTATTATATCATCTGTTATTTAATTTTTAATTAGCGCTTTTAAAATCATTCAGTTTTCTATAAAGAAATACATATACAAATAATCAGATTACTATATTTTTAGGATAAAGCATAAGCACCAAAATGATACTTTAGGGCCCCTTTTCTTGAAGGCCCAGGGCAGCCGAATGTGAATTCCGTTTTCATACAGCGATGTACTTTACAAATAATGAGCTTTCAACAGGAAAATAGAAACCATTTGGGGGGCGGGGGAAATCAAGATTTAATTTTACATTTTCTATTTCGAGATAGCCAGTAAGACAGATATTCTCTTTTACAGTTCACGTTGACGATAAATTCTAAAATTTTGTTACTGCCAAGGAGTTGTTGCTGTTGCTATTAAATGTTTATTAGTTTTCTATAATTACAATTTGACCATTTCCACCCTTAAGCCTAATCTATTAGGATTTACTTATTATTTTTTTTTTTTTTTTGTGATACAGATAAAATTATAATTTCAAGCAATTTTATTTTTTAATTTTTATTGATGTCTTATAATAAAAAAATACTTGAGATCTGATAATGCGTATTTCTTAAGAAATAACGGTTTTTGCAATGAGGAAAATTATAGGATCAGCTTATTTCTTAATTGGCGTAACTTTCTACCTTATCGAAATTTTCATTTGCCGTTTGCAGTTGCTAAGTAATTAAAAACATATTTCAGGTGTTTGAAATCTTGTAATGATAGCGTTCGGCGTGGAGTGGTGAGTGGAAGTCCTCTCGACGTGAATTATCGACTGATCCATAACATTTTTCGACTGTCCAGTAGGGAGGGATTTTTGAAACTGGCGAACCGTTCTTCAGATGATAATTTTGGAAATATTTCGTTTATAGGAAGTTAAATACTAAAGTATTGTACAAACGTTTTTATAGATCTTTTTTATATCACTTTTGTTCGAAAATATTTTAAGAATGTTCTACACTTTTTTAATTTGAAGATCACGTTTATTTTTTTTTAAAGAAACAACAACAATAATAATAATAAATGGTTAATAGAAGAAATAAATATCTTTTTGGAAGCAAACGATTTCTGAAGCGGTCTTCAGTGTTTATCATACGAAATATTTATAGCGTTCTAATTGTGTTTAATGGACTTTAGGAATTGGAAACATGAGGAAATAAAAGGTTAAAAGATTGAATAACATGAACTAACAATACAAAATTATTTATTAATCAGTGGGTTTCCGAACCATTCATAATAACGAAAACTGTTGACTTTTCGATTTCAAGTGTTTTTAGCTGATCTAACTGAAGGAAAAATTGCGTCGAAAATGGAAACTGCTCTTTTATGGCAGATAGCTTTGTATTTGAACATTAAAATGTTTTTCGCTTGGTAATTGAGATAAATATTGTCTAAATTTAACGAATCGTAGGGTTTAGAACAGTTTTTGCTCTACTGTGAACTTCGATTTTGTAAGATATTTTTGAAGAATCTTCGGTTTGTATAAAGTATTTGAAGATTTTTTTTTTTAAACTATTCATTCTTTTTTAATGTATAGTTTACTGAGCATCTGCAAATTTCAAAAACTTGATCAATAACTGATAATGTTTAATTTTCAAATTTCAGAAAAAAAATGTAGGCCTAAGTTGTTGTTTTTCAATACAATTTTGACTTAGAAGTTGACGATTCTTCATTAATAAAGCAGTTCTAAGAGCTTTATACATTCAAAAATTAACATAGAATAAAGACTAGATATTTTATTTATTTTTCTTAATTTTAATGAATTTTTATCTGTCTTAGTAGTTCTTGAAAATTAAGAAACTAATATTCCAGGATTTTCTGATAATTAAATAACAATTCTTTCTATTAGAATAAGAGATGTTCACTCCACAAATAAGTACGTAGTAGTATTTATCTGTATGGGTTGCCTTGACTTGGCAGAGATACGGAAGCGGAGACGACTACGGTTTCATGAATGGTGGCGAAGATATTTTTTTTTTCTTTGGTTGATGGATACGCAGTAAAAGGTGCAATGCTGGGTAGTATGTGTAATAACTGCAGGATATTAGAGCAACTGTGATTGCAGGAGATTTCGTACACTATCGTAAATTATGAATCAAGCAAACTTAAATCTTACTGCATTTATTTGGTCCTTATTTTTCGCTGTATAACACTTGTTAATTTGATGAACTATATCAAGTTTTCGTAACACACTTCAAATACAAAACATTTGGGATATTTTACAAATCGGTAAAAATTGTTAAAACGTTAGTACACTTTTCTTTTTCTTTTTTTCGGTTTTTGAAAAAGATAGTTTTAGGATATTTTATTTTTCGTGAAATTTGCTGCAGTTGTTTAAATTTAGCACTTTATATATAAAGGTTTGGTTTTCATTTTGACAGATTAGAAGCGATTTTTTTTTTTTGGAATATTAATTAAAAAGTGTCCCATTTATAAGACATATACACATTCATAACAATCGGTGTAGGTCCCAACGATTCGCCATAATCGGCATGGAATTATAGTTGGACAAACTAGAGACTGAATTATTTATATATATTAAATTTTAGATTACTATGATGCCTGATTAAAATAAATAAGTTATATAGATAAGTAATTTCATCTGAGCATAATTAGGAGTTTTATTATTATTATTTTAGAGGGTCGAGAAATGTTAGTATTGTTTTATACGAACATAAAAACCTTTTTTTTATTAGAAGATAAATTGTGGGGCCACAAACTGCAGGAGTAATATTTGTGGGTTGCAGAAATCTCGATCTAAACATTATATATTGAAATCTGACAAGGGAATAATTTTCATTTAGTGCCTTCTGCTGTTTTGTAGAAATGAAAGAGAGACTTGTCTCTCAAGTGTACCGAAGAATTTCGTAAGTGCGCGTCGTATCCTAAGAAATGTAAATAAATCGTTCCCAATTGCTTGGAGACGTAATTGAATGATTAATCCCGTGAAAAGATTTCATCTCTAGTACCACACCTAACCTCGAAAGTTGCCTAATTTTGCATAGATATTTGAGTTCTTTGCTGCACCCATAGAATAGTGAATTTTGCGAATGAATATCTTTGCTCTATCCAAAATAAAGATGGAAGAAAAGTTAAGAACAGCTCTTAAAAACAAATGCCTCAAGATTCTCCGTCGAAAAGAAGGTTAATTCAAAAATAATAATTGGTAACTTTTTAATTGTGTATTACAATGTGCTTACCTCCATAGATCGATCTAACGAAATTATTTATAATTATTTTAAACACGGTTAGCGAGAGATAGTACGTGTATTTTTCAATTTTAGGTTAACACTTTTTATTACTTTTTCCGAAGTACACTTAATTCCTAAGTTTAAGTTTTTTAGGTTTGCTATATAAAAATCGGTGCACTAATTTTGAGTTTGTTGATCATGTATTTCTTTAATAAGATGTTTCTAATTTTATAGGATAAATTGAAATAAAAGAAACAACAAAATACATATCGTAGAAGAAATGTCAATGAAGGGTAGAAGGAAGATAAAAATGTAGAAATGGGATTATTTAAGAAAAATCTGCGAACAGTGCTTGTTCTGATAATTGTTACGATTCTTTTTTAAAGTATTAGATCAAGTCTATATATTTATATGGGGTTTTCTCTTTAATATGAGGTAATTATTTTAAAGAAAGAATGTTATTTACTTGATTATAATGAGGACTGTTGATAAAAGTAACGATCAAACTAAATTATTAAAATGATAAATAAATGATTAAAAATTAATGTATTCGTTTAGGGGTTTTTTTTTTCCCTAATAGCCGTAACTTTCGGCAGTCACGAAAATGATCTATTCCTCAGTTCTTCCATTTCTAACTTTATATAGATTGATGAACACCGATATGAAAAATAAACTTACAGAAATTAGTGGTTAGATTAGCTCGAAACTGTAGCCTAAATTAATCTTTTATTGGACCGAATTTAAATAAAACATGATTTCGAGTTTGTTGTATCCTGTTGATTTTTACTGAGGCGGCTTTATTTCTTGCTTGATGTCAGTTTTAACCTGCCTTAATATCAGATTATAACAAGACTAAAAATCGGATCGAACGCTATCTTGTTTATTAACAAGCTATTAGTCACGAAACCCAGTTAATTTAGTAATTTAAAGGTATCGTCGACACAAAACTGGGGGGAAAAAATGAAATTTTTGATTTAAACGTGTTTCCAACTACTACAGTTTGGTATTGGTTACATTATTATTGGCTTATTAGAGATTTTAAGTATATAGTACAATGTTATGTACAAACATTGTATTTTAGCAAACCATTGAGAGGAATATGTGGATGAGATCTAAATGTACTTCCTATATAAGCATTTCAAATTGTCTCCGGAAGATCACGATAGTTTTTGATAATACCGATTTCTTAATGTACTAAATTTTACATTTTCTTAAGGCGAAATATATCGTTGAAATATAGAACAAATCTTTATTATTTATTTAATATTTTAAATTGCAGTTGAAATCGCAGTGGAGTCAAAGTCGGCGATTAAAATATAAACAAAAATTTGGGCATCCAACCTATAGTTTAAAGGAAATGCGGAAGCTGTTGGTTTGTCACTGTACACTTGAAATTTGGTAAGTGATCTTTTCGAAGGTCACGTGAACCATTCTGAAGAGTTAAGTCGGATTATTCTTTCTAAAATGTTAAACTGCAAAATAACCGGATGATGCGGAAAAAGAAGGGAAGAAGATATTGACAAATCGTACAATTTAACGGTATTCCAGTGTAATGAAATAAGGTTTATTGGTAAGTTTTTTATGAGAGACAGTTGACAATTGAATACAGTACTGTTGCTTAAAGAAAAAAAGAAATAAGGCTACAGTCTGATTTTTCTTGCGAAAATTTGACGTCGTAGACTACTAAATGTTGCGTAAGGAAGTCGGATAAGCGGGGCTCCTCTATATGGTGTATTGATTCAAACTTGGAGAGGGCTTGCTTTTGGATTATTAAGATCTCAGAACGCATTAAAATAAGTATTAGGGAACATATCTTTCCCCAGCTTAAATTTTTATGTAGTTTGTTGCTGAGAACGTGCTATTATTTGCATCAATAGATTAATGCGAAATCGGTATTTCCGCTTATGTCTGTTTTAAAGATTTAATACTGATCTGGGCTTAATTCATTCTATAATTTTAAAGGCTGGTAAATAAACTATATATTTAAATGATAATTTAGTAAAAAGTTGTCATACAGAAATTACTAAACATCATAGCTTCAATGAATTTTAATTCTCATTTATTAATTTTGTTGTTGTTAAATTCCAGCTGTTTTTTATCATTATTTTTCTTTAAACAGAAACATATCTGTATGGTCAGTTTTCATTTTTTCTGAACTTTGTTACCAATTCGGAATATTAGAGCTTTTTATTCAGTTACCTCAAAATCTGTTATTGTAGCAATAGATTCTTGTTACCCGAGATAAAATGCTTTATGGATTCCTCGGTGTTATTATTAGCAAAAAATGTTGGTTTTGGGTAATCTAGAAATTGGGGTCGATTTCGGGTCGATTTCAACTTTTTCCCATAGTTATTTCGATATTGAAATGATGCGAAAAGCAATTTTATTTCTACTGATCGAATTTGAACTCTCTGTTCAAAGCTTATAAAGAGCACTGTTTCTGAGAAATCGAAAAAGCATAAATGTGAATTCAGTATTGGACAGAGAAATACGAATAAACGCGTTTGATTCAATAGCTGTAACTTATATATCCTTAAAATTTTATTTTTTTGTCCTTAAATTATGAAAAGGTTTAATTGATTATTTTTTTTTATTCTTATTAAATATTAAAAAAAAAAAATATTTATTGAATGGAACCTTTTTCCTGTAAAGTAGCACAGGATCGTAAATGAACGCCGAGTGGGAGGAGAGCAGTTACGAGATTTAAAAAATTAAATGAAAGGGAGAGAGCGAGATGACGTCACGCACATTCAACGCCACCCAGCGTCGACTTTCGCAACCAATCTTCTGATGAGAGATTCGAAGACGATGTTGGCGCACTGTTTGAAATTTAATGTCACGTCGTTATGTAAAATGACTTCATAGTGTTTAGTAAAAATCTCAAAGCATTGTAACGATGTTTTTACACCGTGTTAAAGGGATTGTACCAAAGAAGAAGTTTCATAAGGCAACTGAATGCCATGTTGAACATTTGCCCTTAAAGAAGCGGAATGTCCGAGAAGTAGTAAATTATTTTTATCTTCAGCGCTTTTTACATTACAACAGTTTTATTAACAATTGGGAGTGTTTTATAATTATTCTCAGAAAACAGTTTCAGGAAAGGTTTCTGCAGGTGTCAAGCGGAAGTAGGAAATATTACCGGTAGAAACTAAATTGTTTCTACACTTATATCTCCCGTAAGATATAACAATAATAATTCAGTAGGTTTTCGTTGGAGAAGAACTCGTCACATTGGAACCGTCATTGAACGTATATATTAGAAATAGTAAATAATTTTATTACACTGTAGGTCCGTTTTTTGAGGGATTTCCTCACTCCGGGATGAGATGTGATCTCGATATTTTATTACAGTTTTATGGCTACCCTCTTTATGCAAAAACTCCTTTCTAGAGATACTAGTTACTGATTACTGGATTCTCCTTAATTTAATGTTCTCATTCTTTTTAAATGTTTAATAAGTTATGACCATGCTTCAGTAAAATCTATTTAGAAAATGTTCGTTTTCCAATCGTTTTAAGTTTTATATATGTTTACAATATTAACAGAAGAGTGAGAAATTTTATCTAGGTTTTATTCCGTTGTTTGCTGTCAGATATTTCAGTAGTTCCTTTTTTTGTTTCCATCGGTTTCACTTGACATTTTCGTCATTTTAAATCAGTTTCCCAGTATATTAAGTATATTAATGATCCTGCATAGAATCATTGTGCAAAAATGCTTGTTTCTCAGTTAAGTTGCGAGTTCATTTGGAAAAATCACAAATACATTTTAATTTTTATTTATTAAAAAAAATAGTCATTTTATTTCAGATCATGTAATAATAACGTAGTCACACTATAAATTGTCAACTTTAATATATTAAATTTTACGTCAGTGCTAAAGTTCCAATATCTTTTTACCTGCAACTCCTTAGTTTTTACTCTGTAAACTAAATAAGAAATCAGTTTTTTTTTTAATGTTTTGATTTTGAGATCATCTTGTGATTAATCAACATTGTTTGCATCTCGAATACATAATTAATTTATCCGAACTTTTAATGTTGAAATACATTGAGAATTTTTATTAATTTATTGGTGGCCATTGTTAATGCAGGCACTTGATTAGCTTAATAATCATTTAATTTATTTTCTTAATTGTTTGGAAATTGACACTAGTTTTCCTACATTTCGGCCAACAATGTATTAAATGCAAAATAAATTTACTTGAACGATATTATGTAATTAGGAGAAATCATTAAATTGGTAACTTGATGGGGTTTGATTTTTTTTTTTTTTTTTTGGATTTAAAAAATCGCAAAGTCTCATTCTGTTGAAATGAAACATCTCGGCTCCGAAGTTTCTTAAAAGCTGAGTTACACAGTTTCATTCTTGTGATGATGTGCGAATCATAAATAATAGGAAATTGTCTGAAAATAGAAAGAGAGGGAAATAATAATAATAATAAAAAAAAAATCAGTCCAGTTATTGAAAACCGATATCACTACAGTTATTACTGTTTTTCAGAAACACACTGTCTGGATAATAAAGTTGCTACCTACAGATTTACGAAGTGATAATGTTTAAATTTATACATCAATTTTAAGAATATATTGTTTCAATTCATATCTCTCATATCTAATAAGATAATGTTATAAGAGTAATTGGCTAGTTTTTATTTATTGAGTGAACGCTGATATTCGGGAACACAGTTGAAAATGTTGAACTTTAAAAAGACTACTATTGTATGTCAAAAGATTTTTGAAAACCAATATTTTTTAGTTAAGTTGATGCATGATATTTCTATTTCTCCCTATGGAGAGCACGAATTCTTTGTCGTATATATAGTTATAATTCAGTATTCATATAAATTTCTTCCAAAGTTACCACATATTTCTCTTTTCAAGTTAAATTTATAGTCTATGTAAAAATGTACTTATTCACCTAAATATATACATTAAACTGGGTGAATCATTACACACAGACGTTTTTGTAATTTGGAAGTAATTTTGTTGAGGAAAGAAATAACTTTGAATCCAAAGGTTACATTGTATCTCAAATTGTTCTTGCTTTCCTGTGTAACTTATTATTTAGGTTAAGTGATTTAGGTAATAGAAGAAATGGGATGTAATTGCTTGAAATTTACCTGCCATAAGGCAGTGTGAACAATATATATCAAAATAAATGGTTCAAAGAGAATGTGCAGCATTTGTCCGGAGGTGGGAGTGTTTAAACTTGTCAATTGATTTTTTTTTTTCCCCTCCCGACAATGATGGGGAAAACATTTTCCAACTTGAATCCTGCAAAGGATGTTATTTGGCAATTTTAGTTTTGACTAATGTGCCAACTTGTCCATCACTGCAAAAGATGTGAAGGGGGAAAAAAAAAAAAAATAAATAAAAAAAGACTTCCTGAAATTGCAAAAATGGAATTTTTATTCATAAATAAGAGAGAAAGGCAAAAATGCATTTCTGAATTATTCAAAACAGGATGATTACTCATTTTTTTTATAGTTATTTTTTTATATTTTTTAGTTGCTAATCAATGTCAGTCAAATATTATTTAAATTCTTATATTGCATGTCGCTCATTTTGTGCTGTCATTGAAAAATTATTGAAACATATGATTCTTTTGAGGACATTGGCAGATTTCAATGTCTGAAGTTATGAGTAAAACTATTTGTTATTCAGCTATTAAGATCATTATTAATTTTATATATATATATATATTATTATTATTTTTACTAAATATCAGTAAATATATAGTTTAAAAATTGACAAAAATTGTTGACATTTTCGACAATTACAATGATTATTTAAATTTAAATTTTTAGAAATTTTAGTCGTATTAAAAAAAAAATCAGTTAATTTTTTTTTTTTTTTTGATGAAAATTATGTAAGCAGTTAAAAAAATGTTTGAATTAACGTAAATAAAGGGGGAGGGGGGGTCCTATATTTCAATTAATATGTAGACAGCACTTGGTTTTAGGTCTTAACTTTTAAAGACTTTTTTCCCCTTAGGAATGTAGTTCAGTTAGAATGAAAAATAAGTGGGCTTGAATTTGGGTGTGGAGTTAACTTAATTTTAAACTTCATGCACACTGTAAGTTTGTGTCTTGGGTTTTAAGTAAATAATGTAGCTAGTTCTTAAAGTGCATTGTTCCAGATTCCACCATTGCTGTGCAGCAAGACTGATGAGTCATAAAAAGATTATATACCCTTGCACAATAGCTTCAAAGGAAGACGTAAATGGAAAAAGCAAAACCCTTCTGTACTAATTCACATTTTTGAAGGTCAGAACGTTCAAAAGTTAATTTGCTGGGCATTGATAATAAAATGCCTGAAATGTTAATTAATGAGCAAAGTTTTTATTTTAATAAGAATCTATATGTTTAGTAGGTCTTAGATCAGAATTTTAAATGTAAATAATGAAATGGAAAGAAAATGACAAAAGTAATTCTGTCTCTTCTTTGGAATTTCCTACATTAATCAGCACTTTTAAACAGAAATAAGTTTTTAAATTACTCTAGTACTCTGATATTTCTAGCCGTCATCTTGTCTGTCATTCTTGTTTTGGTTTGATTTGAATGCCTGGAATTTGAAGTGATCTGGTGACTTCTTCTTTAAGCTCTTTCTGAGATATTAATCTTGCAAATTTGCCCCCTCTGCAGTGTCTTGAACTTCATTGATAGTATTGGCATATATTGATACCTTAAGATAAAAAACTGTGAAATCTAATTTAGATCAGCTATTGGAATATCATAGATACTTTTGTTTACTTTTGAATGACAACATTTTCAATATTTTGTTAGTCCTAAATTCTGTAATTCATTAGCATCTTAGCTATCTAGATTAAGTTAAATTCTTTGTTTTAGATGCATAATTCCTTTATATTGATCTTTTTGATAAGATATTATAGATAAATTTTTATTCAGATTTCTTGAAAACTTTCTGAGAGTTTGTTTTTGCCTTCTAAAAATATTTTATTAGAATAGCCTAGAATTTCAAGAAAGGTATAACTCCATTTGAGGCAGCCCATGGAATTAAATTAAAAAGTCACAATGCTACACTTTAAATTTAGAGTTCAAAGAACTATTAGTTTTTCATTTGATTATTAAAAACTTTTTCTTAAGGTTTTTCTTAAGTTATTTATTTATTATGAAATCTAATTTAAATGTTACAATAATTCTTATATGGTTAATTTGCATTATAAACATCCATATTACATCCCATTGATAAGGAAATAGAACCAGATTTTTTTTTTTAACAAGTGATTTTTTTTTTTTTATTATTATTACAAATACATCTAGAGTAGGACTTCTGTTTAGTGATCAGATTAGAAGACTGCAAAATAAAATCTTTTTTTTTTTTTTTTTTTAATTACGTATTTCTTTCATTATGTAGGACAGCTAATGTGTTTTCAAATGCAATATAATAATAGTTAAGGCAATATTAGTGTGAAACAATAGTATATATAGCATTCCATACAACACCTGCAGTCCATATCAAATAGCTGAAGATCTTTGATTTGTTGTTGAGGCCTATATGTGGTCGTTAATATAACAATTTACAATTACAAAAAAATAAACAATAATTACTATAAATAACACTTATTTTTATCTTAATCAAATACAAAACTTTATCTCAACTGTCAATGAGTTTTTTAAAAATATCACACTTCTCTATCACAATGGCAGAGGTCGCAACATTTTTGAAAATTGTGTACTGCAGCGTTTTCTTTCAGTCTTAAATTTTAATCTACATAAAGATGTGACAATTTCTCAAATGATTACAGGGATATAGCTTGTCAGTTGCAGGTCCAATTCACACATGCGTTTCTAATTTGCCATTCATTTGAGTCCTTAACATCTTTGAATGGAGTTTGTGAAATGTTATAATTAAGTGCTGTGATTTTATAAGAAGAAAGGTACTACCATATTAAAAAGAAAATTTAAATAAAAAGGTTTAATGTTTTGTTTTTTACTCTCAACTGAATAGTAAATGATTTTTGTTTTCAGATTTAAGTTTCAAAATCTTCTGGTTCATATTTAAAAAAAATAAAAATAAAAAATGAATGTTAGTAAAAGCCTTGTCTCCATTTCCACATATGCTAACTAATTGTAAATTTCCTAGAAGTAAAACATTGCATTTCTGTAATTTGCCATGCACTCAGATTTCATGATGGATTTATTAAGTCAAACCCATTCCTGGATAATCAGATACTTGAAAGAGTTGAGAATTTCAAATAGGCTATTGACCATATTACATGAGGTGTTGATTTGTTTTTATGTATTTTAATGTTGGAATTTCAAATCTGCTTTCAGTAATCCTATGAATTAATTAATGCATCTTAATAGCGAAACTTGTACTGTTTTGGAGGATCTGTTTTTATTCTTAGTGGAGTGGGACATTTTTTTTTCCCTAGTTTTAACGTCTCCAGGCAGGTCACATTATTTACCCAACCAACTTAAAACTATCCCTGTAAAAAGAAGTGAGCACCTTAACTGCTCTTTGACCCTTCTGCTATCTCCTGTTTGGCCATGATTTGGAGCTTATGTCCCCATTATCCTGTACAAACCTGCTATAGTGAGTTCCGTTTTCTTTTATCTTTTTTTTTTTTGCACTTGAAGGGGTCTTATTTGATTTTTGATGCTCTGGCGGAAATTTTTGTCTGCTGCTCAAAAATATAGTTAGCATTACTGCAATTAAGGAAATGTAGCCTCCTCTTCTCCCCTCCGATTTGTAAATATATCATTGGGATTATCATAGCTGTCACTGATAATGAAAAGCAGGGTTAATGTTCAATATAATTTCCTTTTGAATAATTAAAAAAGAAATATCTGTGATAACAAAAGACTGTATTTACAATATTTAAAAAAATGACTTAATTGCTGATAGCTGTCGAAATCAAGATTTTTTTTTTTTTTTTTTCAATAATTATGTTCTGTATTCTGTAATCCACATAGTAATTAGAAATAAGTTTGGAGGGGAGGGATTAAAATTTGTCAAACAAGAATTAGACACTTCTGTAAATAATGAATGAAGAACCATTCAAGAGCAAATTCATTCTAATTTCATGTATGATGGTGACCTTGATTTTTTTTTTTTTTTTTAATCCTATTTTTCTACGAATTTCAAATTGTACAGTTTAATAAAATCTGGAAAATTTTCTCATCAATTTTCTTGATTGGAGATCTTTGTATGGCAATGGTTATTTGTATTTGGCTTGTAAAGCTCAGTGCTTGAAATAGCTGTTTCTAATTAAAGAGAAGAGGATACCTTACTTTTAAAAGAGCTTTGCCCAAGGTCTAAATTACGAACGTAATCAAGTTACTACATGAGATTACAATAGACTTTGCTTGGCTACTAAGATTGTTTCCATTCAGTACTACTAAAGGGAAGCTTTCTAGTATTTTTAATGTTTATGTGGTCACACATTTCTTTTTAAGAAATAAGCTCAATAATGAATGTAAGAATGTATAAAGTAAATATTTTGATTGATTATAAATATAATCAATCTTTCCCCACCCCCTCCAAAATTTCGTACAATGCTAATTAATTTAATAAACATGAATAGGTCATCAGTTAAGTAGTTTAATTTCTGTGGGATTCTTGCCAAACAAAACTGTTAAGTTTATTAGATAATTGAAACAAGTTGCTTAAGATCGAAGAGTTTTTTTTCTTTTTCTTTTTCTTGATCAAATTCTAGAATAATTGGCAAGTTCCCAAGTTGTCAACAGCAAGATATTGTCAGAAGTTGCTGATGGGGATTCAAGTTTAATTTTCAAAGGATGTCTCTTTTTGATTTATAATGACACTTTTCGTTACACTATAATCAGCCATGAATTTTATGTTTTGTAGAGCAGTTATGATTGTACATTGTGAATTATACTTGCTTCATTCAAACCGAAATTATCTTTTTATGAAAATTTATCATTTTACAATTTTCTTTAAAAATAATTTCTAAGAATTATTTTTTTTTTTTAATCACTTCACGTTTTGTGCAACTTCTTTAAACCTTAAGAGGGTGGTTGTAAATAAGACTTCCCACTACCCTTCTTCCATCCTAATGTTTTCCTTTTAGTGTGTTGACTTCATTCGCAAAAAAAAACAACCTTTTTCAGAGTAAATTAATAAGAACTTCCAATATGCGAAGCAATATAAAGCTTTAAATAGCTTCAAGAAATAAAAACTAATTCTCAATCTTTGAAACTGTTACAGCAAAATTCATTATAAAATAATTATCTTTAATTGACATATTACATTAGATTACATTAATTTTTTTTCTTAATAAATGCTGCATTTAAAATTTGATAAAATTTTGAGGTTAATGAGGTACTGACTAAGGAATAAATTAATATCCTTAATTTTAAATACCTGCTGACAAACAATAAAGTAAATAAAATAATTAAAAGTATAAAAATAGATAAGCTAACATTTAGTAAGCAGAAAGCCTAAAAAAAAAAGATAGTGGCAGTTCGAGCATTGAGACAGGATTTTTTTTTTTAAATACTTTAAATTTTTTACTAAGCAGTAAATTTTTATTTCAGATTTTATTAGTGATATCAGGCAGGATCGTGATAGTAGAAAAATGTTTGGAACTTTAATTAAAGGATGTGCTTCCAAATCATAACAAAAGCTTTTTTTTTTTCTTTCTATATGATTTTGTATAGGGAAGAACCATAAGTGGCTAATTTGTAAATGAGAATACAAATAGAGAATAATTTGTAAATGATGTTCATTTTCCTAGTTAGATATTTTTCTTATGATTTTTAGATTTACTGCCCTCTCTTGGGAATAGCACTATGTATAATAGCTAAAACAATAACTAAATCGAACCAATTTAGCTGAAAATGTAATCATGTCCATGATAAGTAGTCTTAACTAATTTTAAGATCAAAATACAGGGTAGAATTTATAAAGGGCTAAATTTAAAAGCAAAAATAAATAAATAAATACCAGAGCTATTTTGTAAATTTATCTTGAAGAATTTTTTTAAAACAACCCTATTAGAGCTAAAATTACATTATTAACTATAATAATTAAATCTATTTTAAAACTATTATTTTTTTAGATATTTAGATAAAAAAAAATTTTCTGAAAATAATAATTTCAAAAAAAATAAAAAAAATTGTCGTGTTTGACCAAATTTCATGGTATTTTCTGAGCTGATGTATGGCATAACATAAGAAATCTAATTCCATAATTAAGTGTAATGACAGATATTGGGGTGCTTTCTGAGAATTGCTGATCTTTTATATATAGTAATGTTTCTTAAAACCTAAAAAGGAAAGCAATAAATCCATTTTTTCCCCTGTACATTATAATAAAGATAAATAACATCTGATGTAAAAGTAGTCTTTTTGGTGTATAGATTTTAACCTTTCAGTTGTACGAAATTGAATGTTCATTGAAGATAATATACACAAAATAGTTGGAAAACTTAACCACCTGTTCTTGAATATAAAATTATGATCTTTTCATTTTTGAATCTGTGGATTATTTTATCAGTGTATCTTCGTTAAACCGATGTAGCATTTAAAATTGCCTAAATTTTGTTAAAATATTTTCTTTAAAAAATAAACTTTTATAAACTAAACTAAATCCAGAAGAGAAGCCCAATATTACGGTATATATATATATATATATTTTTTTTTTAAGATTAATTTTTTTTTTCTAGTAAAATCATAGTATTTTGAGGAATATGGCATCTCATAGCTCTTGAATTACTTATTTTTGGATTATTTGAAGAAAGTATGCTCAAATTTGTTCCGTAAACTTCCCATGTAACTAGTCCACACTTTATTTTTACTTACTTTTATCGATTTTGGCCAACTAGGGACCACGTAACTAGCTCAACCTGACAACGTCACGGAGAGGCTAGTGAAATTCAAGAAAGGGGGGACGAGAATTATATCCCGTCCAGGATAACCCTGAGATAGTCAGTCCCAGGTGGGAAACGGACGAAACACAGAAGAAGAAAGAAACACCCATGCCACCACCGGGATTCGAACCCGGGTACTGGCGGATCGGCCACAACGGCATCCCGCCGGCTAAACCTCATGGCCACGCCAGCACGGCTACTTTATATTTTATATAACATATAATTTTAGTTTTAATATTTTGACTATTAATTTTTATTTATTTTTTAATAAGAAAAAACAAAAACAAAAATAAACAAACTGAAATTGTTTGAAAACTGTGTTTATGTCTTGGCATAAAATAAGTCTTCATATTCTATTTTTTAAATGTATTTCATAAGAAATGCAAAAACAGTGTATTTTAAGTGTCAATATGAAGATAAAAGTAAACGATTGTAGCTTCCCCAAATATAAAGCAAAGTATTAATTTTAACAATTAGAAACAATTGGAGATTGAAGTTTTGACATTTTCATTGCCTATATTAAAAGTGCTGGCTTTGGAACCTGATCATCTGAATATCCATTGACCTTTGGCCTGCTAAATGAGCTTCACTAATCATTGCTTTACTGGAATTGAGGCAATTATATTTGCTAAATTTACATCTAATTATGAAGCATTCATTTGGTTTCAAGTCAAACCAGTTAACAAAATTAAAGAATTAGGGGTGTTACTAAGACTAAAGGGGGAAAATTCGATGTTTATAGCACATGAAATTGCATGAAAAAAGAATAACCATATTTTATAACTTGGATGTGGTTCCCCATCCTTTTTGCAAGTTTTTAGAGTTTATTGTTACTCTTGTGATTCCTCTCTTTTGTTATGGATTTTCTATAATCCATATTTTCCACATTCTTTTAGATACTTCAGAATGTGTTTAGATCATTTTTAAAATTAAAAACGTGTGCACGACTTGAAAGCAGCAGATAATGAAAATTGCAGAAGGGCATGCATGTTAAAACTTTTGTATCATTTTTGTGTTGTATTTCAAAAGATTTTTGTTAGTTGTAATTAAACTATCCCTGATAATGGCTTAATGGACCATTTGAGGTTTACGCCCCTATCGATGTCTCGTATGACGTGTAAGCACATGCGGCGAAAGCATGTGGGATAAACAACATATAACTTCATGTGAATTACTTAAAAAATCGTCGATTTTTGATATTTCAAGACGGATGGTTCAGTACTGTGCAGATCCTTATTGTAATAATTCTATAAAAACGCTTGGAATATCCTTCTTTAATATAATATTTCCTCTATATCGACACGAGTTAAAACAAAGCACATGGCTTTGTTTATCCCACATGCGAAGCAGTAGCCTGGTGGGATATGTTGTAACTATGAAGCCCCGCCTATCCTCAAGTGGTCCATTAAATTAACACCTTCCTTGAAAATATATTGCTGTCATCGTCTTCAATAGGCGATAATCAACTCTACATCCAATCTGAAAATTTTGGAAGGCTTAGAATCGTTGCATCCAAATCAAATCTTTTAGTTCAGCCTCTATATTTATTAGGGTTAAAACAAAGCACATGGCTTTGTTTATCCCACAAGCCAAAAAGTAGACTGGTGGGATATTTTGGAACTACGAAGCCCCGCCTATCCTCAAGTTGTCCATTACCAGTAAAAATTAGAATTTTTGTTTTAAATCTTAAACTACCATTGTATCTTTGATTGATTTTACTTTTTTTTTTTTTTTTTTTTTTCCTTTTACAGGATTTCAGTTAAAAATTGTAAAATTCTCTTGAGGCGTTTTTCTATATAGTTCATTACATTTTAGTTAGATAGTTCTGCAATTGTTAGAGCTAGTATACAAGTTTTTGCATACTATCTTTTGGACAAATTAAGAAGTTTCTGTTTAATTAAAATACAACTTTAAGTTTGAATTGTATACTCCTATTGCTTGTCCATTAGTGAACAAGGTAGCCCAAACTCATACAAAGCAGGAATTTCAGGAGAACTCGTCTAACTATTGATTTTGTTTCATATCAAAACCAATAAGTAAAGGACTTTAAATTTCTTAAGTAATGGCTTTTGTGAAAAGCTGTGAATTACTGGTTAATGTAATACCTTTCACTTGAAGGAATGCAAGAAAAATTTACTGTGTGCTTTTTGCTGCAGTTGAACATGTTAGAAATGAGTCCTTTAAACTTTTTGTCTTTGTTTTATGATTTTCAGTCATAAAGTGAATATCTTTAGGGTAAAATAATAATAATAATATAATAATAATAAAAAAATTGCCGTCATTTGACTGCGGCAGTACAAGTTGTAACATGACACATTAAAGTAGGGAAAGAAATAGAAATGGAACTGCATTTAAGGTTCAACATATCTGCTATGAATGGAACAAATTTTGGGCATCAAATATTTGATTTGATGTGAAATATTAGGAAATAATATAAACAATTGTATCGACTTTAAGACCACATATATCTGTCTTTATTTTCAGTTTTGAATATTTTATTTCAACAGTAATTCTTTTTTGTGCATAGAGGTTATTTTTAATTGGATTTATTTTAAAAAAATTTATAATTAATAATTTAATAATGAATTTTAATTTTTGATAGTTTAATATTTCTCCATAAATAATAGCTTTGTGTGAAATGCTTATCAAATATAATTTTATGTGAAGTAATATACATTGAATGTGCTGTGCTGTCCCTGACATTAACGAATTAGTAACAAGATATAGAATGACTTTAGTAAATGTCAATCTAGAATCTTTCTGCTTGCATGCAGTATTTAGTAATTATTCAGATATATTATATTAAAGCATCTCATTGCTAAATGATTATTCTTTGAGGTCTGAATTCATTCCTTAATGATTTCCTGAGGATGGCAACAGGAAACCATCTCAGTATCTTCCTCTAGAAATTCTAGGGGTTTGCCATAGGGAACACTAAGAGAGCCATACGGACCTTGGTGCGAACCCACACGCAACAACTGAAGTTTCTGTATTTTTTTTTTTTTAAATGAACATCTGAAACTAAATAGGCAACCTTTCTGATATTTCAACATTCAGTAGTTATGCTTTGCTGTTTCCTGATGATAGCTTGGCAGAAAAAATATTTTGACACACTAATTTTGAAGTTGTTTTTCTTTTTTTTTTAAGATTTGATTCATATTGAAAACTTGAATATCTATTTTTTAGATTTTGTTAAATTTACAATATTAATGTTGGGAAATTTTTTTTCTCTTCTATTTTAGGCGGGCCAGCCGGCATTTTATAATTATTCCACAAATCAGCGCCAACCTAGAAGGTAGGTAATTTTATAATGAATAAATATATAGAAATTTAAGTTTTTTAAGTGAGCCTTATTCATGAAGGGAAGGGGACTGCCATTAACTAATGTTGATGATGATACTTTAATCTTTTTCTTAGTAAAGGATTTAGAAAAAATGCCACAATTTGCTTGAAGCATAAAACCACAATGAAAACTTCTTACATTTTAATTCTTCTGGAGCAATTCTTAATGACAGTACTACTAATCTCCATGAATTCCAGATATAATACTGTATTTAATTAATTATAAGCTGACTTGAATTAATTTGAAATTGCCTCCCAGAATTGCTGTCTAAAATTTTAGATCGGAAGGTAACATGTTATTACCTTATTCATATTTTAGAATAAGCTTCCAAAAATAATGCCTTGTTGGGCAGGGTAGCTATATTGATTTTTTATAGGTATTTTTATGTTAAATTGTATGCTTTTGCAATTCAGTATTTTTTTTTATAACATGATCCTTTCAGTATTATTTTCATTGCATGGACTTATTTTATTATTATTATTATTTTCACATATTAATTTACAATACATGTCAGCTTACAATAGAGTAAATATGGTAACGTAAATTCTAAATTAATAATAAGGATGAAATTAAGGCCATCATCACACACTGATGTGGTGGTCTTAATTTCATCCTTATAATTAATATATTAATATATATATAATATATTAATTATATATATATATATATATATATATATATATATATATATATACACACGTTAACCTGCAAGTAAGTAAATTCTAAATTAGAGAAGATTTAATGTTTTTATTATTCCTGAGTAATTTTTGGAATAATTGAGATTTCTGTTCACAAGAAAATAGAGGGGGGGGGGGTTAAATGTTGTGTAGATACAAGCAGCAGTTATTCTTCTTCTATGACAATTTACATAACAATAAATAATCAGATTTTAAGTGCATGAAATGTAACATGAGAAATGGAAAACAATGAGCTGTACAGTCATTTGCAGTACTGGTTACAGCGATTTTCCTATTGCTTGGTTTTGTGGGATCCCACTTCCAGGAGTGGGAGAATGATCCACATCCTTTCGTGCTTTCTCAGCTTATCATTGGGGATAAATCTGACTGATGAGTCTTGAGCTATCATCAAAGGGAATCTGAAGTCATGAAAGCAAAAGATTGTGCGTATCATTGTTTTCTATTTTTTATATTCACATAATGTTATTAAAAGACATATTATTCAGCAGAAATTTATTATAATAACTTTTTTTTTATCAAAATAATTGAATTTACTATTGTTAGTTTAATGTCAAATGGCTGCAAAAAAAAACTACAATTTTAATAGCTCTTTAATTTATTAAAGTTAGTATTAAATGTGATTAAGCTTAGCTCTCTATTCAATCAAAATCTTCATTTATTTTCTATAGTAATCTCTCCCTGATAATTTCATTACGATTGTGGTAATGATTATTACCATGTTTTTTTAAAACTTCTGCTCTTCTTGATGTTTCAGTTTTCATATGTAATTGAAACTTCTGATAGCTTTCATTCCGACATTATCCATGCTTGCTCTTTCATTGTAATAAATTGAAAGCCTGATTGACAAACATTTTTGTTATTGAGCAAATACTGAGTTACTACATTGAGTAAATTATTCCAAGAACTAGAAAACTGTACGACATTGATGGCTGATTGTTCTTGGTTATTTTTACAATTTTTTGATGTTCCTGCTTTTTCAATGTATAGGATATTAAAAGAATATCAAAATATTGGTGGAGAACTCTCAGAAATTCTCTTGAAAATAAAATTCAATTTTTGTTACCAATTAAAATCAAACATTGTTTTGTTATATTATTTGAGTTATCATTTTTAGAAGTCTCATTTTTGTTTTAATATTTCGTGAATTGGGAAATTTGGAAATATTAAGTTGAAATTGGAGTCATTTAATCTGTCAGAACTTGCTTCCCTTGAGAAAAACTGGAACATTAAAAAAATTAGTTTTTGTTTTCAAAAATTAAGAATTATATAAAAGGAGGAGGGGATAGAATCCTTGCAAAAAATGTGCAATGTCTTAAAATGCTAAGATTTGTGAAATAAATCAAAGATATATTTGCATATTTTCTGTTTTAAATCAAAATTTTATTTGGGATGATTTTTTTTTTTTCTTTTTTAAATAAAAATTATTGAATTAAAAAAAAAAATTGACGATTCTATTTTTCTCTATATATGTTTATGTTCATAAATATTTCTCAACACCACAATTTTTTGGTGCATTCATTCTGTTTCTATGGCCAAGATTTTTCAGTACGTTATCTTTTTTAATACAGTAATAATTTTTTTTCACAGTAATTTCTTTGAATAAATATATAATGATACAGGTATATACTCAGATGAGCATATCTATTACAGTGATGACAATGAACAGTTTCATATAAATTTAGCTTTTAATATATAATGCTTTAGCTTTTTTAATATATATAGTGTAAATTAAAATGAACAATTTTGTAATGATTATTTCCTTTGCTATACGTATTGAAAATTTCAAAATTAGTGTAATTTCAGTTTTTTTCATAACTCCTGTGTATTCTTATCATTTTAAAATTAACAAAATTTGAACAATATTACATCTTTATTATTCCTGAGAACTCCATTTGATACAATTTGGATTTACATAGAAATTGTAACTTGTTAAAGTTTCAAATGTTACCCGAGGTTTGGTAAGGAAATTAACAGAAGGTAGCATTAGTTGATTTCGTAGCAATTAGTAGCAATTCCATTTGATTTGAAAACTTTAAAATACACATGGGGAGGTCATAATTAAAGGAGGAGATATTCAGAGCTCTGTAGGAAAAATGTAGTGTTTGAAATTCTACCAAACTTTATGCCAGAACTCTGGATTTTGGGGTTTTAATCTATAAAAAAATAAAAAATAAATAAACAGAATTTCGCCATTGGGGAAATTTTGATGCTAGAAGGTAGACTATAAATCCATGCTAGTGTAAGTAAGAGATGGTTCAGTACGGGTCCTCCCTTCAGATGTACTGCAAACTGCATTCTGTGAAATTTTTTTTACAGCAGAATGCAATAGATCTGCATTGATTTACCATACTACATTATTCTGTCTTTCAAGTTAAATCGGGAACATGTCCTTGATAACCAAAAGTTACAGGTTGAGATCTGATGAAGGAGATGACTATGCTTTAGGGAATGCATGGCTTAATCACTGTTTTCTGTGCCTTGTTGTTGTGAAACTCAGTGTGCCAGCAATCCAAATTATGGTGTGCTCCATCTTCTATGAATACAGTAGAGAGTTGAGGCATCTTTGTTGCTGCAGTTGCAGAACAACAAACTTGAGCAGCATCTCTCGATATCAACAGCAGAGACTGTACAAATTACTGGTCCTGTTGGATGGATTTCTTCATAAAATGTTCTTACAGACTGAGCACAGTGAACCATACCACAATATTTGGTGAATGTAAAGAGGTTCTAATAGCATACATGAAGCTTATTCGCAGCCAGAATGCAGCCCTGGAATTTTATTTATGTATAGATAAATTGTATACTTGGAATATGCATCAGTAACCTTGGCGGAACATAGTTAAAGATAGTGTTTCTGAGGGTGGACGAACAGTAAGTTGAATACCATTGGCGAAGAGCATCTCGACTTTGTTTACAATTGATAGTACTTTTTATTTGGCATCATTTACAGACGTGACTCGATATGCTTTCCTTGCAACTGTTCCAATAAATTGCATTCTATGAACAGCATTTCCTACAGCAGAACTTGCAGATCTAGAGTGGTTTGCCTCCCATACATTATTCGTTCCTTTAACATTACTAAGTTATCCACACCTCCTTGGTACACCAAGCTTTTCAAATATCTACATAACCGATTAATCACAGGAGTGATAATTTGGCAAATGGGCTGGCCAACTCGTAGGAAATGCTTGATTTATTATTCGAATAGTCTTCTGTGAAATGCTGTACATCCAATCCAATGTGAGGGGGTGCTCCATCCTGCATAATTATGGTGGATCCGAGGCATCCATGCTGTTGAAGTTGTGGAATAATAAAAATTAAGCAGCATTCGTTGATACCTCACAGCCTTGATGGAGCATTTGGCGTTGTTTCTTCAAAAAAGTATGGACAACAAACCAGTCAAGTCACACCACACTGTCCTTTTCCTTGAGTGCAAAGGAATCTACTGAGACATATGAGGATTCTCCATCCAAATGCAGCAATCCTGTGTGTTTACAATTTCATTTAGATGAAAATGTGCCTCATCACTCCATAGTGTTCCAAGGCCATGCATCGTCAACTTCCATTTGAGCTAAGAACATCAGGAAAGTTTAGACGAACCACTGCATCTCCTTGCAGAAATTGAGTGTGGCCGATATTGTATGGGGAAAACTTCAGCAGTTTATGCATAATTTTTCAACCATTGCAAATGGCATATCAAATTGCCTTGATATTGCCCATGCACTGCTGGATGCGTGTGTATCGTTTGGTTCCATTGCAGCAGTTGCAAAATTATTTCGAGTTGTTGTTTGATGGCGGTTTGCATTCTCTTCCTGGCAGCACTTGTAACGATCCCGTATTTTCAAATCGCAAAATCATTTTTCTTAAATTTGTGATTGTCATTGGGCCTTTCCTTAAATTCTTCAACCTCTGTAATTCATGTAGTGCAACAGAAACAATTTTTTTTTGGTAAAGTTTTACAATCAATGTATAATCACGTAAATTTAGCATTGTGAAGGTTTAACATTAAAGCACCATTGCACAGCAGTCGGACCTATATCCTTCAATCTATACTGCAATCAGCGTATTCTTAAGTAGTGTTCATGCCAAATTTGGTCTAGTTTGAACCAATAGATTTTTGGTAATTGGGCTCTAAATATCATCACTTTAATTATGACCACCCTGAGTATGAGCTTCTGTTGTGTTCCCATGTTAGTGTAGTTGGAAGCTTTTTTGTATAGTCTTTTACTGCTGGATATATTTTGTTTAACGAAGAAACCCCAAATCTTTATAATTGTTTCCAAATTAGACTAAAATTAAAAATGAAATGTAGCGACTAATTGAAAATTAGTCACGAAAGCATTAATAATTTTACCGTACAGATTTATATAATTCTAATTCCTGTTTTAATGAATTTTATGCTTGCTTCAAAAGATATAACGATAATCCAAATGAATGAATAATTTTACATTTGAAAATTATTGCTCAATTTAATTTCTCTCTCCCCTCATTAAGGGGAGAAAGATAATATTTTAAGATTTTATAAGATCACTCCAATCATGAAATGATTATAATAAAAAGTTCTCAATTTTCAGTAATTTTGGAGCTAAAAAAAAAAACAAAAACAAAAAAATTTGTTAAGAAATTGAAGATAATTTATGGGAACTTTATTGGCACATTAGGATGTACACCAATGATTATAAATTATTTGCAATAATTAATTTAACTAGATTGAAAAAATAAAGGCCATAATAAATTGGCTTCACTAAAGCTGGTAGTATCTTACAGGAGAAAAATTTTATCTTTATAGGAGACATACCTCTAAGAGTTCATCTGAGGACCATTCTTACCTTCATTTTACTAAAAAGCACGCTTTCAAAAAGTCTAAAGTGCTGAAGGTATATGGAAAGTCACTGAGAAATGGTGGGAGAGAATTTAAATACAGGTATTTTGATGTAATGTATGTTTCAATGTAAATCCCACTCATGATACTTCTGACTATTTTTCTTACTTCATATTTTAATTAGTCACTTAACAGAATTAAAGAAACAAAGTTTTATCTTTTACTAACTCGTGAATCAAATCACACTAATATTTAAATAACTCTTTACACATTCTTAATTATGAATTCTATATTGTAATATAGAACTCAGTTTCTCAACATCAATCAGTATTAAATATGTGAATGATTACTCATTTAGTTTGGACTTCTCTAATTAAAACAATTTTATTAATTGTTGTAGGGTGTAACCTCTTTGCAATCCCACTACCCTTAATTGGTGCTCATCAACACCTAGGCAGTCATTTGCTGGTATTTCGGTTTTATAATTAAGAGATCCCTTTATCATACATTTTTGGATGAACCTGAATATTTGTTTCCATTGAAGTATGCTTTATTTAGATTCACTAAGGGCGGAGTGCACCAACCAACAAACGAAGCAGTCATTAGTTATGGAAGCAATAGTGAAAAACCTGCCATCAAGTAAAAGTTGCTGTGCACTAACAATGTGTCGTCAGTCATTGACTGATGTTCGCTAAACATCTATGTGTTAATAAAAGTAGCTGCGATTGGTTAACAACAATGAACGTCACTTCCGGATTTCTGTGCATAGGCGCAATATGTTACAAAATGGCAGCCTCCTCAGAATAGAAAAAATACACCTGGACAGAATTTTTTTATTGCCGATACGAAATGTTCCGATAAGAATCTTCACAGGAAGTAAACTTATTCAACATTAAAAATATAGCTATTTCATCATCAAAATCACAGAAGTTGGTTTCAATCGAGGCCGACACCAGCCATCTTTAAACATTTTCTATTGAATGCCGCAATTTTAACTCGCCAGTTTCCGAGCTGCTAAAATTTGACATCTGATCGGCGAGTTAGCGGCTGTTGCCCCCCCCCCATCATGAATATTGGTAAACAGAAAATGTCAGTTGATTGTTGCTTTAGCAGCAATCAAAGTTAACGGAGGTTTGGTGCACTCGACCCTAAGACATTATTTTAGTGGTCTATATCAATATGAGATCCTTTTTGACTGATCTTTTAGTTCAAATTATCAATATAGAGTTTCCAGTCATCTTATCTCTTAGAAATATCACTATTTCCGATGTCTTTGCTAAATAATAAATTCAACTCAAAAGTTTTTAAATTAACTTTTCTGCAGAGGAGAGACTTTAATTGTTATATCAAATTTGGAACTCGATTACGCAATACACTTTTAAATTATGGCCTATATCAGTTTGGTCTTAAGAACTGCCAAAGCTATTGTAGGATGCAAAGGATATTCCTTAACCTTCCTTCCTACTGCCTTGCATTTTTATTTCAAGGGTGAATCATTTTTAGATAAAAAAAAAAAAAATATCAATGCTAGCCATTCTTTGCTCACTTTCCCTTTGAGACTGTATGGGGAATGATGTTATCCATTCCTTCTCTGAAAGCAGTATCTGAAATCTGGAGTTAGTTAATCAAAGCAGATTGGTTTGAATCCTGTGTTGCAAACACACAGCTTACATCCCCCCCCCCCCCATTTCTGACTGTAGCAATGTTTTCCAGTCTGCATGGAGACTGAAATTTCTTCATTACATTTTCTAAGATTTGAGGCAATTCTCTTTATTTTCTTCCCCCCCACCCCTCCTGGAGATATTGAGTACTGATGACATACCCAGTACACTTTTTATATTAATAAAAGTACATTATGTCTCATACGAGGGCTTTTTTTAATTCTGAGACTCCCTATATTCTTATCCGCTATCGGAACTGATCATACCTCAAACAAGATACAGCAACAATCATTGGCCACATGTGATGTTATTCTTACAATACTTACGAGGATGGAACATCTTGAAATGAGATTAATTGGTTATCATTCGGCGAAACATCTATGTTCGAGTTACGATCATCGATAAAATTTTGTCAATGTTTAAGAGAAACTCCTACTGAAATATTCTTTTGGAAGAAGCCTATTGCAATGGATGTCTAAGTAGAAGCAAGGTATTTGATTGGCATAACACTTTACAGAAGACCGTGAATCACTGCAAGATGATCCTCGACCAGGACAGCCAACGGTGAAAACCAAACAGAACCTCGACAGAGTACGGACCTCTCTTTAGGAGGGTCCATGGCAAACATCAGAAGAGAGAATGCTACAAGCTGATATATCGGCCTCCTCATGTCTCGATATTATCAAGTGTCTCATTTCTTGTTGTACAGGGGAGTACCAGAATTAAAACTCGCCTTTGTATCTGGTCAGTTCCTTTATTTTGTTGCTTTCTTTGTCCTCTCTACTTCAGAGTGCAAATAGCCTGCTTTGGGAACCAGTCTTTCGTATTATTCGTTAATTTATCTTGTGTTAGTTTCCACATTTAATATGGAGAAATCTGGATTCTTGGAATTGCCACTTACCCATATACTAATATTCTAATGATTGAAGTTTTTTTTTTTTTCTTTTTTTTTTTTTTTTATCCTCACAACTATTTGTTGTTGTTGTTAATACACTGATTGCTCAATTGAAAGTGGACACCTGCCGTAGTGGAACAACCCATACAAATTCGGGCAATAATTTGAATAAATTTGTTATAAAACAATACGATCATGTGTAGTTGGAGTCATTTGGTGTCTAACCACATGCTGAGGTAAAATGCCACCATCAAAGCAACTGAGCAATTTTCAACATGGAATAGTCATAGGCTGCCACTTCAGTGGCCAGAGTGTGTGAGTCATAGAAGCGACACTGAATCTGCCAAAGTCGATTGTGTGTGCCATTATCACGAAGTGGAAAGACGACGTCATGGAGGTGGCTGAGCCCGCTAACCGATAGAGACCGGAGGTCCTTGAAGCGATTGGTACAGCAGAACAGGGCTGTTTACTTCCAACAGGCAATGGAAACAACTGTCAGTACCATGACGATTCGTCGGGAGCTCCATGCCTTAGAGTACATCGGTCGGGCAGCTGCCCACAAGCCTAACATCACCCATGAAAATGCCCAGCGTCGGGTGGCCTGGTGTAAAGGGCAACAGTCTTGGTTGATTGACCTCTGGAAGAGCATTATGTGGACGATGAATCACGTTTCACACTACCGATCGGTTGGGCGCACCTGTGTGTGGCATTTGCCAGGGGAGCGGCTGCTACCTGAGTGTGTCGGCCCAACAGTGAAGTTTGGCAGTGGTGGTGGCGTAATGATGTGGTCATGTTTCTTCTGGTTTGGACGTGGTCCGTTGGTTGTGATCGGTTGGTTGTGATGACATCCACACAGATTCTGGACTTTCTAGACAAATTCCCTATTTCTTACATTATGGTCACAGTTCGGTGAAGGGCCATTTGTGTTCCAGCTCGACAATACGCCGTGCCATAAGACTCCTGTTGTCAGCGCCTGGTTTCCGGAAAATAATGTTCAGGAACTTTAGTGGCTGCTCAGAGCCCGGACCTCAATCCTATTGAACATCTGTGGGATGAATTGGAGTGACGGATTCGTGTGCGTCCAATGCGACCGCAAACATGCATCCAACTTGTGTGCATGCTTTGAAGGAGGATTGGGCAAAAATACCAGTTGCTTGCTATCAGAAACTGGCGGAAAGCATGCCACGGTGTGTGGATGCTGTGCTTAAGGCAAAAGGCCACAGTACGCGCTATTAGACATGCTGTAAATAAAGCATCTGTTCCATACCACAGGTGTCCACTTTCAATTGAGCAGGCAGTTTTTATGTTCCTGCTTTCGGATTGCATTAGGAAGCCCATTCTTCAGGCTCTTGTAGATTCATCAAATGCTGTCTAACAAGTCCCAAGCTTATCTGTGCTAGGAATATAATCTGTAGTCTAATCCCTCTTTTGTGATCCTTGAGTTGATAGAAGGTTTTGAGTATCCTTAATTTTGGTAATTATAATCTTACTAATGGATGCTAATTTTAGAATTATTGTGCCCTTCGTTAAGAATACATCTGTTAAACAAAAACACTTTATATTCATTTGCTGAAACATGGGTAGGCAGAAATGAAATGCTCTTACTGGATGGAATTAAGAAAGGTAAAGCTTACTTGACTGTGTCACAAGAGATCTTATACATTGAGCTGTGATGATGACGACATAGACATAAAGAATGACAAAAAAAAAAGAAGAAAAATTGTAGTTTCAAGAATTAGAGTAAATAAAAGGCTTGCAAACAGTATATAATGGGAATCGGCAAATGCTAGTGTGACGGGAGAATATTTTTGATGAAGTTGGAGTGGTGGATTGTGTGGTGTATCTTATGAATGGTTTACAGCTTTTGTTTTTTTGTTTTTTTTTTAACCGTGACTTTTTTAAATGCATAGCTCAGACTCATTGTGACAATGGATGCAACATTTTTTACGTTTATTATTCTAAGATTGAAATTGAAGTGCAATCCTGCAGTCTCAAGTCCCATTATTATTAAATCTGGTGTCCTTATAAGTTTCTATTGTCCCATTATCCCTAACAAGGCCAAAGAAACACAGATTTTACATTTTATGCTAATCTGCATCCAGTAAGTCCATATTTTTCTTTTTATTCTCATGTTTTTGTAAGATTGCTTGGAGTAAAAATGTTTTAAAAAAATTATAATACCAGTTTCTTAGAAAATTCACTTATCTTCCCAAGCTTATACATTTCTCAAGTCTTAGCAATATCAAGTAACAAAATTTGTCCTTTGATATCTTGTGAGAGAATGTGTAAATGTCTTGAAAATTTGAAGTATCTGATCAGTTAAAGCCAGGAGATGGCATTTTTATGGAAAATATATTTGAACATTGAAAATCTATTGTGGTAAATAAACTTTTTGTTTCATTTACAAGTGATTGAAAAATGGTATAAATTTGAATAGATAGAATCTTTTAAAAAAATAGAAACCTTTTTTTTAATTCTCACATAAATTTTATAGAATATTATTGAACAGCCTTTCACTTCACAATGAATTAAAATGTACTAAGTTCATTGAAATGCAAATTTAGGAACAATAAAAATGTTTAAAAAAGAATTATTAAAAAAATTACTCTAGCCTTAATAGAAAACCACCATTTGTTTATCTCTTGTGAATAAAAGAAACTATCTACATATTAAGAAAAGCTTTCTGAAAAAGGAAATCATTTTATTGTTTATTTAAAATAGAAATCATTAAAATGACAGTATTACTTCAGTGAAAAAGAATTGCATTGTTTGGAGAATAACAATGTTGCATGCATGTATTAGTCTAGTTTCCCCACCTTTCTTTTTATTTCATTGTGAAAGCCTGTAAGGTCAACAAATTCTTTAAATAGTATTTGTTGTTTATTTCCATTTAAGATGTTTTTCAGTGACCACTTTAAATGATTTTTAATGAATTAATAGCAATGGGCACTAACTACTTTTTGATTTTATCAAAATTGTACATTAATATGCAAAATGTTAAACGAAGTGGATATGTATGTACTTCCTTCAAAGAAAAGCTAAACTTCCACTCTGACTTTTGTATTAAATGGCTGTATCTGGCTTTGTAAACTAATAAATTTAGCATAAATTTTCATTTGATCTAATAAATTCTTCAGTTGCCAATGAAATTTTAGACTGCATCAAATGTGATTATATGAGGTAACTGATTTCTTCGATCAACTAAGTAGTGCAATTGTACAGTTGAAGTTTTGTTCCAGATATTTGTTCTTATTATGCGTTATTGGACTTACTCCTATGCTTGCAGTGAAGAAGAGCTCTTTATTTAGGGAGAATACTTATGAGTAGGTCAGGGACAAGACACCTCAATTGACCAAATGGTTCACATTAAAAGTTATTCAAGATTAGTGAATCCCTGATGTTAAGTATGTGATAAATGAAGGATTTTTTTTCTTACTGGGGAAACATTTTTCTACCAAAATATTAAAGATTACACTAGCATTTTCGCATAAAGAAAACAAAGCCGTGCTCTTATTGGAATATATTGAGATTGCTTTCATTTATGTTATAGTTTGTGGAAGATTATGTTGAATATTGATTTGTAATTTCCTTGGAAATTAAAATAATTATTTTACATCATTTGAATTGACAAAGAGATAGTGAAGTAACAGAATTGGAAACATAAATTGGACAACAAAAGCTGTTGCTCACGAAGGAATAGTTTTTTCCTTCTGTCTTTGTGGAGACAGAAATTGAGACTTTATTTGCCTTTTGGTTGGCAAAGGCCTGAAACCACTGAAACTCTTTAAAAAGTTTAAAGAAGCCACAATCCTAAAATACAGTTAAGGCAGATGCATTTTTGATGAATGTCAACATACTGATAACAGTTTTCAGGAACCAAACAAATCAAATGAATCATACAAAGCTTTATGTATACATTTGCCTGTTGCATCTGTTATCTGAAACACTTGATGAAAAAACTATGATAATATCAATTACCTGCAGCCATTGACAATGATTTAAAGTTTTCAAATAATTATAATTTGTCCAACTTTTTTTTTTTTTTTTTAACTTTTGTTTCTTTCAGTTCTTGAGATTCCATCTTTCTCTTTTCTTGCAATTTATTTTTTTCTTGAATAATTCAAAATGACAGATTTTGTATTGAAATTACTTAACGAAACAGTTGTTCTGATAAGTTACAGTTTGCTTAAGTAGAACAAGGAATGTTCTTAGATGAACATTTCATAAATATTTTTTGAATTATTGTAGCTATTAAGATTGGAAATGAATTAGAATATGCTTGCAATTAAAACAAGTAAAACGTGCTATTGATAACACTCAGTAATTAAATCAAAAATTTCTTCATACAATTTAGAAGCAAATAGTTTGTCAGTTGGCTTTCTAAAAGATCTATCAGTAGTATCTCAATCCAAATATGTCTTTGAGATATGGCATAAGGGACTGAACAAATGTAACGTGCATGCTAATTATGTCTTAAGTAGCAAGAATCTTCTTAGCATCTTTTTAACAAAACAGGCTGTCATCCATACATTATGCAAGATTATTTAACATCCATTAAATTAAAAATAAATCGCCGTGAAGTAATACAGTAGGGCACCAATATCTGTGACTGGTGTCCTACAGGTTTACTGTGATCAGGAAAGAAAGAAAAAATTGGAAAATTAAGGAAATAAATGGTTCATAAGTTTCAAACTGTGTGCCAAGCGAGGGCGGGCCTTATCATGGTAAAGTCTAGGAGCCCAAATGCTTCTAGTACTTGACTCGTCTTCCTCGAATCCATGCTTCCCTGCAGAACTTGCCTACGTTCTGCTTCTAGCGTTCTCGCTATTTGGATTAGTAGCTGCTGTATCATAGTGTTTGTATTCAGAAAGCCATTATTTACCATAAAAATAGCCCCAAAGCGTAACAATGAGACGGGCAGTTCTTCTAAGCTAAGAGAAGCCGTAGTGTCCTTTCCATTAGTAAGAATGGGAAAATTATGGATATGATTGAAATAGGAAAAAAATACACTTTTATTATTACTTTATTTAGTGTTGCTAATGTCTTACTGTGCGTAATTTATCAATTAAACTTTACAGTCTTATGCATGTTACAGGAATATATTACAGAATGTACAACATTCGTTATTATCCGCAATAGGTCTTCGAACTATTCCCAGCTAATGGGGGGGGGGTTCTATTGTATTTAAAAGAAAGTGCATTTTATCTTTCAAGAATCTAGAAGAGATTCTGTAAATATATATATATATATATAGAATCTTGTTTCAAAAATAAATAAATAAAAATTGCAAAGAATGGAAAGGAATGTCTTGTAAATTCTTGAGTATAAAATTTTATTGTAAGCTGATGACAGCTATGATGTAAGAATGCATAACAAAAATAAATGTTTTTTTGTGGCACATAATTAAGCTTTTTCTTTTAGTATTTGTTTGTTGCAAACTTTCCTTTTTCCAGAGATTATTTGACAAGCCAGAGTTGGCCCAAATTTTTTCTTTAATGGAGCTCTGATAATTAAAATAAATAATATTGTAGGTAGAGTATTTTCAATATATATATTCTGCAATTAGATGACTGGATTATAAAGCATGGAATATATCAGCTTAGTTTTTCTTTCCTTCTGGAAAGTTAATTTTGGGAGTATTTTGAAAGAGGGTCCATAGAGGATAGCTTTAAAGTTTTATTTTTTCATATATATATGCTGACAGTGTTGCAAGAAAGTCATAATATAATCTAGATTCTAGCAATATACGATAATATAAGGAAAGTGACAAGAAAATGAATTCTGATTATTCAGCATTTAAGTATTCATTAATTTTTCTTGTGACCGGAAGGGTATGTTTTTTTTTTTTTTTCTTTCTTTCTTCTCCTTGTTGTTTTAACTGCGAATAATTTCTAATTACAGAAAAAGGGCATGAATGTTTTTATAGCAGTTCCAATCAGTTTTTTTTTTTAATGGCAAATGTTGATTTTAAGATTGACTTTCTTCTATGTTAATGGTAATTTTGCATCTGGTAACGATTATGCAAGAATTTGCAAAATAATATGTAAAACAGGATGACATTTTTATATTTGTAAAATAATTATTTGACATGAGATGCCAAATGTTAGACACTGCGCTCGAAAAGAAAATTCTACGAATGTCTCAGCAGTGGATGATAGATATCCTTACATGTACAAATGATTGACGAGCTCTCACAAATTTAGACCAGGATAATATTCTACTAAAACACTGATTGCTATCTATAGATAATATCTTCCTCATAATTTGAGAAAGTGTAATTAAGCTGGCTGATTGTGGTGGCCAACTTCTCGGTTTTTATCAGGTATTAGAAAGAAAACTGATACGAGAGAAAAAGTTTCAACTTTACTTTTTGAAGAACCTTTTTTTAAAGTTTAAAAATAAAGTAAAATTGTCTGAGAACTAGGTATAATGTTTTATAGCCGTTAGTAAAAGTGGTCTGCCACATAAAAGATGTCTGCAGCCCCAAGCTTTAACATCTTTAAGCAACGCATGCTGCATCTGCAAGTCATATATCAGCCATAATAATGGATGCTGACATTGATGTTAATGTAATTGGATGTGGCAATGTGTAGGAGCTTGGACATGAAGGATTATTATCAGAACAGAAAGAGAAACTTTCTTGAATGAGCATAAAAACTTAAAAATTAGTCACTCCATGTAATATTTTTTTAATTTGATTTGATGAAATCATAAAAACAGCTTAAACTGTTGTCATGACATTGCCAGCTAATGTTTCAAAACGAGGGTTAATTTTGAAATAGTTGAAAGGCATTCTTACTTGTTAACCTTGAAAATTTTAATCAGTTGGTAATCTTGATTGTTTAGTCATTAAAAAAAAAAAAAAATGGGCAGAAATACACAATAATTTTACATTTATTATAAACTGATCTTAATATATCATGCTACTGTCTCAAAATAACTAGGATTTTTTTTTTTTTTTTTTTTTATCCTTTTTGTCTGAAATTCATGAAATTCATTTTTACATACAAGTCTGTATTTAAAAAAATTGTAATCAATAAATATCTAGTATTAAATAAGATTCAACATAGTGGAAACAAACTTAGGGCATTTCTGAAATATTGAAGGGTTAAAGTTATTTAATTATTCCTATTTCTTTGTTCGTTAAATTTTCCTTATTTTAAAAGCAATTTTAATCTTAATTCTGATTTTGTTGTGAAACCTGAAATTTTATTTATTTGATTAGCTATTGGAAACATTTATTAGGTATATTCCATCTTTGGAGTTGTAGTCATATCTTTAGCTTGAAGCTAAACTCATAATTTTCACTTTTCTTAATAACTATTAGTACCAAATGCTTTAATTGTAGAACCAGAATTATTTTGCTTCTCTAAATCTTACTCATAATTAAGAACCAGGAAAATTAATGAGTTTAATCTGTTGTTGAAGGACTACTATAACAAAATATGAAACACTTATGCAAATGTTTTCCTTTATATAACACAATATGTAAGCTTTGAAATTTTAAAGCCAAGTTTTATTGAATTCTTGTTTCTAAAGTGATGAATCATGTTGGGAGGGTGGGTTCATTCTGAAATCCTTTAAATGGATTACTGGTTTCTTGCATTCTTCATTACCTGTTCGTTCTTCAAATTCTTTAGATAACAGCTGCTTCAAATTAACTCTAAATGAGTTTGTCTGCTGCATCGCATTGCATTTCATGTTGTATTTATAAATTACTATAAGAATTCAGGAAGTTCTTTTATGGAAGATTTTTGGATAAATTCTTACTACTAACTTGACTGATTTCGCACAAAAAATTTATAGCTTTGTTTATGAAAATTAAGCTTCTGTCTTTAAAACTTTTTTCCTAAAATTAGCAACTGGATTCCTATAGATTAAATGTCATTTCATGTTGCTAGCCATTTCATCTTCAGTCCTACTGTAACATTTGAGAAAGATAGTGAAATACGTGAAAACATTTCCTTCACGTGGAGATTGGGTGGAAAGTAATAGTGGTGTAACTTAGTAATAAAGAGTCTAAATTTGTTTTGAAAAGAAAGGCTACTGTTAATAATTAATTTTTCTTAATATGAAGATTTATTGGTGAGTTTATTTAGAACAAATTGGGATTTTAAGACAAGTTTGTGCCCATATGCTTTAGAAAAGTGTAGTTTAAACTTTCAAAGATTTTTTTTTTTTTTCTTCTTCTGGAAATTCAGAATTTTTAATGTTAGTGCCAATATGCATTATTTGGTTTGACATAATGATAATTTGGATTATCTTGCAGGAAATGGGGGTTGAATTATTTATAAAGAAACACAAGAATACAGGTCGGATGAGTATATGAATATATCTTTTAAGGTGAAAAAAAAAAAAAATGATTCTAGGGAGTGATGGTGGAGAGCTATAAACCTACTAAAAACCAGCTTAATTTTTAGATGCTGGGCATATCTTTTAATTAATAATAAAGAGGTTATATTCTTGAAATTCTTCATGAGATTTAATGTCTTGGTTTTCTTAATATCATTAAACTGTTCTATCACTACTGTGAAAGACATAGTTATTACAGTAGAGCCCCGATTATCCGCAGAATTGATGGCAAGGGCTTCGCGGATAACCCGAAAAAAAGAGTAAAAATTGAGGGATAAACATGAAAAAAAATATTTCGCCATTAAAAACTACGTTTTATTGTACAAAAAACATAATACGTAAAACTTTTAAAATATATACAATAAAGCAGAAACCTTTGCTCTCTCTACGTTTGCATCCACAAATTCCGAGAAGGCCTATAGGATCACGATGCACAATAAACCTTTCAGTAATTGTCGAACTTCTCTTTTCCCTGTTGTTGGCTTGGATTAAAATTGGTTTTTTGTAAGGTTCGTAATTAAAAAAAAATTTCGTGGCACTCGCGGATAATCGGGACTCTACTGTATTTTAATGTTTACAAAGTGTACCTTTATTTATCTCTTCTGCTAAAAAAAAAAAATGTAATTCTCCATTTGTTTTTTTGTTTTTTAGTGGTAATGAAGAAGAAAAAGCAAATCACATTCTCTTAATGACAATTTTAAATCCTGCTTACCCTATCACTGTGGTAAGTTTATTATTTAATTTTTAAGTGTTTTACATTTGACTTGACTTAGAAATTGTTCAAAACTGAAATAAAGTTATTCTGATTAATGAGACATAAAAGATTTAGGTCACAATTAAAAATCAATGTATTTGTATGTTAGTCATCTTTTTACTTTTAATGCCTTTTAGATGATTATTTCTTATTAAAATTTTTTTCAGAAGAAATTGGTAGATAAAAAACATACTTAAAAAGCAAATATTTTATTTCAGGATGTAATCCATACAATTTGTAGTCCCAGTGGTCAGGTGTTAAGGATAGTTATTTTTAAGAAGAATGGTGTACAGGCTATGGTTGAATATCCTTTTTTTTTTTTTAATATTATAAATGGGATTTGATACTTTTATACTTTTTGTTTGATCTTAATTACTGAATTTATTATTTTTATATAACTACAAAAAAAATGGCTTGGTTATTATTCAGCATTCTAAGTATTTGCTACAATTATATAATTATGAAAGTAAATTTAATAAAGTTGTTGCATATTTAATGTTGAGCTTTAAAAAAAAAAAAATACAATTTCTAAGACTAAAAACAGTCAACTTTTGAAAATAGTTGAACAGATCGATATTTGGTTTATGGGAATTATTTAGCACTTAGAGGATGATGGTAGCCATCTGCCAGGGTATATTTCTTCAGGGGACTGTATAGCGAACCAAAGAAGATATCTACTGTTTGGAAATCTACTTATTTAATTATAATGTTGAAATAAATAAATAAATAATTATGATGGCATTCTCTAACAAGACTGCATTCGATGAATACCATAAATTCCACAGGCATGTATTGCTTTATTATTACTTCAGTGGCAGATAATAATCATTGATAATTAAACAACAACACAGTGGTGTCACTAGGGAGGTGCGGACCGCACCGGGTGACACCATCACAAGGGGTGACACCAAAATGCTTTTACAAGGTTTTCCTTTTTTTTTTTTTGATTGAACAGATAGTTTTAGAAGGTGTTTTTTGTGGTTGAACAGATAATTTTAGAAGGTTTTGGGAGGGGGTGACACCATGAGCTACCGCACTGGGTGACACCAACCCTAGTGACACCTCTGCAACAACAAAACAAATAGGAGTAAGGAATCTTACCATTAAGTACAAGACTGCTTGAACTTTTTGACATATGCTAATTCTTATTTCTTTAAACCTAAAATAATTCAAAGATAATATTTAATTTTGAAGATTGAGATAAATATTTAAGAGGCAGTTCTTAAATTGATAATTTTATTATAATTGTATGAAATGCTGCTTAAATTAAATGCCATTTTTGTTTTTAGAAGATGAAATCTGAATTCCCATTGTACACAACAATTTGAATAGGGTATGAAAAAACTATAAAATATAATTTTAAAATGCTATATTTTAAAAAATATTTGTTGTGTACTTGCAAAAAAGTTCATGCAAGTTTTCATGAATTAAAATATAGGTAAAGAATTAAAAAAAAAAATTGGTGCTGAAAGAACCATATGTTGCCATTGTGAAAAGATGTTAAGAGAGCAAGTGGATTTGTGAATTGCATACAATTTTTTCCTTATTGTAGGAATTACTGTAAAAATCTATGGAAGATTGTTGGAAGAAGTATTTTAATATTATAATGTTTGAAATAATTATTTTTATCAAGAAATATTCGTTTGAATTACCTTAACTTATGGAACGTTTGACAGTGTAGAATCTGCTAAGAGAGCTAAACAGTCTCTCAATGGTGCTGACATTTATTCAGGCTGTTGTACATTGAAGATCGAATTTGCGAAGGTAAGTCTAGATTTTTCAGGTCTTTTTTGTTTTGTTTTTCTGTTTGACATTATTGAAGTGGATATTCGATTTTTGTATATTTTGTTTTATTATTTAGTGAGTGATTTTTCCCTCTTATTTTTTTTAAATACAAACATTTTTAAATACCCTACAATTTTTGGTATTTTTTTTTTTTGTCCTGAAACTTAATAAAATTTTCAAGAAAATTATTAATACTGGGGGGGGGGGGGTTTTTTTTTTTTTTTTTTTTTTTTTTAAATTTTTTATATTTTTTTTTTTTAAATTTTTATTTTTGGGTGGTTGTTTATTTTTATTTTTTATTTTGGATTTGAACGTTGATAGAGATTTACTATTTAAAGCTTTTACAACTGTTGTACTAAAAACATTTGACATGTATAAAATTACATCCTAAGCCATTTTATAATTATAGGTTTAATTATTGATTAACTAAGAGTGATTATCTATTTTAATTAAAAGCTTAATTAAGAAGCAGAAGGTCATTTACAGCAAATTTGATTTAAGCAAGCTTTTTACGAAAGAAGGAAAAAAAAAGTGGCTTAATTTTTTTTTTTTAAAGGAAGAATAAATCTTTCACTTAGGAAATTTTTTTATAGGTATCCTCTATTTATTGCCGATTGTGCTTGCTCTATTTTGACCAATGCTTCGAAGTTTCTACAGTTAGTCTCTCAAAATACCTTTAGTAAACTGCCTATATGCATTTACAGACATATTGAGATTTGCTTTATTTGCTAGCCAATTCTAAAATGATGGAAAGATTCTAGAATTTTAATGAAAATTTATTTAGTGACAATTAAAAATTAATTACAGTGAATTTCTCAAAAATAAAAGATTTTTTTTTACCTTAAAAAAAAAAAAAATTTTTTAATTCTCTAAATATTATTTTGCAGTATTATAATAAATGTTTCTTTTATAATTTTGAGAACAAGGTAGAAGAAGAATTTTCATAAAATTCTTCAGATGAACAGTATTTTAAATATAATATCAAGACAAAGCCATTCAAGCTTTTAAGTGATAAATGAATGCTTAAAATTTTAAATAATAATAAAATTCTGGATTTTGTTGAAGAGCTGATTTTTATTCAATGACATTATATTTATAATTAATTTGTACTTATATTGTGTAATTGGCATTTTTCTGAAGAGAATCTACTCTTAACTTTCTGCATAGATAACATCTTCTAAGCTGTAAATTTTTATTTGTCACAATGAGTACAGGAAGGCTCAAAATTCTGACAGGCCATGGCAGCAGTTTTTTTATTTTTATTTTTGGGAACTATTGCGTTTGTCCTGTACGTATGTCATCTGTCCCTCCCCCCGCAACAACTCCTCCCGAACGGAAAGTTGAATCTGCAAACTGACTTCACTATCCTATTCAGAGGCCCACACACTGTAGGAATGGGGTATTTATTTCTGCCTATCTGGAAAAATGCGAACACAGTAGATGGTTTGTTTCTGCAAGTTTAGGAATTTTTTGCTGGACAACTACTGATCCGATCGACTTGAAATTTGGATATGCTTTCCTTAGAGATAATGTAGTAGACACACTTACTTTTTTATTTTAACATATCGATATATAATAATAAAATCCGGAAGGTTATAGTGCCAGAAAGAATGAATGGATTTTATCATCTTTTTGAATTGAACTAATAATATCAGCCATTCATTTTTTACTCAAATTTTAGAGAAACTTGTGGTTTTTTTTTTTTCCTAATGCAAATAGAGAGAAATTAGATTTCTTTCTTTAATTTATTTTATCCTTGTTGAAACAGGATAATAAGCAATAAGGAAAAAAAAGCAACATTTTATTTAAAGCTAATGCAATATAATTATCTGTACATAGTAGAATTCATCATTTCTTCATTTCTCACATGCATCTTCTGAGATGGAAGCTTGATTTGTTTCTACTTTTTCTTTGAAACTAACTTTTAATTAAGATGATAATTGGAACTAAGAATTTTAGAAAGAAAAAGAAAAAAAAAAAAATCTTTTGTAGATCATACACTAAAAGACAAAATCATTGGGAAATGAAAAAATAAGCAGCTTGTTTACTAATCTCTTGATTTGTTTTGAAATCAGGAAGTGCATATTTAAAAGATCATGCAAAAGAAGTAAGTTTATTTTTTTGTGAGTGCAGAATATCTTGTTTAAAAATGTTAGGATACATGCTGCAGGAAGAAAAACCATTTTTTTCTCTTTATTTTGTGCTTACTCAAAAGGTGTTTTGTTTTTTTTTTTTTTTTTTTTTTTTTTATGGGTATTACTTAGAATACATTTGAGCAAACTATTTTGTTTCATTGCACATAAATGTGGTAAGGTGTATTTTCTTATCTGGGAGATATATATGTTGATTGATAGTTGGGCTAGATTAATTTATATTTTAACAGCTGCTTCTATTTATCTCGGGGAAAACGTTTGATCAAATAATTATGGCAGTTTTTTTACAGAAATGGATTTTTTTTTTTAATCCAGTAATTATCCCAACTTTTGCATAGTTTGTAAAAGTGGAAACCATAAGCTGAAGGAAATGTGGTAAATATGTGGAAAGTCTTCAACTTGTCTAAATATTTTTCTTGAATAATTTAATGGTGATATGGAAATGCTGCAAAAGATTTGCTTACGTTCATTGAGACTTCAGAATGAAATCAGAAGTAAAAAGTTAAAGAAGACATATTTATGTAAATTTTCTCCTTATGGCAAGAAAGTAAATTTAAATATATGAAATGGAAGAATGTAAGCTGATCATTAAATTTAAACTGGCATTATGTTGAATAACTTAAAAAACCTGATTTGCCTTCTCCCCCCTCCTTTCCAAAATTGGACTTCTTTTTTCTCCCTTAAAGCACAGTGATATTAATTATGAATTTGTATCTGACAATGAGGAGAGGTGAGTAGATTGCTTTATTCATTTAGTAAAATTAAGTTCTAATTAGGCTTTTAAGTTTTGTTTTTATTATTATAAATTTTTTCTTTTTATAGCCCACACGCTTAAATGTGTATAAAAATGATAGTGAAAGCTGGGACTACACAAATCCAAATTTAAGTAAGTTCCTGCTATTTATGGGTGAATAATTTTCTATTTGTAGTAATAAATATAATAACTTTTAAAAATATTTTTTATAAGTTCTTAATTGATTCTTTTAATATTTTATTTTTATTTAAAAAAAATATTTAAATAAAATATATTCTTTTTAAAAATTAAAAAGAAAATAGAAATTTAAAAAGATAATTTCAAAATTGGTTAAGTTAATTTTTAAGGTGTCTTTGTGTTGCATTTATAATTGTGAATTTAGTTCATTACAAAACAATGTTTTAAATATCAGATTATAAAAATTGTAAGAACCTTTTTAAGACCTGTGACACAGTTTTTTTTATTTTTGTATACATGTATATAAATATTAACATATTTATATATGTATAAACATATAACTCGATATTACATACATGAAGAAAAAAAAATAAAAGAAAGAAAAGGAAGATAACAGATGGGATTTGGGGATTTTTTTTTCCTTCTCTTTTACACTGTAATTTAATCAGAAATAAAGCTGTCTTATTTTCTAATGCATATACAACATAAAGGAGGGGAGGGTATATGCTGTGCACATGATATTATTTGGGAACTGTTGCTTCTGAATGAAATAATAAAAAAAAAGTTAGGTCTTTTCTCCAGCTTTTTTTTTCCCTCAATTTTAAAGAAAATATTAATGTTCCTTCTTATTTTTTCTTTTACTTTTTTTTGTTCTTATGTTTATTGAAATAACTCCAATTTCCTTGCCTAAAAGCAATTTCAGCCTATTTTTTTTTCCCCTGTCCCTCAATAAAGAAAAAAAAAAAAAGTATCAATTACATTTTTAAAAATATTGTGATCTACTGATGTTTGCAGCTACACAGAAAATATAGTGATACAAATTTTAGTTCACCATAGGTATTAGGCTTCTTGTAATCTTGTACAAAAAATTTTCAGTTTGATATTTTGGTTAATAATTTTATTTTATTTTTTTAATGTATGTAAATTAATAGTTTGACAGGTTTTAAAACTTTTCATTTTTTAAATTGGAAACACAGTAAATTTGATTAGTAGATACCATTGTTAGAATCATTAGGGTAGTATCAGTAAATGATACCAATGACAAACTTAAAAAAAAAAAAATTATATAATGATACATATGACAATCATAACCAAAGCATTTACATTAAGTTACATAATTTTATAAGAGTAGTTGTAAAACTTGCCTCTTTTTTAAGATAAATGTCTTCGTAACCTAACAATTTTAATAAAATTTATAGAAAAAAATAGCTTGACATTGGGTCAGTATTTAAGGGGAAAAAAAAAAACAAAAACCGGCAACCTAAAGGAAAGATTGTTTGCCAATAATCATAAAAATATTTAAATACATATTTGATATTTTTGTAGCTACTACAATACAGAAGTTCTTCAGAAATTTTGGAAATAAAACACTTAATTAGGGCTTGTCCTGCGTCGAAAGCTTAATTTTTTTCTAAGGAAATCTAGTTGTTGTAGCTATTTTATATAAATTATGTAATCCATAACAATTCACAGCATGCTATTGGCCCGAGCTATTAATTACAGAATGCTGAGAGCTGAATACTTGCTTTTTATTTGTGTAAGGAAATTTCACAAATTTATTAGAATGCTGTTTAATATTCAGAACATTGTCCCAACTTCAAGAATAACCTTTCATATGAATTCAGTTGACTTTGTAAGGATCATTCTGATTAAACTGGATTGCTGTTTGCTTTTCTCAAAACAGTCTGTAATTTATATTATCAAGTAAAATGCCAGAAAAATGGCATATGCACACCTAAAAGTCAAACATTCTGCGGAATATCTGTGTAATAAAAGAACAATGACTATAAAGTAATTTTTAATGGAAGACATCATCGTAAACATGGAAATTTAGCAGAAGAATGAAAGAATAGCTGATGAAACCTCAGAAGATTGAAGAAAGTAAGGTATCCAGAAAGCATTAAATGAGGAATGTCCATATCTGATCGTTGTTTACAATTTACCCTGGTCCTCAGTCACATTTACTACTACAGAAAATTAAAGCTTCGATATGGCAAGTTTTCCACATCAAGGTTAAAAGTTGCCTCTACTATATAGATAAAGTGTATGCTGAACCATTAAAAAAAAGATGGTGCATATTGCTATCATATGCTGGTTCTAAGAGCATGAACAGATCTTTTACATTAAAAGAATGTTAATACATACACAAACTAAGGAAACAAGTTCATTGCTTTAAAGGGAATTAGTCAAAAGCAAATGTTTTCTTTAACTGACTGATGGCTGTTGCATACACACAAACCTCAGTAGCAGCGTTAGTGGGTGTAGATTGAATGAGATTTTATAAAATTATCATCTATATTCCACTCGTCATTTTTAAACTTTTGAATTGAATTTTAATGAAAATTTATACTTTTGAGTTCTATTATTTGCATTCAAAATCGACAGAGCTTATTGAAATTATCCTAGTTACTTGATAAAGAAACAGCATTTTGCTTATCCTAAAAGAAGAACACTGAAGATTTGCTTACAGAACAATGCCATCATAGTCTACCCTCTTGCAACAAAACTGAATATGTTGGATGATAGCTTTTTCATTAGTCTTTTTCACCATTTCTATCATATTTTTTTTTCTTTTCTTTTTTTTTTAATTTAAAGAACTTCCTCAATAAACATGGATTGTCCTTGCTGCAATCAGTCTTGATTAATGTTTAGAAATTTTCTCTTGAAGATGCTAAGAATTTTTTTTTTTTTTTTTTACATATTTAGCAAAATTAGGAAACAATTAAGACAAATTTACAAATTTGATGTAAATTATAAAATTCTCGAATATAAAAGATATTGATATGCCTACCTAACTTTGTTTTTTTCTAAGAAGATTAAATGAAAATTACTGAAATTGGGAGCTTTGTTAAATAATGTATCATTGGTATCCCACTTAGAAGAATGTGGAAATTGAAAAAACCTTGTTGACTCAATATTTAAGCAGATTCAAGCAATTCCTTTTGATTTGAATTTTAGTCCTTATCTAGGCAAATTGTAGTTAATTAAGAACTAGTGTTTGGATAATGTTTCTTAATAACTTGAGTAACGTGAGCTTGATTATTGTTTAAATGGAGAAATATAGAAATCTGTAAAAATTTGCAATTATTAGAGTGACCAAATAATTTTGGGGCATAACACTGCTGTAAAAGGAGTAACTAAAATTATGTAAAATTTTATCATTTGTTGTTGGCTCTACAACCTGATGGGTATTCTTCTGGAAGGTTCTTATTCCATTTTCCTCTTGTCAATGGAGATATTTCCATTACTGATGCTGCAATTTTGAGGTCATTCTGTAAACAGTCCTGCCAGCTGCATGTAAGTCTTCCCTTCAAAAACCATGGGGATGTTTCTCTTAAAACATTCTTCACCTGGTCAGTAGAGGGTACGAACATTCCAGATCACAATCTTTCAACTTGTTTCCTACACCACTACAGAGGTCAATTTTTATCAAGACAGTCCAAATTCTGAGTCACATAAATGCTTTCATAAAACATAAATTTTATGGGGGGGGGATTTGAAAGTCAGTCATCCACCTACATTGCTTGCCTCTGTTTTCAGACTCCGAGAACTTAGTCTTTCATCTTCTCTTGGTCAGCTACATCCTGAGATGTATTGCCCAGGATTGCGGTGTGAATAACAGAATAAGATTTGCGGATTCTTTGTATTAAAAAAGAAAAACCAGAAGGCTTTAACCAGGGTTTATTTGCAAACATAGCATGATCTGTTTTCACTCTGACAACATCTATCATTAATCCTAAAGTATTTACTGCTATAAAATTCTAGTTGATTAATGTTCACAAATGGTAATCAGAGCAGATGATTGTTAAGAAGCAAGAAATTAAATATCCCACAACTGGTCTCATTATTCATAACATAGTTTATTATTATAGTATGAAGTAAAGGACTAAAAACTGAAAAGAACTATTAATAAATACTTCATTAATTACTTGAAGTATTAATGAAGGAGATGAAGCAGAAACAGTAAGGCACTTGTAAAATGCTTTAAAAAAGAAAAAAAAAGAATTAGTAATAGATGCAGTAGGAGGAAGGGTAGAAAAGTTAGATAGAAATCTGGAGCTCCAATAGTAATCCAGTTAAATATCGGGGAATTCTTTAGAGGCATTATTCATGTTGCCTATAGCAGTAGGAATTCAATTGATAAATGGACGGTAAAGATACATATTTCAGAACTTGTTGCAACCATTTATAGATATTACACAGATAATTTGAATCAAATTAGAATGTTCAATTAATTTATTTAAAATTTTGTAAAAAAAAAAAAAAAGTGAATTATTCAAACATCAGATATTTGACCAATTATAGGAAGGGAAAAGGAAACTCCTTCATTTTAAGAAAGAAATGCTCTAAGTTAAATGAACAGAAAGAATGCCAAACAATTATACAATGCATAATCTTCAGTTGTTGTGATGTATAATACAAATGACAGAAAAGCAAAACATATGGATAATGAATGGGGTTTAGTTCCAGTAATTTCAAATACAGTACTCAACATTATTCAGCCAGTAAACATTTGAAAAGAAATGACTAATAACTTTTTTTTTTTTTTGATAATGTATCATTTCTTTATATGAAACTTATCATTTTACTTTGACGTCTACAAATAAAAGTCTATCTAAAATTCAAGAGGGAAGTAATAAAAGCCAGAGCAACTTTTTATTTGCAAAACTGAAAAATTTACCGCACCGTCAAACTGAATTGCTTTAATAGATAGCAAGGTTTTCAAGGTTTCCCTTATTCTAAAATTTTTTTTTATTCAGATTAGAAACCAATTCTAGATCGAGCACTATTAAAAAAGAATAAATAAATAATATCTATGATTAAAACTTTTAAAAACTGCTAATAAGTGTTCTCTTGAAAGAGGAATATTTATGGAATTTGATAGTGTTGATTCATGGAAATTTTGTGAATTATTATTTTGGGCAGGGCTATGGAGTATTTGTCGGTGTTGGAATCAGAATCGTTTGTCCTAATTTACTTAAATAGGGAGTCAGAAACTTTTTTTTTTTCCCAACCCCACAACCCTGCTTCTGGGTGTGGTAATTTACTGCATGTTCTTTTTTTTTTCATCTTTTAATGTATTTTCAAAGTTATGAAGCAAAATTATTAGCATTTGTTTATTAATGTTAAAAATTATTCAGTTTTTGTTAGAACAATAAAACTTTTTAAATCCAAGCATGAAGTAGATGCATGCATTTAGATTTCCTTGAAGAAAAGAATTTTGAATGGGATGGGTAAAACTAAAAAAAAATTTAAAAAAAGGCTGGAAGTTGGCATGGCACTCTTAAACAGATGTGCTACTTCAAGAATTAAGATGTGCTACTTCCCACCATCCCGATGTCATTTTCAGATGAAGTATCTAGGTAAGCATGATATTAGTCTAAACTGTTATTGTAGAGGAGATAAGTAGTAAAAAACTTGGGTAAAATTTAGGTTTTTTTTTTTTACTCGGAACTTAATTTTCCCCCTTTGTAAAAAATTGTGAGGGGGTATATTTTTACATACACTACTGCATATTCTTGAATCTTCATTTCAAAGCTATAAAGAAATAAAGCCAAAATCAAATCAAATAAATCATCCTGAAGATATAAAAATACCAAATTATACAAAGAGAAACAGTACTTTTGATTATAGAAAAGCTCTCTCTACATGCTATCTTTCCTTCAATTTTAAGGGGAATCCAATAAAATATAGATTATTAGTAGCTATGAGAATATTTAAGGGAAATTTATTTCTTTATATTTTTTCTTGGAGTTTACAAAATGAAATAAAAAGTGTATTTTTTTACATTAAGAATGACATTTTCTGAAGAAGTGGCAAGTTGTAAAACATTGTTAAAAAGTAGATAATAGAAATGTTAGGTTATAATCTTCTATAGTACTCTGAAATGCAGTAGTGAAGTGTCCTCTGTAGATTAATAGAGCTCTTTTATTTTTTCCTTGTTATTTTGTGCAACATAATGCATGTTTAAAAATTTTTTGTAAAGTTCTGCTGTTTCAGTTACTCTTTCTCGTTTGTAAAAATCTGTAAATTGATAAAAGCTTCCATTTTCCTGAAAATACTGTAACCCTTTGAATTATTATTTCAGTATTTTCAGTGTTATCTAAATTGATTCGATAGTTAAAACGTTTGATATATGGAAAAGTATAAAAGCAAATTTTATCATGTGCACAGCAATTTTTTTTTTTTTTTTTTTAATCAGGCATGAAGTTTACTTTGACTTTTATAAAATTCTAAATGTAAATTTAATACGATGCTACAGTTAAATGCCAAAACACAAACATGAAAATACAACATGCACAGTTTTTTGATGCTGAACAAAGTATTGAATATACTTCATAGCATTACATCATTTTTTTTTAACAAGATTTATTTATAGGGTTACAGTATTTTTTTAACATGTTTAGGGATAACTAAATGCAACATTTTGACTCAAAATTTTCACAACCTTTTCTTGCTTTGTTTATTGGAAATGTCTGGTTTTCTTTTATATATACATGAATTTTATATCTATTTTGAAATATTTATAAATTTGAATGTTGTCTGTTAGTGCTGTTGGAGCATAATTTGCTGTCTCTGCTAGGTACTAAAAATATGTAGCATAACAATATCCTACACAAAATGCATGATTCAAGTGAACATTTTACAGCTTTCAGAATTACATTGGTGCCAACGTAAATGGTAAACATTATGGTACTGTTTTAACCATAATAACCTAGCTTACAGTTAATTTTAACATAAGATTGGGAAAGTTACCACTACACTTTATTGAAGATATGTCGAAAGATTAAAAAAAAAAAAAAAAAAAATCAGATGGTAATTTGGATTCATTATTTTATATAATTCGTGATAGCATAACAAATAATATATTTAAAAAGAAACTGTAAGATTTTCACAAATTGTTGCTTTATAATTTTTCCCTCAAAATAAGATACAGATGTAACAGACATTTTAAATATTAAAAATACATAAAAATGACAGCACATTTGAACAATTCAAGTTAGAAGATTGTGTTAATTTATTTGGATAAATACTTATGTATCTTACATAATAGATGTATTTAGATGTAAATAAACATGAATGCTATCTACACTGTCAACAAACGTGAACACTAAAACTGTGATGAATTTTTCTTTAGCTTTTTTTTTTTATATATATATATATATATTTTTTAATTGTGTGCAACCACAAGGATTAAGGCCAGCTGTGATTAGTTACATTGTGATAAGCTCAACAAAAATTGAGGACAGTGCACATTTCATTACATGGTGAACAGATATTCACATAAGAACATCATAGAAGCCAAGAAGACAAACTAAGAAAATAATGGTTTGGGAAGTACGGCATTTGGGACCAAGCATTACCCCCACAGACTGTCATATAACATGACCCAGCACAAACACTAGGATTATTATAAAGCTGGGACCACACATGCTGACAAGGGTTAGAGACCAACATCCATAAAATGTGAACTATTTAAAGAATTATAAATATATTTAAAAAAAAAAAGCAGGCTTTTGACGACCCAACACCACAATGACATCTAAAAAAAAAAAAAAAATAGATATTTATTTGTACACAACTACTACAGTTTCCATCAAACAAAGATGCACTCAAAGCCTGCCAGAGACAGTGTTGCATTAAATAAATTTAAAGGCTCCCTTTTAAAAAAAGCCTTTTGGTGTCAAGTTGTCTAACACTTGTGTGACCACTTATGTGTCTAGGCAAGTGCGTGGAGCTGGCTGAAACAGTTTGCGGGTGTGCCGGGTAGAGACTACAGCTAGCCTGCTTGCAGACACTGAAGTGGACTATAATCTGTGGACACTAGGACTTGATTGCTGCTGCTGGTGAGCCTTGTGGCCTGTGCTCATCTCAATAGAAAAATAGTGTTTAGTTAAATTTATATTCTTTTAATAATTTTATTTTTCAAAATTTTTTTTAAATTAGGTATATAAAATTAGCATGCAACAAGTTTATACTTGGCTGCAACTGGTGTTGAAAATGTTTCTATATTAAAGAATCAGAATTTAAAGTTATTTTTAAAGTTGTAAATATTTTAGTAATTTAACATTAATTTTTAATTATTATTTAGCACATATTGAGTGAGAATATTATATTTAACTTTCATGGAAATGTATATTTAATTTTTAGTTTTCCCCTGAACTCAGTTTATCATTTGATTTTTTTTTAATTATTATTTTTATTATTATTATTTGATATTGCTTTTGTAAATAAGTATTGGTTTAGGCATAATTTAAAATTTGCTTTTTTTTATTTTTTTATTTTATTTAAGCTAACAATTTTTTTTTTCTTTTTCCTAATTTGTTCCCTATACTATTAGAAATTCTTTATTTTTGAAAATTTGTTTAAATATATTATTCAGTTTCCTTTCTATTTTATTTAGTTACTTTTTTTTATTCCCTTCTCCCCTCAATTTTTTTTTAAAATATTATCTTAAAAGTGTTAAATTTTTAGATCCTAAGTACACAGGAATGATTATTTTGTCTGGGGAAACTGAAAAGTGGGGTGAATTGACTTGAAATTATTAATAAACGTTAAGTAATTGAAGAGAATTTTATTATGATTTAACTCTTATTGGTAGCGTATCTTTGAAAATCAATTTAAAATTTTACTGGTAAATGAAAACTAGAAGTCAATATATGTTAAGTGCCTTTGCTTCATAGAAACCTAGGAAAAACATGTATTTATAGGTCATCGATATATTTAAAAAAAAATCATTGTCTTGTTTTAAATTGTAAATGCTTTGTTGAAACCATGAACTGTGGTTTCATAAGTTTTATTATTTTCTTTTTTTTTTTTTCATTTTTTAATTTAAACATTAAAAAAAAAAAAAATATTCCGATCTGTGTTTTGTAAGTGCCTGTCAAATTATTTAATTTACATGATCAAAAATTTTAAATTGATTGAAGTTAACGTGCTCCTTAAAAAATCTTGTAGATGATTTAGTAGTAGTAATTTCAAATCGTTTAGTTTCTTATGCTGATATATTTCAGTGCACCTTTCCTACTGTAATTGATACAGTAGCTGTAAAAGTTATCCCCCTTACGACAGCAAAATGGAACAGTGCTGATTTGTATGGAATGTTAAGTAATTCGCTCAGTATTAGCTCACTCTTTTGAGTGGTTGGGAATTTTTACCTTGTAAGTCGATGTCTTGTTTCTATCCATTTACTTTTAATGTATTCACGTTTTCACTAAAAATGTATAAAATTGCTAAAGCAAGTCGGATCTGATACCAACCAACTTCCAGTAGTAGGCATGACCACTGTCTTTCAGAAGTCCTAGTTGCACATTCCTGCAATGAAATGTCATTACTTTGAAAATCTGATTTTCATAATGTGGTTCTCCTGAAAATTACTGCTGCCAAGTTAATTTTTTTTATAACCTCCCCAAAACCTTTTTTTTTTTGAAGTTTATATAAAACTTGAATCATTAGATGGAATGCTAGATGGAATATTAGACTATAAAAATTGGAGAATAGACACCAAAAAAAAAAATGTCTTTAAGCTGTTTTATCAACGCAGGCTGTTTTGTCCTAATCCCAGTGGCAGTTTTCGAATTATTCCTGGAAGTTAGTGAAAATGTAGAAAATCCCAATAAGAGGTTAGAGGGGAATGTATGGTATGGTACTGCGGAGCATTAAGATACATGTTAAAGCCAAAATATGCGTTTAACATATAAAGAGGGTAATAATAAGTAAATTTTTCTGGTCGTTTCTTCTGTCCCTTTTTATCAAACTAGAAATTAAAATTGTAGCACTGCAAATCAGATGTTTTATCATTTTGTAGTAATTATTTTTACTACAGTAACGTTAAAAAAAAAAAAAAAAAAAAACGCGATAAGAAATTTAGAACAGATTGCATTGGTTATTTTATATAAAGATTTTTTTTTTTTTCCGTGTTAAATTTTGGGTATATTAGACTTTTAATTTGGTCTTGATAAAGGGGCATCAAAAGAAAAATACCAGAAGACTGACTGACTTACTATGGCCTTGTTTATATCTTTAAGATGGATAGTGGTAAAATATTCTCAAACGAATGTCTTGTTTCAGAAACACGTGCGAAAAGTGGATTTTGCATCGATCGAGTTTGAATAGTGCCAGGGGGGGTTAGATTTCATTATAAAAGTAAAATATTAATCAGTGCTGGTAAATTTTCGATTTTTCATTTTGAAGAAAAAATTACCCCCATCCCCCCCCTACACACAAAAAAAAAAAAAAAAAAAAATTAAAGAAATTCACAGTAATGCCTGATGAATTTCTTTTCTTATTTAGAGCCGAAGTAGCAAATTTAGTATCTGAAATTCATTTCGATTGAACTATTTAGATAACTTAATTTTCGTTTATCTGGTTTTTACCTAACTAAATTCAGTTGACAGAAAATTGGAAGCAAACGAACGATTGGGAGGGGGGATGTTTTGGAATATTTAATTTAGCACAAAACAGATGCTGCTGCGCAGGGATTTGCTTAAAAATAGCTGTTTATAAAACTAGATTTGTCAGTAGATCTCTTGAAAAGATTTTAAATATTTGGCGATAGGTTTTCTTACCATTGGTAGAAAATTTTTTCGTTTTTCAACAAAATTTTCATTTTAATAATAATAATAATAATAAAACACTTAAAAAAGAGTTAAACATTGAATCAGAGTTACTAGTAATTTTTCATTACAATTCTGTGATCTTGTAGAAAAATCGTGCAACAGCTATAATCTATATTGGCTGGTGGTTTTTTTTTAAATGTATTTATGAACTTGAAAACATTTTATTATTTCGGAAAATAATAAGACTATGAACTTAAAAGATGCCAGAAGTCTTTGATTGGACTCTTTATCCAAAGATATCATTTTTTACTAGTGTTGAAAAGTAGGTGGCAAGATAGAAGATCGTAGAATCAAATGAAAATTAGAACATTCATTAAATAACGCCTTCAGGTGCATATTTTTAAAAAACTTTTCCTTAAATTTTGTTTTTAAAAACGCAAGACCTTTTCTACCAATCGGGTACTGAATTTTATTATTTTCTGTTAAATCATATTAAAGCGATAAGTTAATTTCTTTCTTAATAAAAGTTAGCGGAGGATATTTATTAAACGAGATAAAGAGGCTGAATTTTTTCTGCAGATAAAAACCCAGACCGTCCAGGGCCATTACTTCAAGAACCACGTTTTGGAAGTGCCCCCACCCCATATAGTAAGTAATGAACTGATACATGAATGCTATTTGTACCAATTATTACAAGTGCCATGTATTGTGTTTATATGTTACATATACAATTTTATTTTATTTATTTTTTTAATTAAAAATAAAAATTTAAAAAGCTTTTAGATTCATCTACCAGTATGTGTTTTTATTGTTTCTAAATTTTAATGTTTATTATCAAACGTTTCAGTTTCACTAAGACATTTTAAACATTTTTATTTTACTTTGTTTATTATTTTATTTTTTAAATATATTTTTAAAAAAAATCTGTGTACTTTAATAAAGAAAAAAAAAAAATTCCTCAGTTACTAAATTTGAAAATTATTTTTAAAATTTGTAGTTTATAGGAAAACAATTTTTTTTTTTGAATAGTATTTTAGTTTGAAATTGTGGGATCTATCTTATCTGTTTATTTATTTTTAAGAAATTATTTAATTCTTAGCTTTCTCTTCTCCCTTTGTGTTCCCCTATTGCATGCAATCTTATCTATTAAGTTTCTAAAAGTATTCATTATTTGTATATTGTTATGTTTTAATATACATGGTGCATTCCCTGATATCGAGATGATGTATTTTTTTAGCTCTGTTTTGTTTTTAATGAATTTGAATCAATTAAGAATATCGTAATAGGAGTTATTTTGCTACTGTGAAGGGAAATATTTGCCTATTTACGAAATTACTTAATAAATATGTCAATTAGTTAACTTTCTGATTGTTTTCGACTTTTGCTAATTATGTTGTATTTCATGAAGTCTATCGTGATATTTCCATTAAGTAGTTTTTGATTGGGCGTTTGTTTGCAAAGTTTGTATCACGTGATCACAAGTGATGAATCGGAAGCTACTTGTTTGATTCATCGCTAGTATCACGTGACTTCTTCGTTAACTTGTGTAGTTTCTGTTCAGGATAATGTCTGCAACATGTATATTTACCTTTTAATAATTATTGATCTTATTTCTCGTGTGTATATTTTTTTTTTATTATTTTATTTTTAATTTTTTTTTTATTTGAGTTCTAAATTGTCGTGATCCCTTTCAGTAACAGAGGCGAACATAAAGGAAGATAGGGGAGAAAAAAAACCAAGTAGGATATTCATAATCTTCGTTAACCAAAAAAAAAGCAAAAAAAAATATATATATATATATATTAATTTAGGAGAATGTTAATTATTGTCTAACTAATCCAACAACCAACAAATATGACTTGCTAAATTTTAAAATTACTTTTTTATTGATTTGATTTTAATTATAAATTTTATTTTATTTTTGTGTATTATATATTTTTTTATTTTTATTTTATTTACCTGTTTCAGTTGTTGTACAGGAAATTCAGATATTACTTTTCATTAAAAGTCGCCTTAACTTGAAAGGGATACTTTAAACCCCCCCCCCCCCGGTCCCAAAATATGTTAGTCAAAAAAAGCTTTGAAATATTATAAAGGGCAAATGGAGTAAAAAAAAAATTTGATGGCACAGTATATGTTTACAGTGAATATAAAGATGTTTAATTTAAAGAATTTGAATTTATGGTTAAATTGATCGGTATTTTGAGATATTTTTGAAAATATATATTTGATTTGTGATGGTCATAGTTTTCGTTGCCGAATAGATTGAAAAATGGCGCCTTTCGTGAACGGAAATGGCGGCAGTGTTTAAACAGTAACTTACGTTCTGAGAGCACCTCCATTTTCAGAATGGTGATTGTACGATTTAAATACCCAAATTTATAATAATTTTTTTGGTTTACATATATTTTCGTACTTAAAAAAAAAGAAACCAGTAGCTCGTTAAGACAAGCGTTCGTACGTTTTTTTGGTGCATTGGTTGTTCATGATTATAAACGAGTTGTTCTCAAATGTTTTGACCTCGCGTTCCCATCCCATTCAAAAAGAACTGAACTGTGAAAATTGCCTTTAGACATTGAAGCATTGTTTATACTTGTTTTAAATCAAAAATTAGAAAAGGGGGAATTAATCGAAAAGCATCACTAAGATATATCTTAAGCTGAGAAAACTAATTTTTAAATTAGATGCAAGGTAAAAAAAATAATAATAATAGAAATCTTATGAAATTTACAATTTTGTTTTTGGAGCCAATATATTAGATGGCTCCAAAAATACTTTCGCGCCTTTTCGTCTTCATTTTCAATTCGCAATAATATTTGAATTTTCAGATTATATTTATTATTTTGACTACGAAACAATATAGATCACCATATTTTTTTTTTTTTAATTAAAAGGTAAATAAGCAACTATAGAATTTAAACCAAATTTTAAACTGTTCAGTTTGCTGTTGGTGATATTTCGGCTGTCCTAAAAATGGCACTTCATTATATCTTTTACTAGCTGCAAGTAAACACACATCAGAAATCAAGCAGTTATTCCAGTTGCTTTTCTTTTACTTTTTAATTTATTTATTTATTTTTTAAGACGTACGAGAGATGCTTTTTTGCAGGACTTTTTCTGCTTTTTCTAGCAGAACTGTTCTTTCACAGATATTGACTAAAAATACTGCTGTATTTCTAACAGCGAAAACGTATCCACGAGCCATTTGTCGTTAGTTTAAGCACAATTTGCTATAGAAAGATAGGAAACGAACATGGTCCTACAGCGAGAACATTAGTTTGTATCACAACAAGAAGTCCATTCCATTACATTAATGTATCATTGGTAATGTACCGACCATTTTTATTCAAACGAACAAGAAAAGATTATTGCATGCGCGATCAGTGTTGCTGAACAAACAATGCGGTGTTTCAAACATCAAAAAAATGGAAAGGCTTATTTAAAACAAGTTTGAATATGGAAGGAGAAACAATTTCGCATAAAGCTTTTTTATTTTTCCTCAAAAACTAAAGAATTGTTAGGAATTGGTTTAATCGTGAATTAGGCATACGATTTAATAGCTTCGCAGCCTGTTTGGAGTACTGCCCAGTTGTCGCCAATTTAAATAATTTATATATACATACATCTATGAAATCTGTTGCTCGTTTTATATTGAGTATCCTGTGAGGATGCTGTTATAAATATTCTGATATTGATTGATTGTTTTCATCTGTGAGACAGTGTTATGGCTGAAAAAGTTTGTTGGAAAGTTTTTTTCGTAGATTAAAAAGGAGGAGCGGCGATTCCGTGTGGGTTGATTTTGATTGGCGTGGAATGAAAAATTTGGCTGTGACTACAAAGCGGGCTTTTGAAGTGACAAATTTTGAAAAACTTCCATATATGTGTGGTGTAATGCCTTGGTTCTAATGGCAAAAAAAAAAAATTCAATAAAACATTTCGAAAAAAAGGGTTTTATACATACATACATTTTAGATAATGTTTTTGTAAGATGAAGCTGAATATAATAGAATATAAAGCATTTCGCAGGCTTTTTTAGACTAAGGCGGGTGAGGCGTGTTGCTGATCTTACCTCCCCTTCCTTTTGTGAATCTGTATATTTCTTCAGAAACTAAGCAGCCCTAATATCGACAAGATCTATATATAATTTAGTCGTAAAAGAACTTTTTCGATATTTTTTGATGGAAGATTTTGAGAAATTTATGTACGAAAAATGAGATTAGGAAAATTTTTACTGTAGAAGGGATTTAAGAAAAAACTAAACATTTTCCTTAAATTTTATATTATTTATTTTAGTTAAAAATATATAATTTTGTATGTTAGAGTATATAATTACGGTATGGTTTTAAGGCATTCATTTTTCTTTTTTTTTTTTTTGCTTTTCTTTCTTTTTGTTTATTTTGACTTTTGCCATGTGCTTGCTTGTGTGTGTTTGGTATTTTTGTTTTCGTTGTACGTGTTTGTGTCTCTCTGCTTTTAATCTATTGAAGGGGGAGAGCAAGGAAGAGGAGGACCCCCAGCCAATTACGTGACACCGGAGAGAGACCCTTATGACGGCTATGGGGGAGGTCGATTCGGACCCCAATATGGTGGACCTGGACAGTACCAGCAGGATCATTATGGGCCTCCTCAGGACAGATACGGTGGACCTCCACCTGAAAGGTAAATAAGCTTAATTATGATAGAAATCCTAAGTGTTGGTGAAGCACTTAAAAAATAAATTAAATAAATCGCCTTTAGATATATTTTCTTCAATTTTTTGAAGGTAGACAGGTTAAGTTGATAAATAAACGAAATTCGAAAGAAAGGAAAAATACTGAAGGATTTCGGTGACACGACCACGTCATGTCATGTTAATAAGCTGTGTTATAAAATTAGAAAAGGAATTAAATTTAAATTGTTTTTAAAAGAAAAAATTCTGAGGTTTAAAACATTTCAATACTCTTTCTGTTTTTGGAGAAGAAAAAAAATGATTTAAAGTTCTTGATATTATTATCATTATGCAAACCTTGTGTTTCCCCAGCAAAGACAACATGGCGGGACAAGGACCAAAGCCCATGTTACTAAGAGTAAAAAAAAAATGAGGGGGATGTTAAGGATGTGTGGTTGTGTCTATGAATTTCCTAACTGCTTGTTATGTTGAGTACCACAGCCTTCTGGAGTTGTGCGTAAGTGTTTTTGTGAAGTCCTAATGTGCCGAGGCTGTTATTGTTTTTTAATTTTTGTTTATTTAAAAATTTATATACAGAACAGTTGCATGGAGTGTTCACGATGTATTTTGAACAATTCTATTATAGGTATAATGCTCGCACTGATGGTTACGATGGCCGGATTGATGGTCCTCCAGGACCTCCCAGGTACGGCAATTCCACGCCTGTAGCCGGAGGAGTGCCACAGCAGGGGGCAGTCATGATGGTGTACGGATTAAGTCATGAAAAAATTAACTCTGACAAGCTTTTTAATCTCTTCTGTCTGTATGGAAACGTAGTGCGGGTTAGTATTTCTAGTGTATTCTCTTTGAGTTACTACATTTAGCTAGGATAGCAGCCTTGGCTAGTTCTTATCCTTTTTTTTTAATTACTAGTAATACTTTATTTGTTCCTCAGGCAGTCTTTTTTTTCTGGTCTAAATAATTGTTTTACAGTAGAACCTCGATTATCCGAAACTCTTTTAACCGGAACCTCGTTTAACCGACGTCGGTTTTCGTAAGGTTTTTTTTTTTTTGGGTACCTAAACAATTTCTTCTTTTCCCCCCCATCCCCCTTCCTGTCGGAACTTCCATTGTATTGACCTCCTTTGCCGGAAATTCCATTCGTCTCCAAGACCATCTACCTTCAATTTTTCTATTGGCTACTTTCTGTCCGACTCAGAAGCGTTGGCTTTACCGAAATGTAAAGCATTCATTTATGCAATGGAGCCCCTTTAAACGAAAACTCGTTTTGTTAACAGTGGAACAGAAGTTCCAAATTGTGAGCAGAATTGAAGCAGGTGAAACTTCTACAATAAGCAATTCCGATGCTTTTGAATATTTTGCTAAAGAACTGATGTGATTGGAGCAACAGACTGACTCTTGATTCCACAGAACTTTATGCTACTGAAACAACTTCGGAACAGAGCGGCTAAACGACGTCAGTCATGCTTACGGCACAGCATACTTCCGTTTAAGCCAATATAAAGTATGTATCGTAAGTCATAAAAACATTTACATTGCATTTTCTTGACTTGTGACATCTACTGCACAATTTTTTTTGTTTATAATTATAGTATTATAATTAAAAAAATCAAATTTAGTTATTTTGTACATGTGTACGTGTTTAAAATCCAGTGTTAAAATTTTTGCGATCTCCTGACGGTCATTTTTAAGTGCTCTCTTTTATCCGGAATTTTCGATTTACCGATGGAGGTCCGGTCCTGATCACTTCGAGGTTAATCGAGGTTCTATTGTATTTATTTATTTATTTATTTTATTTATTGATACAGTTTTTCATCTTAATTATCCGGCATATCCTGGAATGGGGTGTGGCATTAGATTAAATTTTGTTATTCATAATATTTCTTAACTTTTTTTTAACAAGAATTTATTTAGGAGCTGTACACTTTTAATTAATACCAAAACAATGAAAAAACAATTACGATTGGTTCTGGCTGTTTCCATAGTGATTAGCCATTTCTATCGTTGTGAGAAAACAATCTTTTCTACTTAATCTTAGTGTGAAATAATTTTCAATGAATAATTTAATAATACATTTTTTTTATATATTTATTTTAATCATTGACATTGATTAAAGAAATTCTTTAAGGGATGGGAAAAAAAAAAGTTAAGAAAAAGTATTATATAAAAAGCATATCTAAAGTTGATTGTGTTTTGCAGAGTACATAAAATCTTTGAAACATTTGTTACTTTTCGCATCATAGACCATGTATTTCAATAAGAATTAACAACAAAAAGAAATACCAAGACAATTTTAGTCAGTGGAATTCTAATTTTCTTTATCAGAAAATCTTTTTTAAGTATTTTTTTTTTTTTTCAGCTTAATGTTAGGAAATTTTGTTTATTGTGAGAGGAACGATAATTTCTGCTAATAGAGAGAGGACGGTGGGGAATACTTCGGACGGTGGTTTGTAGGCGGCAGAAGTTTTACTGTTCTCCGATGAGTAATGGGTTGCATTGAACCGCTGTTTTTCAGGTGAAGTTTCTGAAGAGCAAGGAAGGTTGTGCTATGGTTCAGATGGGAGACGGCGCAGCTGTGGAGAGAGCTATTCAGAACCTTAATAATAGCTTCTTTTTCGGATGTAAAATGCAGTTGGGGTAAGTTTTGAATGATTTCCTTTTCTAAGCTGATATTTAATCTTGTGGGTGTAGAATAAAAAAATGACGTAACTGTTTTGAAGTTTTGAATAGTTATATCGAAGGAAATTGGTTAAGAGCCAATGAAGTTTTGAGAGTACTGTCGAATTATCTCACAGAAAAGCTTTCAACGAAGCGCTTGGATCCATTCAACAAAATCATGAGGGCGGGGGGGGGGGAGCTGTAATAGAAAAAGGGCCTTTCTTTGTTTGTCGCTTAGATACATAGTTTGTATTCTGTTAATTTTTGCTTATTTTGAATATTTTTGTGTTTGATGGGATTAAGTCTACCCGCCCGGTATAATGGTTGCTAAGCAGTGGATCTAACGCGTATATTGGAAATCTTTTCCAAATTGGGTCCATGTCTGAGAAATCAGAGCGGAAATTCCTGTAGAAAATCATTAGAATCTAAACAACGGTTTTATATCGCGTATTTCAATTAATATTTTATTGTCTGAAACAACTGGCATTAATTCTTTCAGCTAATCCATTGCACTAACCAAGTAGTGACTGAAGTTAGTTAAGAGGATGTAATGATTATTATTATTATAATTTTTTTTTTCTTCAGAAAATGGAAAAATTTGTATTGTTTTTATTTGGCAGATATATTTTGAAGATATATGTAAACTTTTCGTTTTTTATCGTTTTCACAACTTTAAAAAAAAAAAAAAAAAAAATTAAGGAAAGTAGTTTCTAAGTTCTTTCGAACTTCCTATATTTTTTTTATTTAAATAGATATTCAAAACAAGCATTCCTGAATGATGTTCAGCAGCCATTTGAGTTACCAGATGGTTCCCCATCTTTCAAAGATTTTATGGGAAATCGCAACAACCGTTTTACTAATCCGGAAGCAGCGAGCAAGAATAGGATTCAACCGCCTTCTAAAGTTCTCCACTTTTTCAACACACCTTATGGAATTACAGAAGATGAACTTAAAAAAGTAAGTTCGTCGGCACTCTTTTTAAATTTGAATTTTTGTTTGTTTTATTTTTTTTTTTTCTTTAGTTTTTCGCCGCACGATCCGACGGTGGTTTAAACTAACTAAAATTTATCTTTTAGTTGAACAGGCTTCCTTTTTTTCCTTCTTCTTCCCGACTGTTAGAGTTGATAATTTATTAAGAGGGAAAAATGATAATGTATTATTATTAAAAGTTAGATAAAGAAATGAAGGAATGACTAAAATTATTAACATAATCGTTTTTAAAACTTAAGACGTGTTTTTAGATGAATAGGCGTAATTTTGGTCTCTCTTGTGAATTTGAAGTCGCTGGACGATAAGTTTACCTGAAGGAGAAGTAAATTAATAATGATTTAAAAAAAAAAGTAAAAAAAAAAAAAATCATGTTTATTAAAGCAATAAAAAGTTGGAATTAGAATAAAATATAGGAACTTCGTGAATTAAGTTAATGGAGCATGAATTCTTCATCACTTTAAAATAGCGGAATTTCAACCGAAATTTTAATATAGTGTACAGACGTCCCGAACGACGTAGATGCGAAATTAAGTAAAAAGAAATTAAAAATTTCATTTGCCCAAACTTCATGCAAAGCGCTTACGTAAACATTTGAGGCGTACGATGCGCGTACGCAAAAACTCCCGCATCCGCCAGACGGCCTTCTACCAGTTTTCACTTGTATTTCCTTGTGATTTCTTTGCTGTGTTTCAATGTTTGTTGTTTCATTTTTAATATATTTGTTTCTTTGTAATCTTTTGTAATAGATATTATGTCTGAATATTTTTTTATCCGAAAGCTATGTCGAGAAGGTGCTGCGGAAGGGATTATCTAATAAAATATACCGAAAGGTGGCTGTACTATACACCATTTTTATTGCTGGGGGGATGGCGTGACGAAGATGCAGTGTGACCTTGATTCGTGAAGAGTTTCTCAACTTTTCGAAGAAAGTTCCACAAAACTCCACCAACATAGAGAACAGTATTGGTGATGGTGGTGAAAAAAAATTAGTCAGATAGGATCTGTTCTGTATCAACGAAAAAAAATCACTGAAGACGAAAACGCACGTCCACAGAAAATGAACATGCGGGGTTTGTACTTAGCGTTCATATAATGTATAGAGAACTGGGTTGTCTCGCCATTTGGGGTGATTTGAGACGATGTTGTGCCGCCACTTTGGGTATACTTTATTTCCGGCCATATTGTATATGTTCAAATTACTGTGAATATAGAAAAAAGGGGGGGGGGGTTCCGATTTATATATATGAAAAATCGGATCCCTTCCCCCATTCTTTTTTTTTTTTTAAACCAACGGTTTTCCGTTTTTTGTTTTTTTTTTTTAATCGGAAAACCCTATCCTATTAAGAAAAAGTGGACGCTATTACAGAATTTTTACTCGAAATTTTTTCTCCAGTCGAGACTAAACTAGTATTTTTAATGTATTGAAATGTTCGTCGGAATCGCAGTGGTGCCTCGTATACAATAAAAAAAACTCGCTAATGAAAAATTAGTGAGAAATTCATGTGCTAGTAGTGCGCCGACCTCAATGAATTTTTTAGGCAATTGCATTAGTAATAAATAACAATGGGATTTTCTAACATGCATGATTTCCGATCACGCATATTAGCCTCAGTACGGAGACCTTGTTATTTACTGGTGACTGCTTCTGGCTGATGATCGCCAAAGAGCGTGAAACAGCTGTTCCAGGATGTCACTTGGTAAACAATTTGGTCTCGCCCATTGGTATTAAAATGTTTTTATCCTGTCCTGTATGTTGGTTGGTCTTTTGAAGTTATACATTTTTTCACACATTATAAAATTTACTTAAAGGCCTTATTTATTACGTTTCTGACAAAAAAAAAAGAAAAAGGTCAAAACCAATTAAAATTTATGTCCATTTAGGCTATTCTGGTTGTCGTTTTTACTCAATTTCAGTATTTACTCAGTTTATCGTTATTAATGGATCAATGATGAATTGTTGATGAAAATAAAACAAGTGTCACAACTTGTGAGCTAATGTTGAACATTACGAGGGGTGTTCTTGAATAATCCTCTGGGAATAACAAAGAAGTGATTACGTCGATCATAAAATAATAGTATTAATTGAACAGCATTAAGTAAAACTGTCATAATTTCCTGCTGTGTTTGCGATTATATAGTGCTTTTATTTTCCGGCGATGATCAAATGGCCCGAGAGCTAGCTTTTATTTTCTCTTGCCCCGAAAATAAAAGCACAAGGATGAAATGATTTTGATCGAGCGATACTGGATGATGTGTTTTACTCTCCATCATTGAATGTTTTCAGCTTCGAGATACATTAAATGGCAAAGACTGTTACCCAATCGAATGGGTCTTAGCCGAGAGAAAAACAGACGAAACCCGTAAGCAGTAGCCGTACGTACTAGAAGAGGTTCCAGGGACTCCCACCACTACCACTTTTCATTCTATTCGTTACTTAAATTAATAGGTAACTAAAGGATGAGGATGATATAACGAATATTGAGTTATTAGGAAAGGAACTTGAAAAGGTCAAGGGTCAAAAACAAATAAACTTGGTAAAATTAAAACTAACGATAAATCTATTCGCGAGGTGGGTTTTTCTAAAAACAAAACTGGAAAACAAACAAAAATCCCGGAATTTTAGATTTAGATGAAACTTTCCTGCGTGACACTGAAGTTTGACAGAGAAACATTTTAGTGCGGCTAATGCGGGACTGAATACTTCTAATTATTTTCATTATAATTTAAGTTTATTAAAATTGAAAAAAAAAAAAAAAATGCTCTCTCAACTTATAAATGTATTTTTTTTTTAATCAAAATTAATTATGTTTTAAAAATGAGATAGGCAATTTTCTGTTAGAACTGCTGCATTTCGCACTTCTATTTACCGAAAAGATTTTTATTAATTATATGTATTTGATTTGGAAAGATGAAACTTAATGTCTTCAAAATCAAACAGCTTCGCGAGGCGTCGTCTGTATTATTCTCGATACAGTATTTTTGAAAGCAAAAAAATTATTCTCGAAATCTATTGAATACTTTTCTGCTGTTTTAATTATTGCTGTCAAAAATATTTATTTTCTACCAATGCGCTTCATGAGCACTTAGAAGTTTGTCGAATTGTTTTTTTTTTTTTTTTAAGTTTTCAAATTGACTGAAAAACAACTAAAAAAATCATACTTTGTGCATCATTTTTTCTTTTCATGCAGCTAGAATCCTGGATTTCAAGTCTATGAAAATTAAATAGAAACTAGAAAAAGTTTAGATACTTTATTGATGTCGGCTTCAATAAAAATGCTGTTTCAAAAGTTTTAACTAAAAACTTTTGTATTAATAAAAAAATAAACAGGAAAAGAGCAGGTTCTGCGGGAATGACGAGGTTAATTTTTCATGAGCTGTATTGATAGTATCTAGGCGGGCGTGGAATGGAAGAACCAATCGTGATTGTTCGCCAGTCAATGCGTAACACCTCTGTGGTTGACACATGGCAGACGAAGCATTGAGTGATCCCGTATATGTTGAATCGACGACAGATCTAATGAACCCTGTTAGACCAAAGTGTAACTGATTCGTCGGATGTCATAGACCCGTTGCGAGATCCTCACCACATGAAACTAGGCCTTGTACAGTTGAACCATCTCAAATGGGGACAATTCGGCCTTTAGGACCAGAGAACCAAGGGTCCTCTGCAGCATGTGGACTGGGAGTCGAATTAGCAGCACTTGCAGCATAAAATGACGCTCCGAAAAAATCATAATCTAAATGGGCCCTTTCTCCCCCCAACTTTGTTTTTATGAATATAAAAGTTGCCATTGTGACTGAAGTATTCTTGAATTTTTAATAAAAATAATAAATTGCCATAGTTGATGTACGCTGTGCATGGCTGAATGTGAAGGATTGGGGATGAGATAAATGTAGATAGGTGTAAACTAGGAAATAGATATATTGAATTTAATTTTATGTTCATATAATATATATATATTATTAGAAATACTGTTTTTTTTTTTTTTTGAATAGGTTTTTGAAGACCAAGGTACAAAGCCACCAAAAACTGTGAAAATGTTTGCTTCGAAAAGTAAGTATTTAAAGGGAAAATATAATATTTTAATGGTATTAATATATTTAAAAAATGATATATTTTGTTATTTGTTTCTTCCTAATTCTTTAATCTTTCGTCATCTGAGTAGTTCGTTAAGGTATTTTTCTTCCTATACCTTTTTTTTTTTTATTTGTTTTCTTTCTTTTTAATTTGACATTGTTTATTTCAGATCCTTCGTCTGAGCGCAGTTCGTCTGGTCTGCTTGAGTGGGAAAATATATCGGAAGCACTTGAGTCCTTGGTGACAACCAACCACACACCCATTCCAAATCCAAGTAAGTGCTTCTTCAGTTGATTAAAAAGAGAAAGTTTTAGATAAGAAATGTTTTTAATTATTAATACTTAGCTTTAAAAAAAAAAAAAAAAATAGTAACTTTGCTGATCATCTTGATTCTTTTTTTGGGTAGAAATTAAACGTTTCCGTGGTTTTCGTGAAGCTGAGTTAATGAAAATAAACAAACGAAGATAAATGGTTGTTGATATAAATGATTTTTTTTTAATAGTGTTTTGATATTTGCTCGGTGTAATGTTTTCAGCAATTAAATTAAAGTTCAAACTGTTCCTCAACAGGCCAATGTAGGTCCCAGGGTGTGCAAAAGAGGTTTAGGCTTCCTAGCGATCTGATCGCCCAATAGGGACTAGGTTTTCGACAATTATATTTATTTATAATTTCACTTTCTTGAAATAAGTCTTAAAATATTTTTGATGTCCTTCTGGAGAAAGAAGATAGCACATATTCTTTTATTGTTTGGATTTTGTGATAAAATTCTACAGAAAATTAGAGGATTTTTGTTTGTCTTCATAATGTTCAGTCCTTTAAAAATTTTGGATATAGTTATGATCATTTATGATTTAAAAAATATGACCTAAAAATTGACCTACTGAACCAAAAAAACAAAACAAAAAATAATAAAACCTTTGTATGGCAAAAAATGCGCTCTTTGTGTTCCAAAACATCCTCTAAATCTCCAAAAGGGCAAAAAGTATGCATTTCTATATTGTAAACATTATTAACGTATGATTTGAATCAAAATAACCTGAGAATTATTTTATATTTATGTAAAAATGGTAATCAAGATGAGGAATTTAAAACGTGAAAACCGATCCCTAATATTAACTTATGAAATGAACGCAAACGATTCAGAGATGAATTAAGAGGTTTCTGAAAACTTTGAAAACTAATATTTGACTGTAAAAGATGGGGAAGGGCTTTTGAATTTGAAGAATGCGTTTTAATTGAATTGGTAGGTTATTACAGGAGAAAGTCGGCTACTCTACGAACGAGTTTTGGGCCTGAGTCAAGTAATGAAAACATTACAGGTCCGATCATGGTATTTCGACGACTGAAAAAATTCCAGAGCCCCATGACGTCAGCACTAGCCTCTCTGAGGTTCCGAAAAAATTTTACGTTACAGCTATAAAACAAACCACAATTAGTTTTTAATGATGTTTAAAGGAAATGCTGTACTATTAGTTATTGGCTGACTGCTTTCAATATAAGATTTAACTGTTATATTTTAAGTTTTATGTGTTTCTAAAAGCCCTGTGCTTGAGACGTGCTTGTTTGTGATTGGCTGAAAAATAGCTACGTCAAAATCAATTGGGGTTTCTTCCAATCGTCAGGATATCGTGGTCGGACTTTAAACGCTGGGGCCACACTTAGGATAAAATATCGTGAAATTTTAAAATTGTTCTCCAAATTCGTCTCTGGATTATTCATTTGTTACGACATATTATTAATTTCCTTTTCTCCTAGTTGTTACTTGTATTTTACTTTTTTATTTGTTTTTCTTTTTTCTTAGATGGAAAGTTCCCTTACATCTTGAAGCTTTGTTTCTCATCGTCTGGCCCCCGCAGTCTGTAAAAAAAAACCCAACAACAACCAACAAATATAAAAGCTATCAGCGTTGTTTTAAAAAAGTGACCTGATCGGCTCCCTTGGTGATGTTCTTTTGTTTCTTTTCTCTTTTGGGAGACCGTCATTCATCGTTCAAGCTCTGTACCACATCCAAAACTGCTATCATTTTCCAATAAGGGTCCTGAGGAACTTCTAGAAAATTTAAGGAAAAAAAAAAAAAGAAAACCCAGCAAAAAAACTGAATAACTCTACAGCTATACATAACGATTCTGTGTAGCAGCCACGCCTTTTGTTTTGTTTTTTTTTAGATTGAAATCCATTTAAAACGTGAACAGAATCTTCCTCTGCTGCGAACGCATTTTTACATGGTTTGTTTTTGTTTTGGTCTGTTTGTTTTTACGCGCACTCCGAACTACGGGATGAAGCAGAGGCTTCTTAGCGAAAACCAATAAAGATAAGATGTTAATGTTAAATACAGCAGGGAGGAAAAAAAAGTACGTATGCAGCGTGAGGAAGCTATTGTTACATCGTTTCTTATTGAAAAAAAAAGAAAAAATATGTTAATCCCGAAGGCACCTCATAAAACCTTACCCCCCTCCCCCCACGAAATAATTCCAAAAATCCTCTCATTTCAATCCTTCCCCCTCCTCTCAAAGAAGAAAAAAAAAAGTTCGTATGTTTTACTTCTCGTTTTCCTCCCAAATACTTATTTTTAAATAATGCACTTGTTAGAGTAAAGAATCATATTCATCGATAAAGAATTTTTACTTTTGTGACTTTTTGCGTTCAATCCCTGTAACATCGAGTTAAGAAACGTTTATCAAAAAAATAAATAACCGAAGTGAAGGCGGATAGCAATTCGTTTTTCAAGAATAATAATAAAAAAAAGCCTATTTATTGTTTATTTTTGTTCATTGTTTTTCGGCTATGAAGTGTGTATCATAATGAGAATGGATGAAATGAAGGAAAAAGTAAAAGTACATATATCGAATTTTTCAATCGTTTTTGTATAAAGAAAAAAAGATTAAAAAAAAAAAATAAAGTTGTGATCACGTTTTTTATTTTTTAAGAAGAAAAAAAAATTACTAAGTAATATATATTTTGCTACTTGAATTCTGTTGAAAATTAATAATAATAATAAAAAAAAGTTTTTTCGTAATTTTTTTTCTTTTACCAAAGTGGAAATTTTTTCCTTGTTGATTGATGAACTTTTACTCACATAAATATATAATGAAATATGTATATATATAAGAAGAAAATAGATTTTATATTAGTATTGTTAGTAAGTTAGTCGTAACTGGGGGAATTGATTTCTGTTTTTAGTTCAGTTAGAAAGTTTTTTTTTTTCTTTGATTTGATTTACTTTTTTTTTTTTTGTTTGTATAAGTACTAATTTTAAAAAAAAATTGAAGATCTTAGTAATAGTTTTAAGATTTATTTTTCAGCTTTAATTTTGTTTTTGGTTTTATAAGAATTTAAGAAGTAAATTCCATATTAAAAAAAATAAAGATTAAAAAAAAAAAACGTCTTCTATTAACTCTTCAGTGACAGGGTTTTCATATTTTCAAGAAAAGAAAAAAAAAAAAAAAAAAAGAAATCGACAAATTTACATATTTTGAAATGATTTATCACACATGAAAAAAAAAAAGTATTGTTGCACCATATATTTGTAGTCAATGCACCTTGGAAAAAAATAAATAAATAAATACATAAAAGCCGATACCTCTGTACTTTCATAGATGTTGCGCATGGATTCTGTTAACAGTGAAATTCGGCGGCGAAGCCTTAACTCGTTTCCGGTGGGCAAAGGAAAGTTTAAAAGGTTTATTATTATTATTTACTATGATTTAATAAGGTGTTTAGTTCGTTTTTCCTTTTCCCACCGTGGAATTCCGTCGTCTCTTGAATTTCAAAAAGAAAACCTAAACAAGAATTTCATTCAACATCATGTACTTAGTTTACCTCATTATTTTTAATAAACAGTTTAAAGACAGAATATTTCTTCTTTTTTTTTGTATGATTTGTATATTTTTTTTTTTTTATTTGGAGGAAAAAAGAAAAACCTGACTTCGTGGAAATTTGTGTGTGTATGTGTATATCTACTAAGGAAGACGTGTTGAATAGAGCGTAAAGAGGATTTCCTACTCCCTCACACGTGTGGTCCTCCTGGCCTGGACGTAAGGGTGTACGAAAGTTTGCTTACGAGATAAAGCGCCAGTTCATTGTAGGGCGTCAGTCAGTCATTGAAAAATAAAACCCCTACCTAATGAACAAATGTGGGGGAACCGGAAATTCTCTCTACGCTTGGAACTACGTTTAACAAGAAACTGTAATATCGTGTCCAAGATTTGATTTGAATCTGTAAATTTTTAATTTTCTTTGGTTAAGACTGAAATTGGTTATTTGGAAGTGGATAATATAGCTAATTCGTCTTCCTTATTCTATATTAATTGTTTAAAAAGAAAAAGAAATCAAAGACTTGCCCTACAGGCAAAACAGAAGTACCCTTCAACGGGAATGTTGGCAGAAAGTCTTATTTAAGATTCTATAAGATTTTTTTTTTTTATTAATATATTTTTACTTCGTTCCCTTTCATACAACATACTTCATTCATATGAGTTTAGAATAGGAGTTTTTAAGTATATTTTTTAAAAGCAAACATTTGGAAGAGCCTCTTCTTGATTCCATAATTCATGTTTTTTGTAGAAGAAAGGCAGGGGTACATAAACACATAAAGAAACAAATTTAGTGTGACTACATTCTATATGTATTGTTCATGTTTTGTTATAAGCCATTGTAACTTCAGTCTGTCTTTTAGACCAATAAATATTTGAATAAAATGTTACATCTTAGCTTCGGAGTTTGTTTCTTTTTAATGCTTATAGAGTAGAAAGTAGATTTAGTTGCTCTGTTTAAAACTGTATTTCACGTAAGGCATCTGCTATCGGACGGTTGTAATGGGATCAAAATGCTCTTCCTCAATAAACAAAGCAATTGACTCCGGAAGATAGTTTTTGATAAATCGCAGCTTTTAATCAAGACGAGATCATTTGTGATTTATTTAATTAAAAAGATAATTTACTTTCTTTTCTGGACGTGTATATTTTAACGATATAGTTTGTGAAAATGTATAACAATTCTTTCAAATAAATTATTCAATGAAAAATCATAAGATAAAATAGCAGTAGGAACTTTCTACTTCCGGAGTCGAACTCAACTGTTGGAAAAATTGACAAAACAACGAATTACATCCACGTGTACTGGGACCTCCGACCAAATAAAGTGGTCTGACTGAACATCCGTACTGAACACTTCGGAACAAACCAATTTTTATTTTAATTATTATTTTTTTAAATTCCCACGATACTTAGTGAAATTTGGTGCAAATCTAAATGTTAACGGAATTTGGCCGTTTATTGTAATACTTAACACATCAGACCAAATTGGTTACGTCATCTTTTTTTTGGATCCAATTAGGTTTTTTCCTCGTCCAGAATTCTTTTTGGAATTTCGCGAAGTCAAATCAAATTTAAATAGCATTCCCAAGTGAATAAATTCTTATAAACAAATGCAATGCTTCTAAGGTTGTTACTTTTCAAAAGATAATCTTATTAGTGCGGCAGTAAAGTTGTAGTTTACTTTAGAAGGAACCTTAGAACCGTCATAGTAGCAAAGAAATAAAAGTATCAGACAAATGATATCTCAACTCTAGAAAAAAGAATTATAATGAAAATGCTGTTAATATAAAAAAAAAAAAACTAATTCTGCGAGAAGTTATTTTAAAGCTAGAAAGGAAACAACCTTGTTTAAGGCAGAAATTCAGTAAAAGCGGTAGTTTCACGTGATTTTCGGAAGGGGGAGGGGTCTTTGAAATACGATATTTTATCCCGAAAAATCGACCGTCAGAATTAATGTCAGATTGTCATGTGAAATGCCACCTTAAGTTGGGTTAACAATCAACACGAAGCGTTTTGTAGTAGGATTGTAGATATTGCGGTTTTAAGTTCTTAAAATGAAATTGCAGACAAAAATCAATTCCAGAACATTGTTACAATATGACGACTATCGGCGAGATTTAAATGTTGCGATCATCATAGTAGCCCTTTATTATAGGTTTCAAAAAATGTAGCACTTGATTCCACTTAACAAGGAGAGGATGAAGATTGTATTTCGGGGATTTTAAATGTTCTTTTGTGACATGAAAGTACTTCAAAAATATACCGGGGTTTGAAATCCAACAACCCAACTCCTATTAGCTTTAAGTTTCGTGTGTCGAGTGAAAGAATCAGCTCAAGTATGTAGCGTACTCGGTACCCTGGAGTACTTACGAAGCAGAAGATCCCCGGATCAAGTCGGCTTCATGACTACTATTTTTTTTTTCCCTCCTTTATGCTTCTGTTTCTTTATTTTTATTTGTTTGTTTTTTTCTTAAATAAATACAATTAAAAATATACAAATATCTTAAAATGTTTTTAAATAAAATTACTTTTAATTTAGAAAAATAAAAGCTAAAGATCAATAAATTTAAGTTTTTTTTCCCTTGTATTCTCCTTTTCCAGTAACAATAGAACTGTCTTTTTTTTCTTTCCCTTTTTTATTATTATTAATATTGGAAGTAACTGAAGATAATTTTTATGTAAATTGTTCTTTACATTATCAGTAGATTTGATGCATTGCTTTACTGGATTTTAATCAAACAAAATTGCTTGTCCTTTTAGACATCTATTAGGTTTAATGTAAAATCGTTTAAATCCCTTCAAGCATTCTTTGAGGTTTGCAGGCTTTCTCTCATGTCTATGCTCTCAACAGACGCCTGAAGCCATTCCCGATTACCCCCCGAATGTGAATCCGTTTCTGGCTGTTTTCTTTCAGTCTTTTTGTTCTCCAACATCCATTTCGTTTACCCCTCCCTTCTGTCTTTTGTATCCTGATAATGAAAAGAACCATTGATTTACACAAAATTATTTGTATTAATTGTAAATTTCAAATAATAACCTTAGATTTGTAATGGTCTGTTTTGTTTCCGAGAACCTTCAGCGCTTTTGCGCATATGTCAGGTCTCCGATATTATCAAAATAGGGGTGAGGAGAAATAAAGAGGGGTTTACTTTTTATCAATGTTAGTTTACTAGTAGCTGCGTTCTATTTGGTCTTATCGGGAAAGAATAAATACTATTGCAAAAATAACAGGTACTAAAAGAAAAAAACAGGGTCTTAGGAAAGTGCTCATCTCAGCGTATCACCCCTTTGCGGTGTAGAATCGTCCGCGAGTTATGGGTCTCACTTTTGAAAACTAACAGTATCTCTATCTTCACTCACTTCCGATATTAACAATAACAAAAAGAAAAAGTTAAATGTACTGATATGTAGTTTTTATTTTTCTAAATTAAAAGTAATCTTTTAAAAAAATTAAAACGTATATACAATTTTATTTTTATTTATGCCTAACAAAAGTAAAAAGTGAAATATTTCTTAATAAAGAAGCAGAAGCATAAAAGAGGGCAAAAAAAGAATTTTACCAAAGAAATAAAAGAAAAAAGTAAAAGAAACTGCGTTAACAAAGAACAGGTAGTTAAAAGAAATAAAAGAAAGTAAGTTGGCAGCAGACTTCATCCGGGAATCTTGAGCCCTGTCGCCGAATACTCTACACAGCCACCACTTAACTGATTCAGTTGACACAGGAAGCTATTAATCTAACATAGGGAAAACACTCCAAAAAATATCAAACGTACTTCCCCAAAAGGGCATTAAAATCATGATATCCAACCTTTGTCCTCTCCTTGTTAATAATAAAAAAATAAAGTTATTGCTTGACGACTTTACCAAAATTGAGTTATTTTGTTTAATAATGTAAACTTAATAATAATTTTTTATAGACGCTCATATAAGTTAAACAAGATCTCAAGAAATTTAAAGGAAAGGTTAAAAGGATTTTCTTTTTACGAAAGTAATAAAATACATATATCATGGGTTCGTGGTCTCTCTAATCTTGCAGATCGTCTGTAGTTTGGCTTAACACAGTACAATACATTGGTGAATAGTCATCACGTTCAAATATATCTTCATTTAAAGGCAGGAATGTTATATAACAATTGCGTTTAGCAAGACAATCTCATTCAAATCTTAACTGTAAGAGAATTGAATCATTTACATATTAAATGAATTAAGAGGCAATAGTTAGGACCAACAACTCTTCCGATATTTATTAGTATTATATTTGAAGTCCTAGTACATAATACAATCACGAAGAAATGATTATAAGGTTTGCGAATTTAAGTTCGTCAATATTGCTTGAACCAACTCAAAACAAATCGTAATTTTAATAATTCAACATTTTTATGATTATTCTCAAAAAATGAAATAGCATAAACAAGAAAGTTTCAATAACAAATCGCTATGTGACAAGATTTTTTCTGGCATCTCTTTTGAACTTTAATTATCTATAAAATGGTAAAATGTTCACTGCAATAAAATCATTACAAATGAGTGTTGTCTAGTGCTTCTATAACTGAGATTTCAAAGAATTTATTTATAGGTTTTGAAATGTGGAAATATCTAAAGATAGCTCAAACGAAGTTAGATCTACACTACAAACTCGTTTATCCGGACTAACTGGGACCAAAGGCAATCGGGAAAATCGAAAATCCGGGTAATATGGTAATAAGCAAAACAAATCCTTAAATAAACAGACTTACTGTTTATTACGATAAAAAACTGTTTTGTAGCTTCAACGCCCTGTGGCACTAGTAAAGCTTTCTGAAACTCGACAAAAAGCATTTTATTACGACAATTTATATTACAATCTATGCAGGAACAGTACATTTAATCAAAATAAAAAGCGAATGTTTGGCGTACTTATAGTTCTTGTTATCATAGTTAAAATTATTATCTATGTGAACATTAAATAAAAAGTCTACAAATCTGATCAACGAGGGCCGGATAAACGAGGTTGTAGTGTATTTAGTATTTAATTTTGTCCCTTCTTCCAGTAGTTCACAGACAGTGTACTTTTAGAACCAACAATATTCTAGGGATAATTTAGCATGACTTTTTTATTGTAATTCTGTCTGAGTTTTAACTGGACCATTGTTATATAGCTAGCAATGGCATTAGTGGCTTACTTTGTTTTAGGTCATCTCAGTCAAATGAATAGGCCAAATTCAAGCTTGGTTTGTTAACTCTAGAAAATTTTATACCAATGTCTTAGGTAGACATCTCATAATGGTACAGAGAAATGTAGGCGTACCCAGGACTTCGGAATGAAAGGGGTTATGATAGTCGTTCATTAGTAAACAAAAACAACGTCGTATCTTTTCCCAGATGGAGGGGCGGGGGTTACAGAGAAACCGATGAACTTTCCAATAAAAAAAAAAAAATGTTCAAAATTCCTACATTTCTTTCATTTTCGGATGCAATTGGGGAGGGGGGGAGGGTCTCTCCTCGATACGCCAATGCACAGAAATCTGAGACAGACCACAGGCTAAAAAGTCAAGTGATGTTTCCAAAAGAATTAATACAGAATTACGAATTTGTCATAATTTGTACTCACAATGTTAATGATTAAATACACTCTGATAAAAAAAAAATAAAAAAATCGAAGCACCATGAAGAAACGTGAAATAAAGGTGAGTATGCAACTATCTTCCTATTAGATATACAAATGATTAAATTTTAATTGTAAAGAAATGTTAAGATTACGTCCATGATGGTTCAGTGGAAGTGGATTATATAAGACAAAATCAGATTTTGTTTCACTCGATGCCACGCCATATATTGTGGTGATTTTCGTTGGTGTCCTGGCAAAAAAAGAAGTAGATCAGACTGAAAGTTGGATCTAACTGGGTTCTCTGTGTTCTGTAATGTTCTGTTTATTGTGGGAGAGCAAGAGCTTTTATAGAGTATTTACAATGATCGCTCATTGGGTGATTTAAAATAACGTGTGATTCTTAACTGAAATTAACTGAAGATTTTAAATTACATGGAATTATGGGAACCCTCAGCCGTTGAAATTCAAAAGTAAACAAACAGGAAAAGATCATTAACGGTCATAATTTGAAATTTACAACTGATTAGATTATAATTGATTGGAACAGTAAAATACATATAAAAGTAAATAGGATAGAATAAGCAAAATAATTATAAATATAGTTATAAAACTCATCACAATATCAGTTTATTCAACACAACCCACTGCTAATAATGTAACAACAACAGCTGCTATTGTTTTAGTGAAAGGTTTTTCTTCATTGTGAAATGTAAATCTATTCCAATTCTGTTCATCCAAATGGCACTTCCAAAGTTTCATTCAACGTGGATGTTTCCTTTCTGAGGCTTCGGTTTTTTTAATTATAATAATGTGTCATATAATGAAATTAATAAAACTTGTTTCACTATTCGTAAATAAGATAATTAACGCTTTTAGACAGTGTCAAAAGCAAATTGGCCCCATAATATGCACAATTGTATAAACAAAATAATTAAAAACAAGAGCATATAAATGCAAAACCGTTCCTTTATGTTTTACAGGCAAGCTGTAACCTAGGAGCCGCTAATATAATGCTTAGTGCATCATTTGGATATGTTAAAGAATTTATGAAACAATACGTTTGTAAATATTAACAATGACGTCCTGTTGGTAATTGTTAGTATTGTTATGTATGAAGCATCAGTGTTATTACTGTGTTAATTGTTATCATTATTATTAACACTACTATGGAAAACGTTAATTTGGGGGGTCAGGGAGTGGTCCTACAGGTCTCATTTTTTTTACTTTGTCACCTACTTTTTGATGCTGGACACAATGGTGAAGGTTTCATTCTAATATCTCTAACCGTTTGGCTGCTACAGAGTGTGAAATAGTGTGAAAGATAGACAACACAAAAGTAATAGCGGTTCCCTATGTTAACTGTAACATGGGACCGCTAAAAAGTAATTAATAAACTTACTGATAAGTTTATTTTTTATTTTTTATTTTTTTTTTAACTATGATGCGTTTTCCGTAAATGTTATATCAAAATAATTTCGTGTCACTAGAATATCTTTGTATTTATTATTTGTTTAAATGCTTAATAAATCCTTAAATTCATTAATTAAATAGTTTTAATTTAAAATTTAAATTTAAAGAAAAACTTGATAAACATATCATTAGCGTAGTTGTGAATGATATACAATTCTCTTAATTGAATATGACAGCATAGATGTTGAATATTACAGAACGCTAGAAATGATGTGTTTAGTTCTTTTTATTAAAAATAATACTGTGGAATTTCTCAAAAAAAAAAAGATTTTAATCTTTAATTGTAAGTTGTTAGTAAAACATTTGTATTCTGTAATGCTCAAAAAAAAAGGAGCCAAGAAAAACTTCATTTTAACTTGGAAAGGGCAGAAGTCCACGTCTAATGTAAACTGAAAATGATGCGTATCGAGTGTTCCACGTCATAACTTGTATTTCCTGCCAGCCTTATGCCGTGGTTCGTTGGTTGCGAAGATCTCAGGAAATCACTTTTTTCGAAGTATCCGAAGGAAGATTTTAATGTGACTTGCGACGGAGTGAAATCGAAAGCTGTGTAACTTATCCTGAATCTGCTAAATGACTAAGCAAGCATTTGGGAGACGCTGTAGAGGGATCAGTTGGTGCCTCATCTACCACAACCGCTATTCAAGCTGAGATCTACAGGACTTGCATACAAATAGGATAACTTTTTAAAAGAAGGGGATATATCCTAATTACACTTAGAAGTTCTTGAGTAGATGAGCTAATTATTCTGAACTACTTAAGAACTTTTAAATTCATCTATTTTTTTTTTTTTTAATCAACAGCAGGTTAGTTTGTGAACCTCTTGAAATTTGCTGTTTTTTTCCATGTAGTTTGTGGATTTTGTCACTCCAGGAATTGGTTTTGGAATGGGATCGTCCTTTTTAAGCCTATTTTCGTAGGACAGTGTGGCTGATCAAAAAAAAATTCTAATAGAAAAACTCAAGATTTCCTCCATAATTAGCACATGTAAATTATTTAAAAAGTAAAACTTTTATTTAGTCAGAAAAGTTCTAGCTTAAATAAAAATAGCTTAAAGATAGATAAAATCTAATCGCCCATCTTCATGGTCTAAACATGCTGTGAAATCAAGAATTAATTCACATCAAAACATTATTAGTTGTGCTACTAAAGGTAGGCTTTTAGAAATGTGGAGATTAAAATAGGTGTTTAATCATCAAAATTTTATAAGCTCAAAGCTTTAGATTAAACTCTTGTTTAAATTTGATGTGAATCAGTGCATTACTATTTGAATTACTTAAGGACATCGTATTTTGAAAATGAATTGACTCTCAACTTGGATTAATATATGCAAAAATTTAATAAGATGTACATAGTAATTTTAAAACATGAAATATCAAATATGAAAGTCCGTGTAAATTAGTACATTATTCTTTCAGTTACTAAAAGGCCAAATAAATGGTCTTTATTGTGAAATGCCTATCAATAGGTGTTACAAACATTAAAATCTAATAAGTGGTTGTACAATAAAACAGGCCGTGCCGGCGTGGTCGTGCGGTCGCAGGCGGCGGTCTGCCGGTACCCGGGTTCAAAACCCGGTCGAGAGCATGGATGTTTCCAATTTCCTTTCCTGTGTTTGTCAGCCTCTTCTTCCCTTTCTCTTCGGTCTGACGTCATTCCGTAATGGCATCCTGGAGAAGGCAACGGGAAACCACTCCAGTATCTGTTCCGTAGATTATCTACGGCTTCACCTAGGGGTTCGCCCTTCGGGGGTCACTAGGGTTCCGTAGACCGCGTACCTTCGAATACGAAGTTGGCACTTCATGATGATGTTTGATTGTCATCATCATCATGAACTGCCAACTTCGTATTCGAAGGTGTGTTTGATTGTCATTATTGTGTTAATTCACTCTGAAACACAAAGTTTGATGGTAATCAATGTAATTACTCTTAAGCTATTTTAGCCCATGTGTTTAAGTGGCTATTATTATGGTCCGATATTTTCCAAACTCTAATCAGATCTAGATAATGACACTAATTCCTTAAATATGAAGTTTATGGGAGATCGGATAATGCGTTTCGACTTATCGCGATCTTAAAATTCCCAATAACGGACATCCATACAGACAGACAGGCATCATTCAAGAAATAGTCTAAATTTATTCCAGAGAGTAAATAGAGTGAATTTCCGTTCAAATTGGAACATAGATATATTGATTATATATTGATATAATGTCCTGCTTTATGTAAAAGTTATAAAATGTAAAATGATTTGATGGTTATTAGAAAAAAAAGATGCTCCCGAGAATTTCAAAGGAAAGATACTGAGGTGGTTTCCCGTTGCCCTTCTCAGGACGCCATTAAGGAATGATGTTAGACCGAAGAGAAAGCGAAGAAGAGGCTGACAAACACAGGAAAAGAAATTGAAACAGCCAAGTCACAGCCGGGAATCGAACCCGGACACAATGCCCGCACGCCAGACTACCGGCATGGCATATACATTGTTAAAAGTCTTATTACTACATATATTGAAATAAGTTGAATTCCTTGAGGTCTTTGGACAAATTATCAATATACCATTTAGTATGTAATCACATTTAGTAAGATCGGAAATGGTGTTGAAATTAGTAACTGAGTTATGTTTATATTGTTGAGGTAGCCAGCCAATCAATCTAAAAATCATCTTACCTTGCTAAATCAAATCTAGATGTTTCTGGAAAAAAAAAAGGATTCTGAATATTGTTAAAGATTCTTAGATAAATTGGAACATGTTTTCTTTTAGAAGTGTTGAAATAATAATTGTTTTGAACAAATTTGGATTATATTTTTGTAAAACTCTTACGGATATCATAAAAATATAAACTGTAGGAATAGAATTATTAATGCACGTCAAGATAGGATAAAGAAGTCGTTTGGCGAAATTACAACTAGTCCACAACACCTACGACGTCTCTGACTTCATTTAATTGGGGAAAACTGGTCCTCAAAGTACAGATACTTATTTAATTCGAAGGTTTTAATTTTACGGGGTTGTTTGGACCATTGTTTCCTATATAAAGAACTGAAACGTTACTCACCTAAAAAATACAAACACTTTTAATTTGTACAGCAACCCATTAAACAGTCCATTTGTACAGCAATGGACGGTTGCCTTTCTTCCACTCTCTGTTTTTAAGAATGAAATCTTCTATTTTCTTTTTATTGTTAAATCTTCGGAGATGTTGACAAATAAACAAACAAAAAAATACCGAATCCATCCAAAGAAAGCATGCACCGCTATTGTAGATTTTTTTCCAAGAACCCTTTGGGGGTTCGGTAACCATCAAACGGGAAATGCTGACCTTGTAAGGCCTTAAGTTTAAAGGTGCATACACAGCATTGGAAAACTACTTCCTGGCACTTTCTTTCTCTTTCAACCACGACCTTCACTAGCGTGTCCCTACGTTGTTTCTTTAATTAGTTTATAGCGCTGAGATGTCTCAGGTCGGGATGTCCATGAGTTTTGGAGATCGGACAGAGACGGGCCCCAGTGCTTTAAATAATTAAAGAAACAATGGAAAGACATTCGCAGTGAGGGTCATGGTTGAAGGCGGAAAAAAATGTGAGGACATAGTCTGTCAGAAAGCTCTGACAGTCTGTAGGCTACTAAAGAAGTACTAGGCATTTTATTTATAAATTATAAATTGGGCCTCGAAATCCATCCTTGTTCAAAGGATTTGCACAAGACCTCTATCTTTCGGCTTTTATGACTGTTCTAATAAGCTAGCTAGTAATGTTTTTAAATGACTCTATTTTTCAACTATTTGTTTTTGTGAAAACTTCATCAAAATCTCATGGAAATCCTTTTTCTAAATCGATTCCTTGTAAATGCTCTGCTGTTTACTAATTTAACATCCTGTAAATGGTCTTTAAACTTGCAAAAAACCAACTAAATATCCTGTTTTATCAAATCCGTGGACTGTTGTGAACTGAGTCGAAGAAACGGAACAACAGATGTTTTCATTCGGGCAATGGCATCCTTACAAATTCAACCCAATTGAATTAGAATAAAACTAAAGATGTATGAGGATATTTGGAAGCGAAAGCTATACTTGAACATTTACGTCAATTTATCAAAAATTCTTCCATTCGTTTTCTTTTCTTTTCTTTCTTTTTTTTTTTTTTTTTTTTGAAGTAATGTTTCTGTGGAACCTTTTGATTTCTGTTTCATCTTTCTCCTGCTCCTTTTAAGGTTTCCAAACAATGCTTTGTTCTGTCGATAAAAATACAAAAGAACATCAGAGCACGAAAGATAGGAAATTTGATGTGACTGTATAAGCAGTCAGACATCAAAGGATCACGTTGTCCATAGAATTCTTGCGGGGTAATAACAACAACACGCATTTTATTATTGAAAACTAATTCTAAAGCAGGTATATACTTTTTTCTATATCAATATCACTGCGTTCCTTTTTGTTTTGAAACGGAAGTCATAGACTTGGAATCTAAATACAGTAAAGCCCCGATTATCCGCGGAATTGGGTGGCAAGGGCTTCGCGGATAACGAAAATCGCGGATAACCCGAAAAAAGGCTAAAAATGAGATGCAAACACGAAAAAAAATATTTCAGGATAAAAACTACGTTTTATTTTACAAAAAACACAATATGCAAAACTTTTAAAATATGTACAGTACAGCAGAAACCTTTCTGCAGAGCAAGAGCCTGCCACTCATCCACAAATTCCGAGAAGGCCTTTAGGATTACGATGCACAATAAAACCTGTCAGTAATTTTCGACCTTCGCATTGTAGGGCCTATTGTACTTTCCCTGTTGTTGGCTTGGATTAAAATTGTTTTTTTTTTTTTTTTTAAGATTCGTAAATAAAAAAAATTTTCGCGGCACTCGCGGATAATCGGGGCTCTACTGTACTTATTATTTGATTTCAGCATTAAAGACACTTGCAACCTGGTGATAAAGAATTTCGTCATTTTTACTAATAATTCTATCGCATTGAGAAATGAATGACTGAGACCTACAGTAACTTGACTGTTGCGATAAGGGCGAGGCTCAAAATCAACTACATTTATATTCGGCATTTCCACAGGATCTATGAACTCTTAACAATTCCACAATATTACGGAATGAATAGTTAGCCCTTCTTTCTTGTTGACTGTTCTTCATTTTCAATCTCCAAATAATCTTTTTCTGTCCGAAGATAACTGATTCATGTTAAAGATCTTTATCATCCTCCAGCTCTAATAATTCACCCTACATTGCTCTTTGTTTTATAGGATGGCACTTTCCGCATACTCCGATCTCTGTATGACAGGATGTACGATTGTTCTGGACAGCAGGATAGTGTTTCTTAACCTTGTTTTTTACTTCATTGCACATTTCTGCATTGTATTAAAACTCAAGCGGCATATCTAACTTTTTTATTACATATAGTAGATTTCTTTGAAAAAAACCTTCATTTACAATTAATAACATTCTGTTTTTTTAAAAAAAAACAAACAAAAAACATGACAGCAGTGAAAAAAAAATATTCTTTTTAAGCCTCTATAGATGGGAATTAATATTTTATTAACTTTCACTGTAGGAACGACAAAATATAATTTAAATTTCTATTTTTTCCTGAAATTTGTGTCCGGATTTTGGTCTAGATTGGAGTATTTTGGTGTGTGTGTGAAGATAATTATTTATTACATAGGCACTTTCAGTATGTTTCTGCAGCACACCAAGGATATTCTCACGGCTGACCAGTGGACCAGCTCTTGTCTGTAATCTAGACTATGATCTATTATTGCTTTTCAAGTTATGGATTAACTTTATAGTTCAAGGCGTAGTCTATGATATGTATATGCATGAAGTTAGAAATAATATTGCTTAGAATTAGACTATTAACAATTCTATTAAGAATCTATTAGTTTACCGTAAATGCTCCAATAGAGACCCCGGCGTTTATTTGCAAAACAAGCCTCGGCTCCCGGCGCTTAATAGAGACCGGCTGCTATTAGAGGCCCGCCATTATTAAAAAAAACTTTCAGAACGCAATATTTTTACTCATAAATACCGGCTAATATTACAAACAGCTACTTTATTTGAATTTCACAGGCTACGTAAGACTGTTAAAGATAAATGGCAATGTCTTTCTGTACCTTTCGCTGCTATTCGTCGTCCGAATCCGCAATGACGGGCGGCCGCTTCACCGGAAGTTTCTCTCGCGTATTCCACCGCGCGAATCTTAAAGGCAATGTCAAATGACCGTTTCGGTGGCATTTTGCAAGGCAATTACCGTAAGATATTACGCACGACTCTAAAGATACGAACGCTTACACTAGTACCGGTAGGCAAATATCAAAGATCCGGCTACTATTAAAGACCGGCTACTATTTGGCCGTATCCCCTCTGCAGTCCGGCGCTTATTAGAAACCTCGGCGATAAGAGCCTCGGCGTTTATAGGAGCATATGCGGTATTTAAATTCGCGAAATAACTTTTTTGTTCTACCTTGCTTTTAAGGGGAGGCTGGAGTCAAATTTCAAAAAACAGTCAATGTTTCAACGTAAGACTTAAGTTTTGTAGTGTTTTAAATCTCGATATTTTCTTCCAATAAAATTTTTTGATCTGAGAACTTTTTTTTTTATTATTGCCTTTGTTTCACTTTTAAAGATAAAAACTGTAAATTATCAAAAATGAAGTGCGATAAAATTTTCTTGTTTTTATAGACAGTCAGAAGTTTGATTTTTGTTAAGTCCTCCAGATTCTCTCTGTAACGACACTTCACTTAGCAGTTTTCGGTTATTTTTTATTATTAGGATTTCATATCCTGCAACATTGACTGTTTTTGAATTAAGATAAAATAAATTTCAATAATAAAGGCTTATAATAAAAAGAAATTATAAATGATATATGTTTACTGTATTCTTTAAATATTATTTAGGTTTTAATCTGCCTTTGAAAAAATATTGTAATTCGAAAGGATTTTGACTTCAGTAGGTAGCATTTGAAATGATTTGACTACAGTCTCACTTTAAGAAAAGAATTTCTTTTAGATTTCCTACAATTGATTTTCTAAATGAATATACAAAAGTAAACATAGACTGTAGGTTGATAGATACATACCTTTGTGGCTCATGGGGCTCCAAAGGTACAATTTCAGTGATCATCGGGACTAATTGAGATTGGGTGGTCAGTCCAATGCTCGCCCGCCTTTGCCCCCGATTCCCCATTGCCTGTCAGAAGGAGAAACAGCCTGAGAAAAAAATCCCCTACCTTCGTCGGAGATTGAACCTTGCCCTCCTATCCACAGTCAGATTTCTACACTTCGTTAGTGGACCATCGGGAGGTTTGGTATTTAACAAAACATGAATTTAACAATTACATATGTGGAGGAAACACTTAGGCTATCTATTTTAATTGTTTACGTAATTTTCTAGAACTTTCACCTGTTTTACAATTCTTAATTTCTGCTGTTTTAAAAACTATTGCCGATATTCCTTTTTTCAACTGGTTTAAAGCAATCTGGGATAACATAAATCTTTCTTTGTTGTTAACTTATTAACAACAAAGAAAGATTTATGTTTACTTATTAACAGGCGGGATTGGGCTGACGATTCCGTTGAAGGACGAAACGGCCGTTCCCAATTCCTCCCCATATTGAATCAGAAAGGCAATTTTATTCAGATGCTGAATTGTTTTCATTTTCATAACTTATTAACAGTAATTCGAGCAATATACTTTGTAGAAAGGTTGTTAAATTTGAATGTTTCATTTCATTTTTCAATCTACATTAACTAATGTCAGTTGTAATGTAGAAAAAAGATACAAAAGGAATATATTAATACAAAAAAAGTTCTAAGAAATACCCTTTCTATTACTAGAAACTCTTGTATCTGAGTTAGAAAGTTAGGAGCAGAGGAATTAGTTTTAGAAAAGTATTTAGCCTTTAAAGGAAGCATACGCTGATGGAGTCCAAAGGCCTCAAGTGAATCCCAAGAGATTTGGCTTCTGTTAGCAACGGTAACTATCTTTAGAAAATCAGTTTATTAGCTGCTTTAGGACTCTAATCTAATCTGCATTCAGTGCTTCATAAAAGATTCAACACATTTCACAACATTAGAATAAGGAAGACATAATGGAACACTTTCTGAAACTCACGAAGTAGGATTTGGTTGTGTTTATGAATTTACAACTTCTCTTTATAAGTGAATATAAATAGAATAGAATGTAATGTAGTACATTATTCGAGCAGTTTAATGTGTTTGATACGAAATACATTGAGGAGTTTGAATGACATTCAGTTTTTGAGTAAGGATTAAGTTTAAAAAATAAATAAATCAGTTTTAATCTTTTTTATTATGAAAGTTCAAATGCTGTTCAAATTTATTACTTACTAGTTGTACCCGGCAATGCCACTCAAAGAAAGAAAGTGTTTGTGTTTTAATTCTGTTTATTGACGTGCGTTTTGGTTACACAATATTTTTTTGTTTTTCCGTCTGGTGCATACACGAATAAATCAGAAAGTTTTCCGACGCGTGAGCAGATCACATACAGCTGCCATAATTTGTCCCTGTGCTTTGTTAATGGCTATTACAAATGCGAGTCGCACCGGAAACTGCAAACGTTGAAACCGGAAATACACTCATTTGTTGCAACAACTCGCGCACCAGAGATTGTAAAATGTTCTACTAATTCTACTGATTCTTCAAAACGAACCCGTGCACGGGGGATAGTTTTTAAATTTTTTTTTTTTAGTTTTTAAAGGAAACACTTGAGAAAGGGCCTTAATAAATAAGGAAGGTCCGAAACATAGTGGATTTTTAAGGTAATTAATTTTTTTTAATTCTTATGATTGGGTGCTTATAGTAATTGAGATAATTTAATAATTTCCTAAGCATGTAAAAAAAAAAAAAAAATTGTTAATATATTGTAATTTAGCCGTGCCGGCGTGGCCATGCGGTCTAGACGGCGGTCTGCCGTTGCGGCCAGTGTGCCGGTAACCAGGTTCGAATTCAGGTCGTGGCATGGATGTTTCTTTCTTCTTCTGTTTCTCCTTCTGTCCGTTCCAGCGGGTATCACTTGATGCTGCCTCCCTTGGCGTACCCTGGGCAACGATTAGTCGGTTAAAGGCATCATATCTCGCCCCTAGTTGTAGCCTAAAGAAAGCTGATCAAGCTACGAGCCCGGGCATTTGTAAAAAAACAAAACAAAAAAAAATATTGTAATGTTAGTTTTGTAAGAAGTATAGTTTTGAGTAATCGCAATCACAGAGACGGATATGTACATTTCGACTTAAAATGCCATTTTAAAAATATTTTCGTTCGAACAACTCTCAGACACAAGAAGGACTTTACAAATGTTAGATGAAATCTACAAATTCCTGAAGTAACTTACTACCAAGAGGCCATAAAACATAGAAACTTTAATTTTTTATTGTTTTTTTTTTAATTCACTTATAATTAAGATGCCTTTTAATAAACATTGTACAACATGAAAAATGTCCTTTAGATGAAACTATGCGTTTCTTGTATATTTATGGCTGGAAATAATGAATCTGTACTCAGTTTTTGTCTAACACGGCGGGTTACAGACAGGCGGCCGTCGGGGAGTAAGTTGTGTGTTACTCAACTTTGTCCCATTGGTCAGGAACCATTTTGAGATACGTAAGCCTGTTGTGAGATACTTTAACTTAATGAAGTTAATGAGAAGACAGACATATGTACAGCTGACTGTAAGCAAAAGCAAGCTATTAGCTGAATTCATTACTGAAATGTAAGCTTTCTAGAAAATTGCAGAGGTTTTGATTTACCTGTTAACGTAAGTTCCTTCCTAACGGATCCAAGGACAGAATCAAATAAGAAATAAACACTGAATATCTTAAACCTATACTGAATAAGTATATTTGTAAGTTACGGCAATCAGAGGAGGACAGATAAATGCCCAATTTTGGATTACAATTGCAACTCGATGCTTTTCTAGCTTTTTTTTTTTTGAGCTTTTTTTATTTTTTAAGATTTGAGATACTAAATGCTTTGAGATATTAAATGCTTTGAGATATTAAAGACATTTGAAATTTGTGCTCAGGTAAATGGGAATAAGTCAGCAAGACTAACACTTGTGAAGAATCAAGAAGTTTCAAGAAATAGTAACTTTTACCAATTAACGGAAAATGCACAACATTGCTACATTGTGGACGGTCCATCATTTTATTCTTTGCCACAGCCTAGAATAATGAATTCTAAGGTATTTTGTTGATTTAAAACTCCAATTTACCAAAACCTATTTATTTTCCCACACATCCACAAATGTTTGGACCAAGCCTTTTAATTTCGTTTAGTAACTGTTCTTCTCCCATTGAGAATCAAAGCAAAAGCATTTGGAAAATAACGTTTTTTAATTGAAATTGGATTAAATTTAAAATGAGGCCATTGGCTCAGTTTATTTTAAATTTAGCGAAATCTACTGTAGGCCAGTCAAATCGTACAAAAAAAAAACGTTAAAAACGCAAAACGCGATGTACAGCTGAATTTTTGGTATGTTATTTGGACCCGTTACGGAAGTGTGAAACTACGTTTTGCAAGCAAAAAAAAAGTGGTGCTAGCTGCGTAATACGTGAAAAACTTCAAGGGTTTGCAGTTTAACTCACAAACTATGCGTATTTTGACATTACATGTCATTATCATTATTAAAGTATACAAAATTTCTAATAATTTAAGCCCACCCACAGCTCCGTATGTCTAATAAGTGTTGAGATATATGCCATTTATGGCACCTCAAAAATTGGATTGTTTCCGAAAATTAAGTTTTCCCTTTATTGGCAGCCAAATATCGACACAACTGCTGTTCCTACGAGAAAAATTATAAAAAAACTAAGGTTTAGCACATTGAATTACCTTTCATGTAAGTGCAAAACTGGGTCAGTAGACAAGATAACTCTTGCAATCATTAAAAAACCAAACATTGCGAAAATAGAATTTGTAAGAAATGGGCTTAACCTAAACACTGCTAACATGAAATTGTGGGCATTAGGCGAAATAAAAAGTCAGGTAAACAGTTGTGATAATTGGCATTTATAATGTTATAGAAAATAATTACAATGTTATTACAAATTAAATCCTCTCACCATTTTTTAAAGGCTCTGTATCACAAAATAGACAGATAAGGACCTGAAAGAGTACTTCACGAGTTGGCTCCCTACCCAATGACTTTGTTTTATGAAGAGGGGATACGTAAAGGCACAAAAGCTTTTATGCAACTTTTACCCCACTCCCCGCAAACATCCCTATAGGAACCCATATATTCGTTGTTGTGGATGGAGGCTATTTGCTCCATAAGGTCATCTGGCACCAGAATAGGTCAATCAGGGAAATAGTAGCTGTTTACGTCAACTACACATTACGACACTTTGGGAGGAATGTGGCAGTTGTGTTTGACGGCTACCCAGAAGATGGGGTAACAAGAAGCACAAAAACTGCGGAAAGGTTACGTCGGTGTGCACCTTCATCATGCAGCGACATAATGTTTGAAGATGTAACATTGATCAAGGTGCTTCAGGAGAAATTGCTGTCAAACGATAATAACAAGCGGCGCATGCTCGACTTCCTCTGTTCAGGATTGGGATTTAAACAAAGCAAGCTACAGAGAACACAGACTGCACTATAGTGAGAACAGCGCTAGACAAGAGCAGTTCTTATGAAAAGGTAATAATAGTTGGAGAGGATGTGGACCTCTTGGTACTCATAAATGGATTAGGATCTAGTGTGGACAATGTGTTCTTCCAGAAAAGTGGCAGGAGTGAATCACGCTCTCTACAGTTTTCCTCTACATCTTTCAATCCCGGAGAGCTATCTTTTCCCCTGGATTTGTATTATCTGCACGCCTTCTCCGGTTGGGACACTACTTCTGCCCTTTTCTGCCATGGCACAACAGCAGTTGTGCCGATATTTGGCTGCCAACAAAGGGAAAACTTAATTTTCGGAAACAATCCAATTTTTGAGGTGCCATATATGGCATATATCTCAACACTTATTAGACATACGGAGATGTGGGTGGGCTTAAATTATTACAAATTTTGTATACTTTAATAACGATAATGACACGTAATGTCAAAATACGCATAGTTTGTGAGTTAAACTGCAAACCCTTGAAAAAGTCCGAAAATCTTGCAGTTTTTCACGTATTACGCAGCTAGCACCACTTTTTTTTTGCTTGCAAAACGTAGTGTCACACTTCCCTAACGGGTCCAAATAACATATCAAAAATTCAGCTTTACATCGCGTTTTGCGTTTTTAATGTATAATTTGACTGGCCTACTGATATATTCAATAAAGCAAAAGGGAAGTTTGTACAATGAATAACAAAAGTAATATTGCTGACAACGTTACCTTACGATCTTTCAAGATTAAAATAAGTTAGTGAAATACTTATCATTCAAGCACCTTAAGAACACGAATTAATAAGTAAGTAGACTTCATAAAACAAAACTTTCAAATTTAAGTGAATTGAAAATTGTTTGAGCATTAAAAATCTGCTTAGTAAACCAAAGAACTTTCTTGTAGTTCTCTAAATCATAACAATTATTTGTTCAGCCATTTTAAAATAAATTTATTTGAATAATAATGATCACAAAAAAATTGGATCTTTTTGAATAATGAACACTGTTGTTTTCAAACAACAGAATCAACTAAATCTAAACATTGAAATCATTGCATTTTCTCTTTTGCAAATTCTGCAAGTAATGAATTTATAAAATATTATTTTTAATGGACAGACAATTAGAAAGTAATAATTTTTACTTGGTTCTAATTACTGAAATAGAAAGAACAATAATCGAGCAGACGATATATAAATTTATTAGTAGATGTACAATCCTAGGAGGAAAGATCATTTTTTTGAGAGGTCATAGCATCAGTCATTCTCAGAAAAAAAGATAGGGGTCATATTCTCTAATGGCTTCCTAGATAAAAGCTGCTTGAATGTACAGTGATTTGAATTTGGAATGCAACACTATCCTTCCCTCTACTCGTAATGCTCCACACGCCACGTTCTCTTATGAGTTGCAAAAAATGCATTGATGTTGACGGTGGATTTTTTTCAAAAATTATTGTAAACCCTAACAAAATTGTCACCGTGTCAAATTTTAACAATACATAATTAGAAACAGTATGTAATATCTCTTTCTTCTCAAATAGTCCTACCTCGGTGCAGGACATAAGTTCAGATAACCCTTTCTTCCCTAAAATGAACGATACTGAAATGTTGCCCCTGGAGCATTCTTTAATATCCGTATGGCATATTAAATATGCGGCGTCATTAACATTAGCAGTGAAAAATCATGAAGGATTGGGCAGTGGGACCAATTAGCCAATACATAAGAATCGTACCAAGTATTAAGAAAATCGGTCCAGCCTTTTTCGCGAGAGGGGTATACAAATAGATAGTTAAACGGATAGGCTTTTTTATGTCTGTTTAGATCGTATCTTTAGCATGCCTCCATATTGATGTGCATAGCAGTGCAGTTAATCATGCAAAATATGTATGCTAATATTTTAACAGACTTTCTCCCTTTCTGGTCCTAGACATATTTACATTTTTTCATGTATGCTGTATTATTAATAAATTTGAAATGAAAAATACAACATACTGTACATTTGGTTCCAATTCTCGTCGACCTATCTTCGACTCCTTGATATGTGTTTCTTTCTAGTCCGTCGACTTCTAATCGATATTGAACCAATGTCAAATCTCTATTGAAGACCAATTTTATGAGCCACTTTACCAACAGTAAAATTCAAAAACGTTGATGAAAATATTTCTGTACCCAGTGCTCCAGATATATATTTATAGAGAGAAAATATGATTTCAAAAAGAGATTCATTTTGTTCGTTAGAAACTTCAGCGTTACGAACAACTCAAGCCAGAATTAAATAAAACGATTCTTGCAAAACTTGAATATATGACAAAACCGCGGATAAGAAAACGGACCAAGAAGCGTAAAGACTAGAGTTGTGAACCAAGACGTCCAGCAGTTCGCTTTTAAGTTTGCTGTTAGTAAATTCTGTTTTGGCTAAAGTATCCTATTTACAACAGATCTTTCTTGAGCGAGATTCGTAATTAATTTCAGTGCTTTTTATTTGCTCTTTCAGAAAAAACAGACAACAGTCATTATTTCTGACAAATAACTCATCGAAGGCTGTGTTAATCTCTGGTTGGCCATCTATTCTGTCCATGGCGCCCTACACACCAGGGAATTCTTCAGCATTCGATTTCGCGTTTCTTCGGCGAACGCAACGCACCATGAATCTCTGATGGAATGTGTGCTGAAATGAGGGCATTACTTGAGTGCCTCTGGGATTCGTATCGCTGTTCAGTCCTTGTGGTTAGCCTTGCATATCGGGGTACCAATCAACTGCCTGCCTTCAATGAACTGATAGCCCGACCTATAAACACTTGCTCGGGGACTGCTTTGCAGGGCGTCCGTCAGCGCTGTTGTTATTTATTGGCTGCACGACTGCTTTTGACAGCGCTTGCGGAAGCGAAGATTCCATTTCCCCCCCCCCCCCTTTTTTTTTTTTCTCCCCCAACGTGGTTCTAATTTGCGCTTATTTAGGTGGAGATGAGGTTGTGATGGCTCCTCTGTGTCCTCATCTTCGTTGCCAAAGCTATTAAAAATGTAAAAAATTAACTTTCAATTGCATCATTAAGTCAACATTTACATAAAAACAGATTTGTTTTTAGGGTCTCGTAAATTACACATCATCTCGGAAAAAAAGAGTGTTTTTAAATGCAAATATTCAACAGTGTTAGGAAAAAAAGCTTTATCATTTAAAATTGCACAATAGTATCAGGACAGCCTTTGTGTTTCAAATCTCTGCACTTTAAATGAATAACTTTGATAATAGAGATAGTATTGAGAGACATTATCCTTAAATTTATTGTTCATCTGTTTGCTGAAGTCGACACTGAAACGACAATTTAAAAAAAATTAAAAAAAAAAGTTTCATGAAAAGCAATGTTTCTCAGATATAATTACGTGCATAGTTCATGTTGATTGTAACCAGGTCTATCGGCTAATATTTGTGGAATCAAAGCAATGTTTCTCTTTTGCGAAATTCCCAAATCAGCAACAGGCACAATTTTACTATTGTTTTCTTCTTGTAGAAATTAAATTATTTTGTCTTTTTATTATTAGGATAAGTTTTTCAGTAATTTATATATCCGGATGCACTTTTTTTTTTCATTATCTCTTTTTATTTCGTTGTCGTTCAATAACTTTGGTTTTCAAAAGAAACAATCAGAAGAATCATTTTGAATTTTGGTGTAGTACTTAAAAAAAAATATTGTTAATTGAAAGAAAGTGTTAACAAGAAAACCGTTAATTTTAATTCTAACTAGATGACTTCCTAAAATAACGCTAAAGAGGAAATTTTATGATTGGCTATCATATCCATTTCAAGTCGATTAAGAAAAGTTACTAAGTTTTTGAAAATATTACAATATGTCTCTTGTATTCGTTACTGACTCCAGTCTTATAGCAGCTGTTTGTTTTCTCTTTGAAAGACTTCTTTTGTAAGAGGGATTAGACAAAATAATGTAAGCAGGCTGTTTATTTGTACAAATATCTTTATTTATTTAAAGTTGGTGTTGAATATTTTCAACAGCAACAATTTGACGTGAAATAGATGCGCATAGGTCTCGCAAGTAAGATAACGGTTTGTATCATCCCTACTGTAAAATCTCTGCCAAGTCTACAAGTGATGAAACGGGAGGAAACCGTGCTCTCACCTGTATCTCAAGTAATTTACACAGAGTTTCGATAATATTAACTTACTTTACTTCATTCTCGTGCTGTTCAAACCAACTTGTGATGCACTTTGCAGGTGAATGAAACTAGGGGCATCTAACTGAAACTAGGAACCGGCAATAGAAAAGATTGTCTGCACCATTTTGCATACATGTGATCCTGAGGAATGTTCCGATAGGTTGCAGCTGTTACATGATCTTTCAGAATGACTAAAAGTCCTTAAAAAGGGCCAATATTTTTGTGATTGACATCATCACAGACACGCCTTCATGATTTAAAGATGGAACCAAACAGTCAGGATTGCATACTTCTGCCGGACATCTCCATAACTCTCTGTCTGTGTGGAGGGGAATAAACTGAAAGACGATTCATCGAATTTACTGGCATATTTCCAGTCATCAAGACTCTAGTTCCGATGTTCTCTGCACTAATTTTTGACATCAAGGCTGTCAGTAATGGAGGTTTGGTAATTGCTGCAAAGCCATGCATACGTCTCAGCATGGCCGTAAATATTTTTCGATGAACTGTTTGGCTGAAATGGGATCATCTAGACTTTAATTCTACTATTGTCTGCTCTGCAGTAGGTTTATGTTTTCGATGGCGAATTCCTATCGTTTTTCATCGGTTTCTGTTGGCCATCTTCTTTATCCTTTCACAGTTTAGGAATCATGGACAGTTTCCATGTTCTGTTCAGTAGGTAACCACAATCTTCTACTATAAGACAATCTATATTACTAAAATCTTTTATTTCTCTGTCTGTCTGTCCGGCGCAATTTTCTATGAGAATGGAAAATAGAAATAATTTTTACAATGAAACATCCGCAACAGGAATCGAACTTGCAACCTTCTGATCTGAAGTCAGACGCCTTATCCATTAGGCCATAGGGACTACAACTCTCTTCATATTGTTTTTTGACTTATCTCTCCTTCCCATTCCCCCGTCAATAAAGAATGTATTCAAACTTTTTTTTGAATCTCAAGATTATTTATTTCCCATCCGTCAGTTTATTTGTAATTCGAAACTGACAATTAGAACTATAATTGCCGAAACGTTGCAATATTTTAAATACTCTTACTTAATCAAATTCTATGTGATATTGAAAAATAAGCGCGTGTACACTGCAGATGTTGGAAAAAAGAAAAGAGAGTCAAGAAAAAAAGAAGCATTATTTCTATGAGGAGGAATACTGAAAAATCACTATTTGTAACTCAAAAGGCACTGAAAAGAATCAATTAGAATAAAAAAAGAGAATCAAAAAAGAAGCAGTATTTCTAATAGGTACAATACAGAAAAATCACTCTTTGTAATTCAAAACCCACTGAACAGTATCAATAGGGATAAAAAAAAGAGAATCAAGAAAGAATGATACACTATTTCTATTAGATAGAATACTGAAAAATCTCTATTGTACCTCAAAAACCATCAATATTTGTAACTCGAAAGTCACTGAATAGTACCAATTAGAATAAAAACAAGAGAAAACAAAAAAGAAAGAAGCAGTACTTCTATTAGATAGAATACTGAAAAGTCATTATTTGTAACTCAAAAACCATCAATATTTGTAACTCAATAACCACGGAATAAATAAATAAATCTAAAAAGTATCAATTAGAATAAAAATGAGAGTCAAAAAAGAAAGAAGCAATACTTCTATTAGGTAGAATACTGAAAAGTCACTATTTGTAACTCAAAAACCATCAATATTTGTAACTCAATAGCCACTGAAAAGTATCTATTAGAATAAAAAAAAAGAGTTTCAAGAAAGAAAGAAGCACTAATGTTTTATTCTGCAGCAGGCACTGTCTTAGTAATTGTAGGGCTGATAAGGGATAGTAAACATGCACAAGCTGTGCCACACCGACGATGAAGTGCCGGGTGCTATTGCTACCCATAAAAGGCTCGGTAACACCGCCACTGGATTCCAGATGACTGGAAAAGTGTAGCATGGTCCGACGAATTGCGGTTCCTGCTGTTTTGGGCGAATGAGCGACTCCAGATTTGGCGAAACCTCCATGCGTTACTGGAACCCTCATGTCTTAAAGAGACAATACAGGGCGGCGGTGGCTCTGTACTTTACAGATATCTTCAGCTGGCACACATTAGGAGTCTTCATATGTCTGCAGACCTCTGTGACAGGTAGCTGCTACGTAACCATCATTGCGGATCATTTGCACCCTTTCTTGCCTTGCATTTTCCCCGCGGGTGCGGCCTCTGTCAACAGGACAAGGCATCACCGCACGAGGCCACAGTAACCCGATTATGGCTGGAATAGCATTCCTCTGTGCTTGCCGTCATGTTTTGGACCCCACTTTCGCCGGATTTAAACGCGATCGAACACATGTGGGATGCATTTCAACGTTCCGTCACTGCCATAAATCGACTTCCAGAGAACATTTACAGAATTGTGGGACACTCTGCAGGATGCACTGTCTCAACACTACTACAGAGCGCTCATGTAGTTCTTGCTATGTTGTATCCTTGCTGTCATTCAGCGCGAGGAGGATTTATGTGATATTAGATTGAAATGCCAAAAAAACTGGGATTCCTGACGTGGGCTCTCTCCCACAAGGGCATTTTCAAAATTAATGTAATTCATATAATTTCTTCTCGTAAGAGAACTAATAGATTTTTGAAAATAGTAAATTTTTGTTTTAAACGTCAGAAATGATAAAATAATTTGAAATGGAAGATAGATAAGAAGATGTAATCTAATTATTTATGGAATAGAAGAGAAAAAAAAAATTGGAAAGACAGAGAAAATAAAGTAATGGATTTATTAAGACATAAAATGAAGATTTCTTCTAAAACAATTGAAAGGAGTCACAGGATAGGAAGGATTTAAAAAGAAGGAAATAAGAGATAATAGTTAAATTTGTTGATTGGAGAGAAAGACAATTGGTATTAAAGAATAGTAAAAAAATCTAAATGTATTAATATATATATGCTGTCCGGCTACTTAATTAGGTATACCACTGCTGGGCGCACAAAGATACGGGCAGTGGGGGCAGTGTCATGGTATGGGATATGTTTTCCTGGCACACATTAGGTATCAATGATATCTCTGGAGGCACGTCAGGATGCTAGAGCGTACCTAAACATCGTAGCTGACCAAGTGCAATCGTGAATGTTAACAGTTTATCCTCATGCAGATGGCTACTTCCAGCAGGATAATGCATCGGTGCACAAAGCCCGCATCACTATGGGATGGTTTGAGGAACATGACGATGACTTTTCCTTGCTGCAGTGGCCCGCTCAGCCCGATTGAAAATTTATGACATGAGCTGGAACACCTTCAGGAAATCTTCAGGAACACCTCCATGAAATCTTCAGGAATTGCGTGACCCACTCATGTCTGCATGGTACACAATACCTCAACAACCTTTTCTGCATCTTGTGGAATCCAGGCTGTTTTGATGGATAAAGGAGATCCAATACGCTACCAAGTAGGTGTACCTAATAAAGTACCTAATAAAGTCCGGACAGTGTATGTTGAAGATTTTTGCAGAGAAAAAAAAAGGAAAAAATATAGTTGAAATTTAGAAGCAAGAAGAAGGTAAGAAAGGCAAACATAATACACTCTGTGACAAAAAAAAAATCGGTCGTCAGAAAGGAAGCATCCAATTTGAAGTACCATTTGGATGAAGTTTGTAAGTACCATTTGAATGAAGAGAATTAGGGTTGATTCAACTTTCCCAGTGAAAAACACATTTTTACTGAACTATAGAAGCATCGTTGTTTTGCACTGCATTAAGCAGCCTCTGGCTACTATTCATTCCTGATATACGACGTGACATGAAGTGAAACAATGTCCTGATGTTGTCTTGTGACACATTGCGCCAAGCTTGCTGCCACTGCCGTTCCAAATTACGAATGTTTCATAATAAGAATATAATATTAATTTGTACTGATCACGTGATTTTTTACCAACTGGGGAAAGTTTGATGTGATAGGAGTGTTGAAACGGGGAGAAAGGGTGGAAGGTGTTTTATTCTCCGATCTCGATATTAATTTTATATCTAGGGATCTAGTGTTGCAAAAATTCAAATATATCATACTTTGCATCTATCACATAATTTTTGTACCAAATGGGGAAAGTTTTGAAATGATCTCACAATTTCAATTTCTTTCTCATCCACATCAGGATATCTTTTTTTATTTCAGATAGTACTATATATTAGACTATAATGAATTGAAAGAGGATAGATTATTAGTAATTCTAAAGATAAAGTTAAATACAAAGAGCATTTAAAATTAACTGGATGAATGGGTGAAAGAAAATAATTTGTAATTACTCAATGGAAATTGGATGGGTCAGTTAGTCCAGTGGTTTAGGCGCTGAACTGCGCACTGTAGGAACCCGGATTCATTTTCCTGTGGTGCGGTGATCGAGAATTTCAACGGTTATTTATCCTCCAGACGGGGTTACCTAGGGTTCACCCAGCTCTCTGTCAAATGGTTGGCGAGTTTCGGGGCTTAAATGCTGATGAGCGTCGGGCTGACCATTCGACCTCAAATAGTCCCTTTGGTTAAGAGCCTAAACCTAAACTAAATCGTTGGGAGCCTAAACCTCTCCCACACTCAGACCTGCGTGGTTCTGTAGAAATGGAAATTCCACAGTAACAATGGAAATTACTTTTATTGGTAATGAGGAGAGTTCAGTTATATTGGCAAAAGAAATATTTAGAAATTGCAAAAACGAGGTGTGTCCAGTTTTATAGAATGTGTCACTGAGTTGTAGTTAAAATCTCGTTTCTGTAGCCCGTACTGGTGCTGGTACAGTCTTTTACTAAGCTTCTGCCCTGTTTCTCCGAAATAACGGCAGGATTCACTCTTGCCACAGGGTATCGAGTATACTACTACTTTTTTCTCCAAAGGATCTTGAATCGTGCCGGGTAATTTTAGCCTTATTGCATATGGATGCCAACGTGTTTCTGTTGGAAGTTAGAACTATGTTGTGGGGTCTCAATATACGTGAAAGGGTTTGATGTAGTATAGGATGATATGGTATGGAGACATATTTCCTATTAGCATTGGTTGCTTCCTTCAAATCATAGTAGTAATCTCTTGTAGCCATGGCCATGAAGTCGAAAGCTAGTGTTTTATTTTTTAAAAGTTTTTATCTTTTTTAAGTTTTATGTGATTTTTAAGTGATCTCAGAATGTGCGACGGCGGAATTCTTCATTAATATCATTGTGTTCTTTGCGTATAATGCCAACTTGAGGATTTGGATTATTTTGATTTGGATTTTATTGTACACTGTACAACAAAAGAATACTTTTAATTTGTTTCCTAAATGGAAACAGTCAAACTTTACTAATTTTGGTCAAGAAAACGAATGTAACTTAAAAATTAAGTTTTAGCTCTGGTTTTTGAGATACACTTGCAATTCAATAATATAGTCATATTGAAGAGCAATATTACATTGCCTTCTTCAATTGTCTTGCTGCCATATAAATGAAAGTTGTTTTCATTCAATAAACTGCAAATAACAATTACAAAACGTAAAAATATATGTCAATTGAAAGTGCTGAAATAGTGTCCTATTAATGAGAGCGCTTTCTCTTTGCTTGTCGCTTGTACTCCTCTTCTGGGGTATCTCTTGTCACTGTCCAACAGTAGTCAGCAAGCATAGAGACGTTCAACCTATCATGATATCTTAGCTTAAATGTCTTGGTGGCACCGCTCCCCTTCCTCATCCCTCACTGCATCGCAGTTTTCAGGGAAGAAGTGCAGATGGGAGTCGAGAAAATTGATTTTGAGTGACATTTTGCAGCCTAATTGATGATACTGTTTTTAGAAGGTTTTCACAAGCTCAAGAAGCCATGCACGACACCTCTAAATGCTTCCCAAGCTGCTTTCTCATGATCCTGAAGAAATCGCCCAAAGTTTTCATCCCTAAAAAGTTCATGAATTTGCGGACCAATAAAAATTCCTTCCTTAACAGTAGTAAAAATTTTCCTCTTAGATACTTCAAAGCTTCTCCATCCCTTTACAAAATTTCTCAGGAGTCAGAGTTTGATGTGTAAAGTTGGCAGAAGAATTTTGCTTTTGTTAACCAGAGGACACTGCTGGACATTTATTTTTCTCTGGCAGCCATGTTATTTTCTTTTGTAAAATATAGAAACAATTCATTTTGCCGCCTCCTATACACAGAAACTTTGACATTAGGCTGTAGAAGATTCCACTATTGTAACCTTGATCCTAGAATACTTATGGAAATATTGGGTTTTTTAATTTTAAAATTTTGTTACTTTCAAGAAAATTCATGTAAATGTTACACAAACATCCAGAAATAGAACCCTCCTTATGGAAACCGTCCTGTTTGTACTCAATGATACGTAAAGAAAATTTCGGAAGCCAAAGTAATCCAAAATAGATTGAAGAAAGGTGAAATTATTATGAATAGGTTTCAATGAATCGACTTAACTCCACAGATATTAGATATAGAGATTAAAATAATGCCCCTTAGTAAAATATATTGTCTCCAAAAATTATTGAACGTATACATATTATTAAATAGTTAATATGTGTTAAACTTAGTTTTGTTTTATTACGTTTTCCATTTATGTATTGGCATACGAACTGCTTACTGAAATTTGAAAATTTATTTTGTTTACCGTCTGAAGAAAGAGCTGTTTCTGAAACAGCGAAAATTTACGAAATAAATTATGATTATGTGTTCAACTTTTTAGATACTGAAACAAAGAGCATAAAAACCGTATGTGTTGCTTAAGAACCAATGATGCAAATCTAAGCAAAAATTTGCAGAAAATAAAGTCCCGCAGTTGAACTTACTACAATGCAAATAGCATATGATGACAATTGAATACACGCCCAACGGCTATGACGTAGCTATTTTTCAGTCAATCAGAAATAGCGCGCCTCAAAGCACAGGTGCTGATTTAATTGACAGTTTCTGTCAGCAAGCAAGATATTGCAGAGCAGCGCTCGAGAAATTATTTTGAAAATCGAGGAACATTTCCGACAGGAATTTGAGAATGGAGGACCTTTAATACCTTTACAGCAAATTCAGAGTCGAGTAGCTGCAGCTACAGGCATTTCAAAAAGAACATTTTACAGAATAAAAGCAAGGCCAGCGGAGACGACGCGACGGTTTATCTACACCGCGGAAGAAACGAAGTGCCGTAAGTATATAACTGATGTTGACGATTTCGACAGATGTCTTACCAGTCGCTGTATTCACGGCATGTATTCAGAAGGTAAAACTCCAATTCTACGCAGAAGTGAAGACGGCAAGTAACTTTAAGTATATTCCATTAAGTAATGGAAAATACTGCGGGAATTAGAATTCAAATGGAGGAAATGCTACAATCGTCTCATCATATATGAACGTGGCGACATCGTCTGAAAATAAGAGAGTTTTTACGGAGATAACGTCAATATAAAGAAGTAGGCAAATCAGTCATTTAGCTGGATTCATTTCGTTTGGCTAAAGGAAAGGCTGACCAAGATGGAACAGTGAAAACTGCTCGAAAGTAAACCAAGAACCTGGGCCACGTTTTATCATTGTGCATGTGATATGACCAAGGATTTATTTCAAATGCGTCTTCAAGGATTTAAATCAGGTAAGAACACAGGAAATTATCATCACGAGATGAATGGTGAAAATTTCAAAATGGTTCGAAAACCAGCTTCTACCAAATCTGCCTACCAATAGCGTAGGCAACGCTACGCTGTATTGGACAACGCTACATATTATAGTGTAGAAATTGATGAAACTCCGACTACGAATACGAAGAAAGCTAATAATGCAGCCTGGCTGGATCAGCATCAAATTCTCCTCAGTATTGATGAACTGAAATGTGAGTTATTACAACGTGTTCGAAACTATGCCATCAAACGATATGTCATTGATACACTGAAATGAATGGACAAAATGTTCTCAGTTTGCCTCCATATCACTAAGATTGAAATCCTGTTGAGCTAATACTAGCCAGTGCAAAACATTTTTTGAAAAAAGAAATGGAAAGAGTAATAATTTTAATGAGGCTCAAGTTCGGAAGATATGGGAGGAAGCTTTGGAAATATTACAGCTGACGACTAGAGAAACGCTAGTCATGTTAACAAGATTGCAGAAAAATATTGGCTCAATGATGGGATTCTAGACAACAGGGTGGATTCTTTGACTGTTTCCTGGCCCTCACTGATTCGGACACTGATACTGACAAAGAATTTGAAGACTTTATGCCATTGAACGAATCATCATGTGAATCTTTCACTCAAAAATATTTATAAATTAAAAACAGATAATACAGAAATGTTAAAAGGCCCTTTTCAGGGCCACAAAATTTTACGAAATACACTGATATACTGATTTATATATCAACGAAATATTAACCAAATATACTAATTTCAAAAAAAAAAAAAAATCAATAAAAATACTTAAAAAAAGTTTTTTTTTTTAATATAATAAAAATTTTCAAAAACCAAAAAACTAACTATACAACAACCGAACCATTTATTCTGTAAGCATTTCATCAATAATTTACTCATTTAAAATTTTCTCATTTAAAAGAAATGCTGTACTTCTTTGAAACCTGTAAGAGAGGCTACTGCTGCTGTCACAGCTGACGTGACTTGACCTTATTGTCTTCGTACGTTGGTTGCACTTTATCTGTAAGTTCTGCAGCCGCTTCAATTCGCGTTTGAGTCTTGTTTGAGAAAAAACTCAATTGCATTTTTTTCAGAAATGAATTCAAAATGAATTTTTTTTTAGAAATGATTAAAGGACATCTTTACGTGAAGAAATGATAAAGAGGAAAAGGTCGATACGCGACTGGCCGAAGTCAATCAGAAGTAGCGATATTGCTAAATATGAATTACTGCGTCGTGAGTAGCCTCTTAATTCGTATCAAGCAGAACATAAGATTTTCCAAAGACCTGCTCGTGAATGCCTTAGAAAGAAGAATTGCAGGGTTGATCTCAATACATCTTCCCATAGCCTCCAGGAGCTTAGATCTACTCATTTACAAGAATAACGATTAGTCTGGAAAAACTTAAGAGAAAATCTTACTGTCGAGCCAATATTTTAGCCCGAGAACATCCAACACCCCGTTTACAAATTGTCATAATTGAATTTTTGCAAATCAATTGTGGCTATTATAGCTAACGTTGAATATTTAATGACATTGTCAACATTCTATTTTCTATCAATCATTATTGTGTTAAAAAGTACAAAGTACCGGTTTCGCTCTTTTTACGGAGCTTTTTCAACTGAATTAGAAAATGAAAAAAACATGTTCTTAAATACAAAAATGGCTACAACAAATTAACATAAGGATGAGATTGGACCAATGGGAGACATCGACGGCGTGAATGCGCAGGCCACCCGGAAAGGATCTGTTTCTGCCCGGATTAAGCTCCATTCATGACGTCGAGATCGAAACCGGTACTTTGTACTTTTTAATGTGTTAAATGTTTTTTAAACTACATTTGTGTGTCGGCGTCTAATTTCATTCCACTAATGCACACGTTAAAACTTATTATATTATTGTGTTTTGTTGTCACAAACTTCCCTATATATTTCATTAATATTCATTAAAAGAAGTTTTTTTTTCTTAATTTGCTTATTGTTAACTTTTGAACATCCGTGTAAAAGAGTCTTTAATTATATTTCAACATTTAAAAAATTATATTAACAAAATCAAAAAACAATACTTAAATAAATTTTTAAATAATAATAATGTTTCTAATAATATGTGGAAATTAATTAAAAGAGATGTTGATTATGAAAAAGATTATAAAAATACTGAAATAAATAATTTATTACTGAAAAATAATAGAAATACTATCTTTTATAAAACATTTGTTCAAAAAAAAAAGGTTATAGATCTTTTAATATTGATGAAACATAGAAAAATGAATTTCAGAATCCGAATACTATTACGTTTTTGTTACTAAATCAAGATGATATTTTAAAAATAATAAAGAAATTAAATAATACTAATTCCGTTGGTGTAGATAATATAATTTTGAGAATAATAAAAAACAACGAAGAAAGATATTGAAGGGAATTTTAGATATTTTTCCCCCTACATTTTTTAACAGTAGTTATTGTCTTGATTCAGCTAACTTCCATTATAAAGGCAAAATATTGATACTGACATCTTGTGCTCCTTCTGGCGGAAGGATACATTACGTCATCTTGTAAGCCGTCTGCAAAATAAAAAACGAGATAATGTATCGTAGTAACAAGGATCAAAAAAGTGCTTATTTAAATCTTCAAAATGTCTGAATAATTTGATTTGAATATTTCAAAATGGGCTTTAGAAAACAAAATGATAATAAATCAGAAGAAACCAAAAATTATGATAATTAAAACAAAAAACAAGAAACTAGATTTAACCTTATCTTTTAAATTACATAATAATTTTTGTATAAATTTAACAAATAGTAGCCTAGTAATAACATCATAAATTGTAATTGTAATATTATATAAATATTTAAGGATTTATTTTGACGTTAAATACAATTGGTGTAAACAATACAATTATGTCATTAATAGATTACACACTTTTATATATACGTTTTATAGCACAAACTAAAAATGTAAGGATTGCATGTTACATTCTATGATGTAAAGGTTTCTACCAATAAAAAAAAAAAATATATATGTTTTATTACTTAAAAAATTTATACAATTCTAAACAAAAGCTTATTTTTTGTAAATCATTAGTCGAGTCTGTCTTAAATTATGGTTTGGAATGTTGTTTTTTTCTAACTAAACAACAGTTAAATAACATGAACAGATTGATGTATAAAATTTTTAATAATATTTTTCTTAATTATAAGTAGTAAACTACTGAAAATAAATTAAAAATAAGAACCAAATACAAAATTTTAAATATAGAAGAAAAGTATATTTATAATTTATAAATGTAGAAATATAAATGAAAATTATATCTCAAATTATTCTATTAGATCTAATTGATCAAAAGTTTTTGATATATCTAAACGTAGCTACTTAATTGACTTTTTTTCTGAAATCTTCTCCATTTGTAATAAAAACTAGTCGGCTACCCGTCGCTTCGCTCCGGAAGCCTCCGTATATGTAACGGAAAACAAATTTTTATTTATTAAAAAAACACACACACAGAAATTACATCAAGTAAACTTAAACTAAAATTTTTCAAAAGTTTTTTTTTTTTTTTTTAATTTAATTTCAGATGTTTATATTCTGTCAATCCACGACTGCTTTTAGAACCAGCGTGTGAATCATATATCTATGATATATTTTTATTTTTTATGGAGATTAAAATGTAGTACTCGTGGTTTAATGGCTAAGACGTCTAACTTCGGAGCAGATGGTTGCATGTTCGATTACTGTAGTGAATTTGTAGAAATTATTTCTATTTTCACAAATTACAACAATTGCACCAGACAGACAGAGAAATAAAAGCTTTTAGTAATATAGATATACTTTTCAGTGGTTTTTGAGTTACAAATAGTGTTGGTTTTTAAGTTACAAATAGTGATTTTTCAGTATTCTATCTTATAGAAATAGTGCTTCTTTCTTTCTTGAATCTCTTTTCTTAATTACAATCATTACCCGTGTGCAAATTGATTGATATAGATATTTGAGAGAAGAGATAGTTTAGATGGATGTTTGTGAATATAGGTGATGAATGAAGATCGTAGCTTGTATACGAAATTCTTGGCAACGAATTGATTGTGACTATTCTTTCGAGTGAAGATAACCAAATTCTGACGACTTGTCACTCAAAGGCATAAAGTTGTGCGTGAATGAAGACAACGTTCTCCAAATAGATGGCAATAGAGTCTGTCCTTGAGCTTTATTGATAAACATCGTGTAAGAAGGCCTGATCGGAAATTGCTCTCTTGTGAAAATGAATAGAAGTAGATTATCATTTCATGGTCTAATGGATAAGATGTCTGACTTCGGATCGGAAGGTTGCAGGTTCGATTCCTGTCGCGGATGTTTCATTGTAAAAATTCTTTCTATTTTTCATTCTCACAGAAAACTGCGCCGGACAGACACACAGACAGACAGAGAAATAAAAGATTTTAGTAATATAGATTGTTACTTTTCAGTCAAAGTCAGTTCAGTTTTGACAGATAAGTCAAAAAAGCAATATAAAGAGAGTTGTAGTTCCCATGGGCTAATGGATAAGATGTCGGACTTCGGATCGGAAGGTTGCAGGTTCGATTCCTGTCGCGGATGTTTCATTGTGAAAATTCTTTCTATTTTTCATTCTCACAGAAAACTGCGCCGGACAGACAGACAGACAGACAGACAGACAGAGAAATAAAAGATTTTAGTAATATAGATTGTTACTTTTCAGTCAAAGTCAGTTCAGTTTTGACAGATAAGTCAAAAAAGCAATATGAAGAGAGTTGTAGTTCCCATCGGCTAATGGATAAGATGTCTGACTTCGGATCGGAAGGTTGCAGGTTCGATTCCTGTCGCGGATGTTTCATTGTAAAATTTCTTTCTATTTTTCATTCTCACAGAAAACTGCGCCGGACAGACACACAGACGCACAGACAGACAGACAGACAGAGAAATAAAAGATTTTAGTAATATAGATTGTGAAAAGTTTTAAATTTATTTATGATATCTTGGTATGGAATGTAGAAAACCTACTTTCTGTATATCATTAAATTAAAGATTGATCTCGATAAAGATTGAAACAGCTGTAGAGTTCATCAGAATTTTTTTTTTTTTATATAAATGCTATTTTTTTTTTATTAAATTGTTATTTATAAAAACAAGTTATAATCTCTTTGAACAAATATTTACTTTACATTAATGTAAGTTTCTCTTATATATTTCCTTTATTCATTATGATTAATATATTAATAGTTAATATATTAATATATTATAGTTTATATTTCACTGTTATGATATTTGATGGCAGAATTATATATATAGATTATACACTGAGTGGCAACTTTATTAGAGACACCATACAAATAACGAGTTAGTCTTCCCTACAGCCGTAATTCTTATAGGCATAGATTCTTCAAGGTGTTCTGCAGGAATAACGACCCATACTGATATAAGAGCAGCCTTTAGTTGGTTCACATTGGATGTAAGCGTTTCTAGGCTTCGGACGAATCTTTCTACCTCGTTCCACAAATGCTCGATAGGGTTGAGATCAGGTGATTGAGCCGGCCACTGAAGCAAGTGGAAATCCGAGTCATGTTCTCTGAACCAATCGGAGGCCAATCGAGCACGGTGACAGTTTGCATTGTCCTGTTGAAAGTGACCATCTGCGTCGGAGAACACTGTAGCCGTAAATGAGTTCACTTGGTCGGCAACAATGTTGATATATCTCGTGGCATTAGGATGTTTCCAGTATTAGGAGACAAAGTGTGTCCTAGGAGAGCATTCCTCAGACCATTATTCCACCCCGTCCGCTTGTAGGGTTATCACTTGGCAAGACTGGTCCACAGGTTCGTGCTGCCTACTCCATATATTTATACTGCCATCAATATGGTGGAGAAGGAACCAAGACTCATCGGATCAAGCAATCTTTGTCCACTCATCGTGTACAATTGCGATGCTCCTGGGCCCACAGCAGGCGCGCTTTCCTGTCTTTCTGTGATAGCAAAGGCATCTTTGCTGTTAAAACCAATCAGGGACAAGATCTGTCGTGTTATGCGTTTGGATAAGTGTTTTGGTGCATCTGCGTTGTACTCAGCTGCAATCTGTATGTTATTGTCCTTCTGTTGCTGCAGTCGATTCGTACCAGTTGCCTGTCACCTCTTCCATCCACAACCCCTTTCCATCCACAGTTGCGTTTATTGCTTGAAGCTATTCGGCCCAACTGCCATTCTCTGAACATCAGCGATACTGTTGTACGAGAAAAGCCGAGGATCTTCACAGTTTCCGAAATACTGGAACCGGCTTTTCTTGATCCCACGATCATAGTCGTTTCAAAGTCGTTCAAATCTTTTATCTTACCCATGTCCCGGCGAACTGTACTGATACACAGTTCTCCTGATACCGAGCATGCCTTTTATACGCTACTCGTTGCTGTAATGTCACCGTGCATCACTACCGGACCCGTCCAAATTAGAGTGAGAGTTGACTGAATAAAGTGGCCACTCATTGTATATTAAAGTAATTTTATTGTGCTGTAGAGTATTTTTTTTAAAATTCCATTAGATTAATTGTCATCTTATATAAATATAAGTTCTCACATGACTATTTTCTTTGTTTCTTTGATCGCACGTATCTCTTAGTGTACGATTTTTAATGACTTACAGAGGGACGTAGGTTTATTCTGCTCCAGGAAGAATATAATAAATCGAGAATAAGTCAAGGAAAAACCTATTCCAGCTACGTCCTCTTCTCGTGTCTATTGGCTGTACAGGAGACTACAGCTATGATCGAAAGGCACATATAAATAAATGGACTTATGTCAGTGAATTTATAAATTTGTTAGGGTCTTTTATTTTTTAATAAAAAAGGCCCTGAAACTGAAACATTCCAAACCACGACTGAACATAATTAAGAAGTATTAAAATTGTGGTCAATTTTAGTTTTGTCAATTAGTCATCTACATTTTATATCTTGTTTTCCTGGTTTTAGATTCTATTATCATTTTTGTTTACCATTTATTTATGTCGAGATTCTTTTCAATCTAGAGTTTATTCCTTTTGCTTAATAAATTTGTTATGATTTCTGATCCAAATCGATTTTTATTTGTTTTCCTTGGCGCTCTACTTAGATTTTAATTTTTTTCTCCTTTTAAAATGTTTTTGTTGCTATAGATTTTGTTTTCATTGATATTTTTTATAAGTTTCTTCAGTCATGGCGTTTTTTCATGTTTATTAGCTGCTTTGTGTTTGACTTTCTCCTTTTGGAAGCAATTTTATGATTGTTTTTCATTTCTTAATAATTAGATGTCTGAGATAAACATCAATGTTGTCGCAATGTTCTTTATATTCTTTTGTATTTAAGGAAGTCATTGTTTTTTCTGTCTTTTGTTTCAGCTGAATTCTATTTTGGGGATTCTTCTAGACTAGTAGCTTCAAATTAAATTTTCTAGTCTGATTTTTTCAAGCAATTCAGATTGATTTTCCAGTGAAAGATATTGATTTGATTTTCTTTATCCACTTTTCTGCTGTTGTCTGCGTTTTTCTTGATTTCTTTTTGTTTTGTTGGAATTTCAATGCAGTTGTTTCTTGTACTAAAGATTTATGAACGCTTTTTAAAGTCCTTTACTTTCTCCATAATTTATCTACCCTTTTGTTGAATAGATTTTCTTAGTAAGGAACTAATGGGATGGTGAAAAGTTAAGAAGAAACTCGAAAATAACAGTAAACAAGAAATAAAAACACCGAAAACTATCAGAAACATTAAAAAAATAAAAATACATTGAAATTAAATATAGGCATTTTTAATTTGATTAGCAGTTACGTTATCAGTGCTTCGGTAATACTAAAATATAGTACTTACTGATTGTGTAAATCAGATAACAGTAACGTTATCTATGTAGATGCTCCTCCACTTACGATGGGGCTACTATAATCCCACTATAAATCGAAAATATAGTAAGGCGAAAATGCATTTAATACCCTATCAAACATTGTAGCCTTGCTTGCCTTAAATGTGTTCAGAATACTTACAGTAGTCTAACCTATTGCATTTGTGTTCGTTGGGCAAAATCATTGAATATAAAGCCAATTTGTAGAAAAGTGATGAATATTTCAAATAATTTATCGATTATTATAGTGAAAGTGAAAAACAGAATGGTTGTTTGGGTACTTGCCATCTGACATATACAGGTCTGAAGAATGTGAAAAAAAGAATGTGATCGTGTGGTTGACTGGGAGCTGCGGATCGCTGCCACTGCCCTGCATCACGAGTGAGTACTGTACCGTAAATGCTAATCCGGGAAAAAAAAATCAAATTCAAAATTCGAAGTAGCATTTTTACTTTTTTTGAACTCGTATCGCTTTCGCACCGTTGAAAAGTCAAAAAATCCTGTCTAACCATTACATACCTATATATGTTGTATATACACCAGCCCTGGAATAATCATTAAGCAATAAAAGCACTTGCTTAGAGCACCAAGGCAGAGAGCACCAAGGCACAGAGCCATCGAACTTTAAGGAATTCCAGATTCACAAAAAAAAGGACCTAGTGACATATTCTAAGAGCACATATGTCTAAAAAGTATACATAATAAAAAATCAAACATACACACTAAGGCTATACACCTGACTTACTGTGTTTGGCTTATTTGACCTGAATCAGGAGATAACGCGATTGCATTTTAAACCGAAGTCAAATTTAGAACCGTAATAATTTTAAGACTTCAAGGCTACGAATTTGAGTTAAAGAAACAAAACAAAACAAAACAAAATAAAAAAAATGTATGTTTTAACTACATTAGAGCCCCAATTATCCGCGGATATAGGTGGCAAGGGTACCCCGGATAATAAAAATCGCGGATAACCCGAAAAAAGACTAAAAATGAGGTGTAAACATGAAAAAAATATTTCAGCATAAATATTACGTTTTATTATAAAAAAAACTTAATATGCAAAACTTTTAAAATATGTACAGTACAGCAGAAACCTTTCTGCAGAGCGAGAGCCTGCCACTCAACCACAAAATTCCTAGACGGCCTATAGAATCACGATGCACAATAAACCTGTCAGTAATTTTCGACCTTCGCACTATAGAGCCTATTGTACTTTCCCTGTTGTTGGCTTGGATTAAAATTGTTTTTTTTTGAGGTTCGTAATTAAAAAATTCTTTCGCGGCACTCGCGGATAATCGGGGCTCTACTGTATTTACTGACGCAATTAAAAACAAATAACAATATTTTATTGAGTTAAAATTCTATTGAACTCTTTGGATTTAGCTACAAGCATTGAATCTAAAGTCCCCGCACTGAATAAAGATCCTCCCAGAATGCAACGCAGCTTATAGATTGAGCTTTCCTGGCCAACCGCTAACATTGAAAGAGAAGAGGTCGCTTTCTCTTCTATTTCAATGCTAGCGGTCGTCCAGGAAAGGACAATCTATAACCTGCTTTGCATTCTGGGAGGATCTTTATTCAGCGCGGGGACTTTAAGCTTTTTTTTTTTTTTTGCTAATCGGAAATAACAAGAACTTGGATTGATTTAATTTAACTAAAGAAAGCAGGAAACATGCGATTGTCTAGGGTATGATCTTGAAGCTGGGCAGCTTCAAGACATCTAAGGGGCCGTCCATTAATTACGTGCGGTGTTTTGTAAAAAAGTTGGACCCCTCTTCCCCCTTGGTGAGATTTGGTGATATGTGGTGGGACTCCCCCCCCCCCCTCGTGAGATTTCAAAAAATCAAAAAAGTTCAAAAAGCCAATATTACAAAATATTGTAATCTATTATAATACGTATATTCTCTGAATGAAGAAGTTGACGTGAGATTTTCGTTGACCCACCCCTCCCCCTTGGTGAGATTTGGTGAGATTTTGCCGGACCCCCCTCCTCCTTTTGACCTCACATAATTGATGAACGACCCCTAAAGAGTTATATGGGAATAAAAAAATACTAATACACTGTCGGAGGATTTTCTAATTTTTATATTATTATTATTATTATTATTCGCGAATGGGCCCCAACGGACCACGCGCTAGCCCCTCCTGACAACGTCAGAACAAGGCTAGGAAATCAGAGACGAGAAAGAATGCACTTTCTCGTCGAATTTTCTAATTTTTTATTATTTTAAGTAAATTATTTTGATTTCTGAAACTTTGTTTGAAATATTACGGTGATGAGAAAGCTTGGTTGATTGTTTTATTTTCCATCTTATTTCTCTTTTATTTTTTTTTGAAGCAATAATTTGGTTGTTTATTCTGATACTCATCTTAATCCTGCATTACTCCCTTCTCGCTTCTAACGAGTAAGTCTGTCTCTTGTTATAAGTATGTGGCATCGTCCTTTGAGATGGGTACAACGAGAGTCAAGTTAAAGGCTTTGTAGAGGTGCAGCAGCTTGGCGAGATTAGTTGATACAACAGCCGTAAGAGGCGGCACTAATTTTTGTATTACAAGGTGGTGGTTAAAGTTGGCTTATTTAGAGCATCCTGCAGCTGTAACCAATAGTCGGGAAGACACCAAAAGTTGTACACACGCTATTCAAAGGATGCGCTCAACAATTCTGCCAAAAAAAAAAAATAGTTACAAAATTTTCCGCTAGAGGGCGGAACAACAACGAACAACGAAAATACACTACACAACACTGCTACAACAACGAAAATAATTATAGAAACATTAATCATGCAATGCTATAACAACTGACTACCGTTTCAACTGTAACGTTTAGTTTTTTTTTATTGTTAAAATGATCCAAATGTCATCACATTGCGTAGGGTTAATCTTTATGCAAAGAGAAAACAATCTGATTTGCATAGACACCAGGAACGCAGTCGATATCAGGGCTATAAATAATCGGTGTGAACTGAAACCCTGTTATTAGCAACAGTCGCGATGACGATGACTTTTATTACGAAAGTCATGCTAATGCTATATCTGCGATTCGTGAATTTCGTTGGGCTAAAAAAGTACGCCGATGTTACCACGAGGTGTGAGAAAAATGATGAAAAAATTTGAAGAAACCGGATCTTTAAGTGTGCCACGTGGCAGAGGACGAAAGTGCATCGGTGATCATGTGATTGAAGATGTTGCCACAACAATCGTTTAGCAGTCATTGGAGAATGCTGCAGGTTCAGGTAGTGCCCGAGCCGCATCACGACAATTAGATCTACTTTGGAGCACAGTTACACAGATATGAGAAACTTAATTCATTTTTTTCCATACAAGATCAGTCACAGACAAGAACTGCTTCCAGGCGACAAGGAGAAATGACTAACTTTTGGATTGACATTTCTGGCGAGGATGGATGTTGATACGTAGTGGCCACGGGACATCTTATGGAGCGATGAAGCTCACTTTTATTTGAATAGCAATGTGAACACCCAACATTGCCGTTGTGGTGGGCCAAGGAAAATGCCCGTGCATTCGTCCAAGTTTACAGTCTGGTATGGATTCACATCCAACTTTATCCTGGGTCCTTATTTTTTTGAAGAAATTACTGCTAATTGTCCTCAGACATGTTCCATGACTGTGGCTAGATATCGTGACATGCTGCAGACAGTGTCTTGATTCAGCCTCTTTTTATGCAAGATGGTGCACCTCCTCATATTGGAAGGTTTGTGCAAACTTTGTTGCGTCAACACTTTACCAATGATCGAGTAATTTGTCGCATGTTCCCTACTCCCTGGCCACCACCTTAACTCTATGCGATTTTGGTTGTGGGGATACCTAAAGGATGTAGTGTATCGTGGAGAATTGCAACATTAGCAGGACTAAAAGACAGTATCACGCTACATGTGCGAACTATGATGTGTGCTCAACAACAGTCAGCGGTTGAGCATACAGTTCATCGTCTGCAAATAACACACATTTATCAGAGGGAACATATTGAGCAATATCATATGTCTCGTTCAAACGTCTGATACTGTTTGTGTGAAATAAACGTGTTTTGAACATTCTATTTTCGTTTTCCATTCAGATAGCTGTAAAAGCGCCCTCTATCGGACGATTTTGTAAGTATTTTTGCAAAAAAAAAATAAAAAAAAATGAGCGCATCCATTGAAAAGTGTGTGTACTTTTGGTGTCTCTCCGACTACTGGTTGCAGCTGCAGGATGTTCTAAATAGGCCAACTGTAATTAGAACTACCTTCTATATTGTGATGTGCCGTATAATTTATAGGTAAATAGATATAGGTTTAGGTTTATAGGTATAGGTAAATTGAATACTTTGAATTATACATCAAAAACCTTGGGTATACATAGTTAAAGATAAATTCTATCTGAGGACATATGAACAAAAAGGTTGAATATCACTGGTCTAGATCAGTGTTTTGCTGTGCTTTTGAAGCTACTGTACCAAAAATTCTACCTCCCATATTCCTTTTTAGCCGATGACGTATTGAAATTTGGAATGTTACCGAGGGGCCATTGAACGACTGTGCAAAAATCAGGCAAACTAATTCCATCCTTAAAGGGATTATAAAAGAATTTTAATTTCATTTCTTAGAGATTTTCAAGATTACATATTAAGAATTTCGTGATTATTTAAAAAAAAAAAAAAAATAGATCCAATATGAGGGAACCTAAAAGTCAACAAATTATTATTATTTTTACGTTTTCTTTCCATTTCGAATTCCTTGCGATTTGAAATTAATTCGATCTGTTAATTTTTAATACGTTATTTGGTTATCAGTAATTCTAAAAATCATTCTAAAAATGATTGAGGAATATCTAAGGTGAAACTTTGTTGAACACATTAAAGTATAGATATAACACAAGGAACATTTTAAGTTAAAGATTCGTTCGAGTGCTTTCTTCAGAATCGAAACTTAAGTACCAAGAACTTGTATGCGTATCAACATATAAAGTAGATAAAATGGTGAACTATTAGTAGTAGTGAAATTATTGACGATTCGTTCATTGTATAAGAAGTGAACTGTTTTAATTTTCGTGAAAGTTTTTCTCTTAGAATATGACATGAACTTTAAAAGAGAAAGCGAACTTTATTAACGAGAGACTATTGAAAGGAAGCAATTGTATAACAAGTAATTTGTAAAGTCAGCCATGTACTTAGAAGTGCTACGTACTTTCATATATTAAATTATGTTTAGTTAACTAAAGTGAATTGTTTCGTTATTCTGCTATAAATGAAAAGTGATTAAGTATAATCAAATTTCTTAACATTAACCTAACCCTTCTGTTTTGAAGAATGGATCCGTCTACTTGTCAGATTGTATTCCAACTGTAATTACAGCAACAACGTCTTAAGATATGTTCAATGTCTTTCTTCCTTAAAACAAAAAGATAAAAAAGCAATTACAAATCTGGTAATTTTTTTCACAGTATTTAACATTAAAGAATTTTTATACTCTTTCATTTTAAATACTTTAAACGGTAGCACCACTATATCTTCTCTGTTTGGTTTCTTAGTCTGCTTTAATTTTCCCTCAACGTTTGCTTCTACTCTTTCCCTTTTTTTTTTGGAATTCGTTGTAGAGCTTTATATGGAATCCGACGACAGATTACTTTTCCTTAATTTCCTGAAACGCCAACACAAAACCTCATTCATTGGCTTCTGCGAGCCGTGGAGCGTCTCCGCTGCCTGGCATTTATGTAGATTTATTTGTTTTCTGAAAGCTAATTACTTTGCCGGTAAATGTTAATCTTCTTAACTCATATCCGAGCCCTCTTACGATTGTCTATAAAATATGGCCACCGTTGATGAAATAGCCTTTCTTGAACACGCGATAATCACGTAGTGTTTTGCTGCAGCTGAACACAAGTTGGGAATTATTTATAGCTGTGGATCAATAAATTTATCTTCAAGTTATAACGTAATTTCCGAGTTAAAATAATGAAAGAAAATCGATTGGCAAGAACAATCATAATCATCGAGTGAAATATTTCGTTCAACTTAATTGTGAGGTCTTATTTTTGGATGAGACACCAGCTAATATTGCATCTCATTTTCACAAGTGCTAAGTTAGGTTTTTTTTCCTTGAACTTTAATCCTTCCAGACATCAATTCCACTAAATTATGTTGTAAAAATCTGAATATTTTAATCCCAGAAATTGCGGAGTAAAAAAGCGGAAATGAAACAAAACTAAACCAAATCAAAATAATCTCAGATAACTCTTGGATGTCAAATAATTTTTGCATTTAAAATTTTGAAATTTTGTTTAGTTTTGGGGGAGGCGTTGTAAAGAGATTGTTGTTGTTTCTTTTCGGATGTTATTTGGGTTGTTGGTTGAGTTGTTATTTTTTTTAAATCTTTGGTGCCACCAAAAAAAACAAAACAAAATGTATTCTTTGGACATAATCTGGTCGATCAGAAAGCTGGTAAGCAACTTCTTTGAATAAACATTTGAATTGTTGGCAACTGTTTTCCATCTCGTCGAGAGTTACAGATTTCTAGCTACAATTTAAAAAAAGGCTTGAAACTTGTGACATTACTTGTAAACAGTATTAATATAATAATTAACAAATATAAACAAGAAACAAAAGGCTGCAGATAAATAAGCTTTCACGCCTTGAGTTTATCATCAGAGAGAATCTGAAACGACCGATTCGTCCTTATTGAGATTCATCAGCCAGATCCATCTTGGAACCCAGAAAGGCGTGAAAGGATATGGAGACCACCTTTGCTCCCGAAAGCAACCCCAAACAAAAATAAGCAACAACAAAAAATAACTATCAACTATAGACAAAAATTCCCTCTGATGGTAAACTGAAGGCTCTTTGAGCAGGTACTTAAATTTTTTGAGCTAACCATTTTTTTTTCACTGAATTAGTGTTAGAAATGTTAGACCGAATTAACAATACATTCTGATTTCTGGCATTATATATATACTAGCAAAACGACCCGTTCTTCGCTCGGGTTACAAAAACAAATGTCTTAATGTGGATGATAAAGAAATTGCAATTGCGAGATCACTTGGAACTTTTCCGGTTGGTACAAAAAAACAAAAAACAACAACAACTCAAAAGGTCTGATCTCATTACATTTCATCTATATATCTATCTCGAAAACCTCGTAGAGTATCTTTGAACCATGTTTACCCATCCACTCACCGTCCTTTCAGTGTACACCCCTAATTCGAATTTGTAATTTATAACCCTATCACTTCAAATCTTTCCTAGTTCGTAAAAAAATCATCTGATCATTACAAATCTACATCTAACCCGAAAACCCAGTCGCTATTAAGAACAACAATATTTTAGTTCCAATTGTTGCACAACACTATTTGTATAGTTCCCATTGTCGCCACCGGATGCATATGTAGCGCTATTGTGCAGAACAAAAGTTTAGCTCCAATTGTTGCATAACAATATTTATATTTTTCTCATTGTCACGATAACAAATCCTAAAACCTAACAATAGGAAGCAAACTTTTAGCTTTATAACTTAAAATAACGCTTTTTATCCTATCCCGGGGGAATTTCGAAACATCCTGAAAAAGGATTTTAGTGATTATAATTCCTTACTTACATGCCAAGTTTGACGTCTCTACTATAGTTACGGAAATAATTACGGAAATAAGAAAACTGTCAAGCGAAAATAAACCATCGTTATTCCCGAACCCATGGGAATTTCGAAAAATCCTGAAAAATGGTTTTAGTGATTATAATTCCTTACTTACATGCCAAATTTGAAGTCTCTACTAATTATAGTTACGGAAATAATTATGGAAATAAGAAAAGTTTAAATCAACAATTATTCCCGAACCCATGGGAATTTCGCAAAATCCGGCCTTATTCCTTGTCTACAACATAAAGGGAATCTCTGTGCAAAATTTCAGCTTTCTAGGTCCAACGGTTTGGGCTGGGCGTTGATCTGTCAGTGAATGAATGAGTGAGTGAGTCAGGTCTTTTTATATTATATCTATATCTTCTTCTTCTTCTTCTTCTTATTATTATTAATATATATATATATATATGTACATTTATATGTATTTATTTATTTTGGCCAGTGTGTAAAAAAAAATATTTTTCTCATCTTTGAGCTATATTCTTAAATTCAACTTCTTTAATTACAATTAGTGAAATTTCAGATTAATGAGATAGTTGAGCTACACATATACATTTTTTTGACAACTCTTAGGATTGACACTATTGGCCTCAACAAGGGGCGAGAAATGTGAGCATTTAGCCGATGAAATGTTGCCCATAGGAGGCAGCTCACGTTATACCCGGAGAAACGGATGAAATACAGAAGGAGAACGTAACGTCCATGCCGATGCAGGGATTCGAACCCAGGTTCCGATACATCGGTCTATGACAGACCGTCGTCTAGATCGCTCGACCATGTCGGAACGGCAAGCTACAAATATTAATAATTAATAAATCATTAATAATCTTAATCTTAAATGAACTAACTGATATAGTTAATATCTTACCTTCACTGACTCATTGCATTCTTATTTTTCAAATGTTTACTTTGACTTTTGTCAATTTTAGTTTTCTTGATTAAGAATAAATTTCCTCTTAATATCATCTGTTAAAGAAGGTTGAGAATTAATTTTATAACAACCAAAAACAAAAAAAAAAGTTACTCAATAAATCAGAGAAGCTACTTTCTTTTCCTCTTAACACTTTGTCTTCTCTGTGTAAAGCTCTGAGGCATTGAGGTGGATGAGTTGACTGATGACTGATGTAAACAGACATTTCAGAATCAAATCGTCAATTGGTTGTTAGTTTTGGAATTTTTTTTTTAATTTTCATTTTTGAAGAGTCCTTTGATAACATCGACCTCTTGTTCAAGTCCTACAGAAAATAGTGCGCTTTTGCTAAAAGATCGATATTTCTATTGAAATAAAATTGCAAATAAGGGTAACACAACTACTGATTCACTGCATATATATATATGATTACCATGAATCTATTCTGTTTACATCTGTTTGACACCCAGGGATGGCAAACAAACAAAATGTCCTACTCGACTCATTTGAGGTTTCAATAGTTGCTTTTTTTTTGTTTTCTTTTGCTATCCCTTGTATCAGTACAGCATCGGAGGTTCCTCGATAAACTCTTTTCATTTTTCCCTCTGTTTCGCAGTATTCTTCGTTTCCATTAAACTCTTTCCTTTACTTCTTTCTATCTCAACCATATAAGCAATTTTATATCTTTTCATTTCTTGCACCACTTCCATATCTTTTCCATTCAAATACTTATTGTTCCAAGTTCCAATTCGCATTTATCCTTATATTGTCGTCTCCAAGATTTTCTACTAGAGTTTTTGAGGCCCCCCAGGATCCGTATGAATCTAAACTAGCCGTATGTGGAGATTAGCCTAACGATTGGGATCCGGTGGGTCACACCTTACAGGACCCGGTGCCATTGCTAGATTTAACACAGGGTTTCCTCCCAGAAGAGTGATATAAAACGTCCTCCTGCCTTTCGGCGTCGACTGTTCGTCTAGTCCCTGTCCTTAGACCTTCATGGCTTGGTTGGTCCTACCAGGAGCTGCCACTTCCGTCAGCTTAGTTCTTCGGGCCATAAGAGAACATGGAAAACTCCTCGCCATGACAAGATGTCAGTTCTTGAATAGGATAGTTCTTTCAAATTTAAGTCTTTCTTGAGTCTCACGAGTTCAGGGTGTGTAAAGATGAGGCAGTGTGAAGTGAGAAGGTAAGAAGTGAAAAGAGGTAAGAGTTTGTCGTATGGTAATGATTTATTATCCTAGGAAACCTTTTCTGGGTTGTATTTCAAGATTAGTGAAGAACACTCAGAAAATACAGAAACAATCACTCATCCTATATCATTGATCTCTTGTTATTGCCTAGATAAATATAAAATGAAATTTCATATGAAATAAATAAATTTCAATAAGAATGCCTTTTTGAGTCGAGCTGATACTCTGGGACGGCCGTTTCGAGCTTGTTAGGCTCTCATCATCCAGAGCTAATCAGCCAGTGCAAGACTCAAAAGGCTTACGAGGAGAGATATTATGAATACACGATGGAAACAGTGACCCCTCAAAACCTAAAAGCAAGAAAATAAAAACAAGAACAAAATGTGGAATCCAAATCCTTGGGCAGCAGTCAGGCTGCCACAAAAGGAATTGACCATCAGCTCTGGCTGATGAGAGCCTAACAAGCTCGAAACGGCCGTCCCAGAGTATCAGTTCGACTCAAAAAGGCATTCTTATTTAAATTTAATGCTTTTGTTTTACCTATCAGAGGGTTTGATATTTTTTCTTGAGTGCTGCCCAAGGATTTGGATTCCACATTTTGTTCTTGTTTTTTATTTTCTTGCTTTTAGTTTTTGAGGTCACTGTTTGCATTGTGTAAATAAATTTCGTATGAAATTTATCATGACTGTATGAAATAAAAATAGGAATATACAGGGTGATTGAAAATTCTCTATACAAACTTTAAAGGTGTCAGGAATACAAACCGCATTCATTGTGGAACGTATGTCTGCAAACGCCATCCGAATGGGCTAGAAGGTATACTAAAGTTCAGAAATAAAAGACAATCAAGTAAGGTAAACAACATGTTTATTAGCTCTATGTTTACAATATGACAATAAGGTTTACACTTACAGATTCACAGTAGTTTCTGAAAGTTCCTTCCAACAGCAGTAAATATACGCCTCACAACGTCGATGCATGGATTGCCGAACATTCAGCTACCACAGTGACTCTTGCGACGAGGTCAGCGTCAGAGGTATTGGGGTCTCGTTGACAATGTCTTTGAGGTAACCCCAGAGGAAGAAATCAATGCAGGACAACTCACACTGACCAACAATTAGCTGCCAAACAGCGGCCAACTAATGTGCTGCCAAACACATTCGGAAGGCGTTTCTTCCACTGTGAATACGGTTTGTGTTTGTATTCCTGACCTATCTTTAAAGTTTATACAGGGAATTTTGAATCACCTTGTATTTATTTTAATGTCTGTTTGAATAAGCTTTCTTAAGTTACCCAGTGAGAAATCTTAAATTTTTAGTCTGACAAGCGAAGTGTTTTAAAGTTGACAGAAAGACTGTTTTAAAGATTGCTTTCATTGTTCTCTCTTTAAGAGCCAAGTTTGAACTTTGTCCTGCCACTATATCGTAATGTTGCAATTTCCATATCCACAAATGTGTCTATTTGTTAAGAACTTACAAAGGTAAAGGAAGCGATGGTTTATTAAAGGATGTCCTCGAAAGATAAGAAGAATTTTCAGAAGTTATTTTTTTTCTTTTTCTTTATTGTCTTAAGAGCCTTAATCTCTTTTGCGCGTGCTTACTTGGAGTTGAATGATAGAGGTGAAAGATTAGGGCCATTTATTACCTTTACGCGTCCATTTCTTTTCTATGAATTTCATCAAAATTTAGGTGTTTTCCAATGGAAGACTGAAGGTGCGAAGCCAGCTGTTGTTGAAGCTCTGTGCTTTCCAAACCCCTGCGAGGTTGAAGTACTTTTATGATGAATCCAATAAACCAGGAACAAGTGTTAGGTTTTATGGAAAAGCTCCAAGTGCATGACACCGTGCGTGCGATGGGCCATTATTTAATCTCTTCCAATTAATGTTACGATGCAATATCGTGTCACCTACGCGAGAACCATTTGACAGTAATAATTATTAAAATCAAAAAAGAAAAAAGAAAAGAAAAGAATGGATGTTTCCAAATTTCATCTTCTGTTCCACCAAGACACGGCTGCTCTCTTCCTGAAAAAAACCCATTTTGGTTGTTGACAATTTACGAAGGGAAACTTAATGAATTGAGAAACGTCAGATTTTTGCATTTATTTGTAAATTTATGCGCGTTGAATCTGTGTAATGATATGTCTAAAGTGAAAAAAAAATTGGAGAAGGTAAAAATTTATTAAGGTTAATATAAACCTTAATAAATTTTTACCTTCTCCAATTTTTTTTCCGTATGCCTTACTGTCATACTGATTGAGTTTATTTTAAAGTATTGCTCATAAAAACTTAAATCTCAAGTTTTCTTCTAAAATTAGGAGATTGAACATAAAAATTCATTGATAATTGTAAAAGATTCTACGATTTATTGATATATGTTTTTGTCTTAACAACTGAATTCAGAAAACAAATAGCATTTTAATTTACATTTCTTTATTTTTGAAGCTGTGGAATTAATCATGTTTGTAATCCACCTGCATTCTAGTGTCAACAATTGAAATAACATTCAATACTAAATTAATACTACATTTATTACTACATAGTAGGCCACACTGGTGTATTTACTATAGCTCTTTTCACCCTAAGTCGATACCATTGCTTCTATGGGGAGACCTAATCACACAATAGCTGACTGTTGTATCAAATGCGCTGATATTCGGTTTCGCTTATTTAAAACGATTTTTTTTTGTTTTGTTTTTTATAGAAAAGAGAGAAAAGTTTCAAGAAAACTTTTAATATTTATTAAAAGTTTTCTTGATAAAAGTTAATAAGAAAAATTAATATTTATTTAATCTAAATTTTTCAGTTGCTTAGAAGAAAATTATTTAAAAAAGAAATTTGCCAAAACAGCATTAAAGTAAAATTTTTAAAAGTATTTAATTTTATTTTTACATAAAATTGTGGGAAAAAAAACCCCAACAAAGAACAAGCATCAGAATTACAATTTTTTAATGCTTATTTTTTTACTTTTATTAAAATGTATTTTTCCTTAACATTGCGGAGAATTTTCCACCGTCTCTTTTTTTTTCTACTTCTTTTCTCAAAAGCAAATTCCATTTTTTTCATGAAGCGTCATAATGTTGAAATGGAAATTTTTAAAAACAAAATTCTTCTTCTCCAATGTCTAAAATTTTAAAACGTTTTTCGAATATGATCTCTCTTTACTCCTGATAAAAGCCATAGGTTGTTCTTCGAATTCCTGATTAACAGAAATCATTATTCTTCAATAATCTCCGTTCTCCTATGGAAGCTGCCCTGCGTTTGTCGACGACAATTCGAAACCATTTACTATAGTTAACACATTGAGATCTCATCGCCTTTAATTTGGCAATGGTATTTCTCAAAACACCAGTGACTGTTTTCTTTATAATAAAATTAATGCTTTCTTCTTTATGCAAAGCTCTGAGATTCATAATATTTTATCTAGTGCTATTGTTTTTATTGTCTTTATACAAATTAACTTTCGAAGCGATCCGCTCGCTGTGTTGGCAGTCATTGTGAGACAATTGGTTGTCGCTGAGAAAAGGTCGTGTAGTGACGTCTTTGTCATTATTATAGTGAATATCGTTAAGCTACAATTTAAGTTCTAAAATTAAAACAACTGATCATAATACTTAGTTTTATCACAGCAAATACAAGTTTATTTAATGTAATACCTATTATATTGTCTGAAAATTAAGTAATACAATAGAGCCCCGATTATCCGCGAGTGCCGCGAAAATTTTTTTTAAATTCGAACCTCAAAAAAAAAACAAAAAAACAATTTTAATCCAAGCCAAAAAGGGAAAGTACAATAGGCCCTACAGTGCGAAGGTCGAAAATTTCTGACAGGTTTATTGTGCATCGTAATCCTACAGGCCTTCTCAGAATTTGTGGATGAGTGGCAGGCTTGCTCTGCAGAAAGGTTTCTGCTATAGTGTACATATTTTAAAAGTTTTGTATATTATGTTTTTTTTATAATAAAACGCAGTTTTTAAGCAGAAATATTTTTTTTCGTGTTTACACCTCATTCTTAGTCTCTTTTCGGGTTATCTGCGATTTTTACTATCCGCGTACCCTTGCCACCCAATTCCGCGGATAATCGGGGCTGTACTGTATCATTGAACTACTTTTTAACTCGTTGTATTACTGTAACTCATTGGCGTAAGCTGGCCAGCGAATTCAATGAATATCGAATATCAACTGAGGGTGAAAAGAGCTATTATGTTTAATGTTCTGTACAACACTTAATAAATAAATTTCAAAAAATATTAATTACAAATTAAATTTTATTGTAGTGTACTTATTCAATTTTTTTCCCCTTTTTCAGTTAATTTTTATTGATTATAAGTTCGAAAAAATATTACTTAGAAATTTCAAGCAATTCCCATAGAGAATGGATAAGAAAAAAAAAATCCACCTTATTTACGAGAAGCTATTTTTAACTCGTGTTTCTAATTCCTGTTCTATTACTGAAGTATTTTTACTGTGGTGTCTTTTTTTTTACGAAAAAGCAGTGCGCACTCTTCCATTACTATAATAATTACTGACATTTCCCTGGATTTGAGTTTATTGTGTATCCAGACAGATTTTTTAGTCCTCTTTCCTACGAAAGTGAGACTTATCAATTCCATGAGTCTCTTGATGTCCCTCCCTCTAAGATCTTTTGAATCCGCATTAGAGAACAAGATATAATTTAACTTTTATATTTTACATTTTTCCGTGTGGCTTCTTTAATCAGAAGTTACCGCAAGAAGATAACAATGTATTTCTGTCTTAAAGAAAAGAGCTTACTTATGATTAAAATTAATTGGATTCAGCCAACTTAATTATACAAAGCTTATTTAATTCAAAGCTTATTTATAAATGAAAAATAATTTCTTCTAACTCGTATTCAGCAGATACCGATACATATAATTAAAAAACAATACCGGGGACTTCTTTTTTCGGATTATTAACACGAGTTTAAAAAAGAAAGGGTGGAGGGGGTATTTAAAAAAAAAAATACTCTTCAATTTCTTTTGGAAACTTAAAAATAAATTTTAACGTTTGCTTAAAATAACATGCTTAGATTAAATGAAAATCACCAAAAACACAAAATTTCGTTTACAAATATATAATAAAATTTAAAAACACACTACAGAGCTTTCGGGGATCTTGTGCGACTCCCTTGTCAATTAGTCTAAGGGCGCCTCACAAAGTCTCCGAAAGCTTTGTAATGCGTTTTTAAATTTTATTATACATTTTTAAACGAAATTTTTTCTACTGGTGTTTTCATTTAATATTTCGGAAACTCTCTTGAGTTTTTCTGTAATCTTAAATATTTTATTAAACATTACAAGGTAAATGTGGAATTAGTCAAAGCAATCTGATATAGTTTTCTTGCAACAGACAAGAATATTTTGCTTTGGTTCCTAGACGCCAAGTAGTGTCGTATCGTCTTCTTTATTCACGTAAATGCAAAAAAAAAATAAAAATAAATAAAAAAATAAAAACAAAACAAATAAAAATAGAGCAGTGGCATCTTAAAAAACAACGCCGATTAGTGTGTCTCTTGAGACATTGGCTGCTGTCGTTTCTGCCAGATGCAGTAGGATCCCTGGGAATGATTTCGATTGCCGGAGTAATTGCCGACAGAGCAAAGCTAATTGTCATGTTCCAAATGACGGTAACTACAGAATTAGCCAGTGCAATCGTGAAACAGGCACACCGTTAATTTAGCTCTTCCTTCCTTCCCGGCTGCTTTAGCTGCATCTTTCACATGGGAAAGAATTCAAAATAACATACTTCCTTTTGGCACCTTGCAAATGAGCAATTAACATGAAAGAAGAAGACAGCACTCGTCGTGGAACAGAAGATTCAGGAAGTCAAGAACGCTCTTGTTTTGATTTGCTAAGTTAGTTGGGTGGAAAACAATGCTGTGACGTTTTGTAACCACTGTAAAATATATTTTATTTGCTAAGATATACACTGATCTGTCTGGCTACCCTAAAAAATTGTGTGAAACTTAGAAATTAAGATTCCTGTGATGGCAGCTACGAAAGCTAATCTTAGGGTCGGGGAGGGTAGTAATAATGCTCAAACAAGTGAACAACAGTTTTAGAAACTATGATAGTAGGTTCATAATTACAGTGAAAATGTGTTCAGATATTTGTGTGAATAAGAATGATTATCAGTTGGAGTGCTCAGAAGCCAATCAGTGTAAGTTATTTTTTTTTAACTTGAAATTTTTTCTGTAAATCATACTCTAATGTTTATACTTGCTGTTGACAAAGTGCACATATCACTCCTCCAAGTGTATAGTTATGTTATCTTTCAATTAAAAATTCATTCTTCAAATTTACAAACGTTGTTATTTTTGGTACGTAGTTTTAAAAAACCTATTTCATTATTTGGTTTATTGACTTACACTGATTGACTTCTGAGCACTCCAGTTATTGGTAACAAAGCAAGAAATTCTTAAAAGATATTGAAGCCTATTTGCCTTAAAAGCTTGCTCTTTTATTTTTAAAAGTCGTGAAAATAATACGAATTAAAAATCTAATTTTATTTATTTTCAATTATAATATCTGTTGAATATAAATATGTTTTTTCATTTTCCGAGAAAAAAATTAAATAAATTCGCGTTTCTTACTTAAATACTCTAAATCCAATTAATTTGCTCACTAAAATTCGCTCGGACACTTTAGGATTATTAAATGCAATAATAATATCCTTTGTTTAGACAAGGGAGAATATAAGGGTGGGGGCCAACGGGGCCCGGGCCCCTCCCGAAATAATGAATATAAAGAAAAAAATAAGTATCGTAATCTGAATTATTTTAATGAATCATGCATTTATGCAATAATGAATTCAGCATTCAGGGCATTCAGCGCAAATTCCCCTCTGAATATGAGCAGCAAAACTGATAGAAAGTATCATGGGGTGTCTACTTAAAATTACTTAACCTAACCTTACATTAATCTTGGCCCCTCCAAAAATATATTCTATATTCGCCACTGTGTTTAGAACATTCAGGGAAATTCATTGGTTCGGTTCTAATGGTTTTCTGTGAGACCTTTTATCAACTTTTCCCGCGAATTTCTCAACAAAGACACATCTGAAAAAAAAAGTTAAAAATCAAAAGTTATATTGTCTCTTACCTTTAAATTTACATGCTAAGTTTCAAGAAGATTCATCCAGTGGCTCAAAAGAGGAAACACATACACAGACTGAGTGATTTGATAAGCTTCATATCCTAACAGTAGGCTAAAACAATAGATTCTTTCTGGCAGTCCAAAAGATGTCAGATCATGATCAATTGCTTCTCACTATTAATCATATCTGCTGATTGTGAAATTTACATCGGTATTATGGCCTTAATGATGGCCGTTAACTACTATATCTGTCCTTTCACGATGGCATTGTGATGATAAGATCTCTCTGGAAAAGGGAAAGGAAATCATTCGTCATTTTTAGAATGCAAGTGCAAGAAAGATAAGTACAATAATAAATCAATTACTAATTAAATCATTGACAACACTAATTTATTACTAAAAAGATAATTGCTATTTTGTAAAAGCTTGGAACTCTTGTTTAGAATATAACTAATTTTAACGAATATAAACTTGTCAGCAAATTGTTAATGGATAGTATGTCATAAATTAGATTTTTATTGGACTTGATTTTTTTTTATGTAACTATTTTTAATGGCCCACTTTTTTAATAGTCTTCGAACAGTTGAGCCTTTTAACTCAACCAATAGTACTGTGATGTAAATTAAAAATCATATTTAAAACATATGTTCAATTTTAGAAATTTAAGTTTTAGAAACGGTATGTTTATTTTGAGGGCTATTTTATTTGTCGGGTTAATTTCCTAGGGGATACCAAAAGGTTAACTATACCAGAAGGTTACGACTGTTTTGAACGATGAAGGGTTTTCCACATGACAGGATAGCTTCCACCTACACTATAATTATTCTACAGGTGCTCGTTCACTCTCTATGATGTCCACAAGAGAGACTGCTATCAGGAAAATTGGAAAAAAAATAATATTGCAAAATAGTGTTAAAACTTTTTAAGTTTCAAAAACCGATATGTTTTAAAATGTTTCACACTGGGTTTCAAACTCGAAATCCATGGAAAAAAAGCCGCTTCTGACCAAAAAATACGAAAATGCAGTGCTTGAAGGAACGTATAAAATGGTCTGAAGAACAATGGTTAAATTTTCTGATGAGTTGAAATTCAACTTGCAGGTTCAGATGGCCAACAGTTAATGAGGAGAAAACATTGCAAGGATTTCTCTTTTGCTTGAAATAGAAAAACTTCCTCAATTGACTTGTATTCATAGAGTTTATGAACAGTTCAGTGAATACTAAGACCTACAAGAATATTCGAGAGTCAACCTTATTGCTTATAAAAATCTCAACTTATTTCTGATTGCTTTGGAGTGTAGGAATTTTTTTTTAGACAATTTAGTGTATTTTCACAGAGTTAAACGATTTGCTGTTTTATGATGTAACGAATACATCTCAACTTCACACTATCTGTAACACATTTACGGATGATTTTATAAAAAAGCTAATAGATTAAAACTTATTAATTTAAAAAAAAAAAAATTTAAATTTAAAAAGCTAAAAAATCTTTAAAAAAAACATGTAATAGAAGAAATCGGACCTAGGTTTCAACAGGCTTTCAACAGTGAATCAGTTCTCCAACATAATCTTCACACAAATGAGGAGCCTTAATGTAAGCTCCTACTTTGGGGTAGCCAACAGAAATGACTTTGTTTCTAATGTTAGGGAAATTTCCCCTACCCAGGATTTATAGTTGTTTTTATTGGATGTGAAATTTCTATTCACAAATAAGCACATAAGAAATAGGAAGTACTTTCAATATTTTCTATTTAAAAACTTTCAATAATCTAAGCTTTTCATACGTGCCCTTTTCGATATGGAAGTTGAAAAAAACAAAACAAAACAAGATTCACTGATGATAGCCTGTTAACAGGTTGAAACCTAGGTCTTATTTTTTCTATTACATGTTCTTTTAAAAAATTTTAGCTTTTTTTTTTTAAAAAAAAAAGTTTTAAGTAAATGTATTAGCTTTTTTAAATTCATCCGTTACTTTATTCAATTTTTTATCCTTCACACTAAATGTTGTCTCTGTATATTTTCACAATGTTTTATCCTCTGTTGTGAAAAACTGGAGACAAATTATTCAGTCGCTGTGACGACCAGGAAGCAGCTCAAATCTCAAGTAATTGAAAATTACTGGAACCAAATGAATTAAACTGTTACCAATCAAAGGCCAAGAATGTGAGGTTCACGAGGCTCTCATTAATGCCTAATAGCACCAGTTGTCTCCGGATTTTATCCATACCAGGCGTTCTTGAGCACAACAAAATATTAATGTGTCCTGACATTCTTTTTCTCACGTTTGCCTGTCTCAGACGCTAATAGGATTCTGTAATTTCTTCCATTCATTCATTTCGTGTAGTATGTGAATCGTACGATCTACATACTTTTCACTTTTTTCTGAGTCCAAAATTACTAATAGCGTTTGTTATTGTTAAATCTTATCGCATTCATTTAGAATTTATCATTAAGTGAGGCTTTATAAGTTATATGTTTTTAATATCTATATATATTTAAATTAGCACAGTCATTTTAGAGATTTCATGGATATTTTTGAACGATAATAGGGATTGAAACCAAAATAAATGAGTTAGGTTTTAAGTTAGTAAATATGCAACGTAAAGTAACTGATGCAAATAAGGCTTAAGCTTTGTAAAATTTTTCTGGCAACATTTTATGGATTTTTAAAACTTTCTGTGTGAAAATATACATTGGTTCATTGTTAATTAGGAAAAAAATAATGATACATTTTATTCAATTGGAACAATAAAGAAACAACTCATTTCCAAAAGTCTAACTTTGAGCCATATTAGAAGTATATGGAGTTTTAGTATGGCCATCAATTTTTTGCTCCCTCTAAAATGGAATTTTACAACCGTTAATCAATGAGAAATGACTTTCTTTATTAGAAATTAATGAATTTAATGAAAAATATTTCTTTTTTTAATAAAAAATCTTTATAAAAATGTTTTAAAAATGCAACTTTGTGAAAAATGAAAATGCAGTAAGATATCTTTTTCTTTATGTTTACTTTATTTTCAGCATAATAAATAAATCTTTGTTTTCTTTGATAAGACCAACACAATCTTCATGAACATAAATTTCACAAATTTTTCATATCTTTTACTTTATCTTCACAAGAAATAGCGCAGTACCAGTTCTGTCTTTTTTTGATGAAATCTTCTTGGGAACATTTCTTCTTTTTTTTGTTGGTAGGTGATTTGTCATTCTTCGTGTCCTTTTCTTTAGCTCCAAATAAACTTTTCTTCAATACCTCTGCATCAGAGTCATTTGATGGACTTGAAAGCTGATTCAGAGTTATCTGAATAAGAAAAGGAATGCAGTGACGACTACGACTCTGCCGGCGGACTTTCATCTGGAGCCTGGACGGACCTGTCACAAGACAGAGATGGTTATCATTAGGTTGTGATTTTGTATCTGGTTCAGTAAGGTTATTATCAACTATATCTGTGTTTGGTGGTAGCTGCTGTGTCATGCTTGGTTAAGGTAATTTAAATTCCGATAACATTACTGTAATCAACCTAGAAAACTCAAGCAACCAAACAGCAGAAGACATGAGAACAAAGGCTAAATTATTCGAACGAAATAAGAAGCGATTTCTCCAAACAACACTACCTCCAGAAAATGGAGACTCAACAACGATCCATGTATTATCCGACAATGGCAATTATCCAGATCCTTTTAGAGATAAGTTTGAAAGATCATGCTAACGCTATTTATGTTCTTCGTAAATATTCAATTGGCCGTATTACCAACCTGGCCGTATTCCGATCAGATACATTATTAAATTTTTCTGGAAATCCAACCGTTTAAACAGCGTATTAACAGACAAACAGATAAGTGGACAAGAAAGAAGAAAAGTGGAATACAGTAGAGTTGCGATAATCCGAGGTAAAATTGGGGCTGATGGTACCTCGGATTACACGGAAAAAAGAAAAAAAACCCTGGAATTTTCAACTAAAATGAATCAAATTTAATTTATAATAGATATTAAAGTTACAGATACATTAACAATGTTACCCGGTTACATGAAAAGACACACTATAAGCATTTACAACTTTCAAAAAACTTTCAAAGGTCTTCTGCTTCAAAGCAGAGGCATGCCGGAGGGTCTAAAGTTGGCTCGAAAAATCGAACATTCACCCACCCTCCAGAATTGACAAAAAAATCTGTCAAAACCACAGACAAGAATGGAACGTTAATCGTCCCCTTATGACCATGCTGGAAGCAGAGACGACCCTTTTACGACTTCTTGTGGTTTTCAACTAAAATTGGCTAGTGCGGCTGCACGTCGGATTACACGGAATCTCGGATTATCGGGGCTCGGATTACCGCGACTCTACTGTAGTGAGATTTCGCAGGATCAGTCAAAAAACATATCGACGCATCGAACATATTTCATAAATGGAATTAAAAAATGCATTAATACAAATGACGTAGAAATTAGTAGATACATTCTATTTTAACATTTTATATTCTAATTTTCCAAGAGTATTTTTTTTTACTAAATATTTATTCAATAATCAATTACCTTAATTGAACAATCACAATATGCGGTCTTTTCGAAGTTTAAAAGCATTAACCTAATAGATATCAGGTTGGTTAGAGAAAGAACGAAGAATAAGATTCTTGTGATGTTAGGGTCTCCATTGAAGTATGATATTGAAAAAGTAAAAGAGTTTATAGTAGTTCATTGCTTATCTCTCCTTGATTTCAAAGTCGCTAAGTGTAGAATCACTCCCTACAAGATAGGATAGAATTTCTTGTATATTTCCGTCTGCTTATTTAAGGTCCCTAAATCATTTTAATTGATTTTTGATTGGGTCTGATATTGGTTAGGTCTGATAGACTAATATAATGGGTTTTTATTTGTTAGGGGATTTAAGGCGGGCAGGCCATGGGACCTCAACTACTCCCGTTGGCCAAGGATTGCTGAGAGCCTAAATCTCCAGATCACTCAAGCCCTTTGCTTGACCTTACCTTTTTTTTTTTTTTTTTTTAACAGTGAAATTGAAATATTATTTCTTTCAATGAAAACAGTGTAATAATGAACTGAGCATGCGAAGTTTCAATCTTTCACTTTTTTCCCCTATTCGTTTGTTCACGCTAAAACGGTTGAATGGATTTCCACAAAATTTATAGTTTTGCTTATTTACAATCTGACTTAAAACATAAGTACTTTTATTTTGGTCTCTACCTTTACCCCAGATCTCAAAAAGTATTTTCAGATCCCCAAATACCTCGCTAAAACGACTGGAGAGAATTCCTTAAAAGTTGGTGAAAATGATCCGCCTTCCGGACTCCATCGGAGCGCGGGAGTTTTAGGACCCAACGAAGGCGAGGAATTGGGTAGGATGATCAGCCCCATGCCCTCCCGCTTGGGAAACACGGTCCTCTTTATAGAAGACTGGATAAATTCTAAGACAGGGACAAAGGAGAAAGACCTAGGGAAGAATCCAGCATGATCTACTTGGATTTGAACCCGGCTTCTCAAGCCCGCAGCCCACCGGCTATTCCTATTGAACTATTAGACCCATTAAAGTTTAGTAAGATGTTTAGATATCATCAATGCAAAATATAAGCCGGAGTATTTTGGTTCTCTCTCCTTCCCTCTTCGTCCTCAATCTTGATCACCAGCTCCACATGACAAGTTTCTGCTAATCGATGGATAGTTGAGCGTTTTCCTACTATGTTTTATAGATCAAAATATTTATTGTTGAAAAGAAAACATGCCAATGTCATGAGAATTTAGAAGGGATTGTATTTAAAAAGAAGTGTGAAAGATAAAGCAAATTATGTAACTAACAAAATTTTCCGGATATGAATATTGATTAGAGCACTTAACTAATTAAAGATTAAAATTAATAGTTGTGCAATATTTATAAAATCAATAATGTTTAGATTGTAGAAAGCAGTGAAAAATGTTTAATGTTCTCGAGAGATTCACGTATTCGTGTTTTTTCAGCTCATTCAAATAGATCTCTCCATTCGTTATATAAAAAAGCCTGTGTATATTATAAATCTACACAGTTATTGAGCAATGATCGACCAATGGGAGCTAGACGTCGAGGCCGTACACTCACTGAAAATGACGCCCCATAAAAATGGGTTTTCAGAGATTAAAGGATCAGCATTATTGCCGGCTTGAATAGTATAATATTGCTGAAATTTTAAAAGGTCATTGTAACAGGAAGTAATTAAGCGTGGAACTGTGTTAAACACAGAGGGGAGAATGAAGCTGTGCTATTACGTATTCTCATACAAACGGAATGGATTTGTCTACATCTTCACATAAAGAAATGTTTCTGGAAGAATAAGGTAATAAAAAGTTGGAGTAACGATTGATGGGCGATTAAATTGTGAGTTTTATAGCACGCACTCAACACTGTCTTTGAGAATAGTACTTTCAGTAATGTCAGGATTAAATAGCAGGCGGAAGTCTAATTTTTCAACTTGAATATTCTTCGTCTTTTTATGCGCACTACGCTAAAATGACTGGACGAATTTTCTTACAATTTGATAATTTGCTTTTTGATGAGTCAACTTAAAACATCATTATTTTGGTTTCCAGACCATCTTCCTCCTCAAAAATGACCTCACTACAACGACTGGACTAATTTCTTTGAAATTTAATAAGATGCTTATATATGGTCCACCTTAAAACATTAGAATACTTATTAGGATCTCCAACTTTTGTTCTGCCATCGCCGCACACGCAGTTATGTAATCGTATTCTTCATAAATAATCTTATTCCTTAACCAATAAAAAAAAAACCTAACTCATTTAAAGAGCAGTGAAATGTACTGAACATCTGGAGGGAAGTGTATTTTCTGCAGTATTATCTTCTGTTTCGGATATATTTAGCTGTTGCTTCTTGTTTTCAGCTTCATTTGTCGCCAGCTGACACCACCCTATTACTTCTTTGATGACACTGCTGTATAACTTCTTTTAAGTTATTTGCTTTTTCATACCAATAATCGTTATTTCTCTCTTAGTTGAACTTTCAGTTCTCTGGAAGATAATAACGATTTCCTTTCGTTAAACCCTTCCAAATAATTTTAGAATTTTTGAACATATTCTTTCTGAAGGAAATAAATACCAATGTAACTAAAGCAAGACTTTTTCAATATATATATATATATATATATATATATATATATATATATGTTTCAGCCAAAAAATATTTCAGTATTCAGCCAGAACATTTTGATCGGTAATAAAGGTACATTTATTTTTAGAGTTACGATTCCAAAAACCTAATAATTTAACTAAGATGATCCTAGCTTTACAATGGGTTACGTATAAAGGAACTCATCGTATGTATAAAACATCGTATGTCGAAATGTATGTGATTTGATAATTACTTAAAAAAAGTAAATAAATAACAACTGTCACTAAATAAGTAAATAAACAAATAATTACTATAACTGTAAATACTTTTACTTGGAAAATAAATTGCAAGTTATCCTACTAATACATGTGCAGCACTGTACGAAAACAAAAATTTTACATTTACTTCATTACTCAAGGATGAAACAAGTATAATGCATGTAGTGACATTTTTT
>JAFIDM010012231.1:66816325-66848755 GCA_023159025.1 Thereuonema tuberculata
CATTAGGCCATAGGGACTACAACTCTCTTCATATGGTTTTTTGACTTTTATCTCCTTTCCTTTCCCCCATCAATAAGGAATGTATTCAATCTTTTTTTTTTTCAATCCTAAGATTGTTTATTTATTTCACATCAGTCAGTTTATTTGTAATTCGAAACTGACAAGTAGAACGATAATTGCCGAAACGTTGCAATATTTTAAATATTCTTACTTAACCAAATCCTATGTGATATTGAAAAATATGTGGGTGTACACGCCAGATGTTAGAGTAAAGAAAACAGAGTCAAGAAAGAGAGAAGCACTCTGTTTTTTGAGGTGGAATACCGAAAAAATCACTATTTGCAACTCAAAAACCATCAATAAATGTAACTCAAACGTTACTGAAAAGTGACAATTATAATTAAAATGAGAGTCAAAAAAGAATGAAGCGATACTTCTATTAGATAGAATACTGAAAAATCACTATCTGTAACTCAGAAACCATCAATATTTGGAACACAAAAGCCACTGAAAAGTGCCACTTAGAATAAAAAAAGAGACTCAAAAAAAGAAAGAAGCAGTATTTCTATTAGATAGAATACTGAACACTATTGTAACTCAGAAACCACTGAAAAGTATCATTTAGAATAAGAAAAAAAAAAAAGAGTCAAGAAATAACAAGCAGTATTTCATTAGGTAGAATACTGAAAAATCACTACTTCTAACTCAAAAACCATCACTATTTCTAACTCGAAAACCACTGAAAAGTATCAATAGGAATAAAAAAAAAAGATAGTCAAGAAAGAAAGATGCACTATTTCTATTAGGTAGAATACTGCTCAGAAGTTAGACGTCTTAGCCATTAGACCACTAGGCCTACATTCTAATCTCTGTAAAACATAAAAATATATCATAGATATATGATTTACAAGGTGGTTCTAAAAGCAGTCGTAGATTGAGAGAATATAGGCATCAAAAATTAAATTTAAAAAAAAGCTTTTAAAAAATTTTAGTTTTAGTTTCCTTGATGTAATTTGTGTGTGTGTGTGTGTGTGTGTTTTTTAATAAATAAAAAATTGTTTTCCGTTACATAAGGGAGGCTTCCGGAGCGAAGCGACGGGTAGCCGACTAGTTTCTACAAAGAATAAGTTTGGTTTCAATCAACGTTCTTCTATTATTTTAACTCTAATTGTTTAAATTACTTTAGGCTAAAAAGTTGGTGTTTGTATATAAATATTTTCAATTTTTGATCAGATTCATCAGTAATTCGGTATTACAGTGATGCTGCAATCATTCTGGTTTTATTCTAAAAAACCAAAAAGATTATTTATTTCGATCAAAAACAATGCATCTTTTTTTTGAGTAAAGTTTCTCTTAAATGTGCACTACAAATTTGAAGTTGCACAAATCTGACTCTATCTACTTCAAATAAAATGTTAGTTTATGTTTATTTAACTATATAAACATTAAATTTTTAGTCTTTATTGCAAATATATAATACCATGTTTTTCAAAGATAGATTATATTTAACGTAATCAATTACATATATTTACCTATATTAATTTTAAAATAAAGCGTTGTAAATGTAAATGTAAAAAGGCAGGATTTTTTTTCTTTTATGCTAGCCTATAAATACTTTTTCGTTGAAAATATTAATATTAATAGCAAAAAAAAATGCTACTCTCTAATTAAATTATTAGCGAGTTAGAATAAGAAATTTTCCATTTTATATTAGATTAGATTGTAGTTAAATTGGATGGCGGGGAAGCCAAGCACGGCGACTGTATGTCTATTGTACGTACTACAACCACGGAAAGGACAGAAAGATTAATACTGCTATTATCCAATGGGGCGGGTGTCAGCAGGTAAGCTGAAGAAAAGCTACAACTAGCAAAACTAAGCCCGGAAACCACCCCGAGAATGCAAAAGTTCAAAACAATATCGGGATGAACATACCAGGGAAACAAAGAGTTACCACAGAGAGAATGATGAGAGAGAATGGTGGAACTAGTGAGGGAAATAGAAGAATTCCGATAAAAACTGCCCAGCGGGGAAAGTCGGTAACCACTAAACTCACCTGAAAATCGAACCCCGGTGCTCAGAGGTGAAAGGTTAATGTTTTAGCAACAACACGAATCACGTGGCAAACTAAGTAAATATTTCAATAATTTTGAAGCCAAACTTCACCTGGGTTTCAAGAACGTTCTACTACATGAATCCATTTTTTCTGGTTTTCCGTGAATTGTATGGCAGTCTTCGTAAGTTAAGATGGAGGAACCCAAGTATTTGATGTATTCTAAGTGGGATAAAACAAATAAAAATTGTCGTTCGAAATTTAAAATGGATGTTGGATTTTTTTATTATGCAGGATGTATGATAAGTCTGTCTTTTAAACTATTCTTCCTCCAATCTAGAGTTGAATAAATTAAATCTGTTTGATGAAATGAAACTAAATATGATTTCAAATTAAAAATTGACTACATTATATAAGCTCGTGCTTGTGTAAGGTAGGCAATTTTTAATTTTAAATCTTATTTAGTAGCATTTCTGCGAACAAATAATATAGGTATAGCTTGAAAGTGAAGCATTGACGGACGAACAAAGGCCTACTTAGGCTAATATAAAATACAGATGATTACCAAAAAAGAGATAAAAATAATCCTGATTTATCTATTTGGAGTGTCCCAAAATATAAATTTCAATATAAAGGCATTGTCAGGATTTACCTTATTCTCATTTTGGATGATTTTTGATTTCTAACGATTTTCTGAAACTCCATTAAATGTTACAACAAGTCTCATTCAATGTCTAATCCCTTTCCCGTTTCAAAATAAATAAAACACTTCTCGCAGCTTGAAAGCTGACAATAAGAAACGGAAGCAGTCTTTCTTAACATATTATTTCATTCAAAAATAAGAGACTCACGTATCTTAAAGCATAATTGTAAGGTTAGGTGAAAATGTTTAATCAAATGGAACATTGATACTATTCAGTTCAGTGCTTTTTAAACCTGACAGCTAATTCAACGTTATCAATTACTTCCTTTTTTTTGTGTGTGTGTGTTCGTTGTATCTACTGCTGCGAGATTATACTGGAACAAGTAACTCCTCATCCATTGTAATATGCGTAATGGAATACCGACTTTCTTTTCTTCGTCTAAAATAAATTCAAGTAAATTCATCAGCACGTTAAATTTCTTTTCTTTTTTCTTTTTTCTTTTTCTTTTTAATTTATTTTATTTAAGCAATTTTATTGTTCAAGATTGCAAAATCACAAACGTAGTCTATACAATTGAAATTTTGTTAAAAATTTTTGTTTGGATTCTTAAATCGAATTTAGGGTCTACAAACAAATCAAGCTTGGAAAACGTATTTGCAAGAAGGATTTTCAGAATATTTTATGATTACTTCAAGAAACAAGTGAAAAGACATTTGTGGTAAAGCATAAAATTAAGGGCGAACCATTAAAACCCACGCGGACATTGAACGTATGCATAATTAATTTAGAAAAAATTGAAATAATTTCTACAATGAAACGTCCGCGCTAGAAATCGAACCTGCATCCTTCTGATCCGAAGTCGTACGTCTTATCCATTAGGTTACGGATACTACATTCAAATTATTGTTATCTCTTATCACTTCCTCTGTGTGTGACGCCAGAGAAGAGCCAGAGAAATAAAGCTCAGAGTATCTCGATATTATTAGCACACAAGAAAAAAAAAAGATTATGTTTATGAATTTTTTTTCTGGACAACTACTGACCCAGATGACTTGAACTTTGAATAGGGTTTAGTTTAGAGTGTCTACTACATAATGAATATTTCTTTATTTCTGCCTATCCGGAAAAATACGGACACTCGACTGTGTCCGCAAACTATTATAGATACGATCAAATAAAAATATAGATTGTATAATAGACACTCTTAAAGCATATCCAAATTTCAAGTCGATCAAGTCAGTAGTTGTCGAGCAAAAAAATTCCCAAATTTTCGGAAACAAACAGCCCACTCTATCCGCATATTTCCGGATAGGCAGAAATAAATAACTCATTCCTACGATGTTTGGGCCTCTGAACATTGAAGGTGAAGTCCGTTGATCGATACGACCTTCCGTTCGGGAGTTGTTAGGGGAGGAAAAAACACGGACATACAGGACAAACGGCTCGTCTCTAAAAAAAGCAGCGAAATAAAATTCTAATTAATTCGGACTCATCCGAATGTGATCATTACTGATATATTGGAAAGAAAAGTAACAATCAATATGAATATTAACTTTTATGAGGAGCTCAGAAAAAAAGATGCAAATTGGCAGCCATTGTGTCAGAAAAAGATCGGACGAACGGAGGCGAGACTTCGTTTTACTAATTTAATGTGTTTGATTGCAAAGTTTCAAGTCTACGTATTATTTCTCTGTGAGATCCATTAAAGACCTTTTGCCGAACTAATGTTCTTAATGAGCAATTAGCACTTTTGTTTTAAGAAATTAAAGAAAATAAAATTGTATTTTGGTTCTGTTGTAATTTTTTTTTGTTTTTTTAATCGTTTGTTTCTATTTACTTTTATGTCACTTGTTTATATTTAATCTTTCTCGCCAATTTTTTTATTCACTTATTCTGGAGGATTCTAAGATTTTTAGATGGATATTACTAATAAATAAATTCAAGGAATATTTTTGTTGATTTGTTAAACAATATTGATTTAACTTCTCTGTTATTTTTCTTGTCAATTCAGACAAAAGTTAAATTAAGTTCATATCAAATTAAAAAAAGTACTTGATATCTTATTTTTTTTAAGAATAAAATTTATTAGGGTCGTAGATACACTCCACATAATACCAAGGCCTTCATAATACCAAGGCCTTAGGCCTTGTATACAATCCTTAGAATTTGCACAGAACTTACCTTAGACGTCAAACTGTGAAAAAGAGAAGAATCAGGCAAATACATGAAAGAAAGAAAACATCTATATCGTCTCTGGAATTCGAACTAGGTTCAGACTCTAATCCATTTTGACTACAAAACTATTTTTAAGTAACTTTGGCAATATCTATTAAAAAAAAACTACAATGTGATCACAGCAAAACAAATTTCCCCTTTTTCTTATCTTTTATTCATCAGATGATTGAAAATAAAAAAGATAAAAATAGAAAGAAGGGCTATTAATCATCCAAAAATGATTTTGCAAAACTACTTATTTTCTTAAAAAATACTTAAAGACAGAAACATTTCAGTGACAAAAATTCAACCACCTGTTTCAATTCACTTAATGAGTTGCTTACTTATAGTATCGTTCATTTTTCAACTTATGTTATCGCAATTTTTTCGCAATGACTCGGCTCTGAGTATTTTTCGCCTACTGATCTTAACATAGGGAAAAAGTGTGAACTATTTATCCGATGAATCCTTGCGCATAATACACAGTATACGGTAAGAGGCAAGTCACATTATTATTGCAAAATCACACAGTACACAGAAGAAGAAAGCTACATCCTTGCCGATTCCCAGATTTAAACCCAAGTTCAGACGTATAAGTCTCGTGAAAGACCACTGCCTTGATTACAAAGCTGTGCCTGAACGACAATTCGCAAATGCGGTCAACGTTTCCTAAAAATCATTCAAATAAAAATAGTTTTGAATAAGCACTTAACCTGAAAAGAGAAATCCGACCTTCACTTGCATTTATGGCAACTGTCAATACTCAGCATCAAAAGATTACTGTAGTCGTAATAAATTTCGAACATACATATTTTATTGCAAAAAAAAGTTTTGCTTTTTCTAAATATTAATTCAATTTTAAGGAATTTATATTAATATCTATTAGACTACTTCTTATTTATTTTAAAGTAAGTTCTTTGGTTTTTTTTAGCGACCCCTAGGTTACAGCTGCCTTTAAAACAAAGAGGATCGCTCTTGCTTTTGTGCTTGCTGGATGTCACACACTGTAGTGGCCAAACGGTTACAGATATTAGAATGAAACCTTCACCATTGTGTTCAGCATCAAAAAGTAGGTGACCACGTCCAAAAAAATCAGGCCTGCAGGCCACTCCCTGACCGGAAGTTGGGGGGTCAAAAGTGGTCGCGTCCGATAAAATTTTATTTATAAAATTTTGTTTATACAATTGTGCATATTTTATGGGGCCGCTTTGCTTTTGACACTGTCTAAAAGCATTAATTATCTAGGTTTGCTCAATGACATCAAATGTTGATAACAAGAATATTAACTCAATGAAAAAAAAGTAAAAATCGACATTTATCAAGCTTTGGTACTAAAGAAATTGAGAAATCAATATTTTTTAAATATTCATTGAGAAGCAGCATTTCCCTAAATTCAAAAGACAAAAATAATTTCGTATTATTGGCCTTTCTGTTAAAGATTTTGTTTTCTTTTTCATTCTGCCTTCCTCGATTATATTGAAAACAAATAATAATAAAAAAGTCTGTAATTAATTTCACTAAAAGTAAAAGTCTATAATAAAAGGAAATAACTCTTAATCATGCCTCTAAGTCCAGGTGTCAAAAGTTATTCAAAATATTAAACAACTGCTAAGTAAAACTAATAATTAGAAAATAAAGTTTGTATGTGAATTTAAAGTAACAATAACAACACTTATTACTGTTAAGGAATTACGAAAATATAATATATTGCGTGATTTTAACATTTATTCACGTGAATCAAACTTTCCAGCTTTTTAATGCTAGAGATGACTGGAATCATTAGTCTATTAGTATTACCATTTTTGAATCTCCTGTGCTCTACAGGGCACACATTTATATGAAGATGCTAAGATCTTTTTGAAACATACCTGTTTAATTAGAAATGCAAGATTGAACTATATTTATAAAATATAGATTTGATTAGGTTAAGAAATTAGGCTTTATATATAACATTTATTAAAGAATATTCTATTATTCTTTGTTTAATTGTAACAAGTGAATGATGGCACACTTTGAAAGCAAAGCATTTTTCCTTAAATTACATGAGAAGTTCCTGGAAGAATTAAATCCTATGTTATTCTATAAAAACTTTTTAGTATTTTACGTTGGTTTTTTTTTTTTTTTTTTTTTTTTGCTTTTTTAAATGATGAAAGCTAATCAAATGAAAAGCTTATTTTTAAATGAAAGAGTCAAAAACAAAGAAACGGAAATGTAATTCCCCGTAAAGAAGTAATCAATACATACTATTTACCGTTTAAATAGTTAATTTTTTAAAGAAATCAAAAATCGACATTTATCAAGCTTTAATATTAAATTGAAAAATTTCGTTAATATTAAAGAAATTGAATATAAACAGTACTGATTTTCCATTTCTGAAAAAAAATAATTAAATCCGCAATTGGTCTTCCTTGAATTCATCTAAAGTCGATTAATTTTAATCATTTCAACCACACGCAAACGTAAGAAGTAGATAAAAGGATTAACATTCAATGTTTCAGAAATTGACAGAAATGTATTGTTTACGTTCTAAGGCTTTTCTATTTGAATTTATGTCACCTTTCTGCGCTAGTTTCTCAACAAGGATCCACTTGGAAAGGATTTCAAACAAAAGTTAATAAAAGTTAGTGTTTCTAGTCCTCGAATATGTATACCAAGTTTCAAACACAATCCATCCAACGGTTCAACAGTTATTAGGAGAAAACATACACACAAACTTTCTAATTACAAAACAATTGAAAAAAAAATTAAAAAAACAATATATTTGTCTTGTGCTATTGCCGAAATTTGCCTGAAGATTTTTAATATCTGAACTTATCTTCATGCTAATCTGCGCACTTTAATATTATATTTTACATTTAACCACATTCGCAAGTGTATTATTTACATAATCGCATGCTTTGAACTTCATTCTATGATTGGATTTTCTCATTTACGAAACCGAATTATGGCTTTAGGAAAGAGATTTATTCCACGTTCAACCAACAGGCTGTTTACCCTAGAGGACTCTGATGATTAGCAATTCATTGTGAATTTGATTTAAATACAACGTAATATAGTGTCTTCTATCTGTATAGTCATTTCTTGGAATCAAAAATATATTTAGAAATATACAGAACGAAAATTATTAAAAACTTCAGGAAAGTAATTAATCAAAAACAAACTTAAGTAGGATATGAAATCGAGTTGTGGTTGGTATACCAATTTTTTACTTATATAGGAAGATCAAAAAAAGTTGTTGAATGAAGGGAAAAAAAACCTACATTTCATTGATAATAAATTAAACTGAGAACTAGATAATAATAATTCAGATGATGTTACTGAAAATTGAGAAGAAAGAAAAGTAAAGCAATAATAAAATAATAAAATGATAATGATATGTATGATATTGAAAAGTAAAGCAGTTCTGAGATGAACTGAGGGCGGAGAAGAGAATGTATTACAAGGAAAAGAACTCTACGTTTTCCCCAGATATCGAATTATTGAATTGAAAGCTAAATATTTTGCAGTTTTTGATCTATAAAACCGTAACCGTTGTTCCGAATCTTCCAAAAGTCTTCGAAAAAAATTAGCCTCAAAATATCAGTTTGCGTAGGCCTACTCTTGTTATTATTAAAAACAATGGATATCAATGAAATCGATTGTTGACCTCCTTATTTACTGGTCCGACATTCACCAAAATCAGTGGGATTAATATTCTATTAAAGCTTTTAGAATAAATAGTTTTTGGATTAACTAAAAATATAAAATTCATTAAATCTAAACGACCTTTGGTACTGGAAACTAAAAAATATAAAAGCTATAATAGCCACTCCGAAATCTACTCTTCTTTTTAATCGTGTATTTTTATTACAATGTTCTTGTTCTTCCTTGACAGAAAACTAGTTTTGAGTTTCTGATTTTTTATATTCTGTTTTTAAAAAATAGTTATTCAAAAGGATGATAACATTTCACTTTTCAATCCATTCACAGAAATGACAGAGAACCACCATCAGAGCATGAATATTATTTGCAAACTGAACATCATCTGCAATTTGTGAGAATATTTTCTATAGAGAAAACTTTGCATACTTTTAACCGTTGCAGATATGGAACAAGTTCGTGCTAAAGATGTTCCAGAAAATTTTTGAAGCTTTTCTCAGATTGTTTTATAAAGCACATTCTCCGGAAAATTAACAGCTGGTCAACAGGGACCACTATTCCCTCTACTGCAATGCCTATATTAGCAGCTTCAGGGAATCATTCTTTCCTTGCGCTTGAATTTCATAACTTCGAAATTACTGCCGACTGCTTTCCAAATTCCAATTTTCATGATTTCGGGAAAATGTAAAGGTTGCTTCACACTTTTATTACAGCGATTTATAATTTCTATCTTAAAAATAGGAATTCAAATGCAAATTTATTGTAAATTACTGTAAATGAAAATTAGATAATAAGTTAGTAATTAATAATTGTTTAAAATTTGCCATTATCTCAAGGACACTTCAACTCTCAAACTGGTTGTGTATTATATTTTACTGTATAAAAAAAAGATTAATTAATTCAACAGTCTAATTAGAGTAAAAAAATTTATAATCAAAAATCCTAAAAGTTCTTTAAGAGAAAAAAAAATGATGAATAGCAATTTTATCCGAATTTCAATTTATTCCAGACGGATTTCTAGATCCTGTTTGATGCAAGAATAGAAGATGGATCACATCTGATGCTTCCAATCAAAGACAAAAATTTAGCAGAACCGTTATTAGTCTACTGAAATATCACACACACACTCAATTACATTCACATCACACAGTAATTTCTGTCCATAAATTTCCTTAGGGAATTGAGTTAAAAACAGTAAACAACAAAACTACCAGAAAAAAAGTCATTTTCACTAGATTCAAATATCAACAGTACATTTAAATTTCAACCATTAATTTTAAAAGCTGAACTCATTTGATTACAATTGAAATATTCTTTTCAATGTTTTTGAATATCACTTTGATTGGGAATGTTTTTTCAAAGTTAAAACTGAAGGTATCCCAAATTATATGATATATCCAAATTACAGGATTGAAAATGATTTCCTTCTGTTTTCTTCTGAAACATCTTATTTCAATTGCTGTTCTGTGATGCATTTCATAACTCTTAATTTGCTTCATTAACTTTCAGAATATTGCATTAACCTTTTAATTGGCTCGTGGCAGTTTGAGCTGGAAATGTCTTGATGTTATCTCAATTCATTCCAGGATCCAATAGGCATGAGTAATGTCTTTAACTTGCAAAAGGAATTGCTAAATGTTTGCTAATATTTAAGCAATTCATTAAGATTTTTTTTAAGCCAAACTTCTCTAATTTTGTTGTATCTTTTCAAATAAATTAAATGCTCAACTCTGAAAAAAAAAAAAATTATACTTGTAAATTTTCAATGTTTATTTTCTTAAGGAGCAATTTACGTGTGCAAATCGATTGAAGATATTTTTTTTTCTTCTATGGTATTTTATCAGCCTTACATCAGTATTTTCTTCGTATTTATTTACATAATGTCTCCTAATCTTATTACAGGATCTTATTAACCTTATTAAGATCAGAGCATTATTAGTTCATTAAAAATACGTAGATGACAAAGTACTTCATTTATTACATTAAAAATTAATTAATAATATTTAATACCTTAAGTTAGGTATTAAATTTAAATTCAAGCAAAAATAAAACTTAACGGATTTTTTATTTTTAATTGTTTTTATAATGATAATTAAGAAATGAAAACTTTCATTTTCTGTTGAAGCTATGCGTTTCCTATATTGGCTATTAATAACATAATAAAAAGCAACATAATGATAATAATAAAGGTGGAATAATGGATGATAACAGAACATCATTACGACATATGGTCTGATATCCTATCCAAACTTAATTCCTTAAAACCTTAAGCTGAAACAAATTGGTCTTAATTCTCACAGGAAGATACTTTGGTTTCAGAAAATAGGATTCCATAACCCAGGTCTCAAAGTAATAAAGTAATCATAGTTGCAGAATACGTGCTATGCTTTTTTCCTCTTTGTGGCATACATAGGGAAAGTAAGCATTGATAGGAAATATGTCTGGTGATTAGTCTGCTGAGTCTTTCTTAACTTTCTTGTACTCTCTACTGTTTGATCCTTTAATAAGTGTTTTTAACTTATTCCTAACTCTTTACCTTATGCAAAAAAAAATATGAGCTGAATAGCTCTCATGCAAAAGCCTTTTTCACCATACTCATGAATAAGTCAAAAGCAGGTTCAGGACCTACATCTGTTATGTTTGCTCCTTTCTTTTTCATTTCCCTCATAACTGCTGTGAGCTGGCATCCAGTAAAGATGAACCTTACATTATGATTTCGTTACATTATTGGGTCTAAAGAGAATCCTACGCAGCACTAATTTAAGGCATTAAGTGATCCTGATTTTCAATAGAAAAAACGTATTTCCTTTGTGCAGAAGAAATAACAATAGATTTAAATCACAATATTTCAAATAAAGAAATGTAAATTCTTTGTCAACGACGAAGGTAAGTGAGATATATTTTAGCCCACTTTCTCAGGAAAGGAAGTCATGTGAGATCACTCAGTCGATGTCTCTCTCTCAATATCCCTACTAACTTTTGAACTGATACTTAGATCTGCTTGAAAGTTGGTGTACATCTTTAAGGAGTAGAGATGATCTATACTTTTATATTTAGAATCCTTTCCAATTGAGTCTTTTGTAAGAAATTAGTGCGAGAATCTCACAAAAAGTTTCTTGGAAAATTCTCTCATTGTTTTGGATATAATGAATATTAAACCTTTTACTTAATTCACTAATTTGCGCGTGGTAAAATCAATCTTTTTCAAGCAACTAACGGAAGTAATGTGATTTTAATTGTTTTACAGAAAATATAGTTTTTTTTACGTTTTATATTCACCAAATATTATAACTCGAAAATAAATTTAGGCTTTTCATTTTTCCCTTTTTTTGGTTTTCGTTTTTCTTATTTAATTTTTTTATAAAATATTTTATAAAAAAAATAAAAATAAACAAAATAAAAAATAAAGGAATTTTAATGAATAACATTTAAAGAAATAAGCTGTAAATTCTTTCAGAAACTTCTTGTTGTCTCTGTCTGTTTTATCAGGCATTGCTGTTACTGTACATTATTTGTGTTGTGGTCTTACTATTTCAAACAGATCTAAGTAGAGCTCAGAATTAACATTGAAACAGCTTAGATGATCTTTTCTGGGGCTTCGTGTCGCCGCTTTTGCAAAGTTGTTGTTTTGCTTCCGGTTGGGAAACGTCTCTTGCAATTGGTCCAGAACAAACCCCTGGTTGCAATTGATTCTGAAGTGAATGCAAACGATTGAATGATTCATGGCGATCCTGCGGCGTTGCCTTTATTTTGTTGGATAACACACAGCCCCAAGCCGGCAGGGAATTTCAGAATCGATGAACAACTCTCCATCTGTTCAAACTTCTTCCAAGAGTGCGGTTAAAAGAATTGGAAGCACGACAAAGTAATCAATCATTAGCTGTGTCTTGCGCAGAAAATCGCCAGGACTTCCACAAATGTTTACAGACTTTCCTTTGATTAAAATTTATTTCGTTAACGTTTTACTTTCCCTAAAGTCAATTTCTTTTACAGAGAAACGGCTAAAAGATAAAGGACAACAATGAAAAAACTCTTGGCTTAGCCTTTCTTTTCCACATCAAGATAAAAAACTTTATTAGTTCTCTAGTGATATAATGTAAGTACAGTGAAGAAGACTACAGAAGACTGTAGAAGATGCTGCTTTGAGTTCATACCTCATATCCATATATTTATTACATATTATAGGTGTTAATTGTACTCGTATTCAAATTTCATTGCATTAAATATATTTTCCTTACAATTAATAAATCTTTTAACTGTAATGTTGAATAATTAAACACGCACAATAAAGTTACTAAAACTCAAGTGTAAAACAACAAAAAATATTATACTGTAAAAAATTAAAAACATATAAATTAAATTATAATTTAATAATAAGATGGATGGATAAATCTCTAATGTAAGTCAACGATGATGGTCTTGGCGCCATCTTCAGTTATTCAATAAAGCCTTCTACCAAACTCGTTATCCCTTCAATAGAAATAATTCTTTTCCGATAATTTTAGTGAATATAATCGGGATCTTTATCTTATCTTGAAAAAGCCCAGTCAAATATATTTCTATGGTATTTCTGTTAATATATCATTAAATAATTAATATTAATCCATTCCACATGATCTAATGATCTGCTAAAACTAATCCAATTTAGACAAGCTAAGGAAATAATGCGGATTTAATTCATTTTTCCATCCAAAATTTATACTATTTGTATTTAGTAGATGTTACTATTGGAATAAAAATGTAGGTTTTTCAATTTTGACGGTTTAATTCATTACTTAAAACACACACATATACAAAAACACAAAAAAAACATTTTAAGAAATTACATTTTAAGTAAAGTAGACTTAAGTTTTTCGGACTTCTTGTTTTCTTTTTATTTCTGTTTAATTTTAGTTTATTTTTTTGATGTTCTATTGTTTTTATTCAATTTGTGCAACAAACATGAGGCAAGTGATTTTTTTTTAAAGAAATATTGAGCGTTTTTCTGTTAGATAATACTCGGAGTAGAATATTATATAGTGGTTAATCTCCTATTACGAAACAGAATTTGTTAATACTGTTGTAGGCAGAATTTCCAGTGGTGTTCGTAGGCTGATGAATGATCAACTTCAAAAACATTCGATAGTTGCATAGGAATTTCAAAATTCGTTTATCGAAATCTGGCCCCCATGAGCCTCAGAAAAATTGTAAAGCTTCGCTTTGCTGTAGTAATGATTTGCAGAGAAGCCCTTGAATCACAAAACTTATCCTGTATTAATGAACTTTCGTTATTTATCGGCAAATTCGAAATGTTTGGGCGAATGTTAAAGCTTCAAAACGTTGGCTAATGTAGAATATCTATAGCAGCAAAGAAGCATTTCAACTGATTAGATAATGGGGGGGGACTCTTTTATAAAAATATCAGGCCTTCAAAATATTGAAACTAACATGAAGTTCAATATTCATAGTATTCTCGGTTCCTTATTCTCATTAATTATTTCATATGTATTTAAAAGAACATAATATTGGCTTAAAAATCAGTACATCTTAAACACCAAATTTTCAGGGTATTTTTTTTTTGTTTGGTTTTGTTTTTTTTATTAACTTGTGATATTGTAATACCTTTTGAGTCAAGCCGAGACCTAGGGACAGCTGTTTTGAGCTTAATAGGCTCTCATCAGTCAATGCTACTCAGCCATTGGAAGACCCAAAAGGCGTACGAGGGGAAGCGAAATATATTCATCAGATAACAAATGACCCTCAAGAACTTAAGACAAAAAAAAAATAAAAACAACAGCATATTGTGGAAATCAAATCCTTTGGCAGCTAAACGATCACCACAAAAGGAATTTGATCACAAAGAAAGAAAAAAAAATAATAAATGAATAAATAATAAGAATAAGAAAAACCCTCTAAAGTGTGAAGAAAAGAAACCAATTCATAATAAAATGATAATGGAATGCCTTTTGAGTAAAGATTATGGCTCTCGTCAGTCAAGGCTATTCAGACAGTGCAAGATCTAAAAGGTGCAAGATCTAAAAAGTGCAAGATCTAAGAAATATATTCTTAAAATAGATTCTTCAGATGACAAATAAATTAATTGTAAATAGAAAATAATAATTTCTGTATTTTATTAACGTCAATTTTTTGGCAAAATGACTTTTTAAATCTTTCTATATCCTTTTTTTAAATATATTTTATGACCAGTGTATTATTATTATTTTTAAACAAATCACACTGTTACAATAATTAACATTCCAAACCTGCAAAAAAAAATTTTTTTTCTCTATGCCCGGGCTCTTGTATCATTTTTGACCTAATGACAGTTTTTGTCTATTTAAGCAAAGAATCGTTGCACAGGGTGTACTGTAAGAGATAGTCATACCCATATAAACAGACGAAACATCGAAGAAGAGAAATCACATCCAAGCCGACTCCGGGATTCGACCCAAAGTTCGGATGTTGACGTTTTATAGAAAGCCGCCGTTTTGATCAATCACCTGTAAAATATAGTTCGTGGATTAATTTCAAAAAAATTGTTTAAAATATTCTATTAAACTACATAGACTATAGAATACAAAACTGATGGAAAACAAAACAATTTTGAATTTTAATGTTTAATGTAATGAATGCTCAAAAGGAGACGTATTGAAGCAGAAGTGGGAACTTTAAACTTTACAGGATAACAACTTTTAACCAAAACAGTGTAAATTTGGAGCTAGTGTAATTTTCTTTTATATCTCGTCGATTTTATTCTTTCTTTATCACCTTACACCACCTTATCACCTTATCTGCCGTTCGGAACCTAAGTCTGACAATAAGTGCTTTCGAGTCTCGGCGTGGGCTTGGACGTTTCTTTCTTTCTTCCGTCAATGGTTCTCTTCGTTTCAATAACTTCTTTTTCAATTTCATCTCTTGTTCCTCTCTGAAACAGCTTAGCTCTTGCACCATTAAAAATCGCACAATGTTTTATTATGTCCTTTTGTCTCTTATTCTACGTTTCTAAAACTACCAAATATAAAACAAAAAAAGAGGCAAAATCTCTTGTGCTTCAAGTGAATGTTTTGGTGTTCTAAAAAGTAAAAAATAAGTTTATTTCAGCTCCTTATTGGTCTTAATAAGTTCTTACAGTAAAATTGAGTACAAATTTCATGTACAAGTTTAGAGAATAATAACTTAAAGTTTCATCACTGATTGCACAGTAATCTCAGTTTTCCTAAAGCAGGAATTAATACAAAAGCGACTTAAAAATGTAAAAGAAAAATGTATTTTTTAAAAGTGGATTTCAACTATAATTTATTCTCACACTAGGTTTAGTCATTTAATACCGAACTGAAGTAAATTCAACTAGATGTTATATCAAATTTGCAGTAATATTTCTTTTTGTTCATATAACAACGTAAGACAGAGTGATTTAATCTATAAGGAAATTTTTATGTCGTTATTCCTTGTAGAAGTTGTAGTCCAAGACTTTTCCTGAAGAAACATTGCTTTAAGACAACTTAACACTTGAATTTTCTTTTATGTGATCAATGCATTCATAAAAATCATCCAAATTCAAGCGGTTTTCTGGTATCTGGTATCTTTATTGTCCGGACATCGCCATTAAAATAAATGAACTTGCTTTCTCTATGACTTAAAATGTTTTAAAACCTGAAATGCTACAAATCCTTTAACTACTGTTATTTGATTCCTGAATTTTTATCCCCACTACAATCAAATATTACGTAAAACCATCAATGGGACAAAGAAATTAATGTAAGATTTCTTTAATCTTATAAATCTTATATTAATAAGAAGCAAATGAGAAGCAAATTAACTAACGAAACTCCTTAGAAAATGAAAAGCAGAACGGGTCTTTGTTTCATAAGAAAATCTTTGCCAATAAAAGAATTTCCTCATATTGGAAATTTTCCGATTGATCTCCTCTGGAGTCGAGATTTCTCCCAGCAGGAATTTCCTTAAGAGAAGTCCTACAATCTTTTCAGGTAAGCGACTACAATAACAATATTTTGAATACTTGCTATAAAGAAATATAATCGCAATACAGATACATTTAAAAAAATTATCATTTCACATTTTAAAAAAATAAAGTATTAAAAAAACATAATACAGTTCCACTATTTGATGTGTTTGCAAGTTTTATGAAATTGAAATCATTTTAATTGACACAAGTTAAATACTTTTCATAAACCACTACTTTAAAGCTTAATTATATTTCAAAGTTTTTCTACTTATTAATTCTGCTTTGCTTAGTTCGTTAGTATTTCCTATTCAAATTGAAATGCTTGAGATATTAATTAGGTGAAGTTGATATTTTCTAGCCTACATTGATACTCATTGTTTGTATATTAATTTTCCATGAATCTATGTTATCAGTTACTGATAATTTCAAATTTGAAAAGTTATCCTTCCTTCCTCCATTTCCTTACGATGAAACAGAAAATGTTGTGGAAGTATTAAATTACGAGAACCCACAATTGAAAAGAAACAAAACAAAATATCTATTCAAACACAGTGAATAGTTTCTACTTAACATTTCAAATACGTAGTTAGTTAGTTTATTTATGATGACAGCAAAAAACTAGTAATTATTAATATCGTGTAAAATAATGCCTTAGTTATAGATCCAGTTCTATCAGTCAAAATGCAGGTTATGTTTAGGTAAACGGAGTACATCAGCAATCCCATTGTTAGTTTGAAAAGAACATGCAACTTTAAAAGGGAAGTTGCGGGGGAGGGGGGGATAGTCCAAAAGGACCGTTTTTTTTAATTTAATACCCTACTGAAGCATCATACGAAATTTAAAAACAATTAATCTCTCCATTTTTGAGCAGGATTTCGGGATCATTTGAGGTGGATAAGGGTTGCGAAGACCAAAGTAAGTGGGCCTACGCTTTAATTTGGACCAAAAATGGTGCTATGTAGCATATGTTATGCAATCCGTCTAGTCGATTGATGCGAATGGAAACAGACGTTTGTTTCAAAAAGATCAACAAACAAAGGAGAAATTTGTTCAAATGGAATAATGAAGTCTCACCTTCCTCACTCAATAATAAAAATCAATAACAGAATAATGAACTTCACATTCTCTCACTCACTAACAAAAATCCATTGAGCTATCGGCAATAACACCTATAACAGAAAAGTAATCAATACCTTTTTTCTTGATAAAAGGATTATAACGTATATTTATAAAATTTAATTGAGAATAGAAAATGATTAATTTTTTAAAAATTACGGAACACAAATCAAAAATTTGTGATTTACGGTTCATTCCAAGCCCTGTCTTGGGATGAATAAATTATAAAATTTATTTTTATTGTTTTACGAAATGGTCTTAAATATTAATCTTACGTATAAGTTGTAAAAAAATATACATTTTGTGACAAGACAACTTTTATTTAATTATTATTTATTTAACTTTATTATTATTTTTAAAATATCGCACAAATTTAAAATATATTCTAATTATAAGCTGAGGATAATCTTGCAGTTTCCGAGGGTTGAAACCTTTGGAAAAAGTTTCTGAACCTACAATTGACAAAACTACAGTCAAAATTGAGACATCTCCGGAAGAAGTTTAAAGAACTCCAATAAAGATTTATTAGCTTCAATGGATCACGAGTTAAAAGAGCTGAGGATGATCTGCAGTTTCCTAAGGTCGAAACCGTCTTTTTTTATGGTAATGTTATTTATTTGTTTTTCTTATTGTAATTAGAACAAATGTGTGCAATATTTTATAAATGTTTTACGGTTTTGATAAGATTCATTCCACAAGTTGGATTTACAAATTATTATTTAGTAAGATAATTACTTCATATTTGAAGCTAATAGGGGAAAGCCAGCTGCTATACAGTCACCGAACAGTATCATATCAGTTTCCATAACGTTTCATTTATTGTTATTGGTAATATAAAAAAGCGTTATATTGAAGCAGTATCTGAAATTAAATATACATTTATGGATTTGTGGATGATACTGAGTTGATTCTTATTATTAAAAAAAATTAAAAACCAAATTATCTTAAAACTAGCTATATATATATATATATATACTGTATAGCGTCTGCAAGATTTCGATCGAGATAATAGGTGTGTATTCGAAATAAATGCAGAAGTTTTGATTCATTTTTTTTAGTTTTGAAAAGAATGTTTTAGAACATTTGAGGATCCAAAGAGCCAGATTTAAAGGGATCTCAATATATTCCCGATAATATATTAAAGAAACATATTAAAGGGTAATATATTCAAGAAATCTACCAATCAAATTCTTTTACCATTACTCCATTTATTCAAATTAGGCTTCTTCTTTTTTTTTACTTCTACTTATCACCAAACACTTTCTTTAAATATCTTATTTTAGTGCTACATCACTATTTCATTTCAGCTATAATTATCGTCTCTTTCTTAATAGAGACATAGTAAGGGTTTTCCTGCATCTTTAAACCTGTGTTTTTAGTTAAATTACAGCCCATATTTCTCTAAACGGGACTTAAATTACGTTATCAATCTTATTCCAACTTCATCGTAATAATTCATTCGTATCACGGTTCCCCCATTATTATGACATTTAGTCTATTTATATTTTTCTGATGGATTCGTGGGCGGAATAAAAAGAGGCGGTGGTTCGCCAAAGTAAAGCCGACACAAGTGGGAGAAAGTACCATCAATTGTCCTGGTCTTCAAGTGAATGCCTTGGTTCGTTTCTTGAATAACACAGCGCCTGTTCAATATCTCATTTCCTTAAATCTTCCTGGCAAACCAAAGTCAACGTGACTACAATGGCGCGCCAAAAAGCCACTGTGATCCATTTTAACCAAAAGCCACAAATCATTGGCCATCACTTATTGGTTACACGGTTTCCATGGCAGCGACAGCAATGCCACGCGGGGGGTGTATGATTGCCTTTAGGATGGCAAGCCGAAGAGATTGCAGGAGTCCAGCCAATTTATTCATCAAACATAAAACCATTTACAAAGAAGCATTAATTTTCACTCTCCACCCCTCATTCAACAACCGACTTATTTCCGCAATTTTTAATATATTCGGTATACAAAAATAAAATACCAAAATGTTCATAGAGAAATTCACATTCGTGTCAAAGTTTGGACTGACAAATTACCACTCATTCAAAAAGAAAGTAACTTAGCAAAATGTTTTGTAAAGAAGACTTTCAATTTCAGAGATTAAATAGAAATTAAATTCTACAGTTTTCATGGAACGATCTAGCAAAAAAAAACTCGTTAAGTTATTAGAAAGTTTGGGTAAATTTATTATTTGTTTTGTTTATATATAAATATATATATATATATATATATATATATATATATATATATATATATCATGTATTTCAAACTTTAGGATTCTGTGATGGTTTTTTTTACTGCTTTAATTCAAATTGAAATTAAAATACTTTTTTGCCTAAGAATACACTCATGACAGCTGATAGATCAATACTTGCACGAGAGCATTTGTGGAGGAATTCTAGATTGGAGGAGGAATTTTCTTGAAAGCATCCGTTTATTATTGATGTTCTTTGTTTGTTTTATGTTAGAGGAGATTTTCATTTATTGTAAAAAAGTTATTGATTTCTAAATAAAATAGTTGTCTTTGCCGTCTCTTTTTTTATTTTTTGTCCAACAAATACAAACATAATTTAAATAATTAATTAAAGAGTGAAATAACCCAAAAAATATAAAAACAAAAAATTCACAAATGAACCTCTCTTGAACCATCTTTATTATTCTAGAATTTTACAAAGTTGCGTCATGTTGCTGTTCGAATTCAATGTTCAGTTAATTTATGCGTATCAACTTAATATTCTAATTAATTAATAAAATGGGGGAAAAAAGTTGTTTTTTTTTTCATTAATGAGTTATCATTTCTAAATATATTGAACTCACAGTGATAACGTTTCTTGAGAAATAAAAAAGATGAAAAATGACAGTAGCATAAACCAAGAACAGACTCTGATACATCAGAAGAAAGTTACCATATTTGGAAAAAAAATATGAGAAATAAACATAGAAGAAAGAAAGAAAAACGAACACCTAAGGCAACTGATTAACAAATCAATCACAAGCATAGAACCAAAGAGGTATGACGAATCCAGAAAACGTAATTGGATACATTTAATAGAATTACATCTTATTCGTAATTAATTATGCAGCAGTTATTCAGGAAATATTAATTATTTTTAGTTGAACCATTAAAATTAACACCAACGCACATTGTAAAAATAAAAATACATACACAATTAAAACATTAATACGACTCGGTCGTATTTTTGTTTTTAATATGTGCGTTGGTGTTAATTGTTTTTAATCCGCACGTTAAATTATCTTTAATTATTTTAGTTGATTTTTTTTTAGTCATATTCTAGTTCGTATGAATCAAAACTTAATAAACGAAATATAGGTAAGTATTTTTCAAATGTAGGTAATATTTATTACAATATATTTTACTTTAAATTCTGTAATAAGTTTGTAATTTTATAAGTTCTGTTGTTTAAAAATTACTAAAGCTGTAATTGTACTTCTTAAATATTTTTATTTAATAAGAAAATTGTTGTAGAAATTGCAATAACTGCCTTAACGTAATAGTTAATCATACAACAATAATTACAAAAATTGAAATAGTTTAAAAGGAATTATGGTTAAACAAACAGTTCCAAACATTGTTGACAAATAGGCTTAAAAAGAGCTAATATCATCAAACATTAACTATCAAAATAGTCGATTGAATGTGAACTGGTTCGCCTTTACGTAGGACATATGCGCGGGATAACAAACCAGGATAGAAAGTTTCAGTAAACTATAAAGAAACTAGCAGCAAAGCCTGTCGGACGTCAGGCATAAAAAAATCTGAAAAATCATTTTATTATCAACTATCATTTTATTATCAACTATCAACAACAAAGTAAATATCTTCTTATAAACTACATTTTTTGTAAAAACAGCATCAGATTCTTCTATCAGATGTCCTTGATCTATTCGGTCAAGAATTTTGATTTTGACGTCGCGAGAAATAGCAACATATAGTCCATGACTAAAAACAGGCTCTGGTAAATAAATACCAACCATATCTAAAGTTTGTCCTTGTAAATAAATTTTACTAAAAGTTTTTGACTCATAACGCCGAAAGGCATTTAAAACTCACCTTTTGTAATCTAAATACTGCGCTAACTTGTGAACGAAGCTTCTACGGCAAAAATGGTTTTGAGTTTCAAAATCAGCGTAAAAAACTGAGTTAGTATACCAAATTTCATTAAAATGGGTGCAGTGGTATCAAAATTATTTGGTTTTGAACGTATGTTTTGTTAGAATTTCAGTTGTCTAGGTCAGTTCCCAAGGATAAAATTTCATGGAAACAGCATGGAATGACTAAATGTTCATCCAATTTGAGTACCCTTGATTCAATGGTACCATTGAGAACCCTTGAAATAATCAGCTGTGAAGGTGACAAAAATTCATAGAAAAGAACTGAAACATTGACATTTTTAACGTTTTTTACAATGGGCATTTCTTGATGTGATTAAAACTACTTGAGTTTGAGGAACTTAAGTAAGTACACTCGAAATGATTACTTTTTTTTTTTTAAGAAAAATGAAAATTTTTACTGTTTATATTCAGCAAATATAATAATGTAAAAGAAAACGTGTTTCACAATTTAAAAAAAAAGTTAAAAAATGGAATTTTAAAGCCTCTATATTAAGGAAAGTAAGCCTCCATATTTTCGGGCACAGCCGAATGGTCAAGGCGATAGCCTGCATTGCGGCTTATATCCCTAAATCTCTTCAGCTCCGGGCTTTGATTGGCTGTCTTTTTGTCTCTTCTCTTCTCTTGGCAAGAAAGCAACATAATAATGATAAAATAACTGTCCAACAATAAACAATCAGTCTATGTTGTAGTTTGTATCCTAAGTAATAATAATAAATAAAAAAATAGTTAATCGTAGTTATTGTGTTATTTTTTAAAGTGTTTCTGTTGCAGCTTTATTATTAGAAAATCACTTTTACGACAATATTGTTAAATGTATTAAAAAGGCAACAATACATTTGCTTACATTAGCTACTGGGTTACATCAGTAACATTAGTTACTGGGTTGCTTTCTATTACAGATTCATTCATAGGCAAAAAATTTAGATGGTTAACAAATTAAATGTTCAATAAAAAAGAAATAATATTAGATATTTTTTAATATTTAATATTTATTAAAAAATAAAACAAAACATAAACAGCCTAGGTTTCAGAATATTTCTGATCTAGTACGGTAGATGCACTATTCAGTCCAATGGCGCCACAATACCATTTCAGTTTACTTTACCGTTTACACATCACCTAATCTATGATAGTTTGGCGAAATACTGTCAAGTAATCGGAATGCTTCTAATTCCACGTCGTTAACATAAATGTTTGTTCTGGTTACATCTTCCATACAAACCTGTCATTCGCAAAGCTTACAGGTGCGCGACGAGGTGCTGTTACTAGTAACAACGATACGTTAATAAAATACTAAAATTAAGAGTTCATAACTAAAAACACATACACATTTAAAAAAACTTAAAAATTTAAAAAAACTTTTGAATGTTAATAGCGTGTTTTTAGCTCTGAACTCTTAATTTTAATATATGTTTTTACGCACACGTTAAATAGATTGACAATTAATGAAATAAATTAGCCTTAAGCTGATAAACGACCAAACAATTTCTAGTCAAATGTTAATTAAATTGTTTCACGAAGATGTTGGGTTTTCCAAAAAGTTCGTTCGGTTTTTCTTAAGTCAGTAGGCTCTATTAGGGCTTTAGTGTCTTTAACGACATTCGACGCCATTTAACGTCATTCGACAATAAGCACGCAAGACGGCATTTTTCTTTGATGATGGCTAACAACTGTAGCAGCTTGGCTGAGAAGTTCTGATTCATCCGCCGTATTCACCAAACATTGCACCTTCGGATTTCCATTGATTTCGGTCTTTACAAAATTCTCTTAATGGAAAAAATTAAATTCCTTGTAGGGACTCCAAATGCACATTGTTTTGCTCAAGAAGATAAAAAAGTTTTGGGAAGATGGAACTACGAAGTTGCCTGAAAGATGGCAGAAGGTAGTGGTGCAAATCGTTGTAGACGTTATTCAATAAAAGTGTTGGTGAAAATGAAAAATTTGTCTTTTATTTTTACTGAAAAACCGAACGAACTTTTTGGCCAACCCAATATTAGCAAAGCAGCCACAAACTTAGTTTTATTAAAACCAAAAATGATGTAGTTTTCAATTATATTCAGGATAATTACGGTAATTGAAGTAACTAATAAGTGTTTAACATTTAGTAAGGACGCTTTGAATTCTTGTACTTCATGATTACGATCATTAATGCTGAACTTAACAAGATACAAACGATCGTCAATGGTGATTTTTTTTCCTAGCGACAATAATTTCTACTTCTAATGCAACTTTGAAATAACGTTTGGTGATAGAAGATATATAAAATCGAAAAACATTTTTTGCAAAATAGACATCGTGCGTTTCTTGACTAAACTAGCCGGGTACCGTCGCTTCGCTCCGGAACCCTTGCATATATAGCATTAAAAAAAAAACTTTATTTATTTAGCAAATTAATATTGAGATCGGAGAATATACGACTTCCCAGCCCATTGTGGCCTTCTTCACTTAACTCAGGTATATTGCGGGTTGGCGCCTCACACCTGGGGTTGCCGCCATACACTTCATCGTCAGTTTGCCAGATTATTCCCTACCATGTAAGAATTTCGAAAAATCCGGCCTTATTCCTTGTCTACATCATAAAGGAAACCTCTGTGCAAAATTTCAGCTTTTTAGGTCCAAGGGTTTGGGGTGAGCGTTGATGAGTCAGTGAGTGAGTGAGTCAGGACTTTTCTTTTTATATATGTAGATTTTCATGAATTTTGTTTTGTTAACATCATTGATTAATTCTTTATAGATTATATTTGGATCTGTTATTTTCTGATTTTCAACTCTTATCCGATTCGTTCTTTACATATTATTCCTGGTGTTTTGATATCATGTTTATTTATGAAAATATGATCTATATTTGTTTTCGTATTTCCATGAATTGTACAGTTGTTTCTTGTTGTTCCGTAAAGACGATTTTTGAAACCATTATTGCTCATAAGTTTTACGTATTTCTGTACTGCATTGTTTTTATTCATTTTGAAAATATCTATATTTACGTCGCCAATCAGTAAAGTGGGACAGTTGTTTAATATATTTTCATTTTTTATGAATAGATTCTCTATTTTAGTAGCATTTTAGTAATTTGTAATTTAACATTTTGCTTACAGAATGACAGACCCAGAATAGCGTTTTTATAATATACGTTTTTATAATATATAATAATAATAGCCTTGTACCGACGCTTCGCTCCGGAACCCTTGCATATATAGCATTCAAAAAAAAAACTTTGTTTATTTAGCAAATTAATGTTGCGATCGTCGGAGAATATATAACTTCCCAGCCCGTTGTGGCTTCTCCGAATAACTTGGATGTATTGCGGGTCGGCGTCACACACCGAAAATTCACATTTTTGCATGTATCTTGCAAACGCTGAAGCGTTTGTGAATAAGTGATGCATCGTTCGATAGAACTTTCAAATACCAACATTTTCTCAATATAATGTTCTCTTCCATCTTTTATACTTTTCGTTTAAATTGAGAAAAAGTCAAAATTTGACCCTTTAAAAGGCGCCATCTTGGAAACCAAAAACTTTTTTTGAAAGATTTTTGTAGCATTTTGTTTGTCTTAAAAAGACCTACATTTTGTCCATTTACATGACCAATCTATCTCTTATAGTTTGGTCACAAAATTGGAAAAACATAAAGTCTTATGACAGAATAACGCTTTTATAATATAAGATGCATTTTCAGTAACTCATATTCGAAATCAAATGAAATCATATTAGACAAATGAAATCACGTATTCTATTTTTTATTGGAGAATACTATGTTGGTCTCCACAATATAGTCTTCCTAGCTAACAAGAGACATATATTGTATAGGTATGAAGGAATTATATCTGGGGAGAGATGAAATCACAAAGGCAGTCACAGATTTGAGCTATTTGGCTGAACATGGAAAGTCTCATTATTCCACTTGAGCATCTTGTTCCTTTATTTGACCCTTATTTGGTTGAGAACTCCGTCACTCCGGAGCTCCGTCACTCCGGAACGGATTTCTATAACAATTGGTATCTCGCACTTAAACGAATGAGCAAGTTTCTTCAAAATTTTGGAGTAACACTTATTTACGGATCAACTTAAATCATTGACCCATTTATTTTGGTCCCAATCCGTTGCATTCTTCAAAATGATCTTGAAACCCAACGCTGAAACTACTAGACTGATTTCATTAAAATAACCTACGTATACAATTGATTGAGCATTTAGAATATTTCAAGTTATTTTACTTCTTTCCTTTGTTTGTTTATCCATTTATTCGTTTGTCTGTTTGAGAGTGATCACGCTACAATAGCTAAACGGATTTCCATTAAATTTAGTTCGTTGTTATTTACGATGTAGCTAAATTCAAAGGCCATTTATTTTGGTCTTAGGCCTATGATCCTTGAAATATTTCACTTAAATGGATGGAATGACTTCTTCAAAAATTCAGGACAGGGCAACCGACAAATTGAAATCTCCACAAATTTAACTTTTTAATTACGGTACATCATTAAGTAATACATTAATAACGGTAATGCAAAAGTTGACGAAAAGCCAACTTAATTCCAAAAACCTCGGACGGTTTTTCGATCGATCTTTTGCTTTTTTCAAAACACTAGACAGAAGCAGAAATTATGAGAACCCTAATGTAAGGAATCAGATCTGCCGCTTTTCTTTGCAAGCAGCGAATACGAGTCGAATGGAGAAATTCTTAGAAAGCTGTTGTGTCCCGGGAATACAACAGGTGGAATAACAGACAAAGAGGGTCGTTCCAAGGATGATCCTCCTTCTAACCCAAGACGATCTTCTCTTTAATTTGGAGAAAGAAGTCGATGCTTCTTTCATTTTTCTGGCTTCATTGCATCGACCGTGTTGCTAAGGAAAAGGAATTGAGAAGAGAAAAAAAAAATAGGGAAGACTCTAAGGTCGTTTCATTTTGGAAATAAGATACTCCTTTCTCAAGAAGAGGAAAAAGAAACTCGAAAGAAATTGTTTTCCAGCAGTTTGTTTGGTGCGTGTTCTAATGTTAAAAGATGTCAAATAGAACTGTACATTGAGATCTCAAATCTTCAGGTTTACAGCGATAAAAATTCTTCGTTTTTTAGTAGTGCATTTACTTTAAAACCATGAAGAAAGTCATTATTATTGTTTATAAATAATATTTGTAGTATTCAGTGGTTTTTTCCAAGCGTTTTACGATCAACTTCAGCTTTTGAAATAACTTTTCCATCAGACGTGTATTAACTGATACGAAGACCAATGGCTTGTTACTTATATGCCATCGTATGGCTAACGATGGCCTATTACTTGTAGTAGCCTATTTTATGCGACAGCCTACTAATCACCTAGGCAGGTTAACTATCTAATCCCACAGCAAGCTTGGATACTAATCTTACTTTCCTATGTTTGTATCTATTTTATGTTTCTCCTTCAGGCTATTTATCGTCTTTGTTAGCCTAAATTCGAGTAGCATAAATACAAGAAGTTACAAGAATCATGTAAAAAACATGTATGAAAGACGTGTCTAACTCATTTATCAATGTAGCATTGATAGTTAAACTGAATATTTTTTTATATTACTATAAAATTAAATCAGATTTTTTAAAGGTTAAAAGGAAACAATATTTAATAAGAAAATCTAAATTAAGAAGAAATGGATTAAAGAAGACATTTTCTAAAGTGAAAAGTGTTTCTGAGTGTTGAGAAACACTGTATTACTATCCAAATAGACTATTTTTAACAATATTTTTAAAAAAACTTAATTGACTATTAAAATATTATTGATTGCAACTGGTTTACATTGAATAACACAACCTTCTTAAGGATTTGTTCGACCTTCATTTGCGAGTCTCGGTTCCCAGCTTTGAGAAAACTGTTATAGTTTGTTTTGTTTTTTTGTTTTTGTTTTTTTAATTTTTCTTCCTTTTTTCTTTCTTTTGTTCTAAATTGATGTTTAAATTCAAATTTGTAAGAATTAAAAATTAACACAAAAATGAAACAACTAAATTAATAAGCTATCACTATTAGAACTATGTAGCGGTATCATAGAGTCTCGTGGGATTTAATTTGAACCCATCAAATGAATGAAGAATACTATTTTTTATTTTAACCCAGAATATTATTCGTATTTTAATTAGTACCATACTTTTGTAAAATATTTTATATTTTGATATCATTTGCAATATATGTTTTCTAGATCTAAACTTGTGCCTCCAAATTACTGGAGGTGGAGAGTGGTTTCTTTGCAGATCTCACCCATTGCATGACCTTTACTGAATATATAATACGTGACCAAAACTATCCGGGCACCTACCCGAAACTGTAGTCAGATTTTCCCCGTTACACCACTGCCCAGTTAATAATTCTTAATCTAAATACAGTAGAGCGTCGATAATCCGGATTAATTGTGACTGGACTCTGTCCGGATTATCCGGATGGAAAAGAACCAAAAAAGGTCGTTAGAGTTAATAACAAAAAGAAAACTTGCTAAAACCATTAAGAATTCACTTTAGTGATTGATACATATTGGAGCAGATAAATAAAACCATTAATTAATATGAACTTATAATGTATTTTAATGAAAGAATATACATGTTTATACATTGTCAGAGCTCTTAAAAAAATCAGTTATTGATTTTTGAACTTTTTTTTTCACCGGAATTGAATCCGGATTATCGACGGTCCGGATTTTTGACGTCCGGATTATCGACGCTCTACTGTAAATAAATAAGAATTTAGTTAGTTTCAGCTTAAAAATTTGCTTAATAAATTGTTTTGGATTTAACTCTTCTTTATTACAAGTAGTTACTTACGTAGCGGTTTAGCAAATCAATTCAGGATGGTTTCATCTCTCTCATCTATACACTAGAAAATGAACCATGGGAATATGTTACAATTCATAGTGTATTTTGTAAGCAGGTAAGCTTACTCATTGTTAGTGTTTTATAATATGCCCACTTCCGACATATTAAATTGGCATGTGAACATATTAAAAAATGGCCACAACTGAATGATCAGAAAAAAGAAAGATAAATAAAAATATTTATATTTCTTTCTATTTGATGATTCAAAAGAAATGTTTCCAGAAACAATTTTTTTGTTCTTTTGCATTCTTTCTACAATTAGATATACACTGAACTACCCATGAAGTAGTGGGAATGAGAATGCAGTTCTGGAGGGGTTAATGTCTAAGGATAGGGAGGAAAGAAGACCAGGAAGGATTAAATTGGATGACCAATTTTAGGAAAAGAAATCCGTCTGTTTTTGTGAGGAATTTTAGGAGTCAAGGATGGGAGGAATGGAGACCAAAATAAGCGTAAATTGGCTAAAAATAAGAAACTTACTAAATTTTAAGGAAATCCGCCCAACCGTTTTAACATGATGCGCTCGCAACTGACAAATAAAAAAAATCCGAAACAGTAAGACTACGCATGTTTATATTGAGATAATTGATTAATCGTTTATATTCGGTGAATTTTGCTTCTAAAATTTTCAAGAAAACAATATGTAGTCCTTTAATCGACTGAAGATAAATGTTTAGGAAGAACAAAGTGATATATGTAAAATTGTAAGTATCTTCAGTCATTTACTTAAAACTATCCCATCTTTTTTCTTATATGCTATATTTCATTCAGAGAATTTCTGAACTTCCTCAGACTTCACTTTGGAAATTAATAATACATACAGTTCAGTTCAGGAAAGAAGAGCATTTGATAAACGTAATTTTCTTATAGTTTGATGTTTCCAAGACGTAACAGCGCCATCTATTGCTAGAATTCGTAACTGATCCGTAACTTATAAACATTACGAAAACATTCTGGTTTTTGTTTTTTCTACAGTTACGAATACATAATAATAATCAAAATTGAAATAATTACCATGTTCCCCTTGCTTGGCTATGCAAAGTGTGTCCTTTCTTGGTCACGCTTATGCGATCACAAAACGACGCCATCTTGAACTGACTGCTTGGAGTTCAAGTTGATGACGTCATGACTGGTGACGTTTGTTCGAGACAAAATCGATCGCTAAGCAATGATCATATAAGGCAAACCCTTCTTTTTTGAAAACTACTATACAGTAGATTCAAATTTTTAATTATTACAATATTTCGAAGCGACTTTGTCTTAAAACAATTTACAGACATTTTCATGACGTCTTTGTTTTGAACAGTTTATAACAATTTCCAACAATTTCATGTGAATCTGACTTAAAACAAACTTTTTACTTTCGACTTTAACAATTTATAAGAATTTATAACAATTCATAACATAAACTGTTATAAATTGTTAAAGTCGAAAGAAAAAGGTTTGTTTTAAGTCAGATTCACATGAAATTGTTGGAAATTATTATAAATTGTTATAAATTGTTATAAATTGTTATAAATTGTTTAAAACAAAGACGGCATGAAAATATCTGTAAATTGTTTTAAGACAAAATCGCATGGAAATACTGGTAATTATTAAAAATTTGAATCGATGTATTATTAAGTTTCAAAAAGAAGCCTGAGGAAGTTCAGAAATTATCTGGATGAAATATAGCACATAACGCATAAAAAAGTTTGAGATAATTATAAATATCTTGAATGAATTTTAAAGTTTGATTGAAGTTTCTAAAAGCAGTGATTTAAATAAAAAATAAGCTCCTTTGAAACATTAATTTATGGAAAGACTTATCGATAGACTATTTATAGAAGTTAATGTTTAAATTTATCAGTAAAGTAACCGAAATTTTTATTTAAAGCCCAACCTTAAAAAATGAGTTTGTTCTCCATTGCAGCAGAACGTCCATAAACTAAACCACAAATGAACTTAATTAAACTTATTTTAAATTGACTTTTATTAGCCTGTTTTAAAATTAAGTTCACAAAATCAAGAAATTAATTTTTTCTATTAACTGTTTCAAACATATTTCGTTTTTTGAATATTTTATTTTGGCCTTACATCTGAATAATGCCTTCAAAACAAAAGAATATTAATAATTTATATATTCAAATAATTTTATAAATTCGATCTGTCGTTTTCCTTTTATTTATTTTCTCTTTTTGTTTTGGTTGATTCGAAACGAATGCAATTATTATAAAGAGGTCTATTCAACTGACTTTAAATTAAATATATTGATAGGAGCGAAAAGTAAAGAGAAAAAAAAATTAAATTAAATTTAACTGTTGAAGCAAGAATATTTCATTGATTTCAATGAATCTAGTTTTTTGGAAAAAAATAATTATTACTTTAACATTATATTTCGATTTCATGATACATTACATAATGCTATGATAAATTCGTTGTCTTCTAAGTAAGCTTATGCTTTAATTAATTTTCTTAATTCTTAATTTTTCCGCAAGACTAACGTTAACGACAAAAATAAAGTAGTATAAGTGATTTTCTAAATGAATATTTATTTTACGTGTTGGAAACTTAATCCTCTATATAGCATAATTTAAATATTAAGTTTAGGTTATTCAACAAGAATATTTTATTTTACTTTGAAATCCTCTAACAAAAATTAGGGAGCTTTGGATCAAATACATAAGGGAATATTGCCAAGTTATCTGAACATCTTAATACTAAGTAAATTAAAAAGTTTTATTTTGTTTTCTTGTGTTACAATATTAAGTCTGACAAATCTTAGATAAAGAAAAATTTTCAAAGGAAACTTATGTTCTATATCACACATTGAATGTCCTTTTCTGAGATGAAAAAGTATAAAACAGACTTAAAAGTTTTGAAATCAGTGTTCTTCTCCTCCATTTAGGCCACTTAATTGGATGTATAGAGGGTAAAAGCAACAGAGAATCAAAGAAAACATCTAAAAAAAGATCACCTTTTCTGTTCTTAAAGGTGAACACCTTGAGACGATCGTTTCGCCTTTTCTCAAGCCAGATTCTCCAACTTCTTAAGTTGAAGGTTGGTTTTCCTTTGTTTGATCTTTTAACATAGTGTCTCCTGTTAAACCCTGAATAAAGTTGAGTGATATCTTTGAAATAAGCAATTGAAAGTTCTCATCATAATTGATTTAATGTCTTTTTATTCAAATGGAATTAATTAATTAATTAATCCACTTTAAATACAGATTGAAATAATAAAATTGTTTATCTAAATTTGAAAATTACGATTTGTAATGAAACTTGTATGATGTCAGTAATTAAGTAACATTGATCTTCTGGTATTCTTGTGAATCTTTCATTTTTAATTCACAACATTTTTCCCCATTTTCTATCCTTTGCGAATGGATTCCTGGTTATCTGATCTTTGTATGAATATGTCAATTCAGTCGTTCCTCTATAAGATCCACGGGTTGATCTAATTTTAGCTTTCTGGATCATCAAGCATTGAAAATCAATTGGATGAATCTACACCATAATCCTTTATTAGGAAATCATACTAATTCTATTAAAGACTATCTATTTTTTTATTTATTTTTTTCTATATCTTAAGCTCTAATAAAATATCTTGAAAAATTGTTATATTTTCGTATATCCTTCGTATATGAAACCTAAAAAGCCTAAGCTTATAAAATGTTGTTATTCCACTTGAATAACAACATTTTTCTTCTTGGTTTAGTTGTTTATCCATTTGTCTGTTTGTCTGTTGTATCGCCTTATGCTTAAACGGCTGAATGGATTTACATAACACTTGGTACGTGATTTTTTGAAGGTTCAACTTAAAACATAGATATGTTTACTTTTGTCATCCCTTTTATCCTACAAAAACAA
>JAFIDM010012231.1:66852884-66866026 GCA_023159025.1 Thereuonema tuberculata
GTCGCTTCCTTTGATCAATTTTGGCGGTTTCTAAGGACTTGGGCTGATTTTCAAATCACTGTTGATTATTGTTAAGTCAAGGCCAAGCATGTAAAATAATTATCTATTTGGTTTTTAATTTTAGATGTTCTTTAATTAATGAAGGATAATTCGGATTGGGTTTGATGGGAGTGATCATAGTCGATGCCGCCGATTGGCCAAAAATTAACGAACTTGTTCAAATTTGGAAACTCAAAGTTGAACTAAGATATATAGGATTAAATTCAATATCATCTAGCATTTCTTGAGTCTCGGAATTTATTAACTTAACATGAGGCACAAAATAGAAATTACTTTATTAATTTTCAATAATTAATAAAGTAATGCTTGCATCTCCACATCACTGGTGGAACGGTGTCCCTTCAGTTGTTTTTTTCAGCTTCTGACAAAGGAAAAACTCGAAAGCTGCGAGATCCGGAGTGTAGGAGGATCTCAAAATCTCGTGAAATTTAAGAGGTAGCAATGCATTCTGCGTTTATCGATTCGTGTGTGAATGGGCATTAACATGGTGAAAGATTGCGCGGTACCCAACAGGCCCACAGTTTCCTGTAGCCAAGTGCAGAATATATAATACACTCATTAACAAAAAAAAGACCCACCCAGAAGGAGTTGTCCTATGGAAACAAAAATTGGTGGAGAGGAAGATTATGTACAGAATAGAAAATGATTTACTTTCAGACAAATTGAATGATTTATTTCAGAGTTACAGAGTTACAAAGTAACGAGCTCAATAAGGCCACCTCTACCCTGAATGCAAGCTGCCACACCTCGTGGCATAGAGTGTTAAAACTCCCTGATGATCTCCTGCGGTATTTCTTGCCAAATTTGCTCCAATTGTCGGGCTAGGTCATCCACATTCCCTGGTGGATGCAGTTCCCATCATGTCCCAGACATGCTCGATTGGAGAGAGATCTGGGGATCTGGCTGGCCAAGGAAGTGTTTCACAAGCTGCAAGACAGGTCACAGCAACACGTGCCGTATGTGGTCTGGCATTATCTTGCTGAAAAATAAGGCCAGGATACTGCAAAAGGAAGGGGTAGCAAAACAGGTCTCAGAATGTCGTCGACGTACCGCTGTGCTGTAAGTGTGCCGCTAATGACGACCAAAGGGGTCCGGCTATCAAGGGAAATGGCACCCCAAACCATAACTCCTGGCTGAGGGCCTGTGTGGCGTATAATAGTGAAAGCAGGATCGGCCCGCTGCCCTGGGCGTCTCCAGACACGTCTGCGACGATCGTCAGGACACAGTTGGAAGCGGGGTTCGTCGCTAAACACTATACGTCCCCAGTTAGCATCATTCCAACCGGATCGAGCCAAGCACCACTGTAATCTGGCACGACGGTGTGCAGACGTGAGTGGCAGGTGGCGTAGCGGTCGGTACGAGCGAGCTGTCGCTCTCTCAGCCGTCTGTGAATGGTCATGGTGGACACTCGTGTGCGGGTCGCACGTCTGATGGTTGTTACCGATGATTCAGGCGCTGTGACAGTTGATCTGACAATCACTCTATCCTCCCGCTCTGCTGCGGCCTTAGGTCGACCGCTACCTTCATGACGCTGAAATCTGCCATTTTCCACCCATTCCTGCCAGCATCTTCTAATCGCCGCATCACTTCGATCCATATGACGAGCGATTCTCCGATTTGCCCAACCTGACTCTTTCAATCCAGATGATACGACCTCTTTCAAACTCTGACAGTTGCACGTAATGAGCTCGAATCCTGCGGCGAGGCATTTTTTCAGTCGTTGAAAGGTATCCTAACTCGCAATGCAACAGAAATTTTGACCATCAGATTGAGAATGGCTTCTTATATACACCAGCTGAATGCGCAGTTCCGATGCGCTGTAGCTCTCGCTATTCATTCATTGGACAGCAGAGTTTAATCATTTGCATGGGCGGTCCCAATGTCTTTGCATACGAAATTTCATTACAATCGGACAACTCCTTCTAGGTCGTCGTTTTTTTTGGTAATGAGTGTATGATGGACTCGCTGAAGCGAACCAATGCATTGCGGCGATTGGCACGAATCAGTTCGTCTACGTGCACTTGATGCTGTGCATCTGTTATGGATCGTCGGGCATTATCATGAGGTTCGTTGTTGCTGGATTGCCAGCTTTCAGCCTTCTTGCTCACCTCCTGACAGTATCTGATCCACACAGACAAAACTCATTCGTTGATGAATGTTAACGGACGCACAGCCCTTCCTGTGAGGACTTCAATAGTAGCGCGTTGTTTCGACCGCAAGTCCATGAATGTCGCCATTTTTCTTAATATTCTGCGCATGCGTTACATAACAGGCTAACGCCGCTTTGTGTCGTGAAAGTTAATGAATCAAGGATTATTCTCATACCAGTTTCAGGTGTCTCGGAGCAGTGTTGCCTGAGTTTTTGCGTCGGAGGCAGAACTTTTTGAAACGCTCTCGTAGCTCTTAAGATTTGTTAACTCGGACCTAGAAATTTCAATATTATTTCAGTTAGTAGCCTTCAAAACCTTCTTTTAAAACGTTATTGTTCCCCATTTCAGTTTTTTTTTTTGTTTATTTCCTATGTTTATTGATTTTGATAAACAAAAGGAAAATAATATATATAAATAGTCATTCAGTTTACATTTTTTTGTTAGAATGTTGAGATTCTATATTATCAAAATCAAAATTTCGATTTTAATTTCTAGTCCAGAGATTTTCTAAAATGTTCTATATTTGAGAGATCATTGATAACTTACTATACAGCTCAAAAGCATAGACAAAGATATCACTTTGTTTTAAATGTGATTTATAGGGTATTTATAGATTTGTTTTGTAATCTACTATAAATTAATTAATAAATAAAAACTTATGTATCTAATAAATCAAGTTGCCTTGTAAAAGTAGATTTTTTAATATACAGTACAATACGTTCCAAAATGAATAAAAATTCTAGCATTTAGAAAAAATGAATATGCTTCTTTATCATTCGATGATTACATCAATAAATAATTCGAGGATGCGTCAACTCTTGCAGATGAGACTAATCATTACAAATAAGACTATGGTTCGAAGAACTGTTGATGTTCAGTTCTGCAACGATATGCTATAGAGAAAATTGATATTCACATTTTTTTCTGACAGAGTTCTGAATGTAAAGATAGCTGTCAAGATCATTCTCGTTAATAATACATATCTTGCATGATATAAAATTCATGTGTCAGAGGAGAGGGGGCACCACTTCTTCATTTAAACCTCTTTTTTTTCCATTCTAGGAGGACCTTAATGATGAGATTTGAGTTTAGATCGAAGCGAGTCATCCATATTCGAAAAGCCATTTTCATTTTCTAAAATCACATTACAGCGAAAACGTATAAAGTCAGATCGAAAATAACAAATCTTCGTTAAGAAGAATAACTAGCACATTATGTTCTCTAATATGTTGTTGATTTGATCATTAGAATTTTTTTTCTTTGATTGATACTTTTCTATGGATATGTTAAGCAATGAATATTAATCTTTTAATCCTCTTAATATCCGCGCGAGCAAATAGGTATACATAGATGTATGGGAAACAGATAAATTACTCAACTTTCTGTCACATGATTGGAACTGAATCCAAAGCTGGGGAATTCAAATTTAAGGAGTGGAAGGAGGGAGGTTAAAATCAAAATAACGATGCTTGCATTTTAAGTGAGATCATAAACAAGCAATGTACTAAATATAAAAAAAAAATCAGTTGTAATTAGGGATTTTGGGAGTCATTTCTGAGTTAAATCAATTTTTTCAGAAAAAAAGGAAATTTTTTTACTGTTCGTGTTCAACAAATGTTACAATTTAATAAATAGACGGAGACTTATCGTTTTTGTGACTTTCATGATGAAATAAAAAAGCAAGTTTAAAGGAAACTTGACGTTTAGTTTTTTCAGGAACCTTTTGGTTTCTTTGTAATATGAATATTTCAAAATAATGTATATGAATGTATTACTTAAATAAACTCAAATATTTTTGAGAGAATTTGCATATATCATTTATATATTTAGATAGAGCTAAATTAAAGTCATTCAGTGATTTAATTCCAACGAGATTAGGCGATAATCCAATAATCACTTTCTAATAAAGTTCTGTATATTGAACTGAAAATATAGTTGATTCTCATCTGGTGGAAAATACTTTGCTTTTGGAAGTGGATATGAAGAGCTTTTTACACAAAACATTCAATCAGATCTAAGCAATATATTCATTTAAAAAAAGGGCACCTCAATCGTTGGGTTTATTTTTTTTCACTTCTTTAATTACAAAATCCATCAATACCAGACACATGTTCATTAATAAACCTAGATGTCATCTGCAGTAGAATCTTCCTTTCGGGGATTTTCATGTTTTTTTTTCCGTAACTCATTAATTAGTCAAGTTCGAATGAGATTAAACATACGACAGCTCGCAAATAGTAATATGAGGGAATTCGTCCCCACTTAACATTCATCACTACTCGTGGAGGCTTCAAATTAGATAGCATTGATAGTACCCATTCTTTGTTTGTTTCACAACTGTTTTCTTTAAGTTATCCAGTTTTTCTTGTTTTTTGGTTTTCAATGCAACCTTTTTTTTTCTGCGCACTCCTGTAATGGGTTTTTGGTTATTTTTATGTAATGAAGTTTTGGTTTTGGGTTTTGGTTTTTATTTTTTAATGCAATCTTTAATTGTTTGTTTTTTGTTCTTATTTTCTGAATTCTATTTTTGTTTTTGTTTTTTAGGCAAACCCGTTTTCGTTTTTCAATCATTCCAACTTGATATTTGAAAGCGTATACAGTAAATAATTTAAAAAGTTACGTGCTTTGACAGATATCTTCAGTACATTACGAATGTGTGGTGACTCCAAACTAACCTACGACACATACAATAATTTACATCAAGTGAAAAAGGAATGTCAGATTATAGTTGTCATAATGTCAGATTTTTTCTACAGCCCCTTACGAAGTCAAAGCAACGTTTATGTGGAGATCGATGGACCACATCACAAGGATCGACTGGTAATTACATTCTTACATTGTTTCAACAATGGTAGACTATAAGTGGAAGATATTCTGCTGTCACATCATCTGTTAGGAATCCTGTGCAGATATGAACTGTAAGAAGTTATCTCAAATCAAATTCTAAAAGAGAGTTATACTTTGGAAGACATTTCTACCCTAGAATCTGACGAGCACTGAAGATATGAAGATAAGAAAATGAAAAATTTTAAAAGAAAAACAAGAAGAAAAAAAAGTTGTTTGTCACACTCATAGAACCTTTCCTTTAGGCAATTTACGGCAATTAGTCCTACTGCATTTTTCCAGGATGTTATGTGATATTATGTGCAAGAAGATATATAAAGTCTTCGTAAATGATTAAAATTTTGTGGACTTTAGCAATTTTTTTTTCTTAGTGTGTTGAGAATAAAATTCATTAGAAAACGTTTTGCTCTTGATGATTTCTGAAGATGATTAAGATATTTGTATCACAGAGGTTTATTATGGTTGGATACAACATTGGAAAAGGTAATTTCAAACAGATGTCCAGGTCCATGAAACGTTTTCGAAATGTTACTTTTAAAGCTTATGATTTTAAAACTTAAAACTTAAAATCAAAGCTGAAAATCATTCATCTAAAATCATTCATTCTTGAATGAAAATCATTCATTCTTGTTTTTTTATTCCAAGAACTTCAACTACTACAAATATAATATAGCATAAATATTGATATTTTCTTTTTCGTATTCCAAAACAATCTTTTTCCATAATTATTGTTTTTGCTTTTCTGAAAATTTGTTTTTTCTGAACTTGAGATGTTTTTTGAAATCATCATTCAACTTTACTTCTGGTATATGTAAGTCAAAGACTGCATTAGTGATCAATTCACAGCTTTAGTAAATTTTACTTTCTGTAGACCATTGTTCAGTGGCTATCAAATTAGAACTATTTCTACGTTAAACTGCATATATCTGCGAATATATAATCGGAAATGAATGCATTTAGTGGCATAAATAATATTTCAGCTTAACAAAAAGAGGGATTCTCTTTGCAGGAGAATCAGAAACTTTTAAGAGCCGCTTGGAATAATCTCATCGGTCTTACCGAAATTAGAATATTTATTAAATAATTTAGGATCTAGTATTTAATTTTTGGAAGGCAATCGTATTTGAAGTGAACAAGTGATTGAAGTGAGAATCTATGCAGATTCTAAATTCTATAATAGAGGTAATATTTGTATTTTCTCCATTCTTTATATGTAAATAAAAACCAGAAAATACTTTCTGTCTTCTTCAAAGAGTGTTGAAGATAATTAATTCATTTGATGTTTTCTCGAGTACGAATGAAATTAAAACTGGACTAGCAAATCATATTCTTTTTACGTACCGGTATACGACAACCCGCACAATTTTTAGTGGTTTCCACCACCTCCCACTCGGCTTCCTAAAAAAAAAAAAAAACATGATCTCGGAATTTAAGGTCACGAGCTCGTCGTGTGTGTGTGGCGGAGAAGTCGACCAAACATGCGTTCATTTGTCCCTATCTCACGTAACTTATGGTTGACCCACGTCGATGAAAAATGAAATATAGGCATCCTCAATAGTATCCCTAACATTTGACACCTTATTTGTTTTTCTGATTATTTGACACCTTCCTTTTATAATAAGGGATATTAACAGTAGATAATGGCTAAGGAGATATAATAATTGGACGAAATATCTAAGAATAATATCAATGTTGAAAGAAATTTACTACATATTTATTGAAAAAAAAATCTATGATGAAATATCTCTAGCCAAAGATATCTTTAACCAAATATTTACGATATTTTCATGATCTTATTGCATATCCTTTCGGTAAAATGTCTATCATTCGATAAAAGATAAGATACAAAATATGAATTCAATTAAACATCAATTGGACGAATTATTTCTGGACAAAATATTCATTGGAATGGAATCTCCGAGGCGAAATATCAATTTGGCAAAATGGGTTCATTAAATATCAGTTTGCATGAAATACCTGTTAAGACTAAGATTTGATTTACAATACATATCAGATTTTACCCAATTATTATTATCTCTCTGCAAGTACAAAAGATATTGCTTTGCTACAATTGCATCTCTCGATTAATGAACAGCATTATATATAAAAAATAATTCAGCAAGAAATGTCGTAACTTCATCATTCTGGAAGTCATTACAAGTTAGAGCCAAAATCAACTTATGTCTACATCATTTGAAAATAGAATTACAAGAATTTAAAAGCAACAGACAAATAATTTGAATGAGAATCTTCATTATATCAAATACTTAAGGAAATAATAACAAAAACAAGATAATAAGTGTTCCCCATTTGTTGTAAGCCTCGAGCTTTTGAGATAGGGACTCTACAAAATTTGTGTTAATTAAGTTTCTTAGTTATGAGGGTGATGTAATGATTCCATTGGACAATTGTTTCTGCTTTACGAAAATCTTCGTGCGGGTCCACACACGAAAGCTACAGATGACAGTGTTTCAAAATTCTGTATGTGATGTAATAAAAGACTTTCAATCAGTGTATAATATTTTAAATTCCCATAGCTTCCACTTCAGTTGTTAAGAATAAGGACTTTGACTCAACAATAAGTAATTATTATAAATTATAGACATTTAGAAAACTACATATTAAGGCCACATCTTTGGAAACCCAACAACAATTATTTACGATGACATTAGTGATGTTCATCTCCTGCCTTAAGTCTAAATTGACATTACAAAAAAGAATAATAATAATACTGTTAATTGTCAAAACCAAATTTAATTTTGTGGAGGTCTAAATAATCCACCCAAACGCATATGATAATAATTAGAATATTTTTTTTTTACTATTTTCTTTACTGCAAAATATGTCCTTTTGTTTCTTTACTTTCTCTACTTGAAGGCATTAAATTCTGAGATTCTCTAGACTGCTTATTATCATCCTTAAAATCCCAGTTCCTATGTAACTAGCGTACTCGCTGTATTCCAGTTTATCAGTAGGCTTAACGTTGTAGCACAGGGTGTCTTCAAAGTAAATCACAAAGAACCACAACTGAGCGTGATTTTCCTTTATCAACTGATACTTGTACATTCTGTAGGAATAGAGACTAAAAGCATAATTGCAGCATTTGAAGAAGATATGGCTGATGAATGCATCAGGTGTCGATGATTTTCGAAAATCGATGAAAGAGATATGTGCTGGAAAATCAACCCCGTGATTTTTGACCTTCAGTGGTTTCAAATGAGATCCTCAAGAATATTATAGAAGCTGATTCTCTGCAAAATGCTCGCGCAATAGCGGAAAATTTGGTATCTATCTTTGTATCGTTGTTCTGGAAATGGTGAAGACGTTTAATATAAAGGTGCCGCAAAAATTAATACCAGCCAAAAAGGAAAGTCGTCTTCAAAGCCTGTAGCTCTCTTCTTGCCAGAAATAAACGGAAAGTTTTTACGCATCGCTTTTTCACTTTATAACAATCGTAGGCGATCAGCAATTTCTGGCAGAGAAGATGTTCTCTAATGACGCAGATGTTTGTCATGCTGTAGACGACTTCTTGGTGTGACCTTAAAGATAGTTTTTTCACCATGGGATCCAGGCTTTAGCAGATTGATGTCAGAAGTGTATAGATGCAGATGGAGATTGATTTGATTAGATTGGTATTGTTATTGTAATATTATAGACATTTGGAAAGAAGATTCGCATTCCGAACATTTCATTCGCACCAATCCGAAATTTAAAATGTGCTGTAAAAATTCATTGAAATTCATTAACATGGAAGCTTTTGAATACATGAAACTATGTTACCATTTTATTGAATTCTATTAATATAACAAACTTTATCAATGAAATGGAGAAAAGAACAAACAAGGAAAGTTGCCTAAATTTCTTTAAAATTCACTGAACGAAGTAACAAGCAATAATATTGCTTGTATTTGTATATATGGTATAATACAATAGGCCTCAAAAGTCTGCTGTGCTGGTAGAAGGGGTGCACTCTTGGATCTTTAAAATCTGCAATTCTAAAAAGATAAGTGAAGATAGGTTTGATATTTTTAATATTTACTTTGTAGGAGATTGTGTCCAAAGACATTTTATAAATAAGTTAATATATGAGAAAATAAGGCAAAAAAGCCAAAGTTTAACGTGCTGTGAGACGTACGTTTCAGGTGCTGTTCTTTTGTTTTCTTGTCTCTTTTAAGTTAATATGTAGTGAATAATTTATATATTTATTTATTTATCAAGTATAATACTATAAAGCGAGCAATTTTGTAAATTTTATCTTGAAGACGAAAAAATTGTATATTGTAAAAATTGTAAATTTTATCTTGAAAACGGGTCTAAGGATTTTCATGAAATGGTGAAATGGATGAAAAATTTTTATCTATTGAAGATCAACAACAATTAATCCAATACAATCACACTAGAATTTTCATCCTCTTTAATGACTCGTTTTCTTTTATGGTTTAAGTTGATTATCGTGGTAATGTTCAACCAAAGATTTATAACTCTTTAATGGTTCTTTTATGTCTTATTTAATCAAAGGGAACCAAGTCTACAAAAGTAACTTCAAAAATTCGATCACTAACGTTATAGAGTTAACAAAATGACTCCAAGGAATACCACGAAACTTTGTTAACATTTTATTGAATTCTATTAAAATAAAAATTTTATCAATGAAATAGAGAAAAGAACTAAACCATATAGGGGAAGGTTACCTAAATTGTACCGTTTTTAATATTATTGTTTTTTTTAATTTTAAGTTAATGATGAGTTTGAAAGTTACTTCAAAGTAAATTCTTAATCTCTTATTAAGTTGAGAAATGTATCCACTAGAAAAAAGTTTACAGTAAGTCACTACATGATCAGTTTTTTGGAAATCTGGAATCGGTACAAATTAGGAAACGGGTTTCCACATTTATTTGGTCAATCTCCATTCAAATATTAGCCAAACTCAGTTGATCCTGAATCCATTTTTTATATGGACGTTTATCTGCCCTACTGATATTAAATGAGTACTTATTTAGGCCTATTGTAAAAAAATTCTGGAAGACGAGTGACAAAATGATATCGAGGCTGTAATGATTATTTTTAATTTAATTTCAATGGGTCTAAAACTAATTACGAAGCTAAAATAAATGTGGATGTAAAATTGGCAGCAAAAAACTAAAATATTTGAGAAAGAATTCTGCCAAACAATAATCAGCAATTATTACAATCAATAAGACAGAAATTGTTTAATTATAAGTTTTACTTAATAGCCCAATATGAAGTTGAAATTCTAATAAAAGGCACAGGCTTAGAGGCCCCAAGAAGGTTTTTTGTCATCAAAACACTCTATTATAATTATTATTATTATTATTATTATTATTATGTAAAAGTTTCAAACCTTGGGTTTCCCCAGCAAAGGCAAAATGGCGGGTCAAGGTCCAAAGCACATATTGTCAAGTGTTAAAAAAAAAAAGTGTGCAAGAATGGTTAGGGATGTGTGGTTGTGTCCATAAATTTTCTAACTATGCGTGTTGTATTCATTATCACAGCCTTCTGGAGTTGTGCAAAAGTGTTTTTGTGAAGTCCTACTGTGCTGAGGCTGTGGTGCAATTTGTGAAGCACCAGACCATTTGTGACTCGGTCCTGCCTCCACTGCTTCTGGAGCTCATGTGCTAGATCGGTGTATTTACTGATCTTGTCTGCGTGAGTTTTCTGCTTATTCTTGCTGATAGGCACTGCAATATCAATGAGATAGGTCTGTTTGTTGACCTTGTCAACATGTGTGATGTTAGGTCTATTGTGATGTATGGTTTTGTCTGTGTGAATGGGGGCGTACAGCTTATGTGAGAGTGACTCTAATACGCTTTGTGGTGTGTACTTGTAGTATGGGACCGTGTTCTTAGTAAGTGAGTGTTTGTGTGCTAGCTGTTGATGAACGACCGACGCTATCTGATTGTGTTGGTGGAGGTAGTCTGTTTGGGAGAGAAGGGGGCAGCCTGATATTATGTGGTCGATCGTCTCATGCGTAGTGTGGCATTTCCTGCATCTGTCGTCATGTGTGTTTGCGTCATGTAGGATGTGTTTCTTGTAGTTGCGTGTGGGGATGGCTTGGTCCTGTATCGCGATCATGCTAGATCTGGGGTTGGAAGCATTGTAACACACAAACACATTACATTATCTAACTAAGCTAAACGATTTATTTATTTATTTCCAGGTTTTACAATGTCTTTGACATCTTGCTGTACCCATTTTATGCCTGTATCACCCTTCTCCATTCCTCTCTATCTTCCCAAGCCCCATCCTCTAATCTTCTTTCTTTCATTACTTCGTTTATTCCTTGCATCCATGTCAGTTTTGGTCTTCCTCTCTACCTTTTTCCTGTTGTTATCCATTCATGTATCTTCTTCGGCAACCTGTCTTCTTTCATCCTCTTCATATGACCAAACCATCTTAATTGTGTATTTTTTACAGACTCTACAAGGGATCCTTGCACTTTCATTTTTTCTTTTATGACTATATTTCTAATTTTGTCCCTCCTTGAAATTCTTGCCGATCTCCGCCAGAAATCCATTGCAGTTCACTGTAATTTTTCCTTCGTTCCTGATTTTAAGTGCCATGTCTCTGAACCATACGTTATTGTGCTTTTAACAATTGTATTATATATATGTGTTTTTCTTTTTACTGTAATATCTTTATCCTATAAAATACTGTTTAATTTTGATATTGCTGATCTTCCTTTGTTACTTTATATCATCTTCATGATTTCCATCTTTATTTATTTTGACTCCTAAATATGTATATTCATTGCAATGATTTATAATTCCTTTTCCATTTTCCAAAATGAGATCTTTTGAAGGTGCACCTATTGCCATATAGTTTGTTTTCTTCAGATTAATATTTAGACCCCATTTCTCATTTTTCTCTATCAACTTCCTTGCCATATACTGTATGTCTTCATAATCTTCTGCAATCACCAGTTGGTCATCAGCAAATAACAGTGTATATATGGTTTCATCTGTTAATAACAATCCCATCTGTGAGCATTTCTTTTTCCAAGTTGTTACAGCATTTTGGATATATATTTTAAATAAAATAGGGGTATAGAACATCCTTGCCGTAGTCCTTTAGTGACATAGAATCCAGGTGAAATCTTATTGTACATTTTAATTTTTGTACATGATTTATCATATAAGTTTTTTATTGCTTGGATAATGGTACAATTTATTTTTGTAATGTGTTAAGGTTTCCCATAGTTTGATCCATGGCACACTGTCATATGCTTTTTCTAAGTCTACAAACAACAAATGTACAGGTTGTTCAAAAGCAGTTCTTTTTTCAATAAGTTGTCTTATTATGTACTAAAAATATGATCAATAGTCGATCGACATTAAAAATTAATGTAATTATATATTTACCACAATTAATTAATATTCATATTTAAAGTTTCGCAAATTGTACCGGTACTTTTTTAGGAAACAGAAGTCGGTTCAATTTAGCTATTTTTCTTTGTCAGATCTTTGAAGCCAAACCAAGGCAAATTCAAGTCACAGAATCAAGGCATATTAATGCAGTTTCAAGTTATATATAACACGATTTTTTTTCATTTTCCTTTCGAATGTTCTTCTCTTTGTTACTTAATGAAAAAGTTACACTGAAATGATGAAAAAAAAACAACAACTTTTCTCCGTCAATTCCTCACAAACGCTGGCATAACTACTCATATAAATAGCTTTCGATTACTTCACAATACGCAAGCTCGTGATGGTGGACGATCCGCGCTGGACAGGTTTTCTCGGGGTTCTCTCGTTTCCCCTGCACTTCTCCCACCATACTTTCTCAGTCTTTCTCTTCATCTGTCCTTATTTCCGTGGGATAGTACAATAGACCTCCGGTCGCAGTGCTTGGTTTCTCTGCCACCCACTTTCACTACATAAAATAACACAACGTAACATAACATACTTGTAAAATCTAATAAATTAAATTAAAATTATGACTAATTTAGTTTTCTTCATAATGTTTGGTGTAGCAGACCTATTTTCCAAATCGAAGAAAGCAATTAACTTGATAAGTGGATAAAATTCAGAAAGAGAAGATGATTCAAAAGAGGAGCAGATGATTATATTC
>JAFIDM010012231.1:66882113-66910931 GCA_023159025.1 Thereuonema tuberculata
AAAACAAGAAATAAAAAAACACATTAAAAAGAAAAGAATAGAAAACCTGATGATCGCCATAATAGCGTGAAACAGCTGTTAGGGAATAGAGCCTGCACAAATAAACACTAGGTCCTCTTTTAATGTGTTTATTATTTTTCAGGCAATTAATTTGATGCCTACAGAAAAACCATTTGCGGCCAGCGGAGTCTGGTCCATGGTTTTCTATTCTTTTCTTTTTAATGTGTTTTTTTATTTGTTGTTTTTATGTTTGGAGGTTCCACTCTTGCTCCCTCATTAACCAATATCCACCTCCGTAATGGGACCTAGGGGTTTTATGCTCTGCTTCCCTCTGATGATCGCCATAATAGCGTGAAACAGCTGTTAGGGAATAGAGCCTGCACAAATAACACTAGGTCCTATTTTAAAATTTTTAAACTTTCTTTTATCCTTTCGAATAATGTTTTGGAATATTTCTGGGCATTCTGAAAAGAAGACATCACAGATTTTTCAACTGTCTATTTTGCTCCAAATAAATAAGAAGATCTAAATACGGGCTAACCTATATTTAGACCTTCTTAAGTAGCCTATATTTACACCATTTGGTAAGAAATATTAAGATCGGTTCCCGCCATTACCACGTGATTCTATGCAATAAATACACTATCCTACAATAAGTTTATAATGCCAGTAATGTCATGTATTTTACAAATCAGCTTTTGATTGAATAGAATTTGATTAAGAAAATAGCAAAACGTACCTGTGAAATGTTTCAAGGTCATGAAATAGGTTGATTGACACTTTATCATCACACTACCTCTGAATAACTTGAGTTTAGGTGACCAACTGTCCACTCTTTTCTCTTTGCTACTCAGACACATTTTCACTTTACTTCCACTGCACGGCAGTATCTCCCACATCCGAATACTTCAACTAGCCCATATTTAGGCCCTAGCCTACATTCTCCTCTACATACAATCTAATTCCTAAATATTCGTAGACAATCTCACATTTAACTGTAGCGAACAAGTACAGTGTCTCAACTAAATACGCCCTTAATTAAAATTCCTTTTTAATAATAACAATTAAGAAAACGAAACTAGAACTTAGGAATTAATAATAAGTAGACTAGCAAATAATTATCACTTGCCGAAGTTCCTTGTAAATAATTGAAATTATTTTTTTCCTTTAAAATTTCAATGAATGCCTTTAAAGAATGACATCGAAGTTATGAGAAAATAAAGGTATATTTCTTTTCTTGTTATGTTTATTTTTATATCTTTGAATGAAGACACAATCTATACTTTATATGATAAAATTTAAATAAGCTTATATAATAATATCGCCTTAGGGCGAGTAGGACAGGCTTACTGTCATAACTAGTTCGATGGAGACATAACCGTTAACACAGTTTACCTTGCCTAATTCATTGTAGTCTAATTTTGTCGAATATTTGATTTAGGTAAAATATTCAAAGTATTTCATGAAGTCTTTCATAAAATGTTGATGATTATTTTAAAGTTTTAATACTAATTTCCAACCATAATCTGTAGCAAAACAAAAATTGATAAGTAAGGAATTATTCACATCTTCCACAAATAAACCAAAATCTTTTTAATTTTTTTTCAAAAATCTTCATTGGAATTTTTGTCGCTGAGTTGAAAGCGAACAAAGAAAATAATATAAGCTTTACGACAAGGTAATTATAACCGCAAATTTAATTAACGTAATGAGCCACATCGTTCTTAATCTAATTTTATTCATGAGAAAAATCCTTAAAATCCAAATTACAAATATTTAGGAAGTATTTGAACAAAACCTTTAAGTGGAAAACTTTTTGTAAGGGAAACCAGATCTAATTAAAAATGGATCTAAATGGAAATGGAAGCATTAGCACTGAATAAATAGAATATATTTGAGATTCCAATATTGAATGACATTGCATGAAGATCTAAACGGATGTTTCTTAGGTAATCGGATTTAAGTTTTCGCTTTCAGGGTGTTAAATTAGTTTTTTATACATCTCGTTCGCTAAATTATTTAGTTCTTCTTCGTTCCCACTGTATTCATCATCATATTCTGGTTATTGGGGAGTTTCGGCGGGTGATTACATTACCAGAGACACCGTCGTCCCTCGCAGGCATATGCCTCAATACTGGAATATGATCACTTTATTGGGTTCCGAGAAGAGGAGGAGCTTTCGGCAAATTGAATCATTTTACTAAGGATTGATAATGTCCCCGAGTGTGACTCCGGCAGGAAAAGAAAATGGACGGAAATATTGGTTTCTCGCCCAGATGGAAACGGATAATCAGATTGATCCCATTGTATGCACTCTAAAATAAGATAAAAGCATTCTTCATTCTAGTGTGGATGCAAAATCGGTGGATCGATGATATCGCTTTGCCCTCTGGAGCCACTGAGCAAAAGAAAAACCTTTCTGTCTCCCCCAAATAATTTAAAAATATGGGCTCTGGTTGGAGAAGTGGAAAGAAAGAAGAAATATAAACATCCTAAGACGAATCCAAGTGGAAAAGGGCAACTTGTAAATTCAGGAAATCCTAATGGTTTTAGCAATTAACTAACACTCTGATTATATCTTTATTGTTATAAATTCTATTCAGCACACAATGTTTTTAAAAGAGGTTTATAAAAACATTTAAAAAAATACTTAGAAGGCTTTCGAGTTCCTCTGCGGAACTCCTCTTCAACGCGCTGTGCAAAATTTTTTGTGCCCTGTTTTTTATTATATTTTTTAGTTAAGTTAATTTCGCACACGTTAAAAGTATTTTAAATTCTACTCAGTTGAAAAAAAAATGATTGGCTCATTTAATTCTGGAAATAACAATTACCTTATTTGGAAAGATAAAATTGCTTTTATTTTTTTTTTAGCTCATTAATTTTCTCAGAAAATATTTCAATAAGTTTATATACATTTCTATATAACGTACAGAACTTTGTAAAGAATAGCTGACGGAAGCATTCGCAAAAAAACCAACAACTTTATATTGCCTTTCATTTATAAAAATTAAAAGTGGTACCTTTGCTGTTTAAATTCCCATAAATAAACATTGCAAGCCCATAGACTTTTGACTTTCCTTTTTTAGGACAATTGTTTTAAGCATGAAAAGAAAAATCTGCTAGCGTTTACCTTTCTATTATTCCATCCCTGAATTTACTGTAATATAGTTCCTAAATCTATATTCTTCGTTTAGTCATGAGATACACAATATTCCTAAAATGTCTTCTTTAGTCACAACTACGATATTTAATTTCTTTAACAGAAAACTGAGGACAAGAAATCTGTTTCTTCTTTCACAACTGAATTCGTTACGATGTATTTTAAAAAATGTTTACAATATAACACGTACAAACAATACATAAATCATCCGTGTTTACAAAACAGAATGTACACAAAGCGCTTATTCTTTTAATTTTATTGCGATATAAATGAATATGCAACTTATTTATTGACAATTCAAATTCAATTGCTAATTTACTTCCACATGTATAAATCACACATAAACAGTCCATATTTACAGTACAGAATCTAAAAGATGATTACAATACATAAATTGCCCATTTACAATACTATATTATATCAATAAATATTATAAATATTATATCAATACTATATTACTTCAATAAATTTATAATGGGATGATTTCAGTATCTATATACATTTATCCTAACAGCGGTATGTGAGAAACTTTGCATTTTCACAGATTTCACAATACAGCAAATTTCAAAAAGATATAAGCATGATTTGGATGCTATAAGAACATTAATCTGATCAGAGCTTTGTTGGTCCACACTCTAATACAGTCTACTCACTCAGAAGTACAGTCAGCAATAAAAATGTCCAAGGCCGCGCAAGCGGGGGTGCCAGGGGTGCATAGCACCCGGGAGGGGGTGGCGGACAGTCTTGGGGGGTGGCGGACGGAAAATAATTAAATGTAGGAATACTAATGGAATGGAAATATATGCAAAATATGTAATTATATATATATATATATATATATATATTTTTGTTGTATTATGAAAAATATTAAATTTAGGCTAAAATAAATTTAGCTTATTAGGAGCGTCAACTTTTGCCTGGCACCCCGGCGCCAACATACCTGGCGCGGCCTTGAAAATGTCCGAGTTAACAAGCGACTCTATCTTTCAGCCTTTTGTCTCTATGGAAAGATGATGAAATAATATATATTTGTTAGAGGGACAGAAATAATTTTAAAGGAAGTCAGGCTACTTTTCTATCGGTTCCTGATGAAAACTGTTTTCTAAACACCTACGAACAAAATGTAACCTGTTTTTAACCGCATACTTTTTTATCATTATTGCTACATATTGTTTTAAATGTAGTAATCATTAAATATTCACATTCTCTGTGGACCGTCAGGTCTTTAGGTATCTGCTGCTATTCTATTGTTAAGCCATTGGACGAAAACACACATAAAATTTTACATGAATAAAAACCATAAGATCAGTGAAACCTATTTATTCGATATTTTGATGCAATTTTACACCATTAGATCACTAAAGTAATGAATAGTATTTCGTCATGTTTAAATTTATAAATAACTTAACTAGTAATACAAAACAATATATTGTTCAATTTCTACTTACGATAGTGTGAACTTTCACAATGTTTTGTAAATTAGCCACCGTTTCTTATTTTATATTGTATTCCAACCCAACGTAAAGTTTTCAATGTAAATTTAAAATTTATTGCTTAATTCTTCTTTAATTTCTTCATTTCTTCTTTCTGTAGTTATTTCCTAAAATAGTATTAATTTTTATATTAACTAGTCGCAAATCCGTCGCTTCGCTCCGGAAGCCTAGCATATGTAACGGAAAACAACTTTTAATTTATTAAAAAAAAAAAAACACACACACACACACACACACAAATTACATCAAATAAACTAAAACTAAAATTTTTTAATTTTTTTTTATTAATTTAAGTTTTGGTGTCTATAGTCTCTCAATCCACGACTGCTTTTAGAACTAGCGTGTGAATCATATATCTATGATATATTTTTATTTTTTATAGCGATTAGGATGTCGTGATCGTGGTCTAATGGCTAAGATGACTAACTTCATAGCAGAGGGTTGCATGTTCGATTCGCATAGCGAACTTGTAGAAATTATTTCTATTTTCACAAATTACAACAATTGAACCAGACAGACAGAGAAACTAAAGATTTTAGTAATATAGAAACACTTTTAAGTGGTTTTTGAGTTACACATAGTATTGGTTTTTAAGTTACAAATAGTGAGAAATAGTGACTTCTTTCTTTCTTGACTATCTTTTTTTTTTATTTCAATTGATACTTTACAGTGATTTTTGAATGATAAATAGGGATGGTTTTTGAGTAACAAATAGTGATTTTTGAGTATTCTACCTATTAGAAGTAGTGCTACTTTCTTTCTTGAAACTCTCTTTTTTTAATTACAATTGATACTTTTCAGTGGTTTTTGAGTTACAAATAGTGATGGTTTTTGAGGTACAAATAGTGATTTTTCAGTATTCTATCTAATAAAAATAGTGCTCTTTCTTTCTTGACTCTTTTTTTTTATTCAAACATCTCCCGTGTACATGTGCTTGTTTTTCAATATCACATTGAATTTAGTTGAGTAAGAATATTATATTTAAAATATTCCAACATTTCTGCAATTATAGTTCTAATTGTCAGTTTCGAATTAAAAATAAACAGACGGATCGGAAATAAATAAAAAATCTTGAGATTCAAAAAAAAAAAAAGTTGAATTCATTCATTATTGATTGGGGGAAGGGGAAGGACACATAAGTCAAAAAACAGCATAAAGTGAGATTAGTAGTCTACTTGGTCCAATGGATAAGACGTCTGATTTCGGATCAGATGGTTGTAGGTTCAATTCCTGTCGCGGACGTTTCATTGTAAAAATTATTTCTATTTTTCATTCGCTGAGGAAATTGCGCCGGACAGACAGACAGACAGACAGAAATAAAAGTTTTTAGTTATTTAGATTTTTAATTTTAAAAAGAACGTACCTAATGTAAAAAGAAGAATGTAATAAAGTCATTTAGAATTTTGTTTCATATTTCGATTACATTTACAACTTCGTGGTTAATAGCATATTGAAATTTTAATGAGGCAACGTAATTGTATGCCATTTATTACTTCTCTTTATTGCTGCTCTGGTAACAGAGACACCTAACAACATTAGTGATTCAAAAATATTTGGGATTATTTATTATTATTTCATTTTTCAAAACCTAAATGTCTTTATTGTTAATATATAGAATAATAATAATGATGATGTTATTTATTTATTTATATAGTAGCATATAAATGCAGCTCCGTATATTATCGTTAATAAAATTTCCCTATTAATGGATTCTGAAAAATAAATTTATGTTTATTTTTACCGTGAATATAATTATTTAAGTATTATTTGATCTTTCAAATAATGCACAATTTATAGCGATTAAATAAAAAAAATAAATTTAGTAATAAATTAAAAATAATTTAATAATTTAGAGTAAAATAATTTAAATACACAAAATATACGGCAACCAATTTAGTATAATAAGTTATTCTAGAAAATAATATTCTATAAATTATCTGATTAAATAATTAAATGAATAATATATATTACTAATAACGCAATAATAATAATAATAATAATGATCAGCAAAATCAACACCAAAATGGGAAATTAGACTGGAATTAAAGATAAAAAAATTACGCTCTGATGCAAGCAATTTGAAGAATATGAAAGAACAAAAATTGAAGAATGCAAAAATCAAAAAGGAATTAATAAAGAAATACTGGCTCAATACAAGAAAAGTTGATGAAGCACTAGAAATTGTAAAACAGCAGATAACAGCAACAGCCAGAAAAATAGAACGTTATGATGCACGAATTGTTCAATTTCGACAAAACCAGCTTTTTCAATTAGACCAAAGACGATTCTACCAAAGCATTAACTGCCTTAACCAGCCAAAATGTAAAAAACCTGATAAGAATGAAACAAATCAGTTTTGGAAAGATCTGTGGGAAAATGAAAAACATTTTAAGCAAAATGCTGGATGGATAAAAGACTTTGAAAATGATTTTTGTGAAAATCAAATGCAAGATCTTTTTATTACTACAGAAATGATTAAAAAGCGAGTAAAAAAAGTCAAAAACTGGACATCACCTGGAAATGACCAATTGCATGGCTTCTGGCTCAAATATCTGACTAGTCTACACCCGATCATAGCCAAGCAATTTAACGAAATTTTACAAAGTGGAAATATAAGTGAATGGTTAACAACTGGCAAAACTTATGTTATCCAGAAAGATCCAGCAAAAGGTGCGACACCTGGAAACTATAGGCCTATAACATGCTTGCCAACATTATTTAAATTGTTAACTGGTATCATTGGTGATAATATTCAAGACTTTTTGGAGGCAAATAATATCCTGCCTGTAGAACAGAAAGGAAATAAACGAAATAGCAGAGGTACAAAAGATCAACTTCTAATTGATAAAATGATACTAGAAAATTGCAAGAAACGAAAAACAAACTTACATATGGTCTGGATTGACTACAAAAAGGCATTTGATTCATTGCCTCACAACTGGATCATAAAGTGTTTGGAAACAATAGGAATTAGTAAAAACATTACAGTATTTGTTAAAAAAAACAATGAGGAAGTGGAAGACACAACTAATTGTTGGAAATGAAGAATATGGACTAGTTAACATCAAAAGGGGAATTTTTCAAGGTGATTCATTATCACCACTATTGTTCATCATTGCCATGATCCCCCTTTCTATGATTTTAAAGAAAACAAACCTTGGCTATCAAACTTCCAAAAATTCAACAAAAATTTCACACTTACTTTATATGGATGATTTGAAGCTTTATGGAAAATCGGACGCTGAAATCCAATCACTTGTTAACACTGTCCGCATCTTTAGCACTGATATCTCTATGGAATTTGGACTAGAAAAATGTGCAAGTGTGGCATTAAAAAGAGGAAAAATTTTGCACAGTGATGGAATTGAAATGCCAAATGGTCAAAATATTAGAAACAATAATGATAAAGCTTACAAATACCTTGGCATTTTGCAAATGGATAATATCAAGCATGGCCAAGTTAAGAATATCATCAGTAAAGAATACGTACAAAGGGTCCGAAAGCTATTAAAAGCAAAATTAAATGGTGGGAATACTATCAAGGCCATCAACACTTGGGCAATACCAGTTATAAGATACACTGCTGGTATCATCAACTGGACTCAAGCTGAATTGGACCTTTTGGACAGAAAAACAAGAAAATTAATGACAATTCATCATTCGTTGCATCCGCGAAGTGACATTGATAGATTATACCTACCCCGTCAAACTGGAGGTAGAGGATTACTGCAAGTTAAACAAACAGTAGAAGAAGAAAAACATGCAGTGGCAGATTATGTACAAAGCAGTCAAGAACAATTGCTTATTGCAGTTACAAAACAAAATTTACTAAAAGTAAATAAAACAAAACAAGATTATCGACAAAATGCAATTAAAACAAGGATAGAAAGCTGGCAAGATAAAAAATTACATGGCCAATTTCTTAAAAACATCAAAGGAAAAGTAGATATGGATAAGACCTGGTATTGGCTTACGAATGGAACATTAAAAAAAGAAACAGAGGGCTTAATTCTAGCTGCTCAAGAACAAGCTTTACGAACAAATGCAATTAAAGCAAAAGTTGAAAAATCGTCAACGGACTCAAAGTGCAGATTGTGCAAAGAATCTGATGAAACAGTGGATCATATTCTCAGCTCATGTAGAAAAATTGCACAGACGGACTATAAGACGCGGCATAATGCAGTTGCAAAGATGATTCACTGGAACATCTGCAAAAATTATCACATTGCAACAACAAACAACTGGTGGGAACATACAGTAAACAATGTGACTGAAAATGATATCGTGAAAATACTGTGGGATTTCAGAATTCAAACGGATAAGATCTTAGCACACAATACGCCAGATTTGACAGTGATAGAAAAGAAACAGATATGGCTAATTGATATAGCCATACCTGGTGATAGTAGAGTGGAAGAAAAAGAACTGGAAAAAATCACACGGTATCAAGACCTAAAAATCGAGGTTCCACGATTATGGCACAAGCCGGCAGTGGTGGTTCCAGTGGTTATCGGCACACTGGGTGCTATACCAAAAAACCTTGGTAAGCACTTACAAGATCTAAATATTGATAAAATCTCCATCGGTCAACTTCGGTCAGGCTGACACACACCTCACACCCCTGAACCTCGAAAACTCTTCTCCAACACTCACCACCCCTGACACCCACACTCAGCAGCTGCGTGAATCATGGGCTCGTAAAGAACTCCATGGCAGACATCACCACGAACTCAGCCAGCCTCATGTCGACATGGAAGCGTCGAACAGATGGCTGACGAGTGGTGAGCTGTTTGGGGAGACCGAAGGGTTCATGATCACGATACAGGACCAAGTCATCCCCACACGCAACTACAAGAAACACATTTTATATGACGCAAACACATGACGACAGATGCAGGAAATGCCACACTACGCATGAGACGATCGACCACATAATATCAGGCTGTCCCCTTCTCTCCCAAACAGACTACCTCCACCGACATAATCAGGTAGCGTCGATCGTTCATCAACAGCTAGCACACAAATACTGACTTATTCAGAACATGGTCCCATACTACTAGTACACATCACAAAGCGTACTACAGTCACCCTCACACAAGCTGTACTGGGACCGCCCCATTCACACAGACAAAACTATACATCACAACAGACCTGACATCTTACTTGTTGATAAGGTCAACAAACAGACCTATCTCATTGATATTGCAGTGCCTATCAGCAGAACATGCAGAACATACCGATCTAGCACACGAGCTCCAGAAGCAGTGGAGGCAGGACTGAGTACGTGTTGTACCTATCGTCCTGTCCGCCACTGGTCTGGTGCCTTACACATTGCACCACAGCGTCAGCACTCTAGGACTTCATAAAAACACTTATGCACAACTCCAGAAGGCTGTGATACTCAACACAACACGCATAAATTAGGAAATTTATAGACACAACCACACATCTCTAACTATTCTTCCAAACTTTTTTTTTTTACACTTGGCAATATGTGCTTTGATCCTTGACCCGCAATATTATCTTTGCTGGGAAAACCCATGGTTTGAAGCTTTTTCGATATAATAATAATAATAATAATAATAATAATAATAATAACACGAGACTACAAGAAACACATTTTACACAATGCAAACACCCATGACACCATATGCAGGAAATGCCACGCATGAGACGATCGACCACATAATATCAGGCTGTTCCCTTCTCTCCCAAACATACACAATCAAGTAGCGTCGATCGTTCATTACCAGTTCGCGCACAAACACTCACTTATTAAGGACACGGTCCCGCACTACAAGTACACACTATAAAGCGTTTTAGAGTCATCCTCATATAAGCTGTACTGGGAACATCCTATTCACACAGACAAAACCATACATCACAACAGACCTGACATCACACTTCTTGATAAGGAAACATGCAGAAAACTCACTTGCAGACAAGATCAGTAAATATACCGATCTAGCACAAGAGCTCCAGAAGCAGTGGAGGCAGGATCGAGTACGTGTTGTACCCATTGTCCTGTCCGCCATTGGTCTGGTGCCTCACACATTGCACCACAGCCTCAGCACACTAGGAATTCACAAAAACACTTATGCACAACTCCAAAAGGCTGTGGTACACAACACAACACGCATAGTTATAAATTTTTTGGACATAACCACATATCCCTAACCATTCTTGCACATTTCTTTACACTTGGCAATATGTGCTTTGATCCTCGACCCGCCATGTTGATAGGGAAAACCAAGGTTTGCTGGGGAAACCCAACGTTTGAATCTTTTACGTAATGATAATAATAATAATGAAGGATGCTTAATATAGTTCCCTTACTGAGGAAAAAAAACGAGTGTTGAAAAGATGGTAACTGTATAGTATTAGGCAAAGCAAACAGTAGTGAAAGACAGAAATCTGGAACAGAAAATATAATTAAACATCAGTTTTATAGTACAGGACTACCCTAACTTAGCATTATGCATCCAAGATGTACATATCTTGGAACAAGATGTTCTAAATGTTCGCCGTTACGACAGACGCAAATGTCCTTGAGATGACACGAGGAGAAAAGTTTTCATAATGGAACTGTCTTGCACGCCACAGCTGTATGACAGGTAAGCATCTATTCCAACAGAAGGCCTTGATTCTCACTTTTTGTTACGGATTGTGGCGGTCCCGTGCACCCTTTACGCTGTGTCAGCACACTACCTGCCCGTTGGAATGTTTGGATGACGCCAAAAATCACACTATCACTTGGGGCGTGTTTCTGAAACTTAAGCGTCTTTTCGTCCTAGACCGTATGATCTGTTTTAATATTCGACTTAAAATATCGTTCAAAAATACAATTATATTTTCAAAGAAGCAGGAGAAGAAATGGAAGAAATTCTGGTTACTTTTTTCTGCTAATATAGACTAAAAATGTGCATCTTATTCACAGAAAATTATTGCTGATTCAAATCCTAAAACCAGTTACTACATACTTTATATTCAAAAATGACATTAGGACATGCCCTATTATCGCGTGGGGATGTGGAATTATTCACTACTATTCGTTTTGCCCAACATGTAATAAAATACATTAAATTGAACTATTTCTTAATTTGAAATAGTGTATTTATAAAATTATTAAATAACCGATAATTGTTTCATACCAATCTGATTAATATTTGGTAGGATTCTTATTTCTTTATTTCTAAACAAAAATTATCAAAAGAAAAACAAAGTCTAACCAAATCATCGTTGCTGAGTAAAAATTTCATTAATTTTCCAAATATAGAAGTAATGTAGAATAACGGGATTTATTTTTATAAACCATCTATCGGCGTATGCCTAGTCTTATGGTTAATCATTAACTATTATGTCATTAAGTTGATGTTAATCTAGATCCGGTTAGATTCTTATAGCTAAAGCATAGGATCAGTATCGCGACCATTAAAGATCTATGGTGCTATCTTATCCCGCCACTAGTCCGGGTTTTGAATAAACGTAATTAAAGTTGAATAAACGTAATTAAATAGAGACTAAAATGACTTCAAATAAGGTTTCCAGAAAAGACGAAATCTAATAGACGAAAATATTGCAAGTGGCTCACATAAGAAGATTAAATATGCCTTACTGCAGCTATTGCGAAAAGGTTCATCAATTTACAATATCCTTTTCTTAGTTCTGCAAACCTTTCAACTGACTTCAACTTAAGTTTATGTAGATTCAAAGATCTACTGTTAGCAGAACCTTTGATGAACCTATCTAAGTCCTTGATAGACTTCAATAATCATGGGTGTTTGGGATACATTAAATCCTTAAGTAAATGCTTCACGAATGCAAAAGATATCTCAAAACTTGGTTCAGTCTCTCTAAAAAAAACCTATCAGATTCCACTTAGGCCAAACTCTGCTATTTTATTGGCTTCGACTCCTCTATGTCCTGACACGAACATAAGCTTTACCCTACTGTGAGTCAGTTAATATCAAGAGATTTTAAGCATTTCCAGACTAATTTTGAGTCAATATCTTGGAATCACTAGACCGTTAGAAAGAATAATAATGTTCCTGTTAAAACAGCTCTTACTGTTTCACATACATTTGCCATAATCGTAAAGACTTCGCCTCAAACATAGTAGCATGTGAAGAGAGTCGTTTTATTGTCACAGAATCCAGCTGCAGCACTGACACGAGCTCTGGATCTATCCGTAAAGCAGACAAATCATTCAGTAGCATCAATGATTAGATCATGCCATTTACTACCCCAAGATTGAAAGTAGATAATGTCCTGTGACAATATAACTACTAGCAAAGAGTACAGAAGCCAAGAAAACTTGAATGCAAAAAAAAAAAAAAATCTATCGAAAATACAAAAGGCGTGATTTTACCACAGAAGGAAATTTAATAAATAATTAACAACCGAATTTTAAGAGAAGAATTAAGGCGATTCTTATTGAGGGGAAATTATCGATTATATAAAAGCAGTAGCTCGCTTATGAAAATTATCGATTCCATCGAAATTCGATTATCGAAAAAGAAGAGTTAAAAAAAAACATCGTCCACGAATAGCCAGAACTCTAAGCTTGCCGACTATACTTTGGTATTAGTAATTTTCGTAAGCTTATGAAGGGATTGAAGAAAAGATAAGGAAATGAATAAATAAAAGCTATCTTTCAAATTTAAAAAAAAATGAATAATGTGCAGTAAAATCTTTCAGAGTATTTAAACTAAAATATGAAACATAAATTTCACATTTAATTAATGATTTAAGTAAATTATAAAATTAACGAGTGTAACTTAGAAACGTCACGAATGCAATAATTAAAATTCGAATTCTAGTCCATAACTCTTGTAAATTGAATTGATGAATTTCCAATCCTTTTTTTATACTGCATTTACAAAGACCTTACGATAAAATGAAGATATTCGAAGAATGAAAACTTCGAAATTTTAATTTGAACTTATTTAAGAAATGAAGCGCAGAGTAAGTTCATGAGTAGTAACTTTGGTAATACGTGTATTGTTTTGCTGTTCATGCATCTAACATTTTTAATTTTGTAAAACAATTTTTTCAGTTTTTTACAAAGACATTGTGAAGAAGACATTATTATGAAAATTGATGCGGGGAAAAAATAGGGCGTCAGATATTATTATTTTTAAACTTCTGTTGACCGACGAATGGCAGATAATATAGAAAAATTCATAAAAATTGTGATGAATTTCTTATTAAAGACAGGATCCTTGTCTTCTGAAAAACTTAGTTTCATAACGATAGGATCAGTATCCTTCACTTCGAGTCGCACATCACTTCTGCTGAAGAATATTTCATGTCCATCTTGAACCTAGACTTTTTTTTTCCTTATGAAGTACGTACAAGAGAAATTGCTATTTTGTAGTCTCTATGATAGTGAAGAGTAAAGATGATCTCAAGAACGTCTTCATTTGTTAAAGTAATTCGGACTCAAAAGCTGTAATATATTTTTCAAATACAAATTTTTATTTATTTATTTATTTATTTATTTATTTATTTATTAATTTATTTATTATATATTTTCTGCGAAATAATTTTTCTTTGTTATTATTCAGCCTACTACCCTGCACTCGTCAATAGCTAAAAAATACTAATAAAAACGCAACGTACGTTTCGGAATATCAAATCAGTATTCCTTTTTCAAGCTAAAAAACCCCTACCTTTTAAAAACCTTGTCGTCCCTTACTTGGAGTCGCTATTGAATGAAAACCGGCTGTGGCCTCTTTATAGAATGCGGTCACACTTCCCCTGGTGGGTGTTATTGTAATCACGTTCGGAAGTAGCCGTCTGCTGTAAAAAGTCGAAGCGCTGTAATCAAAACAACCTAAAGTCCAATATATTTTTTGTTGATAGGTCTTGATTATAGCTGCCTAGTGCTCGGATCATTCCGGATTCATAGAACTCCCTCAGATATCTGGACTTCCTTATTCCTAAAATTTCAACTTTAGTGGTATCGAGGGAGTGTCCAGTGCGTTAACAATGTAAAACAGTGCCATACACGCGGTTTCCCTCTTTTACCGCGTTCACGTGTTCCTTAACGTGGGTACCGAGCTCCCGTTTGGAATTGCCTACATATATACAGCTCTTTTTCCCGTTATGATCTGGTTGACATCTAATCCCGTAGATAGTGCCTTTAGTTTTAGACCTGTCATCATTGGATAGAGGATCTAATTTTCTATTCAAAAAATTCCCAATGGTATTGGTGGGCTTGCATGCTATCCCAATCCCGGCTGCGGCCAGGGATGGCTTTATGGCTTCAATCAACCTTTCATCATATTTAAGGGATACAAAACTGCTAAAGGTTTTATTTTATTATTTCTACCTGCATTATTAAATGGAAGGAGCTGTGTTTTACCGAATTTTTTGCTTAATTTTTTACTTAAATTCAATAACGACTCCCAGTAAGGGACGACAGGGTTTTTAAAAGGTAGGGGTTTTTAGCTTGAAAAAGGAACACTGATTTGAGATTCCGAAACGTACGTTGCGGTTTTATTAGTATTTTTTAGCTATTGACGAGTGCCAGGGTAAATAATAATATTTACTGAATAATATTGTATTCAAGGCACGTTAAAACTTTTTTATTAATTTTTCTTCGATTTCAAATCGTAATAGGAGTCGGATAGCTGAGTGGTTTAGGAGCTGAACTGAGGACTGGAGGAGCCAGCTGAATATCCGTGGGTTGGTAGGGAATTTTTCCACCGTTAATTCCCCTCCTGACGGACCACAGGTTTCACCCTCTTTCAAAAGATACTGGGTTTCTTACTCGGAGGGTTAAACGTGGGCGGATGTCAGGCTGATCATTTGACCTCAATTAGTCGTGTTGGTCGAGAAGCATTTGAAATCGAAACTTCCCACACAACTATGTCTGCATGGTCTGCAGTGGAACACCTCTACCTATTTTGTAATCTTTTCGATGTATTTCAGATACGCTTCAAATCAAATCGTCCAATTTGTTTACCACATTCTTGTCTAATTTTATCTCTAAGAATCGGTTTCAGATTACATAGAAATTTGTATAACTAGTAATTGATTAATTACTTCTTCGTTATAATTTCACTCATACAAGGATAATGTGTAATGTTCTACAATTTGATCATTTGGAACTGTAATGTTTTATTTCAAATTCATCATGGAAGATTTGATTTTGCTAGGAAATGTAGGGGCGAGTGTTTCTCCGTAATTCACTTTTCTTTCTCGCCAGAGGCGTGCCCAGGAATTTGGAATGGAGGAGGGAGAGTTATATTTGGCTGAATTGCTATGACAATCACGTCTTAGCTATTCAACCAAATATAAAGGTTGTGTTCTTTTTTTAAATGAAGGGGAGAGGTTTGCAATAAAAGATACAGGCTTTCAACCAAAAAAAAAAAAGCCCAAATTGAAAGATTTCTTCTGTTACCAGATGCAATGGAAAGGGTCTAATCCCATCTTATTCGGCATTCCAACATATCTCACAATATATAACTAAAAACAGCCTCGATTACCAGTGTAAAAGAAAAGCGCTGATAATGGTCAAGCAGCTAAACTGTTTCTGATAAAAGGATAAAAATATTGATTTATCAAAAAATGTATACAACGGTAAAAATTTGGCCCACTATCTCATAAGGTTCTTCTAATGCTCGTGCTACAATTCATGTGAGAATTAGAACAGGTGATGTTAGGCTTCAAAATGAAATTTGAGTGAGAGGATAGTGAACAATACTTTTAAATGTATTTGTTTGTGAAAATGACAAAAATAAAAGAAAACTTATAAGATATTAAATAGTCTTAAAGAATTCTTTTTAAACATATGACTCTGCTGTACGTGTGAAATTTAAATTAATATTTTCTTATTTCTGTCGATGAGTTTTTCCCATTGAATTTTTAATTATTTGCTTTTTTTTTAATAAAAATGATCTGCTTAAATATTTGTAATAATCCATCCAAAGTCTACTGTATCGGACAGCGATTGGTTTAGTTACGATTCCTTCAGTTATCACAAGGAAAAAGGATTCAATGAAAGTCTTTCATTCATAGAAAGCAGCTTTTATTCCTTCTTTTTTTTAGTTGTTTAATGAATGAATGACTACATAATGGTATTAAGAAAGAAATACGAACCTTTGAATAATGAATGCTGCTTTATTGATTTTATTGAGATCAGATTAACGAAATCGGAGGAATCTGATATCAAATAGACAGATGATTCTTGAATAACAAAACTAGACTGCGCGTCTACTGAAATCAAGGACCTAAGTTTATATTTCAAATAAGGAAGAGAGATACTTTCTTACTATTGTCTATATGAGCTTAAAGAAATATATTTTTGATCTCCTTTCGGAAAGCAGAAGTAACTGGAAATATAATCTTAACTATTCAGTGATAGTTATTCATTTTAGCACTTCAGTAAGTTCGAAGCATGATATCATTTCTAAATAATAAAAATTTAAAAAAAAATTCACTTTGCAAAAAGATGGTACATAATGATTTTAAACTACATATTCAATCGATTTTTTTATCAAAAAATGCCAAGCAATATATAAGTCTATTTGCTCTCTTAAGTAAGTCTATATAATTTTTTTTCTACCAAATCTTAAGAAATTTATTGAATGATTAAGGCAAATGGTTGAAGGATACATTACGCTGCTGTGATGAACTTTTTTGAATAAACAATGATAATGTTTGAAATAAAATTAGATTGATAAAATAACATTTGAATTTTCTTTGAATTTTAAGAATATTGACATACAGGGTGTCTATAATTAAAGTTCACTTATTCCACGAACTCTATAGCAAAAACTACTTATCGAATGGCACCAAATTTGCATTATGTCGTAATGACATGGGAAGGACATTCATTGAAAAAAAAAATTAGTTTCAAAAATCACCACTAGGGGACGTTTGTAGGCGTGTATGCTGACCATGACATGAAGTATAGCGCTGATAAGGGAACAACCACGTCACAACATGTTCAATATGTTGACCACCATTATCTGCTACCATCGGAAATCGCAGAATCGCATGTTCAACTGTTGAATGAAAGGTGTCGCTCGAAATATTGAGCACGTGACGTGATATGCTAGCTCTAAGATCTGCCAAGGTTGCTACGCTGTCACGATAATCCAGATCTGTAAGATACCCCACAGCCAAAAAGTCGCATTGGGTGAGATCCGGTGAGCATGCGAGCCACGCAGTACTGAAATGATGCGGTCATCAGTGACATGATTGAGCAGCACCTGTTTAACACAATTGAGACGATATAAGGAGGGGCACCATCATACATGAACACTGTTGAATTAATGCACTGACGTTGTTGGAATGCTGGAATCACTGAAGTGGCTAGTAATGATGCATATCAATTGCCAGTAACGGAACATGGAGTAGAACCTTTGCGCCCACGCTCTACTAAGAAAAACGGTCCAACAATGAATGTTGACGTAAACTCACCCCAAACTGTCACTTTTGGGAATGTAAAGGAATTTCCTGACATGCATTGGGATTTTCTCTCGCCCAAATACGACAATTATGCATATTAACTGCAACATGCAGATGGAAATGTGATTCGTCCGTCCAGAGAATGTTCCAGGGCCATTCCGGATCGACCTCGATCCGATCTAAGAACTGTTACGCGAAGGTCTCTCGTTGATGTGGATCAGGAGGCAGCAGTTGATGAACATAAGAAATTTTGTAAGGATAGTAGCGCATAGTATTCCGAACAATTCTGTGGACTGTGGCAAGTGGTTGGCCCAACGAATGTGCAATGCTTCGAACACTGGTGCTGGCCCTAACTTTTGACATCTCGACCTCTTCCACTTTAATCGCTACGTTGTCAATCACCAGCAACAGGCTTTCGTCCTCTTCCAGCTTTCACATTCAAATACTCTTGTTTCTTCAAATTTGAGGATCGTTTTTCATAACCCATTCTCAGTCATTGGACCTCGTCGAAGACCTTTTAAGGAACTAAATTTTCCGCAAAGTTTCTGGTGTAGATTTCCCGTTTTAGTAAAACAATTTCACAAGTAAACGCACGTTCTCGTAAACAAATGTTACTTTGAGTTGAAAACAAAATGTGAATGAAAACGCGTGAGAAGCTGTTGTTTAAATATTGATATGAGGGATGACATGTTAACAGAAATTTGCATTTCTGATACCATATACGCCTACAAACTCCTCCCTGGTAGTGATCATTGAAACTCATTTTTTTTTCAATTAATGTCCTATCCATGGCGTCATTACGACTTACTGCAAATTTGGTGTCATTCCGATAAGTAGTTTTTGCTGTTGAGTGCATGGATTAAGTGAACTTTAATTACTGACACACTGTAATACATTATTTTATCTATAATGTAGTATATATTACATCTATATTTATGTCATCAATATTTGGGATTCGTAAGATAAGCGATTTTTCAAAAAAATAAACAATTTTAAAAAGTTATTATAAGAAGAATTTTCTTTAAAATTCTTAATTTAGAGATTAAAGGAATTATTTATTGCTGAAGACAAATGAACCAAGATACGTTCGAAACGATTTAGAAAACGAGAGAAAATCTTCATGTCTATTATACCCTGGTTTCACGGAACGACTTAAAACGAGATTTCTCGCACTTTCTCGTTTCTGAGAACCACGTGACCAGCCAGACCGGAAGTCGATAGCCCTGTCCGAGTTTTGACAAGTCGGTCTATCGAGAAAAGTCGTTTCCAACATGGCAGCCATCGCATCGTTCCCACCACGCCTCAACGACAACAACATACAGAATGGAGTGAAGGTGAAACTATAATTTTACTGAAAATGTGTCGAGAAAATATTGATGATCTGAGGCGAATGAAGCGAAATCGTCGAATTTATGAAAAAATGAAGATAGAATTAAATAAATCGTACAAGATAGAGAAAACCTGCGAGAAAATCAAGAACAAAATTGATAATTTAATATGAAATTAAAAATTGATATTTTCGAGCCTCTGGAGCTGCAATATCATAAACATAAACATAAAAACAAACGTTTATTTTTGCCCTTGCTGCGAAACAATAATTTTGCTGGCTGGCGCCATTTTGGTTTAGCACAGTCCCAGGATGCATTGCAAGACAACTCGATCCCAGGATACATTGCAAAAAACTGGTTTTTCTTCTTCTCTCGTGAATTCACTCAAGATACGATTACTCGTTTCGGATGCGTCACAAACATACGTCACAGGACTGAACGAGTTTTCTAAATCGACTATTTTTCCCGTGAAACCAGGGTATTAGCATCCTGAGAACCCTTATAGTTTCTTTATAGTCTTTCAAAAGAGTAATATTGATTCTTTCACATGAGTTTTCTTTCGCTTTCAAATATTTATTAATTTAGTTTCTATTAATGAGTTAACAGCATTACTTTATTATTGAATATTTATGTTTTGTAAATGTGGGAAGGCAACTTTCTTTTGTTATATTTCACAATTATATTAGATAATTGTCTGTAAACATTAAGTCATTTTATTAGTGACTGTATTTATGTTTCTTTCGAAGCTTTGCAAAGCTGTAAATTAAGCTTTCTGGATAAGGAATTCCACCTTTCCACAGAGATCTATAAATTATTAATGACAAATTATGATAAGGGAAAGAAAAAAGAATAAGTTGTTTCCACGAAGAATAATCCTTTAAAAGCTTTTTGACAGTGATTAAAACAATTCACAGACACCTGCAAGAATGATAAAATGCTACTGATATCGAGGAATTTATGATTTTATTTCCTTACATAAAAGATATTTCTGCTTAACGCTGTTAATTAGTTCCAGAGCGCTAAGCGAATCACAACTAAGAGAGACGTCTAAGAATCGCAACTAAAACATTCCGATATATTGTGATTCGAGTCAATATATTTATTATTATTATATTTATTTATTAGTTATCTGATATTTGTATAATATGCTTGAATTAAATTAATATTATGCATGTAAGTTAAACCTATAGTATCTATTTTATTAAGATAACGACGCTTCTCAATTGAAGAACTTTTCCTGCCTTTGACTGAAGATCAATATTTAGCTTACATTACCGTTTACAAAAGAGTATCATTGAGAGGTAAAAGTCATAAACAAGAAGAACCTTATATAATTATTTTAACAACACAGACTAATTTTATTTTTGGAAATAAGGATTAAAAAGAACCGTAATTAGCAAATACTGTATATCGTAATATCCGTTATACAAATCTAAACATCTCGAATATCGAGAGATTGAATTCAATTTGTTTCTTTCAAAACTAGCAAATTCAAAATTCAAATTCAAACACTTGAGTCGCTGTTTGACATTGTGCAGTAGTAGCGCAATCTGGAAACTTCTGTAATCTTACGTTCCGTACATTTAACTTCACGTCAATTTTGCTACAGCATCTCAGGTAGGGTACGATAGGGTAAGATGGCGAACTTAAGCTTCAGAGATTGTCCCTCGGCTTAGTAAGTGGTTTAAAAACCCGAAATTTTAAAGGACACTTCTTGTAACCTTTATGCTCAATAAAAAAATAGGAAACGCTGTTTTATCCTCTCGAATTATGAAATATATTTCACCAAAAAATAAGGAGTAATTTTCGTCATCTTACCGCATCGAAGGGTGGTGGATAAGATGACGAACAGACAAAAGTAATACATTAAGATAGAAACATTTTATTTTAAAAATGCAGAGAAACAATTTCACTTACTGACGTGTGGTATGAATTAGAAAAGTCAAAGATGAAACAGTTAAATTACAATAACAGATTGCTCGTAATGAAACAAAACTTTGAACAATTATATATAACAAAAATTTAGGAGAACGTTAGTGTTGGCTCTGGCACGTTATATTTCTTTGCTGCAGCATTTACACTTGAGGTTTTATCTTTTACTTCAGCAATAGCTGCATTCATTATCTCCTTATCCCACTTACCCCTGTCACTTTTAAACTTCTCATCATCTTAGCCACCCTGCCATTCGTCATCTTACCACACGCCGCCAATTTGGTTTAGAACTGAGAATCATTACCGTAGCTTATCATAAACAACCTACATCACACATGGTTCTTTACATTATGAGTTGTATTTTGAGAATATTTTATGAAAGAGCAAAAACAACTTAACGTAGTCGAGTAATTCCTTACGCAGTGAAGTCCAAAAATTACAAACGCACGGGAAACAAACATATCTTAGTCGCTACTGCTCGCAAAACAATCTTGTCCGACATCGTTTGCAGTGAACTACGTTATTTAATCACCTCTTAGTGCAGATTAGAAAGAAGTAGAGTTTTGATCGAAGTTTGTGCTACAAAGAAGTGAAGTGCAAAGCCTACGCCTTAAATGTGATATCTGTCCATTTATATACGAGCGTCTTTTCACAAATAATGAACATGATCGCAGGACTGCATAGTGTATAATGCAATCCCAATGAAAGCTACGTCATTTTTAGGCGAAAATTTCAGGAAGCAGCAAAGGTTTCGTTACTACTCTGGTGTACGCAGTTTGGACGAATTTTAGAAATGGCGTCAGCAGGCACCTCGAGTACTGTCACGATTGAAGATCAAAGATCGTACAATAAAATTGAAACTTTACGGGGCAAAAACTCTACAGAAATTCATAGTGCTTTGTGTTAAGTTTGTGATGAATAGACAGCGGCTGCTATTCCAGTTTCCCGTTGGGTTACTCGTTATCGTGAAGGACGTGTCAGCATCAACGATGACCCAGGCCGAAAACATTAACGGATGAACATTAACTCGAGCGACATGAGATGAAATTTCATACGCTTCCAGGATTTCACCAACATCAGTATTCGCTACTTTAAAAACGATTTACAGAAAAGAAAAATTTTGTGCCCAAAAGGTTCCTCACTGCTTGACTGCTGAACATAAACAGAAACGTCTGGATATTGCAACATTACTGGAAACAAAGATTTGACAATGAAGGTCAAGCATTCCTTTGCCGAATTGTTGCTACTGACAAAACGTGGGTTAGTGACTTTGAACCGGAATTGAAACCGCAATCAAAAGAGTGGAGAAGTCCATCCTCCCTGCGATCGAAAACTTCGACAAGCATAATCAAAGATAAAACAAGTGATGATCTTTACTTACCCCTGGTGGTGTCTATGTGAACTAGAAATTTTTTTCTCATGATTGCACTCCCCATGACCCATTAGACTACAATCCAAAGTTTGAGATCGATGATTGCACCTAATATTTATCAATTTATGGCACCGAGGCATCATCATGACATATAAGAGTTCCATTTGGAACCAGTGTGACAACAGCGTATTAGCGAGACTGGCTGCAAAACTTATGCAGAAAAAGGCGCATAAGACCTGACTTGCTGAGGGATGAGTCACTCCTTCTGCATGACAGTGCATGCCCGCACATCGGAACGGTTGTGACGAATTAACTGCGGTTGTGACGAAGTACTAGTGGGGAAGGATTACTTCATGCGCCATACAGTCCAGATATGAGTCCACCAGACTTCGACTTATTCCCGAAGTTTAATAAGCCCATGCGTGGATACCGTTTATCCTCCCTGGAAGAAGGCATTTTGCAACGGTGCCCTAGCTATCCGCGGACTTAACAAAAGTGGTAGCCTGTATGGAATAGCAAATGTTCTTAAACTTTGGGACGCGGTCTTAAAAAGGAGGGGGATTACATAGAAGGATTGTAAAGAGATACTGCCTAATTAAAAATATATGTGTCAGTAAAAGAATAGTGTGCATTATTTATGAGATGACCCTCGTATCTGAAGTTTAATAATACAGTTTTAAATATTTAGTTATTTGAGTCAGATGTTCTATTTATTTAATTGGGCTATCGATTAATTTCTTTAAACTTAATATGCTTTTGCAAAAGTATGAAGATCTACAAAATACATCCATTTTTTTTGGAGGGAGGATTTTTGTGCAGACCAGTTTAGGTGGTAAAGGACAAGTGGAAAATGGCGAAACTGCAAAAAGTTAGTTTTGCGGAAATCGATTAAATCGTTTAGCTCCTAAATGAATATTTGCATTTATTTAAAACTAGCCGGGTACCAAAAACTTCGCTCCGGAACCTTTGTGTATTTAGCGCTAAAAAACGCTTTATTTATTTAGCAAATTAATATCGAGATCGGAGAATATACGACTTCCCAGCCCTTTGAGGGCTTCTCCACACCCCAATCACTTGGAACTGTCCCGCTTAACTCAGATGTATTGCGGGTTGGCGCCGTAGAGTCCTGGTTTCGGTCACACACAATTCATGGTCATTTCTCCCCTCCCCCCCAAAAAAAAAATGGTTATTTTTATACTTTTTACATTGTCTTTAGTATGCAACCTACCACATGCCAAATTTCAAGTTTGTAGCATGTTGGGAAAATGCTGAACATTTTGAACAGATATACACACACAGACACATCCACAAATTTCTCTTTTGAATACCAGGTGTCTAAGAAGTAACGTGCCATAAGTTGATAAATATTAGGTGCAATCATCGATCTCAAACTTTGGATTGTAGTCTAATAGGTCATGGGGAGTGCAATCATGAGAAAAAAATTTCTAGTTCACATAGTCACCACCAGGGGACCTGTGGTGCTGCTGTCGGCTATCCAATGGAGTTCTTGAAAAGGCTAAAACACGATGACTCATGTCCTGGTTTTCAACAAGAGTACAGCAATGCCGTTTACACCTGTTGACCTCGCTTTACTCGTGAGACTTTATTACAGTTGCATTCGAATGATACTAAGACATTACGTGAATATAGGCGTATCACAGGCATCTGAAGGGGTCGAGGTCCACTATCGATAATAACATACGATATACCATATGGTTCATCTGTATCTTTATTGCGAAACCAAGTGTTTCCATTCCTGCAGCAGCATGTTGTCCAAATCATTAGGGATGGACTCTGCAATCGCATTCCACGTAATGTGTGCGGTGTAGCTCCATCTTGCAATGAAGACTATTATGTTTGGGACACCATGGTCTTCATGCAAGGTATAGCTACATCGCACACATCACGTGTTGCTAGGAATGCGATTGCAGAGATCATACCTAATGATCGTGTTATAAGCAAGCATTATCCTTATGCATGGCCATCACGATCCTCAAATCAATCCTTGGGACTTTTAGCTCTGAGTTATATCAAGGATAGGGTCTATCGAGGTAAAGTGCACACGCTTCAGGACTTGAAACGTAATAATGTGGGCGTCTGCACGATGAATTGCTCCGACATGTTATAGAGCACGGTATGCATCGAATGCAAACGATCTCTAAGAATGGAGGACATATTGAACATCTTCTGTGATCAACCGTTCTGTTCCACAATTCCGAATTCGAACGACCAACGCAAACTAGAAGATACTTCATAGCCGATATCAGTGCTACATGCCCTCTGGTGGCAACTATGTGAACTACAAACTTTTTTCTCATTATTGCACTCCCCAAGACCCCCAAGCCTACAATCCAAAGTTTGAGATCGATGCGCTTAATATTTATTAACTTATAGCGCTTCAAACACCTCACGTTATTTCTTGGTCACTTGATATAAAGATTAATATCACAATATGAAAAGGTTATTATTGTGAATACAAAGCTTTAAAATTAGTCACGCAGAGACCAACGAGCAAGTAATTATTTTTAATTGTTGATTGTGCCCTTTTTCCATAGAACAGTCCCTAAAAATCAATCGTAAATAAAATTTTTAGTTCAGATACAAAAAAAAAATTGTAACAAAAATCGTTCTGTTGCTGTATGTTTATTCCTGAGCCTTCTGAGCTTCTGACAGAATGTTTCAAGCAATTCTCTATCAGAATTGTTCAGAAATTTTAATAGAGATTCAACATCTATTACGTTGGATGGATGTATCATTACATGCTTAATAGGCTTACACTGAAGCTCATTTTCAATGATAACTCTTGATTTTAATAAATAAAAGTTCTGTATATTGGGATATATGTTGAACTTGTTGACATGGTTGATGCTGAAGTAGTTGATGGAGATGAATAACACAGAATAACATATTTTTGTTTGCTGAACTTGGCATTTTCATCTTTTGGAACAAAATCTGGCACTGTTATGTTTTTATTTAGGCCTCGAAATGCATCTGAAACTGAAATTACGCTTTGCAAGTTGGGAAAACTGTCTTCGAGTTTTGCTAAAAAGATCAGAAAGGAAACAGAAAACAGTATTCAGTTCATTCTCTGATTCAAATTCCAAAAAAAACAGGAATAACGAACTACTGTTTGTTATTATGACAACGAATATTAAATACATATAACCAGTACACTCTTTTACAAAACTGATTTGTTATATCAAGTGAAGGTATTTGCAAGTGGCACTAGAATGCTATATTTGCATCTCTAGCGCGAGAACAAACTGGTAAACCTCCCATCGTTCATTGCACATGTAGCCGACTAGCTGTATGCGGAAGAAGGTTGTAGCGTTCATTTAAGGTTTACTACCATCTGGTTGATGTCACTTACCTGAACCGCTCCTCGAAAGAAATGAGACCCTTAGAATTAGAGAGGCCTATCCGCCAACATTCCATTTTTTCCTTTTTCATCGTAGCATATATTATGAACTTTCCACTTTCCAGTTCATTCATGTGACTTTATTTAGTTCGTACGCCTCGGTAAAGAACGAAATTTCCATTGAAAAAGACGTGATGTTTAACCTTACGCACCACAGCGACATCTTGAGAAGTCTGCCAATAGGAGAGGCATACAAGCAGCGCACTGCGCTGAGAAGACTGTCTCTCTCTGTCAAGTACACGACATTTAAATTGTAAAGAATTACTGTGAATGATTACAAACCTTAATTTTTAGATACGTTGCCAAAAGTCCATGAAAATATTATTCAAATAAATAACGTAATATATTTGTCAATTTAAAATTATCTTTATTTCCGTCAGGTTCCTTCTGTGAAGGTTGTAGTGTTTATTGGAATGTTATTACTGTCTGATAACGGATGTTATTACTGACCCGCGACATGCTTGAGCATGTCATAAGAAGATTGATTGCTATTTGTCTCTTAGATACAGTAATGGTATTTATACAATACACTGTTTGTATTATCAATTAAGAAGACTAGAATTCCCACGTGGAGCATATGTTTCGCTGAACTATATTTATATTATTTAAGTTTATTTAGTATATTGATTATTCATATACTTACCAATGGCAAATAAAAATTGAGGCTTTAAGTTTGTATTAACATTTTATTGTCATTTAAGCTTTTTGGGAAGTCAATTCACTACCAATTTTAGAAGTGAATATTAACGTGCTTTGAACTTAAATGAAATTTTAATTTTGTCTTGTTTAAAAATGTTTCTGAATACTTTTAATTGAATGAGGTTATTACAGCATCAATTAAAAATTATAATTTAATGAAAGTGATTTTCTTACTAAGAGTTACCTTAATTTTGCTAAATTACTTATTGAGCTTAACTGAATTAATATGAAGCACAATCTTCACAATAAATACAAAGTAAATTGGAGAATAAAGTGAAGTAGCCTAGGGACATGTGATCAAGGAGTTGAGTCCATAATAGGTGACAGGAGGCCTTGGACCCAGCGAGAATGAATTCGGAAGATTCCATCATTGACAACAGCGGTGTGGAGGAACTGCAAAAGAATTATTATTGATAACTGTACATTTAACAACATATTATTTAGATCAAATAAAGAAAAAACTGTTTGAATATATTTTATTGCCAACAAATGTATCAACAGAGTTTATTATTTCCAAGGAAAAACTGTATTACATTTTCAAATGTTTTATTTATCAAGTGCAGAAATACCAAAGGAGTAAAACTTAAAAAAAAAACACCTAAATTTCGTTTTAATAATAGTTGTTTTTCTTTTAGGATCCTTTTTTTTATGGAGGATTATTAAAATTGATTGAGAATATTCATTAGATATAGAGTACTCGTATCATGAAAACATTCAAAGGATGTATAGATTTGAATTTTTTTTTTATTGCTCATTTCATTCGATTCCTGACATTAATTTTGCTGTAAGCTTCTGTTGACTAAATTCCCACTTGCTGATCAGCTTACAATAGATTTTCACCAACCAGAGATTATGGTTGACGTGTCTTCTGAGATCTGTTTCCTTCAACGTGATCGACAACTTGATTTATTCATTTGAGAAATTGCTGTGCGACGACAACGATTACCCATTCCGAAATGTAGAACGAAGGCATATTCATGCACATAAGACCAAACATTGTCACCTATCGATTCCACTGAGTCTATGTTTAAATCTTTCGCTCGAAGTGACATCAAATGCGTGAACTGCACTGGAGAGTAAAATCACAACATGTAACTGTCATCTTGATTTTTGATTATAGCCTCGAGTCGCAATAACAAATAAAATTGTGAAAGAGTGATTGAAAGTAGGAAAATCTTTCTTTGAAGAAATAATATTTAATTAAAATTAAAAAAAAAACGATGACTATTAATTTTAGGATTAAAATGCAAAATCTTGTAATTTATTCTTATCTTTGAATACAATTGGGAAATACCGAATATCTCGACTCAGAGAGAGAGATAGATAGAGAGATAGAGAGAGAGACAGAGAGAGAGAGAGAGAGAGAGAAAGCTTTTTCCTTCTTCATTTTCTTTTTTTAATTTAATTTGCCATTGCTATTCGTGGTTGTAATAAATAAAGAAGGTTGCTGCTCGTTTTGATTTTATTAAGGGCTTGAGTTCATGGATTTTACTTGATATTACTTAGATGGAAAGATGAAACGTAGATTGTGGAATCGGCAGATGACAATGTTTGGCCTTTGTTCTTTATTCAGAGTGACTAATAGTTGTCAAGGCACAGCAAATTCCCAAATGAATAAATGAAGTTGTCGATTCTCTTCGGGATGACAAACTAAGGGCGCGAATCCCTTCCTCTTTTGTTATTTGCATTGTGCCTTCATTTTTGCTATTTTCATTGAATCATCAGGCACGTAAAATCTCTTTTTCTTTAATAGATTCCTTTGCCTTCACAAATTCTAAAGATTTAAAATTCTGTTACATATTACATATTTTAGTTTTTAAATTTTAAAAGTCGGTTTTTTTTGTAAAAAAATGTAAAGTTTGTCTGCATTTTTTACAAAAAACCGACTTTTAAAAAAATATTTATAATTTCCTTTATGTAATAAGTAAAGCATTGACAAACAATATAGAAAACAGTAATGTTTATTAAAAATTATGAAAAAGAGGATACATTACAAA
>JAFIDM010012231.1:66910941-66945131 GCA_023159025.1 Thereuonema tuberculata
TCAGTTGCTTTGAATAAATTCAATAGATTTTTAATTGCAAAGTTGATGTGAAATCATCAAAGATTGTAAGATTTCACCAATTGCAGCGGCGAAGAAAAACGCCTGTACAAAGTAAAGGCATATTTCTCTTTCTTTTAGTACATTTTTATCTTATCTCAAAAAGACGCAGTATTGATCATTGTCATTATTGACAAATTGAAAACTTGACCTCAATAAAACCCTCAATAATTAATAATTGTTACTTACCTTAAAACATGCACAACTATGCAAGAAACTGAAAGTATTTGAAGGAAGGCCCCTGATAAATATAATACAGAATCATTTTTCGAGGAAAAAAAAAGATTTCATCATGTGAATAAGAAATGGCCTCTGTGAGCTATTTAAAGTGATGAACTTTATTTTTTTTTATAAAAAAGTTGATTTCGAGTTTCATGGTAGAGAATCACAGAAAGGCGGGAGACTTTGTGACAAATAGTTCCGAAATTTAGCCGATTTCATTCCACCCCATGTTCTTATTCATTTGATCACTCTAGTGTGCATTTTATTGTGGAGCTCAGTGTGGAGCCACTCTTTCCTGCATTGAAATCTTTTATTTATGAGTTTCGAAAACATCATCTTTGCACCGTTAACATAAGAGAACTATAATAATAAATATATTTCAAATCATCACAACTTTACTTTTAAATGTTGTCTAAATTAAAGTACTTCTTAAAAGAAATACTACTTCATTATATAAATTTCATTATATTTATTTGAAATTTAGGTCTTTACGAGTCTTCATCGTCCATTTTTCTTACATTTTCGCTTCATCAAATATAATTAAGGAGGAAAAATAAATAAAATGTCTGTTTTTCTATAAAAAAAAAAAAAAAAAAAAAAAAAAAAAAAAAAAAAAAAAAAAAAACTCATTGTAATTTGTCTTTGGGGATTGTAATGATAGAAGAGAAAGTTAGAATTTTACAATTGTATATTTAACCCTGTAAAATAACGTTACTCACCCATTAGCCCTCCATCCATAAGTAATTGTAGCATGAAAATTTCTCCTCATCTCTAATTAGCTAATTTCTTATTTCTTGAATACCTGCCCTCTCTCCACCCATTCTTCGATGTCAGGCTATTATTAACCTATAACTTCCGACCCAACTCTTCTCCTCCAGCTCCTTTTACTTCTGGCAGTAATCCACACAGACACAGCTGATTTGTCTGATGCTTGTAACGGACGTTTTGGAGACATATCAACACTTTGAGATTATTTCCTAATAAATCCGAGAAAGAAATCATTTCTAAATAATTGACCGAAAGTCGGCGAATAATTTGAAGACATTGTGAAGACCAAAGCAACCAAATGAAATATTGACCAAACATTTACTGCTGGTTCCATACAAACCTGAGGAGTACACAAGTCAGAGACTGGAAGAAGATCGGACTAGTTTCTTATGAAATTAAAAACAGTACGGAATATAGAAATTAAAAGACAAACTTTAATAATAAAAAATTAATATTTTTATAATTGTTATCTACGAATCCAGTCCTTATAATAGTAAGAACCTTCGTACTTTCCATGACATACCTTGGAGTCTAGTGAATGTCTGAAGGGAAGACAGAGAGGGGATGGGAAAATCCTCTTTCCTCACAATTTCAAAATTAATTTGTGAAGATTTTCAAATTATACAACTTTACGTGTCATTGGATTAGAACTTAGAATAATGACATTCTAACTTCGGAAAACACTACTGTAGCATCAGTGGATTTATAAAACTTCGCAAGTCATTAAAACTTAAATGATTTTTTACAAGGATTTTGGTGCAACATTGTTTTACTTTAGAACCCTCCATTTAATCTTCAAAATGAAGGATTTAATCCCTTTGACAATCGTTGCTGATCGTTCTCGACGTAGAACACGAGATTTCCATCCTTTCACTGTTTTCCTGTAATAAAAGTTCTGTTTTAACTCTTGCAACTTTTTCGTAGCAACTTCATTGATCAATTTGTTTTTCATTACCTAATGCGAGACAATTGCTTCAAGGATTTGTTTGGAAAATGAGCGAAACCTTTAAGTATAAAAAAAAGGGAATTATTTACGTTCATTTTTACGATGCAAACCCAATTATTTGTTACTTCATTGACTAGACTACTTTAAACACCCAATTAAAGGCTGAATGAAATGGATCCTCTCACTTAATGAGATGCACTTACTGATTACCATAAAGGATGAACTGTTACACTAATGAACAACAGATTCATTGGTTCGTTTGGTTCTTACATTGCGAATGAACTCTTTATTTGCAAGGCTTTTAGTAGACAATGTTAATTGCAAAGCTTTTGAGATATAAAACACTTCATATTTTTCAAATTGTTATTGATTGATTACAGCAATATATGAGGAAAGCATTTCTATATTTTTATCAATACTTGAATAAGTTTAATTTGTACAAACGGAGCTTTTATGAATTAAGTTTTATTGCTTTAACTTGAAAATTGATATTCATAAAAAGGAATTAAGTCAGAATGATATTATTGAGCTGACGCCCTATTTTCTCAAATTAATTAGAAATTACCTATATGACTAAATAAAAGATACCTAATTTTACCTATATGACATTCACTTTAATAAAACTAGCCTATTTTATGTTTAAGAAGAATAGCTAGAAAGATTTAATTTTCTTAGAATACGTTTTTCTTGAAGAAGGTTCTCTTATTCTGCTTTATTATCCAATTCTCACTATCTTTGCATTTGTTTGCTAGTGATCTTTTTTATTTATTATCATTATTATTACTGTGATTAACCTTAAGCGGTGAGATTGCCCCCGTCACGAATTCATAAATCTCATGAAAATGAAATATACAGTAGTTTATGGTCTCTTTTAGCGACTCCGTGATAGAAAAAAGTAAAGCGGACGCTTTTCATTCATTCTGTCCATCTATCCATCTTTCCAAATCCGTCTATCATCACCTCTACAGCCCAAACTACAAGTCGGATAGACACGAGTAACATCTTATTGAATCTCTTATGACTTACATAAGTCGGACAGATATGAGTTCAGATTCGAATCTTGGTTATGGCAATGCTTTCTTTTTTCCTTTTTAATATCATTTTGATTTTTTTTCTTAATTTCTTCTATTTTTTTTCTTAATTATATTTCACATTTTTTTAAATCATTATTTGTAGAAAATGAAACATGTATGGGTTCCTTATGGTTTCGTGTACAATAGGAAACCAGTTTGTGCCTTGTTTTTCCTAAAGTCTTGTATTTTTCCTTTGAAAATGTAAGACTAAATGTAAAACTAATTCTATCAGTAAAACCGACAATGACAATTTCATGATGAAGCTAATCTTCAAAAGGAATTAACTTTCAACAATAGTTACACATCTGCGGAATAAAGCAATGAGCTAAGACTTATGGACAGTCACAACTATCTACTTACTTAAAGGACAAATTTCACTAGATACGAAAATATCAATTATATTAAAAATTATTATCAATAAATTTGTATAAGCATTTATCATTAAAAAAGAGACAATTACTGTGCACGTTACATTAAAAATTGTATTGATGTTAAAAATACAAACAACAATTTAATCTATTGCACGTTATTGTCTACCATTATCAAATAATTCGTTTGATTTCTGGTCGTGTTTATAAATACTGAAGCATCAATTATAGTATTTCTCTTAATATTTTCTAATATTAAAGAATGTGCTTTTTTTTAAATATAACGAAACATGAATCACGTTCGGAAAGTAGTCTTCAAAATGAAAAAAAAATATAATTACTTATGGTATTTTCTGTCGATGTGTACGTCAATGAATGTCGTCTACTTGCTTTTGATGTGAGTCTCCAGGAAATCATGTTTATTACATCGTAAAAACAAACAAACAAACACATTTTTTGTATTTTTGAAGGAAAAAAAACTTTTTTTGATTGATTTAGTCAAATGCGAATGATATTCTTGTAATTTTCTAATAATAGAAATACAATAATTTACATTTTTACAGATTTACTACAAAACAAATGGACGAATTAATATTTTACAAATTAAGGGAATATATATATCATAATAATACTCCCTTAATGGTTCATCTTTAATTGTGAGAATAAAGACATAATGAGAGCAAGAGACAACAAACAAGATTTCAAATAAAAAATTCATGAAACTTGATAAGGAAGCGAAGTTTCCTGAAATCACAATTACATTTTTCCAATCGCCCACAACAACGGAAAGCGGAATTTGTTTTTCTTAACGGTACATTTCTTTTTGTTCATATATAAAGGGGAGCAGGCCAATCAGCGATCTGAATCCAGGAGAATGTAAACGGTAATAATAATAATAATTTATACACAGGTAATAATAATAATAATTTATACACAGGTAATAATAATAATAATATTTATATAAAATGTTGAGCAATATATATATAAATATAAATGCGTTCATCACAGATATATAAAAGTAATTATGTACCATTGTGATATATGTAATTAAATACCTGTGTAAATTAATTTTAAAATTTTGAATCAATTACTGTGTTTGTTGTTTATTTGCGTATAGTGAATACGTATAGATTAAAACTGAATAAAATACTTTGCATAAAGGCTGTTTGGAATAAAAGGATTTTGTAATAAAGGATCTAGAAACTGATGTGAGTCACAATTAAGAAATAATAAGGAAAGCAATAAATATTTACCTTAAAACAATTACCTGATGTTAAATATTAGGATAAACAGGTATTCGTTAGAATTATAAAAATTGTTATTTATAAATGATTCTTTTTAACCTAAAAATGTTAAAGTCACTAGCCAATTTGTGGGTGACATAAAACATATAAAATTTTATGTCATGGTCTAATGAGTCTATAAACATTTAAGCTTAAAAAAAAGAACAATTAAAATGAAACAGTGATAACTTGAGAACAACAAAGCATCAGTAGATTGTTTAATTTTGAACTGTGCTAAGAGGATTCTAGAAGAAAAAATATTTTGACGGAGCAAGTCGTTCAAGAAGCCAGAATGCCTCATGAAAATGTTATAGAGAACCTTGATAAAATATATCATGGTGACATCCAGCAGTAAGAGTGTACTCTAAAAAGGTAAGTGTATTTCTCGGGAGAGCGACAACTCGACTCATTACATGTGTGTGTGAAATGATGTTCATAATAAAAGTGGAAGTGTATGGGAAAACCTGATATATATTAAGGCTAAGAGAAATAAACTGAAAATGAATGAAACTTCCAAGCAGGTAAATATAGGACTAATAGAATTCATATTTCTTTTGAATAATTTAAGGTACATTCATTACTATTCTAATTGTTTTGATTAATTGTTATTTCATACACAAAAGACATCTCAGAAATTATAACTAATTACTGTATAAAAATAAAGACAGCGAGATAAAAAAAAATTGCATAATTTTGAAGAGCTAAAAGGAATCAACTTAATATCTTACTTTCATTATTAGCAGTTGAATATTAATACTTAATTAAAAAATATTCAATATTTTTCATAGATAAATGCATGCAGATAACACGAAAACATTCGGTATTTAGGAAACAAAATCAATGAGAAACAAAGAAAAATACTGAAGAATATTCTTTTATGTAAGAATACAATACAAAAATATTATTCTTACATAAAAATATTTGTAAAGAATATTTATTTATTAGAATTGTATTTCAATTCTAATATTTAAAATAAGTTATTTAATGTTCTTGTTTGGATATCTTTGATTCTGTTAATGTTTATGATTTAACTTTAGACAGTGATAGGCCCAATCAGAAACATTCGGGTTGTCATTGCGGAAAGCAGCCACGTATTCTTTCACCCGCTCCCTCAATTTCCTCTCCATGTTACCAAAATAGACCTCATCACATGTCCTACACTTTAGCTTATATATAACATTTGCAGTATCCATTAATTTATCTATTTCCTCTTCTTTTTTACATATTAAAGATCTTAAACTCTTATTTGCCACCCTCACAATCGAGATCTCGTTTGATTTACAAATCGTATTTATCTGTTTAGAAATTTTGACATTATATGGTACCCGGATGATGTTTTTGATTTCTACCACTGTCTAAAGTTAAATCGTAACCCTGATCCGATTGTTGAGATAATGTATAGAAATGTTTATGACAAGGACACCAGGTTTATCCTGGAGGCATCTGTTAATGTTTGTTTAATATTTCATTTAATATTTATTGTCTTTAAATATTTATAGTAAAAGCTTTACTTTTACTTTTTTGGTGTTGATATTGAATTTTCAGTTTCATGTTAAGCTATGTTCCTGTGTTGTATACAAATTATTTATTGAGTTCTAAGTTTACATGAACAAATGAGGACAAATCTAATATATAATGTATTTAGATTCAAAGATAAGTGATTTCACAGAGACAGAAGGAGGTTTCTTATTTATCTATTACTTCAGAGGGAGTTTTCTTCGCCATCAATAAATAAATACTTTTAAGATCATTTATTTGCCATGACATTGCTAGTGATTTATAATTGAAAGAAACTGTGATCATCATTTGCATTGGCGTGCGGTGACAATTTTCAGAGGGACCAGCTGTAAGCGGACTGTTTTGGCACTATTTAACAAATCTACACAGAAATCAAAAATTATAAAAATGTTAAAGAGAAGGTATTCTTTCTAATAAGAATGGAGATACGGATGTTTTTTTACCACAGAACCAGGAGCGTGTGAAAATGTTAAAGTGGCGAGAGGAACAGGAGTCTCGGAACTAGTCCTGTTGGACAGTCGATTGCTTGTTGCGGTTCACGGGAGAGGGAATAGAATGCCGGTTGGCCGAGTCCAACTCTACAGGCGCTGACGGGAGGGAACACTTAGGGGACTAGCCGAGTCCTACTAGTCCATTTATCGCACGTCACTGAAATTCAGAAAGTATAAATACACTAAATCTAATTGTCAATAAAAATGACCAAAATCAAATATATTTACGTGGGAAGCGCAGTGGTGCCTCAAAAGAAAAAAATGAACAACAAGCGTGAAATAGCTGTTCCAAATTGGTAAACAATTTGGTCTATGTCATTATTGTTTATCAAATTTATTTATTTTATATTTAAGCAAAAAAGCACCAATTAGACTCTCAACTCATTTGAAATACTTCGTTTAAAGTTTCCTGGTAACTTCCACATTATCTATGTCTATAAAGGAGGATGTTTGTAGCTTTGTTTGTTCGCTATACACTCCTAGATCCTTTGATCTATGTGGACCAAATTTTGCAGAATTATTCTTTAGGACCCTGCGGAAACAACGGGCTACCTTGGAACCTGGATACACCTCCCACAGAGGATGAAAAAGGGTGAAATCCTTGAAATAGCGCTAAATATGCACCTGGTGGTCACAATGAGAACTATACAAATATTGTTTGGTAACAATTGGAACTAAATCCATTCAGATAATTAAAAATCATATAAACTTTGATTAAATAAGGAATATATCTAAACTATAACACAAAGTTTCGGCAATTTTAGTTCCAATTGCCATTTTCAAGTTACAAGAAAACATACAGAACAGAAATAAATAAACAATCTAATTCAAAAAAGAGGTCGAATACATTATTGATGGGGGGAAGGGGAAGAAAGAATGAGTCAAGAAACTATATAAAATGAGTTACAATAATATTAATGATAACTAGGACATGGTGTGACATAATGAAATTAATACAATAAAATAGTCATTAAGAATATAGATAATAACTTTAATTAAATAATTAAAAATATTTAAATAAAAGTTTGAATTCACAAGTAAGGAAAATCATTATAATTTAAATAACATCGAATACATTGAAAAGGGTTCAAAATGGGATTAAAAAAGTATTTCAATAAAACCAAAACAAATAAAAATAGAATTAAAAAATTACAATTTTGTATTATATTGTTTTTTGACTTCTGTCTCCTTCCCCCACCAATAATGAATGTATTAACCTCTTTTTTGAATCTCAGATTGCTTATTTATTTCCGATCTGTCTGTCTACTTGTAACTTGAAAATGACAATTGGAACTAAAATTGCCGAAACATTGTGTTATATTTAAATATATTCCTTATTTAATCACAGTTTGTGTGATTTTTTTTTATTATCTGAATGAATTTTTACCTCTCACACTTTAAATTTATTAGACAATTGGAACTAAAATATTATTATCACTATAGAGCTACAAAGCAACATGATGGCGACAATGGGAACTACACAAATATTGTTGTGCAACAATTGGAACTAAAATATTGTAGTGCATAACAGCGCACGGATTAATCTGGTAGCGACAATTCGAACTAAAATATTGTTATATATAATAGCGACGGAGTTTTCGGGATACATATAGATTTGTAATGATCAGATGATTTTTTTACGAACTGAGGAAGATTTGAAGTGATATGGTTACGACGTTGCAAAAATTCCAATAACCTTGAACTGTAGGTGTACACGGAGGGCGGTGAGTGGATAGGCAAACGTGGTTGAAGGATACTTCTACGGGGTTTTCGGGTAGATATAGATTTGTAATGAGATCAGACCTTTTGAGCTATTTTTATTTTATTTTTTTGTACCGAAAAAAAAAGTTTCGGAGTGATCTCGCAATTGCAATTTCTTTATCATGCACATCAGGATATTTGGTTTTTTTTTTGGAACCCGAGCGAAGATCTGGTCTTTTTGCTAGTTATCTATAAAAGACTACAACTATAAAGGTAAAAAGATGGCTTCTTATTTCTACTGTTAGTTACTTTTCTCTGAAATGTCAACCGTTACAAAGACATCTTGAGTTTCGATTCAGAATATCATCAGTAAGTAACTATGATAAAATATCAGATCAGTCTGAATTTCTTGGATCTGAAATAACGATTTACATAATTGAATTCTGATTCTCTTTGGAAACGTGAACTGCGTCCATATCTTTTGATTAATCTTATTAAAACTAGCACATGTATCGAGCTTTGCCTAGATATTAGATTTGAAATTCATTCCGTGGGGTTTGACCAATTGTAGACTCACTTTTTTCAGACTGCTACGTTTGAAGATTTTGAGACTGTGTATTGTTAATTTTAATTTTTTGATTTAAGGTAAACCACTCCATTTATTTTTAACTTTCCGGATAATTTTAAATTTAAAACAGAAATGGTCAGCAAGAGTTGTGGGGTAGAATTTTTTGTTCCGCGGTTTGGTGCTCTGATGAAAAGATGTTTGCTTGCCCCAGAATGTGAGCATGCAGCATAGAGTTGACTATGAGAAAAATACGGACTTTTAACCTTCATGGACTTTCTCTGGGGCTTGTTTGTATAGTATATAGTAGATCGTTACGGGGTGGTACAGCGTTCGTAAGTAGGATGTAATTCCTCCGGTTCCCCATTTTGTATGGATTGTGTTAATGCTTGGCTACTTATTTTAGAAATTTGAATCTAGATTAAAAAAATATCAATACCCTACAGATATGACCTCGGAGCGACCTGGAGACCCTCTGTTAACAGCCCTTCAGAAGTGAAAATTGGAAATTCATCGAATTCGTATCTTTTTTTATTTTGACAAAGAACACTCAGAATGTAAAGTTTCGTGTTTCCACTAAAGCCGTTTCAGAGATATGTGTAATATTCAAGAAAGTTTGAATTGACTCCTTAGTCCGAATCTGGGTTTTCGTTGTTCATGCATGGGAAATTCCGTGCCAAACTTGATAAAGATTAAAAACATATCAATATTCTACAGATATGACCCCGGAAATGTGAGCATGCAATATACCCCTAAGGAAATTATACCCCTAAGGAAATTAGAAAATTAGAAGTTCATCAAATTCCTATCTTTTTAATTTGACAAAGAACACTAATGTCAAATTTCGTGTCTCCACCTCAAGCGGTTTCATTGATACGCATATCCTTCAAGAAAGTTTGCCTTCCTCCCCTATTTACTCTTAGACAGGATCATGGTTTTCGTTGTTTACGGAATATTCTGGGATGTAAAAAAACAAAAAATATAACAACAGTAATGAAAATTTACATTAGCTTTCGCCTTGTTTCAGTTATTTTTATTTAATTCAGCTCATTAAGTCCTAATTAATAAAAAAAAATCTATTTTTTTGTAAGTGGTTCCAAAAATTTCTATACACTTCTATACACTACACTTCTAATTTTTATATTTTTAATTTGATTGGATTTGGATATCGTACTAACGTTGTCGCTTGTTTGTAATTGTATGAAACCAAAGAATTAGACAGCCCTGGATAACTGGAAAAAGAAAGACACAAACCGAGGGAAATAAAAGAAACTTAATGACAGAACCCGCCATTCGAACCAGATCACCCTAGTTATTGTCCTCCAAATGAGAGATGGCCGGCGGAAGTTTGAACTGCGCAGCCCTTCCGGTAGCTGATCAATTATATTTTCCTGTCACAATGGACGATGGCGTCTGTTTTCACTGAGAAAGACATGTTGATAGCGCCAAATTAAAACTTCTCTCGACTATTTAGCGTTATTTCAATACCAGTTGCTAACAATAAGTATTTATATAAATAAATAAATATATTTTATTTATAAATACAATGCTCTTTTGCAAAGTAACAAGCGATTACCGTAATGGCGGCGTCCTGTCATAAAATCAGACGGAAGTGCCTGACCAGACTAATCGATCATACATGCGCAGATCGCACAAAAACAGGGCGGCCATCTCTCATTTGGAGGACAAAAGAGGATCACCACCTAAACAGCTTTACTTTCTCTGAACGGCTTCATATAAATCTAATGGAAAAGAAAATCATTTTACAACAAATAAGAATTTATATGAAGAAGAGAACTTTCGAGCACATTCAGATATTATTACTATTACGAAGAATTGTTTAAATAATTTAATTTTTCTTTATGTGGAAAATGAAATCTTGGATATTTAATATTAAAAGTTGCATATAAGGAAGAAAGTAGTCTTTCAAAAATAAAAGTGTAATAGAAGAATTTGTTTTTAATATTTTTCAATAACAAAGCGTGTTTAGCTTCTGTTACATCCATTTGTAAATAAAATATTCCGCTTTTAAGTTAAATTCTATTCTATTCTTCTTGCAAATATTTTAAAGAACTTGACGCATCCAAGTTTAGTTTTGACATTTATTGAAGTGTTGAAAGGCTTTCAATCAAGTGCGTTTATTTAAAATTTCAGTTATTTAATAAGGAAGGAAATCATTAGTTAGGTTAATTACACCTTTATTGAAATTGATGATTGATTAAATTTCAATAAATTTGAACGCTGATTATCCGAACATGACTGAATAATTAAGCTTCATTTAAATGGTGAAAAGATATCACTTTTTTAAAACATTAAATGATCCTATTAGATCTGAATCAGTGAATATCTGTTTTAATCTCGATCTTCTGCGGCTCAATTATTTGCAACCACCATTTTTAATAGTAGATAAATTATTTACAATGAAAACTTTTTATTGGTAATGCGAAGATGTGAAGGTAGTTTTCAGAAATTCTATCGGTTTCCTATACAAAACGCATAAAAATTTCATACGTAATAGTTTGGATGCATTTTCTTCAGTGAAATTCACAACTTTAAGCGCAAGAGTGGCATTAATATCATTTTTATTCCCTCATTAACATTGAAGACGCAGTTTATTTGCGTCCTGTTGCTCTTAATCCGTATTCGAAACTATAAAACCTTTGGGAGGAACAAATGAAACAAGACATTTTTGTAATTTATTTTATCGTTTTGAAAGGTTATCAACTTACGATTTTTAGTTTAAAAAAATTTCGCTTCAGCTTTTCTACGTAGTTTTCATTCGTTATGTACGGTATTTTACATTTAAACTCTTTCCATTCGACAAATCAATATAACTTCAAAAACTGCTTATCCTTACATATTTTAAAAATAACTCAATAGACTCACTGATAATACGCTAAAGTGGAAAAATCCCAGAAAAATCTTTGCTCCGAAAGCATTATAATAATCGCTGTTATTCTAAGAAGTGCCGTTGATGCAAGATACTGATGATACTGAAAAGTTTTGATACATCTATTGGTTTGGATCTAAGGACGTTAAAACAATCTATACTGTTGAACATTTTTATTTATTTATTCAACAAAGTAAATATTATTCCATACTTCTTCTTCAAATCTTTTCTACTGTAATGTGTACTATTAATCATCACATAGTGATGATTAATAGTACACATTAAAGTAAATATTAACAATACAAAATGAGAAACAAGAACAGCACAAGCTTAAACAAGTCGCCTTCCTAATTCGATTATCGGGAAAGAATCGGGAACGGCCGTTTCGTCCTACAGCGGACTCATCAGCCGTTCCCGATTCCTTCCTGATAATCGAATCAGGAAGACAATTTGTTTAAGCTTGTGGTATTCTTGTTTCTCATTTTGTTTTGTTAAAAATTTCTCCAGCACGTTAAACTCTTTCCAAAGTAAGTATTAATTTCAATAACAATAATATTGAAAGCAAATTTAAAAATGCTAAAAGTGAATGTGCTGAAACAATATATAAAGGGATTGTTAGAAGCATGTGTGTTTGATAATGTGATTATGATTGTTATGAAGAGTGTGCTAAAAATGAACGTTAAAAAACATATCTTCGAAGTCCAAGAATTTCCATAAAGAAATAGAAATAGATGTAATTATTAGTGCAACGAATATACTTAATGAAGACCAAGAATATTGATAAGAATGATGCTGTGGATTATCATATTGCGAAGATTAAGCCCAACCAAATGAAAAAAAAAATATGAAAAAATAAGAGATATCGCATTCGATTAAGTAAAGTAATAAAATAAAATCATCAAAAGTAACCGTTTATTATTAAGTTATGAAATAATGGATTACAATTACAAAATTACATGAATAGTTATACTATATATAAATGAAGATAAGTTATCAAGCAGTGAATTGTAAGATGCTCGATAAGTCCGATGATTACTTATATAGAAAGTTATTAAATTATTCAATATTTGCGTATTATATACATATTGTTCCAAATCCTAGCCTTAGTATTCAATTATTTATTCTGCTTACAACTCGTCTGTTGAGATGATGTTTAATCAACTGATCTTAACATATACACTGTCTGTCAGAGTCAAGGCATGAAATTCAATATATATATTTTATATCTTAGATAATTACATTTTTTTATTTAAGAAAGAACAATGTGGCCCTTGGATTAGGTTTAGAACAAATTAACAGTAAGCTAAAGTTACGTATTCATTTTCCACAGAGTTGGTTGACCCCAGGATCGACTTGGAAAAAGTCTATTACAGCCGGAGATTGAACTCAGTTCCTCCAACCCACACTCCAGTATCCACTTGAGTTACTGGGACCATACGATATATGAATGGTAGATGAATATTACTAATGGTAGACGAGGGACTTAATGTTAAGTGCTAACCATTACACGATTCTCGTTAAAATGCTGAAAAATTAGAAATTAATGAACAACTGATTTTTCTAGAAAAAATAAACGTTAAGATGTAGATTGAGGCAACTTTTTTTTTGGAATTAACTATTTTTGAATCTTTACAAGCATTCAAATACAATTTTTCTGTTTTATTTTTGGCTTACTTCAGAAACTGGAGGGATTAATTCGAATTATGACCTCAAAGATGCTAAAAAAAAAAAAATAAGCCTAAAATGACGGATTTCGTTTATGAACGTCCTTTAAAATCTGCTTCGCTTGAAGGGAATAAATGATTTTAATAAACAAATTAAATTGGAAACTTTAAGATAAACATTTTGATTTAATTTTTCACCTGGAAACACCTAGTGATGTTTGCTAGTTACAAATAAAGGTAAAAATAAACTATTTCACTTTAATTTTTATTTGAAGTATTGTAAAAATAGAAAATGCAAAAAACTGATTTTTTTTTTTTTAAATATTTACGCATTAAAAACAAGTGGCTAACTAATAATTTCTTTTTATTCACCTAATAAGTTTTCGATGGGGTTATCGAAAAGGGTAGATTTACCTGTTTTTTAATTTTATTACTTCGACTAACTTAATGGAATTTAAATGAAAAATGTAAAATTCATCATTTATTATTAATATTTACGATATCGCAACTTTAGATTGCACTGCACTGAATTAGATCCAATGCACTGAATAAGAATATACTGGAAGGATAATTTATGCAACACCGTAACTGAAATTACTTAAATTTTATGAATTAAAAAAACAGCACAGGCTGGAGCGTGAGGATGAAAGTGGTGACAAAGAACTTCAATGATTGTGTCAAAGAGCAAAACGATGATGACAATTGTGTTCATGAGATTATACGTAAGGAACTACAAAGTTTGTATCTGAAAGAAAGACAACTTCTGAAAGAGGAAGTTGCTAGAATTATAATTTAATAAAAGGGAAAAAGTGACTAAATATGAAACGAAAAACAATCAGAAATATCCAAATGAATATCGCAAGAAAGTATAATATTATTCATTAGTAATTTTAAATTAAAAATTTACCTGGCGCCTGCGAATTCTCTTATCAGCGAAATTTAATGGTAAAAGTTTTGCAATTCATTGTAAAAAGCTTTCCTGACAGTTTTACTTTTGGATTTTATTCTCAGATATTATTGCTGGAGTGTAATGAAAATTTTTTAGTGCTAGCCCTAGAACTATCAAGAAATTTTCCCTAATATTAGATGGCATTGCAATGTTTTGTCTTTATTGAGGCTCGAATGAACTTTGCATATTAAACTTTGCATGTTATTTCTTGTTCTTTGAAAATTGTAGATTTAAAAAAGAACATCATTGGTCTTTCCAGGTGACATAATTGTTGGAATTAGAGTTAAATTATTTCCAGAATGAATTATTTAGGAGAATATTTTGATATACTTTGAGAAAGTACTTTTATTATATATACTATTGCGACACCTTTCCCAAATAATAATACTAATGAAGTATATTACAAAATCTCCCACGATAGTAGTAATGTTGTTCTTGCTAAATCTTTCTGATAATGTATTAGTAAACAATACTAATCATGATGTGTTGGATTATATTGGATACCTTTCAAGAAAATGTTAGTATTTGGAATGTATTGCGAAATATTTCCCCTTTACTAGTTATTATAGTAAAACCGAAATCTAAGAGGGAAATCCTGTATCAAATTATTTTGGAAAATAAATTACAGAATTTAAAACAATTTCAATAATTCTTTGAGGTTGATGAGTTTTAGCTTATCGATAAGGTCTTCAGTAATTGTTATTCAAGAATATTAGTTTATTATAGTTGTCATATTGATCGGCAATAAATAAAACCGACATTCCAGTGTTAATTTAGGAGTGCGATATCCACAACAATTGATTGCTAATTTAAATGATCGATACAAAGTAATCCAATAGTTAATCACTAATCTGTAGATAAGTTTCATTATAACTACAACAGTGAAATTTGCTTGTTATGTCATTGATATAAATATTTTTAAGTTTTTTTACTGAAATATCTCGAATTAGCTTTTCAAAGTGTTTCAACGATAATTTTTTTATTATTATTAATTTTGCTAATAAATTGTTTTCTGACTTGAAATAAACGCAATTTACGTTGGAATTTATATTAAATTCTAATTTCAGATCATGATAACATTAGAAGTCATATTATCAAGATTCAGATTTCGAAGTTAGACAAGATGTTAAGAATTTTAGAGACGCTATGATATATGAGTAATGCTTGACATTTTTCGTGTTGCCAATTCGATTATTGATCAACAGCGCTCCATTGTCACTGAACATTGGATAACTTAAGCCAATATCTAGGTTTCGGTTAGCCATCTCAATTTCATTCTCTTCTGGGAAAAAAAAAGACTCCAGAAATCCTATGACCATCTGGTGTATCACGTTGGAGATTTAACAGTTTTGGATATTTAACTGCAGAACCCAATTACTCCTATCAAAATCAAATCAGTTCTTAAGTATGTTGCTTTAATTTCGAAAATAAATGTCTTAAGGGAAATAATTGTCTAGAAAGTTTTTCTTTTGCCACTTATACCTTTGGTTACAACAGGGGGCAGAAGAATCATTGCTCCGGGTACACCATAGGAGATAGTTCATATTATATCCTAGTGAGTGACCCAAAAAAAGTCACATGTCTACGGGATATTCGAACTCAGGTTCAGATGTATCATATGATAGGCCACCGCTATGACAACAAGGTTGTTCCTGAATGACGCCGAAAAGAAAGTAGTTTATTTTAAATTATTTTCCTTCGTATTTTCTCACTAATACAAGAAAATACATGAATACATTAAAGGAAACTTACATTATTGAAGAGGCAATTAATTGTTGATACTCGTTTTCTTTATTATATAGTTTGTTTGGAATAGAGAATTAAACAATCATCGAAAAAAAAAAGAAGAAAAAAAAAAAAACGAATGGTTTTGAAGATTGTAGGATTTGGATCAAAAAGTCAGGTTGAGATATTTGAAGCAACACATGTACTATTTTTTTCTAATAATTGCTTACTTTAATTTTGATATTTTATTTCAAATATACGTTTTGATGTGCTAAGTTTTCCATTGTACTAATGGATTTTTTTTTATGTTTAAAATAATTTGATTGAATTTAAATAAGAATAAAGTATATCGCTGCTGAAATTAAAATGTTATATTTTGAATGTAGCGATACAATGTGTCAATGTCAGAATTTTGTTGTGCACGCAAACATATTGTCGCTCTTTTTAATTTTAAATTAGATCAGGAAAGCAATTTGTTATTCTGTAATAAACTGCAAAATATATTTGCCAATACTTTAAATGAATTTATTTTTGTTTGCTTCTGCTCGAACTGAAAGTTGTTTGAAGTCTCCTTCGTTTGAGGAAATTTCATGTTGCATAATAATTTCGATAAAAAATTCAAAACAAATCAGAAATGCAGAATTAAAATAAAAAAAGCCTCCAAAAGCATTTCACAAAATAAAAATGTTTATCACATTATTTTATTCAAAGAACTAATGTCGTGCATCAATTTCAGGTTTTTTTTTTTCCGGAACAGTTTAAAGTATGCACGGTTAATAGGATAAGAGTTACACATACAGTCCATTTATAAACATATTTACCATTACAATTTACAATGTCTTCAGAATTTTCAGAATTGAAAACGATGTTATTTTTATTAGGCCTAATTCTTTAATTTTCTTGTCGTTGTTGTTGAAATCTGAACGAAAATCCATTTAATCCTTCAGCCTTTTTTTTTTTTTCTCTGATTCAAATAATATCAATATCAGTAAAAACATAAAATTATGTTAATTTAATTGTGTTAATTTTAAAAAAGTTGCTATTCATGAAAATTCAAATAACAATTTATAGAAGCAAAAAACAGTTACTTTTAATATTTATTATATTTTGACATATTTCTCCAATTGGTAACGGAAAACGGGTGATTTTTAGAAGAAATGTTTATTAGAAACTTAGACAGAAAGCAATAAGCAGAAACTAAGCACCATACATTATTTCAAATCAGACATTTGGGGGAGAGCTATGATTGTCCTAGTCCTTCAACAAACAATGTTGGATGCTTTTTCCCTTTTTTGTGTGTTTCCAAACAAAACTACGGCTTTCCAACCAAAAAAAAAGGAATAAATTTTCGGTTGCAAGCTTTTCCCTTTGGAGCAATGCGTCAAATAATTAAGCAACAATAAAGTCAATTGGGAGGAAGCGATTTTTTTAAGGTAACTATAGCACTTTATTTTTGAATGAAATAAAGAACTATTTCATATCTAAAGTTTAAAAATTTCCACTATCTGTTTTTTTTTTTTTTCAAAACTTATAAACCCTACAAAACTTATCACATTTATTCATGGCTTTCTTTTCTTTGCTAAAAGTTAAGTAAATGTTCTATTTTTGATGTTAGATAAATACAAGGTAATCTATTTGAAGTTAGCATATAAAATATTCGAAAAAGCAGAAAGACATTAGAAATGCGATAAGCAGAACCCTTCATTTTCCCCATTAATGAACTCACACGAAAGAACTTGGCCTCATCTCAAGAAGATTACATCTGAACGCAAGAAATATTGCCTAACGAGACTATCTATTTCATCCATTACAGATCCATTATAATGGAAACTGTTGCCAAGATCTATGGAGTGACGGACTTAGGATAATTGATAACACTTCGTGCTGTGCGTAATGGCTTTCTAATGTATCTGTGGAAATGTATCAGCGCCGAATTGCTTTTCTAAGACCTAAGTGGCAGCCATTGTTCCATGAGTGATGCTCCGATCAGTATGGCGGCTACCTAAGCGGTTTATAGGATTTCATCGCAACGACTATACACCCCCATCTATCTTTCATTGACTACAAAGTAGATAAAAAATTGCTTGCAGGATATAAATGGACTTATTTCTTCCTTGCTGAACGTTTATTTAATTATTGGAATGTGGGTTTTCAAAGATTAAATCAAGGTGATTTGAAGTAGTAAAAAAAAAAAAAAAACCAACATCGTTTTTTAACTCATCCAATTTAGTTTAGATCGTTCAATGTCAACTTGACAATATAAAAAAATAATAATCGCGAATATTAGGCGGATATTGAATAATTTAGTGACGCTTGGAATTTAAAATATTTAATAATTTGTTTAAGTTACCAGGAATCGATATTGACTTTGAAATATCAGCAATCTTGCAATACAAAATCTACAAATGTTATGTATGTAATTATATATACTTGGAAACATTTCTTTTTATTTACATTATATTATTTACTAATGGAATAAAATGTGAATGATATAAAATTTATAATATTTATTAATCTTATTTTAATTAATATTGTAATATAGAATAGAGAAAGAACAAATATACTACGGAAAATATCTAAATGTAAATTTTAATAGAAACTGAACTTACTAACAGTCTTTGATTTTTCTCTTCTTTTCCGTTGACTATTGTCCTAAGAAAATAAAAAAAGGATCTTCTTAAAGAATAGATCAGTAGATAGATGCCTGAGATCTATGTTATTAAACTTTGATAACGCAGTGACATATCAGAGAATAATAATCCTTTAAAAAGTATTGTACTAATATTCAGTGACTGATATTTAACAATTGTGAATGCCAATATTTTTTTATATTTATCTTAAATAATAATATGGATTGTAAAAATGAGTTTTATATTTGCTTTTACCTGCATGGTAGCTATCTATCAAGATATTTTAGGTTTAGTTTGAAGTTTGCAATGCCCTTTAGCATTAACAAAAGAAAGTGTCATGGTTAAGTATGTTAACCGTCATGATCAATATTGGCTAATGACATCGAAGCATGAATGGGAAAGATACTGTCTATTTTTGTTTACGAGAACCTTCAGCGCTTTTGCGCATGCGTCAGGTCTCCTTCGATTTCATCAAAATAGAGGTGAGGAGTTAATAAAAGAGGGGTGAGTTTACTTTTTATCAATGTTAGTTTTTGTATAATTGTTCATGTGAAGAATAAATACAGAAATTTTCAATCAAATTCAAACGAATTAGAAAGCAAAGAACTGATAGAAAAATTCTAATCAGTAAGCATCCGAAAATACACGTGCGTGCTACTAAAAAAAAAACAAGTGTCCATTTCAGCGTATCACCCCTCAGCGGAGTAGAATCGTCCGCGAGTGTCGAGTCTGGCTTTCGAAAACGAACAGTAACTTGTCAGTTCTCATAAAAAACAATAACATTAAAGAAGATTAGTTTATGAAAATGCAATTAAAAGTTATTTTTCAAAACTTGTTTTTAAATAAAGTTGATAAAATTATTTTTTACTAGCATTACAAACACGACCGTTAATCGTAATCTAAATAGAACTGTAGCAATTTTGTTATTTAATGTTACAAACAGAGCTGGCAAAAGAAAAAAAAGATGTTTCCTTATTTTTTTCGTTTCAGACAAAAAAACTGAGTTAATTTTTTTGGTAATGTTTTGTTACTCTAAATCTAAATTTAATTTTCCGCTACATTTACAGTTACAACGAAATAATTAGATATGAAATAACACAGGGTAATATTTTATAATTTTATAAAATTTTTCATTAGATATACTTGTTTTACAATGTATATTTAAAAAATGTATATTACATTTAAAAAATAACAATAATAATATAATAAATAATATTTAATTTCAATATGATAATATTAATAAATTTAGTAAATAAATTATTATCATTATAAAAATATTATTATTATCGTGACTGAAGAGAAGAAATAGTTTTAAAAATAATGTTAATTAATATTAACATTACTATTTCATTAATATTACTTTAATTAAATTACTGTTTCTGATTCAAAAATAATTTATTTAACTTATCTTTTTTTTATATCTTTTTCTATTGAGCCTCAATTTTTTAAAAAAAACGACACTTCGCGAAAGGTGATAAAACGCACAGGACAGGGACGGGCCAAAGCTACATTTCTTTGAACCGTCACCACTCAAATTAGAAAAAGTGTATCATCTTTTTAATAAAAAACAAAAACAAAATTGGCTTTTCGTTTTCGTTATGTTTTCTCTTATTATTATTTGAAAAATTTCGTTATGTTTTTCGTTACATTAATCAAAAATCACTTTGATTAATCTGATTTCCTTATCTCGTTACACTAATAACGATTTCCAGCACTGGTTACAAATATTTGCTGTAATTTGTAACATTGAATCTACATATTACCAGTCAAATTATTGTTATTATTATTACAGTAAAACCTCCGAATAGCGGACAGTCACGGGACCGTAAGTTTCGTCCGTTATTGGGAGGTGTCCGCTATTGGGGAGGACTATCTTTTTTTCATTTTTTAGCTTATAGCATGTAATTTAATAAAAAATTACGTACAATCTTAAATTTCTACAATTAATATTGCCCTATGAAAAAATATGAACAATTGCAAACTGTTTACTATTTTTCCTTTTTAATGAATGCTAATCCATTTAAGTACGTCTTACTTAATATAATGACAAAATTAATTACAGTATTTTCTATTCTATAGAAAATTAATTTATTAACTAAAGTAATCAGTTAACAGAGTTTGACATTTCTTTTTTGCATTGAAAACATGTTTCTCACTATGAATATTTAAATCGTTTAACTTTGCAAGGTCTTCAGAGTCTCCTTTGCTTCCAACGCCTTTTCTTGCAATAATGGCCCACTAATGGGAATGTTTTTTGCTCGTGCAGCGCAAAACCAATCGAAGACAAAAGAGTCGATCGCAGTTGTCTGTTTCCGAACTTTGATGTGTTTGGAGTTTTCGTTGGAGTTCGTGATCCATAATTTCAAAATTTCCTCTGGACACTACGTATTCCTGTAGCCTGATTCTATTGCTTTTGAAAAGCAATACAAGATCGTTCATTTTCTGTAGAATGTTGTCAGTTATTGGGAGCGTCCGCTAATCGGAGGTCAATACATGGAAACGTCTATATTAAGGGACTGGGGATTGCAAAATTGTCCGCTATTGGGGGGTGTCCGTTAGTGGAGGTTTCACTGTATTATTATTATTAGTAGTAGTGGTAGTAGTAGTAGTTGCAGTAGTATTTTAATATACAGTTCCAGTTCCTTAGGTTTTTGTTTACAAACAAATTTAAATAAATTTGACGAAATTTTTTTTTCAAAAAAAAAAAAAAAGTAATATTTAATGTTAGTCAAATGGAATTCTCAGATGTACTAGTAAATTGCAATGATTGTCTGTTGGTTTTCAATTAAAGATATCATTCATTAGATTTCTATTATCGAAAGTCATTCTATGACATAAATAAATTTAAGACCATATTAACGTTTGTTGCACCGTGCATAATTTACAATCCTACAACAGTGAATAGGATAAATAAAACTAATTTTCATAATGATTTTATATATCCTTTTAGGCTTCTGATACTTGTCACAGAAGGCTTCTAATTCCGGTTTGTCCGTTTGTCTAAGAACAAGTATCATTAAAATATCATTAAATTATCATTAACAACAATCACAACAATCACAACCATCACAACAATCACAACAATCGCAACAATTGCGCCTTTTGCATCCGCAACAATCACTTTTATAATAATAAGGAAATTAAAGCAATATCAATTATATTGTCTTATACGTATCAGAAGTCGTTGCGAAGCATTGTGATTGGTTTACTAATCGCTGTAACTACCTTGTGTACTGCTATGATTGTTATAATAGCAATACTACATTAACAACAGCTATCGCTTTGTTGACAGCTAAGAGACTTGGAGATATTAGAAATTGGAATCAATATATATCAAAAGATTTTATTCTAAAAACCAAAAATCTTCTGAATAATGCATACAATCTTTGTTTTCTTTTGCACCATCAACACGACAGCGGATTTGGTGATATGATCTGAAATGTTCTAACAATTGGCAGCAAAATGTTAAACCATATTATATCATTTTATCAATAATCATTTTACATAACTGTTTTGTAGTGGTAGCAAGGCAAGCACTTTTACTTTAGATTATACTGCATAAATAAAATTGGGAAGAAAAGATTGGACACATGAGTTTTGATGCATATTTTTTTCGATAGGCTGTAGGTACTAGTAGAGTTGTCCTAGTAATGGAATTCCTGGTTTTATTTGTGTTTGTTCTGTGATTGTTCATTTCTCAAAATAAAACAAAAAATGCATCATTGGAAAGTCATCAGCCAGATGCAAGGAATCACTCTTTTGAGTGGGTGGGATTCGTTGTCTCTTCCAATATGATTTAATGTGTTCGACACCAATCCTTAATCCATTGGTCAGCCAGTTAAGCAGATGTGGTCACTTGTCAAGAAAACACTTCGATGGAGTTGAAAGGACAAATAAAGGATAAAATTATCACTGGAATTTCAAAGAGATTACTTCAGCAGATTATCGCGAAGATTCTTATGCTAGACAGAAATGATCCTAACTATCACGTGGCTCCAAATTCCAAAGCACAGCTGCAAAATATTTCTACAGGAAGCGGAATGGATTCTTACTGCAAAAGCCCTCGCAAATGCATTTTACTCAATCGATAAAGAAAAAAAAAATCACGCATTCTAGAATTTCATATTATTTCGCTTAAGAAACTTATTCTAAAGTTCAAATTACAAAAGTCATAAGAAATTATTAATAGATAAAACTGAATATTGAACTCAGAGAATGAAATAAATCTTTTTCACTTTTGTTTTAGGAATTTATCTCTTTCAAATAAGAACATCCAACTTTTAAATTTTCAAAACTAACAAATACTCTGGTTTTTATCATGAATCAAACATTCATGAATAAAACATTCAGATTTGTTAATCAAGACTGACAAGAATTTGGTAAAATAAATTGGTATGTGCTTAAAAATTTACTTATAAATTCTTGAAAATTGGGTAGTGCAGGATATTGGCTAGTTATTTGCTGGTCTTCGTGTGTTTAACCGGTTTCCCATCAAGGTATTTTGAGTGGATTCACGACCCAGCAAGAATTCATCCACTCATCTGTAAATCACGTGAAGGTCTCGTTATTGACGAGATCCCCAACTTTGCACATCGACGGAATCATTAGAAGCTTGGTCTCTTAGCACTTGGCAATTACCGTCATACCTACATTTTATTTACGAAAATAGTTTTTCATTTATATAAAAAATCATTTATTCAAAACATCGAATAGGCGAGAGAATGTTTTTAATTAATTAAAACAGGAAGTATTTCATTTTTTTTATCTTTTTGTATTTCTTTGTTTTCAGTTTCGATATTTCTCGTTAAATCTCGACAAGATATGTTTTCGAGATTTCAAGCGCTATCCGATTTAAATTTTCAGATCAGAATTCTGTTACGAATTTGGTTAATATAATAATAGCTTTTTTTTCTGGAAGTATTCACGACAACATAAGGAAAAGATGACCTCTGTTCCTGAAAATTAATTTTATAGTCAATAATTTTGTGTAAACAGATAGAATTAGATTGGACTTAACACTTCTTCAATTCGCCATCAGAAGCGCTGTTCGCTGTCAAATCAACCAGGTAACCAACAAGAAAATAGAACACTTCCTAAAAACTGCTTGCCACCATGAATTCCCAGCATAGAACCACCCAATTTTCATCCGTGTAATGCCCGCCTAATTGAAGCTGTTTTTAGTCTGGTGAAGCTCTTCAAATCAGACTGTTTGTAAGTGATTGTGACGTTGTGTGGGAGTGCTTGTGTGTGTGTGTGTGTGTGTGTGTGTTTATGTCTACCTGTTTCCAAATGTGTTTGAATGTGAATGTTCCCTTCTGATAACTTACGAAGTATTATATGAATCTTCTTGAAACTTGATATGAATATTTAAGAACTAGTGACTACCTATCTTTTTTTTCTGAAATCATTTCCAAGTGGGTTCTTGCAACACCCCTACCTAATCTTAAAATTAAGCACATGCGATTAAAAGTAAGCATATTTAGACAAGTAAGTCTTTAATTAATTTTTTTCAGAAAATGAAAACTTTTGTTCTATTTATATTCAGGAGACCTTATAATTTGAAAATAAATGTAGACTTTTCGTTTTTTATCACTTTCACAACTTAAAAAAAAAAAATAAGAAAAAAAAAAACTTAAGGGGTTTAGGAAAAGTCGATTTTAAATTCTTTCATGATTTTCTTGTTCTGTGTTTCTGGGCTATTTCTAAAAGTATTGCTTTCGATTCTAGTCTTAATGGATGACTAATACCTTTAAAACGGGTCAATTCATAATTCAAATTAATACTTTCGAAGTCTGTCACTTTGTAATCAAGATGAGATAAAAAAATGAACTCGCCATCAAAGAAAAGAAAGTGTTTTTTAATCGATTCGCTCCGTTGCTTTTCAAATTACAATGAGGTCGTTAAGATTCAGATTTTCTATTCAGTTGAAGCAGATGGTGGTCATTTATTACAGAAATTCCATATGATTCCCGCCTGTGATGAATGCAGAATTCTTTCTCTACCAGTTCAATGCTCTGCTCTCCTTTCGTTTTTCTTTTGAAATATCAAAGTTGAAATTCGTCAATATCACCTCGAGGTCTTTCGAATCAAATAATTCGTTTCAAAACAAACCAAAATCAACATCAAACACACCAACTCTGAAATATTATCGATTAACGTGTGCTATCGACTTGAAAATCCTTGTCTTAACGTTTTTAATTTTGAAAGTCTTTTTTGAATGATAATAAAATGTTTAGATAGCTGAAATTAATAATAACCTAAACTTCAATTTAATGTAATAATAACCTAAACTTTAATTTAATGTAATAATAATAAATAAAACTTTTCCTAATTTAGTAGAATATTTAGTTATGTCGAAAAAATGCAATTGTTTAAGAGCTTTTCTTATGTAAAGTTCAATAAAAAAACTCTGATTAATTTTGGCTTTTTGTACTTAGATATTATACAAATTCAAAACAAAGATAAAATGATAAATTGGGGGTGGAGGCCGGGCTGTTCCTTTTCTTAAAATTTATTTGACGAATTTGAATTGATGATGAATTTTCTTTTTTATTTTGCTTTCAATTGTAGTCTTTAAATCTCTTGTTACTTATTGTAAATTTTGAAAGAAAGTGAAACTCTTTAATTAATGAGAACCTGAACCGTCCTATTTTATTTTTATTTTGTTCTCAACAAGATGATTCATTAATTCCGTTTTTAAAGTCATGTATTAATTTGAGAGTTTGATTAAATTTATAAAGAAAAAATATCGATTATTGTGGTAATTACAAATTAATCTGCAATGCCACGAATTCCTGAATGAGTTGTTATGCGAGTATTCCATTGCATTGTTGAGAAGTAAGCTTCACGTGAAAAAGAAAAGAACACATATTGAGATATTGGTGTGAAGATAGAAAAAGAACAGAAATAAAAGAAGCAACTGTGGGAAGAAGAAAGAAGTAAGACTATGAAGTCAAGATTTTAAACCGTTGTGCTGGAAGAATGAAAATATGAAAACTATAAGTTGTATGCTTCTAGTAGGAAGACTAATGGAAGTTTGTGTACGAAGGTGTTCATGAAAACCGATCATCTAGATCTTCTTAATGCCTAAAAATTATTCTTCGTGCGTTCGACATGCTGTCTGTAAAAGAAACGTATCTAGAACCGCCTAGTCAATTCGGATCATTCTTTTTTGTGTGTGTGACGAGAGGATTTAAGATAATATTTTCATTAAAACACAACACAAGATTGTTAGCAAGAATACCTCCAGGAAATTCATCGTGATTAAATATCTTCGAAAGACAAAAAAATATAAAACGTCGACGGAAAAATAAAATAAAACTAAAAACATTTTCGTCGCAGATCATCTCTTGGTTAAATATGAACGTCTTCCTGAAAGACAGCTCAGCTGAGCATATTATAAGCTAAAGTTTTGTTTACTAACAGAAGAATAAAAAGCAATAAAGTACAAAATAGGAAACTTGAACTCATAGAAATCCTTAAGAATAACGCTAGATTTAAACGAGTGAATTTTTTCTAGATAAGTTGACGAAACGGCCATAGTTAAGAAACCTTTAGTTAGTTTACGATTTTTTAATTATCCTGGTTACTAGTTTATTCTAAAAGATGTGTTTTTGTTATTAATTAAACTTTAATCGTTTAATCAGTAACATGCTTTTAAATAAAATTAAAATTTTGTTAATTATCCTGTTTACTAGTTTATTGTAAAAGATGGGTTTTTGTTATTAATTAATCTTTAATCTTTTAATCAATAACATGCTTTTAAATAAAAGCTCTTTAGAATTATTTAACTATCTACGCATTTTAGATAGCTTAATTAAAGCTACTTACGTTTAAATCCTTTTGATTGAAAAAGAATAGTATGAGGACACATAAGTAGGGGAGACCGGGGCCAAGTGGACCTAGGGGTAGAGTGGACCGTTGACTTTAGTAATTCGTGTAAACGCTAGAATGCGCCAAAAATCGGAAAGAAGGTTGGTGCCATTGTGGCGCTGCTACCACAAAAGCGTCAGTGAATTCGGCTTATTGGTGACAGTGAGGTGATCGATTGTTTTGTTTTTGTCCAGATAAGTAAATGTTTAGTGTTGTTTTTACTTTAATATTGCCGTTCAGCGATGCATTGAATAACATATCCGTAATATTCATATTGAAGGTGGTAATCTAAAGATCATTTTAAGCTGTAGTACGAATTGAATACTGAAAGTAGTCGATAGTTACAACTGAAGGAAACGCCAAAATGGCGATGGGGCAGAGTGGACCGAACGACACGGGGCACATTGGACCAGTGGTCCACTCTGCCCCGCTGTTTTTATAATAAAAAAATTTGGCACTATACATTATATTTTTTTTCTATATTATATATTTATTAGGCCTATTATATTATATTGTATTACATTATTACATATTATATTTTTTTTATATATTTGTTTATGTAGGCTATCATATATTGTGTGTGGCCTATATTATTAAAGGATATTACCCCTTTAGTAATTCCTCTCAGCAAGTACCGTAATAGGGGAAGACTTCGCGCGAAGGCATCTTAATCTTCGAAAATAGCCAATTTACACATTTAAGTGTTATTAAATTCTAATTAAAAACAAAGCAAACTGTCATGTTGTGGAATTGGCAACATGACACGATTAAAATCTTGGTCTCTGAGGGAATACATTTGATTTTTAATAATTGTATTGTTGTAATTATGTATTTGAATTTTTGTATTTGGTAAAGTCTTGTATATTATTACTGTGATATTTCATGGTTAAATATTATTTTAATGGTTTGAGCTTATTTAGAAAACAATATGTGCGAAAGAAAAAGAAAAACTTCGATAAAACAGTTGTGCGTTGATTGAGTGATCACGTGGTTTTATCTGTTTCGTTTTCCCATGGGAACAAAAGGAGAAAAGTTAAGTACACTCTGGCGGGAAAAATCAGATCAGTTGATGAATCTGAAACACACGGGCAAAAAGTACAGCCAATCAGTCTAAACATTTCAGGAGAGAGAGCGTATTCTAAAACGCACACAATTACATCCCTAAGTGAAGTGGATTCAATGTACGCAGTGCAAGAGATGGGCCCATAGTTCCTGTGTAGCCAGTGATATTCGGGGTTTATTTTACGAATGCCTCAACTGCAAAGAAGATTTCTCTAGTGAAAGTAATTAATTAATTCAATGTAAACCTATTTGATATTACACATTTACGACTTTCAACTGCATAATGATTATTTTAAATTTTCACTTGAATATGTAATACCTTACGTAGTCTATGTTAAGTTAAACTTTAGTTCATGGTATCCTAAATGGCATGTTATTTTATATTCAATAAAAACCTTACTTTAAATGTTGTTATTCTTACCCGGACCAACGTGCCCCATGGGGTGGTCCAGCCTGCCCCGTGGTCGGGGCAGGTTGGACCACTCTACCATTTTTGCTTTGCGAATTAATACCAATTTTATTTATGAATATAATGAAATGAAATCAAGTATTTACATTCTTGAATAGTTCCCGATTCTGACAAAAAAAATGCAATGCAAAATCTCTTAACAAAAAAAAGAAAAAAATTCAACAAAAAAAAGTGGACCGCTCTGCCCCGGTCTCCCCTACTTGAAACTTAAATATCTCCTGATTGTTAACTGTTTACTCTTTTCAGTCTGTTTCACGGTTTTCAGTCAATCACGCTCTTGTAGCGTAATAACATAAAATATAAAACAGATTAGAAAAATTGTAAACATGTTCTGCTCATATCTTGAACTGAACTGAGTGATCTTATGAATTAACTGCCACAGTAAGTATTTTGTATCTAAAATAAGCAATGCTTTTAATGAAATATGTTTATTCTCTGGATCTCACATATCAAAGTTTGTTTGGAAAGAGATTACAGTATTTGTTGAAATACTTGCGAAAGATAGTAAGATTTGGGTAATTGCCGAAGATTCAAAACTTACATGTAATCCCTATTCAAGGCCAATTTTTTTTCAAAAGATTCCAAAAATCATGCAGTTTGTAACAAAATATTCAAAGGAAATTATATTTTCTAAAACTTGCAACCAGAAACGAAACTAAAATTAGAACACTTTAATCGTTGTCCTTTAGTTCTAACTGTAAAAGCAGCATCAATCACCCGAAGCCATTATTTCATTTGAATGTACTTAAGAAGTCTCCTGAGATTCGTTGAAGAAGTTTGTTTCTTGGACGCCTTTGCAAAAGTAGCAAATATCTGCATTTTCATTTAAAGCCTTCAAGATATGTTCTTAACAAATTAATTGCTTCTTACCAAATAAAGCATATTTCTAATGAATGAAACATGCTAAACTATCAAAAGTGACTTCCAAGATAGTGGATTTAGCAAATCAATACGTATTCAGAAATGCTATATTCCTGAATTCTCTGTGAAGCTTTCTATCAATGAAAATTCGTTAACAACAAGAATTATAATTTCAAAAATCATTACTTAAGCAGTTACTTCTGGGATGCAATTTTTTTCCTTAACATTCAATATTTTCAGTATCTTAACAATGCCTAAGACATAATTATGATATATACTTAATCTTTGTAAATGAATTTTGATTTTTTATTTCATTCTCATCTCTCAAAATGAAAATATTGCGAGCATTGTTCTTTGTCTTTAAATTTTACTTAACGTATATGTTAGGCTTTATTCTTAATTATTGTTTTCCATGCGACAGCAATATCTTTTTTTTATATTTCTAATAATTCTAAGTTATCGAAACAGCTTTAAGACATTGTTACAATCATGTAAAGTATCAAGATTCTGATTTTGACAAATATTCAACTTTTTCAAATAATGCCTTATTTTAAATGTTAATAATTTGATTACGTTTCTTACTTATGTTTTATTAGTCTGTATTTCGTGTTTATTGTTATTTTATATGTGCTTTTTTTTTAAAGTGTTGTCATTTGATGGAGAATCTTATAGACAGGATACTTTATTAAACAAAGCAATGCTCATGGTTTGATTCTGATTTTGTTAGACCCTATCTTGAATTACCTTAATAAACTGATAAAATGGATACTTAATGAAAAATCAATAAGAAACTTTATAGTTAAGAGTTTAAAGTTGTTTGTTAATAGCTCTGCAATAAGAGCAACTTTAGAATTTTGGTGTTAAGTAAATAAAAGAGTAATTGTGAATTTCAGTATGATTTCCCATTTCAGAATTTATACAATTGTAAACATCGGATTAGATATTTCTAAAGTAAATGCTACGCTTACAGTAATTGAATGAATACTGTAATAATCAAACTGCATTGCCAATTTTGCATTAGCATATTATGGAATAAAGAATACAGAAGACCACCACAGTTTCTTTCTTAGCTAATTCTGTCCCAAAGTATGATTGCAAAAGTTGTAATAACAAAAGTTGTTTGATAATAGCTTTTCCGCATAGCTGTGATGCTTGCCAGGGCACCCACGATATCAGAAAAAGTTCCCATGATATCATTTATGAGTCAAAATTGACGATTCAATTTCACTCTCATTAATTCTAGTTTCAATGTTAAAAAGAGAATGTTTAAAAGAAAATTATTATTGGAAATTAGTATTTGATTGTAAATAATCTCAAATGCTTTCCAGATTATTTACAACGAAATACTAATTTCAAATAATAATTTTCTTTAATACAAAGGAAACTTGGAAAATCTGGAAATTGGAATTTTGTTCCTATTGTTCAATTTCCTAATTATCTCTGTTCCGCTTTAAGTCACCGGCATTTATTTTAAGTTTAAAGTTGTGTTTTATTATAAGGCAATTCTATTTAACAAAAAAGAAAATTTTAAATCATGAAAATTACCCGAGCTAGTCTCTAGTAGAGCTCATTAGGCTAATTTTTCATTCTTGATTCATTCAATTTGAAAATTAATTGTCAACTCTATTAAAAAATGCCAACGATTGAATTTTGAACTGATTAGCGTCATCCATTATTTCTAATACTTTAATTAAAATCGCCAGTACGGTTGAGTGGATAGAATTTATCCTTGCCATGATGCCCAAAAAAGGTTTTAGTGTTTTTAAATTAAGCTGATGGCAACTTCCCATTTACATTAACATCTCGTTAATGCAATGTATGTTAATGTATTTAACAATTCCATTAAGAGTGATAAACCCTGAAACTGTAAAATTTTGCTATTCAAAGTAGGCTTTAAATTTTTCATATCGTAAATGGTATAACTTTTTAAACATCCAAGAATCATTTACAACAAATTATATATTAATGATGATTATATTAATGGTTGACTGCACTGGATTGCTGTTATTCATAAATTTACAAGAAAATTATCTTAGGTCAGCAGTAAATCTAGTGAACAACGTCCTCCTACATTTTCTTTCAAAGTTTCATTATCTTTTAAAGGACAGGAAGATCTTTCGGATATATATTTATATGTTCTGAGAAAGGTCTTATAAGATGTTAGAAGTATTTTTCGCAGTATCAGAGATACGATATCTTACATTTTCTATGAATGAAATTAATTTGACGACGTATCAAATCCTGCCAACTATCTTGTAAATGTATTAGATTGGTGATGATCAGAACGTGAATTACAACAGTAGTTCAAAGAATGTTTTCTTCTTCCGTACTGCGAAGCTTCGGCGGCCTTAGGCGACACAGCACTTCTCAGTAAGTGGAATGCTGTGGTGGATCCTGTCGCTTTCTATAGCACCACAGACAGATGGGTGGGGGGTTAGGGTACAAGGTTAGACGTAGAAGATTTCTGGAGGTGATTTCCCAGCCTTCAGACTGATAGATCTTACCATGAATTGGAATTCCTACAATGGCATATTGTAATCAATGATTTAACTGTAAGTCGCCACTTGATAGCAAAAGAAAAAAATATTTCCCGAAATTTTTATATACCACACTGCACCAATAATATAATTTTTTATCTATTAAGCGCTAGAACATCTACACGATAGAAGTCACTTAAAATAGAGTTTTAATTTGATTTTTAATTTTCAATTAATTCAAAAAAAAATAAAGCTTATATACATTAGAGTAGTTACTTCATGAATATTTACTTCATAATAATTATAAGATCAATATAAGCATTGCTTCAGAATTGCCATCGAACCTGTAGCGCTGCATTTGTTTTTCAAATGTTTTTCCCTTTCTTTTTTATTCTAATGCGACTGTCGTAGTGAACATTAAGAGCGCATCATTTTTAAGAACTGAAAAGAAAAGGATGCTTCTAGAATGCCGGATAAAAATAGACTCTGCCAACCTGAATTACCTTTAACGTCTGTTCGTTTCATAAACTTCGGATCAAAGAAAGATGAGGAATTTTTCCCAAATCCTTACATATCCTGAAGAGCCATCACCATTTTTTTGTGAAGTTCTGAATTAGAGATTCTAATTGAAAAGTAAAATTTTCTTTTAAATAAATTTATTAATCGGTTATAAAATAAAACATTTTTCGTAGGTTTATACTTAAATAAAGCTTTCAGAAAGCTTTATATTTAGTTCATAAATTATTAAAGGACTATTAAAAATAAATTGATCTGGTTAGGATTTGATTAATATACACTTTTTCTCAAAATATGAATTTGGTTACTCAAAAAAATTATCATGCAATTACCAGAAGTGGATTCAGATACCACTTCAAAAATAATGGATGCAGTTATACACTTCACTTCCATTCTTGATGTTAGCACATTGTTAGCAAAAGATGTACGTGAGCATTTTGTGAGGTTACACTGGTGCCAAATCTAGAAAAAGAGATGCCAAAATTAGAGATTAAAAAAAAAAAGAATGAAATAATTTTTTTAAGTGAAGAAGTTGAAGGATTTACTAATTTCCAACTGAACTATATAGTATAATTTTAATTTAATTCATTTTTATTACAGAAAACTACTTTTGATAATTAGTAATTTAATGAATTCATATTATTTCGCAACACTTAATATTTGCATCTATTTAGAAACACTTAATATGTGTAATATTAATATGTATAATATGTGTAACGAAACACTTATCATCCACCATTAAAATAACATTTGGAACATTTGATATGTTCTAAATGAGCAGCTGTCTACATATGAAATAGACTAGAAACAGCATACTAGAATGAAAATTTGCTGTTTTATAATGTTTTTAAGAAACTAGCTAGTTAACAGATAATCGTTTTTTATAACATTTATTAATAACAAACATTATTAAATTAACTTATTTTTTTTTACCGATTTATATGCATTATGTATTAATACGTTCCAAGTTTTTAAAACAATTGATAGTAAAATATCTCAAATAATAATACTCGTAGCAATTAAAAAGTAATTTTCAAATACTTATATTTACATGTATATTTAATATACATGCATACAGTATATTATATTGCATTGTAATTGTGCATTTTTTATTGTAATTATGTATCATTGTAATAATAATACATCATTATTACAATGAGTTAATTGCTCAAAAAAACAGTGATATATTGTAATTTTTTGTAATAATACTTCTACGGGTTTCAAATTTGACTTTTGTTAAATGCATTTATTAAATTTTACCGTCATTTTACTAAATGTTTACTTACAAGCCTCCCGTCCTAACTTCGATTCCGACCTTGAAGAATGTTGACTATCAATTAATCATGGCAGCCAAATGAGGACAAGATAAAGCTTTACGAACTCAAACAAAAGAAGTTACTGTTAATGTAAAATCATATTTTAAGAAGGAGAAATCGGAGAAGAGAGTATTAATGCCATTCGAAAACGTTGTGGAAAGAATATCTGCTGCCACCGCGATGGGATTAGCATCGGTACCCTCTGTTTGCCGCGGTCTATCTGGCGTGCTTGTCGTAATGTTTTTCTATAGTTTTTCACATCATCAGCATACAATAAGTAAATAGAAATGAATATTACAAATCGTCTAATAGAAATGAATATTACAAATCGTATAATATAACTGATATTTAATCGCAAATAATAAAAATTGAAAAAAAAATGAAAATTTTAAGTAAACATGAAGCTAAATCAGTTATTTTTTTTCAAACAAGTTCCCCTAAATATAAATTCTTTTCCTGCATTAAAGAATGACATTTACAATCGATTCTAATTCTAATTTGACAACTTTTACGTGAGTTAAAAGTTTTTTACTTTTTTAAAGATGTATGACTCACTGCATTCGTAACGAAAAATTCATTACACACAGTTATCGGTTCTTTTACATTTATGTCTAAAACTTGGCATAGGGTTTGCACTTCACATCTTTTAGTAGCACATATTTCGATCAAAACCTTTCTTCGTCCTGATCTGAACTAACAAGGGAACCTCTCCAACCTTATAATCGCAGATTTTAATGAAACTTTGCAGAATGAATCATTAGATTGTG
>JAFIDM010012231.1:66960131-66993091 GCA_023159025.1 Thereuonema tuberculata
TTATAAGTCCTCATCTTTGAGCCTAAAAACTCTTATCTAAGGCTTCTTGGGCAATCTTTGTTGTATATAACTAATGGGTCTTTTTTAGTTCACCAAATGGTAATATCATCATCAAAATTGTTATTAATTCTGCTTCAGGGATATCATCAATAAGCTTACGTAATTTTATAGGGGAGTTTAACGTGCAAAAAATGAAACATGAAAAAAGTGCACTTATCCTTTTTCATGTAGCGTTAAATTTCCCTATATTTTGACCCTTGTTTTGCCCTTTTATTAAATGCCTTTTGTTCCTAGCTTTGGCTGGCCAAGGTTTGGATATTGTACTAATTACCGTGATTTTCTTGTTGTTGCTTGTTTGTGTGCAATCCCACTCCCAGGAGCAGGAACGATTCAATAGCCTTTCATGCCTCAGTTCTCTAAATAAGTTAAAGGAAATTCAATGTAATACCAGTTCATTCATAGTTTCATTTGATGTAGGGTTGTACACGGCACTTTCACTTAATTTGATTAATGAGGCAATAGAATATATTTTTAATTTAAACATTGATGATTACCTCAGGAAGGGTCTCACGGATGTTTGTAAAATACAAAGGTTAGTTGACACCATTTTTAAATTGCAATGGTTTAGTTTTAATGGTGGTGTAAACTCACAAAATAAGGGTATATTCATGGGTCTTTCATTCTCAGCCATCCTGGCTGAAATAGTTATGAATTTTATTGAGATACAGCTATGGAACATTGACCTTATTAGTTTGCATATAAAATTCATGTGTAGGTATGTAGATGATACATTTATCATATTGGATAAAGCTGAGTTAGACAATATTCTAAAGATTTTTAATCAATGCATAGTGATATTCAATTCACATCTGAAACAGAGGTGGATTGCAAAATTTCTTTTTTGGATGTATTAATTATTAGAAATGATTCTTCATTTGATACTACTGTCTACCTCAAAAGCTCCAATGCAAACATCACTTTAAATTAAATGGTAGCTGGACCGTTATTGTATAAAACCAATGCTGTAAAAACAGCTGTTAATAGAGCTATCAAACTCTGTTCTAATGGCAAGCTACTTTTCGAGGAATTGAATATGATTAGAGGTATTTTCCAAAGTAACAACTACCCATTAGATTTTATTAATAGGATTATTCATAGGAGTTTACTTAAGATAAGATCTCAAAATTCACAAAATAATGATAATGGAGGCAGAAGCATGTGCCAGTTTGTTTCTATTCCATTTGAACATTGTCTTAGAAGTAAACTTTCTCCCATACTAGGCCAAATTAATATCAAATTAGCCCATAAAACTAAGAATACATTAGGTAAGTTATTGTGTCAAAATAAAGAACATGTATGTAATGTAGACAGAACTGATGTAGTTTATGGAATAAAATGTGCAGAAGAGGGTGATAAATGCTTATATGTATATTGGCGAAACGAAACGCCGGCTACAAATTCGTATAAAGGAACACGAAGGGGCAGTCAGGAGGAAAAATAAGCAGTACCAAACAGCTCTGCATCATCAACAAACGGGACATACGCTACTTACCAATGAACCTATTGTTTATGCTAATGAGAAGGACACATATCTGAGAAAATTCATGGAGACTTTGTTAATAAAAACAACTTTGATGCTATAACACCGAAATTTCGGTGACGAATGCCCTACAATATATCTTAACATGACCATTTATTGTTTGTATTGATAGTTCATATAATAATGTTGCACAACATCTTTATTAATTTTGTAACAATTACTGTATACTATTGGATTATTAACGTGTATTGATTTGTTGAAATTCTTTTCTGGCTTAAATATTATGTTCGGAGCCATAGAGTTTTCCTTTATATTACGTTTATCATCTGAGGAGGAGGATTAAATATCCTCGAAACATGTCATGAAGTTTTTATAATGAAGTGTTTATTTATTTTACTTATTGGGTGGGCTTGGTCCTTCTTTAATATAATTACGCACATCATGACTGATAATTATTAAAATGTGCATTTCTTTAGCCCTTTTTTAAAGTATATTCAGTATATTCAAAAGATAGGACTAATAATGAAACCTTGTGATATTCAGTTTACTATTTTCGCATCTAGGGAGACAGTGTTATTAATTATGGCTTTTAGTTTTCTTTCTTGCAAAGAAGTTACTGTCTGTTGTTCACTAACGCTTCAAAAAGCTTTCCCAAACACAATGTCACTGGTATTGGTCTATGGATTGAGGTTTGAGATGCCTTTTTTTTACCTGGCTTATGCAGAGGCACAATATTGGTTATTTTCTGTTTAGTAGAAATCTCATCTATATCCCATACCTCAGTAAAATATTTGAATTGTATCCAATAATTTTTCCAAGATCTTCTGAAGCATAGCAGTATGAGTGTTCTCTTATCCAATTATAGTCTAACTTAGTTGAGAATTGTACAGTTTCAATTCACGTTTGTAAATGATTTTTGTTTTAGAGTTTTGTCTGAAACTTCTGAAAAGCGGATTTTCAATGTGCTGGCAGAATTGGTAAAGTTCCAAATTTATGGATAAGTATCTTAAATTCTTCTTCAATATAAGTTCAAGTTTAACGTGTGAACATTTTAATTCACTGGATGAGCCATTACACAGATTTATTAAAAACATGAAAAAAATAAATAAAATACCATTAAATATAGTGACCATAGTTTCACCAGAGAACGCTAGCTACGGTTGTCAACAATAAGCAGTTAACAATAAACCGATCCAAACCTTGGGGATTTTATCGAAAAAGAAAATATTGTTTCCATTCAGACACGCCATATGACTCTCCACCCCATTCACTGTTATAGATCATATGTCACAAACTATTGCTGCCGCATCATCATTGATTTCCTGCCACATTTGACTTATCTTCAGTCCTTTAAATTCAGAACTTTTTGTGTGGTTGTTATCATCTCTTTAACACTAGCGTCCACTGGCGAAACTACAGTCGCTGTATTTGATGGTAATTTTTTTTCATGTTTTTAATAAATGTATGTAATGGCTCAACATCCAGCTAGTTACTTCTTCAATATCTTTATTATCAGAAACTTTCTCACCATCCGAATTCAGATGGTGAGAATTTGTGATCAGTATTTTTTTGAATGTTTTAAACTTTTTCCACACTGCTTGAGTATTGCAATTTATACTACTAATAAATTCTTTCCATGACGCTGCTTTAGCTGTTTTAATAGTTCATTTGATAATGCAAAGGTATAATGCAAATGAATTATTTGCAAATGAACTGTATTATATTCCTGTCTCTTTTCAGGACAATGATCTTTTTCCAAACTTTTATAGCTCTTCATTGTTTTGTTTTTTTTGTTTTTTCTTGCTTAAATCGTTTATCTTGTCATTCCACCAAATGTTGCTTGGCTTGTACTTATTATAAATTACATTTTAGTTGAGATGCTAACTGGTGCAGACCATTCAAAAGTATTTTATGTTGTTATTAAGGCTATATCAGCATTGTAAGCTATTGATTGCAAATTTGATCTTGTACTTTCTTTGTATCACCATTTGTTGTCCGATTAGCTGAGAGGCTTCAAATTTAGACAACCGGGAAATAGTCACTTTTAACGCCAAGATATCTTTATGTAGATACCAAGCATAAACTGTGTCCATCATCGAAGGGGAAGCCGAAGACAGATGTAAAGCACTCAATGTACCACTACTTCGTACGTAGATACTTTATTTTATTAAGCAAAATTAGATTATTGTTCTGATTCCAATGAAAGAGTAATAGCTCATTTCCAACACTCCACAATCTGAGCATTGAAATCCACCAGAATATTTCAATGCTAAGAATGTTTCAATTCAACTGTTTATTCATTAACGAACGCGCATTCCAAGACACATGTGTTAATTCACAATTCACAGTATTTAACCGCTGAATACATAGATCTTCCCATTTTCATTCGCCTTTAAGCGCTCCTATAGGTTTTTCCGATGGACACATGGAATTTGTTTTTCTCATTCTTCTTTGTCGTTTTCTTTTTTCATATTAACAAGTAACTTTGTGGCATACATCCAACTGACACTAAACCTCAATTATTGTAAAACAGCCTCTTTTCCTCATAAATAATAGTTTTATTCTATGTCACAAACTTTCTCACAGTTTGTTCGTAATTGTGATCGTCAATAAAACTTTCAAATGTTAATTTTTAACTTATGTGGATATTTGCGCTTCTTTGAAAACTTTGAAGTTTGTCTTATGTAGTTTTGATAAGAACTTAAGTTGCCTTTAGACATTTCAAAGAAAATAAGGAGGACTTTCAGAGACAGCGACTGCTGATGTTCATGTTTCAGTTAACTTAAATTTTAAATTTTTTGTTTAATCAGTTTTTTTTTTTTTTTTTTTTTTTAAATCATAACAATTTTGCTCCCTTTTATCATTAAAAATTATAATATCTGCTGAAGATAAATAAAATATAAACAACACTTAACAAATAGTATTATTTGCTAAAATTATTTCAATTCGATTCATTTTAATTATATTACTGCTCACGCATATATTAATAGGATTAAAACTCGGATTAATATCCATTAATATTAATGAATATTAATCGGAGTTTTAATCCTCTTAAGATCAGATAATCCGCGTTTTAATCTTTCTTTATCAATATCAGAAAACTTATTGACCGAAATAGATTTAAATAGATTGATAAACAAGATATAGATAGAAATCCAATATTTCGGTGTTAAGTCTTTTCTATAGTTTTTGTCACCTTCATGCTGTTATTGATAAGGATCCATACGGGAATAACTTCAAATAATAAAGATAGATCTTGCCTCAAATGAATATCAGGTTTCAAGATCTACTCAGAGGTTATAAAAATGTTCTTAGCGGGAACCCTTACACACTCACAGATTATTTAATTTGATAAACCTTTTTTATTTAATTATGATTCGAAGTTGGTTCAATAAGAAAACGTTGAGTAAGTGTAATTCTTCTTTTAATAACAAAGATAAAATGGTTACCATAATAAAAAGGAAGGTATTCAATGGACAGCGTCTAATACAAAACATAGTCTGAAACAAATTATTAAATATTTTCGTAGAATAACAGTTTTCTTCAAGTCAATTATTTTAAAAATACCAAATGCACTTTAAAGTGGCAGCAAAGTGTCAGGGACTTCTAGTAGACAGTAATTCATATATCTCATTCACAGTTCACTTAATTTGCGAAAATATTTTTTTTTATTAAATCCTACTTTCTTTTTTCTTATTTTTTTGGGGGAATAATTGCTTATTCTTACACTGTTATATAAGATAATCCTTAAAAGCATACGTTTTTTATTTTGTATTACATTTTTACGTTCTTTAAGTATTATCATATTTTTCTATTTTTATTATATAAAAATACAATTAGAATTGGGCAAATAAGATTATCAGTAACTTCATATTTGAGAACGATAAGATTGTTTGCAGTACTTGTGGCACTTGCGATATTTTCTCGTTGCCTAAAATTAACATCTTTTCCAAAAGTTATTTAAAAGATGTCAAAATTTCAAATAATTTTCAATAAGATGATACAATAATAATACAATAATAAGATACAATGTTAACATGACAAATAACAGTGACCTGCTGGAGGCAGTGGCACGCTTTAGACTTTGACAAAGCACTCTTCTATAACTGTTTTGAACTAAAGTTTGGCGTAGTTAATTGGACATCATTTGATATTCAGGCGCTCCATCATTGCCTCCAAGCGTTTTTCTCTTAACTGATTATTCAAATGATTGAAAGAAGTTTAGTCAACATCCAGTCTCTTCAAAAGATTTAGAGTAAACAAGTCATCTATCTGAAGGACAACAACAGTTAATCTTTTTTTTTAAAGACAGTGTAAAAAATGTGTATGATCGATTAAAGTTCGAATTTACTTTTCAAAAGTACCATCTCAAAGTACAAAGTTAAATACAAATTAGTTAACTTCGGTACCTATGATGGAAAATGTACAGCAGATTTAAGACAATGAAGTTCACAAACCTAAAACTAAAAATGCACAGCACAATACATCCTTAATTAAAAATAAAAGAGAAAATTATTAATCAATGATATTTGAAGAAAGTTATTTTAACTATATATTAAGTTAGAAAACATAAAAAGCAATGGATCAGACGACCTACATAAAATTTGAAAGAATTCATCAATACCTAAAATACAATGTTGTAAAAAGAATCATGGTTTGTTTCTTTATTATTGCTCTTTATTCGGTCAGTCCTTGCAAAAGATAAAATAGTGAACCTTCGTCTGCCAAACCGGTGAGTGCAGGAGACGATCAAGATGATCTTCTCCAAGAAAGAAGATCCAAGAAAGAAGATCCAAGAAAGGATTCAAAAGTTTTAAAATTTTAAAAGCTTTCCCAAAGCCAACCAGTTTTAAAATCATTTTGGAGTAATTTTTGTTTTTCTAAAAGCTTTGCTTGTTATACATAGAGGAAAAATTGTAACTGCGCCACAGGATTTTTTTCCAGATTGGGGGGAGTCAAAATATATGGGCAGTGTAAAAAAGTCTGTAAAAATTGCACTTATATTGAGAAATTATATGAAATGAATGCAAGTAAACTAAAGTAATTAATTATAATAAAATTTACTAGTTTTCTATTATTTAGTCACTTACAACAATTTTAGCTTCATTGTCGGATCCTAAATCTTCCAGTTACTCGAGGGTCTGCATTACATATTTTAACTCAAAAATAACTATTTAAGGTAATAACAAAATTCATAAAATAAAACGGCCTTATAAAAATATCAATGAAAGAATAAAGATAATTAAAATTATTAATGCAGGAAAAGTTTCCTTTAAAAAAAAAATAAAACTGAACACATATATGTGTAGAAATTAGAAGAACAAATTTTTGACTCAAGAAACATACTTATGCGGAAATATTCAAAACTTATTATGGAATTCCTTTGGAAAACTAACTATTAAAATTAATATTTCACAAGATTCAAATTCTCAATGATTTTTTGTTTCTCAATATTAAATAATTTACCAACAATCTTACTATTTTGAAGACTTTTGTTTATGTTAAAACTTTGTTTATTTTAAATATATAAATAAGCAGGAAAATCAGTTACTCAAGTGGAAATTCAAATAACTTTACTAAAATAATAAGGTAGCCACATGGAAACAAACTTATTAATTACAATTACAATTAAAAAACAATTACGAATAAAAACAATTACAAATAAAAACAACAACAAAATAAAGAAACAAAAAAACAAAAACCAAACAAACAACAACAAGTAATGTAAAGAAAAATAGCTTTAGTATGAAGAAAATTTAAAATTAAATAACTTATTTTATAAGCAAAAACTTTTGAAAATTTAAATTTATAAGTTTGATCATATTTAATTTTCTAGTTTTATAAATATTTATGTCGTAAAAGTAAATAATAAAAATAAATACAAATATAACGATTATTGTTATTGGAAACATATGGGATTAGTCATCCACATATAGATCGTAAAATTAAATTGATAAATCGAGAGATTTCACATTTTAGTCGAAGTGTCTACGCTTGCTTTTTACACTTCCATGCAAATGTAAGTGCTTATTACTTCCATACAAGTGCCTCTGTTGTGAATTATATATTTCAAGATAGATGTAGCAGAATAAAACTTACATAAAAATTATAATAATAGAAAAAAATAAAGATCTTTTTATTTCCGAAATTCATTAATTAAATTTCTTTGTCTTAAAACTCATACTAATAATTTTCTTTTATAAATGAAAGAAAAAAAGGATTACTTAGCTAATGTGTAATCGGCCTCTCACCTCTGAGTACCGGGGTTCGGTTCTCATGTGGGTTTCGTGATGGTGGACGATCCTCGCTGGGCAGGTTTTCTCGGGGTTCTCCAGTTTCCCCTGCATTTCTCACAGCATCCTTTCTCAGTCTTTCTCTCCATCTGTTCTTATTTCCGTGGGATAGTACAATAGACCTCCGGTCGCAGTGCTTGGTTACTCTGCAACCCACATTCACTACATCACATAACGTAACATAACATAACATAACATAACATAACATAACATAACATAACTAATGTGTAAGCGAGAATCTGAAATTTATAATAAAAGATTCTTTATAAGACTTTAAAGACAATAAACAAACATGTTTAAATTCGTAACATCAACATTCAAACCGGTTAAAGGTCTTATTTTAAAAGGTCTTATTTTTTAACTGCAAATTTGGTTTAAAAATCTTGTGAAACTTTAAAATTATTGTAAAAAAGCTCAATTCTGTAGCCTATTATAAAAAATAATTTTTTTAAAAAAATAAAAAATAAAATTTTATGATTGAATATTCCATTATCAAACTTTAAATTAGTTGATAATAAATATTGTTGTTGAACTATTTAAAAAGGAACATTATCCTAATAAAACATATCTTATCTCCTTTTCTAATTTATTTTCTTAATGAGTTTTGCCTTTTCATGTAGTCATTTTTTTGCTTTAGGCATTAAATTTTATTAAAGCTAATTAAAATTTCGTTAAGAAAACAGCATTTTGTAAATCAGTATAGCCTGCTTTTCAAATCAACTCTTCTCTTATCTTTCATGTTTAATTTATTCACAAAAGACAGCAACTAAATATATGAGCATACATTATCATATTTCATACCCAATTAGCCTTTTTTTTAAATTAGGATAACTTTGCTTCTGTTAAGGTATTCATTGAACAGCATTATTTAGTGATTTATCTGTATTAGCGTCAGTGGAAATTTTAAAGTCAATAGCTTACGCAAATATTTTGGAGCTTTTTATTTGTTTGGTGGTTGTGTTAATGAAATGAATGTAAATATTTCACGTAATTTTATTTTTCCTTCAGGAATTGAAGATTCAAAGTTCTTTACAAAACTAACAGAGCCAACAAACTAATGAGTTCTAAAAGTCTGTTTAACGAGATATTTGTTGTCTAGCAAAAAACTTCACAGCTTAACATACGTACTTATAACAAGACAAAGTAGATTTATTTAATGTTTATCCAACTATAAATTTAAGTATATTTTTTTATAACCTACTTTCCTTGGAAAATGTTTGAAGGAAGTGAGGACTCATGAACTCAATCATTCTGTATGTATGTGTGTGTATGGGGGATGGGTAGCGTATATCTGTGTCTGTTTTCATTATTTTCAGATGAATCTTCTCGAAACTTGAATAAGAGCTATCTAATTTATATACGTTAAAATTTTTTTCTATGTTTCCTGTAAAAATATTAGCTCAAGATGGTCACAAAATATCCTATAGAAAAAGTATTAAAACCGAAACAATGGACTACTATGATGCGTTAAACAAAGGATATTAATCTCTTATTAATCCTCTTTGATTTGCTTGAGCTTTAAATATGATTAAAATAATTCAAAAAAGGTTAATAATGTTCTTAAGTTAATAATGTAGATTTAATTATTTTTGTCAGACTTCGAAAAATCACTTGAAAAGCGAATATTAAGAAGATTTTACAAATTAAAAGAAATAAACGGACTCTTTTCTTTTGTACTATTATCATGACTAGGAAAAAGCATAATTCGTAATTCTTTTTCTCAGGAACTTCTTGTTAAAGGGAATATTGTGATAATTTATCTCTGTTCTATTTCCTAAATACAGATAAGTTCAATCTAACAGTCATAATAAAATACCTTCTTCTTTCAATTATCCTTGGAAGGACGAAGCTAAAAATGATAAAGAAATAAAATAAAAACAAACATTACTGTGTTCCACATTACACATACAGTAGAGTCCCGATTAACCGCGGGATTGGGTGGCAAGGGCTTTGCGGATAACGAAAATCGCGGATAACCCGAAAAAAAGACTAAAAATGAGGTGTAAACACAAAAAAAATATTTCACCATTAAAAACTATGTTTTATTGTACAAAAAACATACTATGTAAAACTTTTAAAATATGTACAGTAAAGTATAAACCTTTCCTTTTCGTTTGCATCCACAAATTCCGAGAAGGCCTACAGGATCACGATGCACAATAAACCTGTCGGTAATTTTCGACCTTCGCACTGTAGGGCCTATTGTATTTTCCCTGTTGTTGGTTTGGATTAAAATGGGTTTTTTTGAGGTTCGTAATTAAAAAATTTTTTCGCGGCATTCGCGGAATTATCCAAATTATTGCACCGCGGATCATCCGCTCGCGGAAAATCGGGGCTCTACTGTACAAGGAAATTGAATTGAAATGCTACTCGTTGTTGCGATTCTGGTGGTTTAAAGTTAAACTTTAAAACTCGATAATAAAAATATAAATTTAGCAAATGATGATAAATTTTCGTACCATTATTTATTTCTGCTACGTCTATAATTTTTTTAAAAGATAGTTAGTTTTAACTTGGCCTCAACATGTATTGTATGTTTGTAAATATATATTCTGTATATAATTTTAGATCCTTTGACTGATCTGAACCAAATTTTGCATAGCTACTTTTTATATTTTCTTCTGCGGAAAATATAGGCTACTTGGAATCTCGGCACACCATCCCTACCCTGATAAGGGGTGAAACCCCTGAAATAGCTCCACATATGCAGCTGGTGGCGAAAATGTGAAGTATACAGATATGATTGTTGCACAATTGTTGCACAATTGGAACGAAAATATTGTTGCGCATAGTAGCAACTTGTTGGCGACAATTGGAACTAAACTAGTATTGTGCGTAACAGTGCCGCACAGTAATCGGGTGGCACATACTAGAACTAAAATATTGTTGTGCATAAATCTCTTCCGCATCCTCTTCTTAGTGAACACGAAATTTGACATGAGTGTTCTCTATCAAAACCGAAACGTATCGTATTAGAAGATTTTTCGATATTCGGATCCTAATAGGTGTAAACGGGGGAGGGAAGAGTCTTGACGACGAGGAATCAATGATATGGATAAAATCCAATTAATTCACGTCATTGAAACTGTTTATAATAATCTATACTTCATGCACAACAACCAGATTTTTAAGCAAACGCAAGCTATCTTTGTGGGACTTGCAATGTCGTGTCCCTGGCTGACAATTGCATGTAATTTATTGAGGCTCCTATTTTAGACAAATATTGCCGATATATCTATCTGTTTGATTGATATGTCGACAATATGATTATAGCCATTCAACATCATACGATTGACATTTGTAATGAATTCAATATGGCTGACGGAACCCTAAAATTTCAACTTGAGCTTCCTGAGGATGGTAAGATACCGTTTATTGAGATACTCATTGAACTCCAGAATATTCAGCTAATTACCAGTATTTATCGTAAACTAACGATATCTAACAGATTATCTATTATAGATATTTCCGTCCTTACAAGTACAAGAGTAATGTAGGTAGTACTTTATGGTACTAAGGGCGCTTCAATTCTATAATAATCCTCACACTTTGTTTAATGGATTTAATAATATTACAAGCATTTGCATTAGAGTAAAATCCACCCACCCTATTTTACAAACAACTTACTGCTATTTATTATTCTAAACCCGATCTTTCCACAATAGCAACACTTTGATTATAAATTTTGCTTTTTTCCTTCAAACCTTCTATTGCTCATAATAATTAAATTGATAAAATCATTTAATGTGAAAGCGGTTATTATAAACAGAAAAATTCCTTCTAGTGCACATAAAAATGCTTTCGCTTACTGAGTCATCGTCGATGGGAATCCGGAAAAACTGTTTCGTCCTTAAGAGGACTCATCAGCCGGAGTTACTCTCGATGATAGACTCAGAACTGTGCGAAAGGTTATGGATACCACCTTTACTCTCAGTTTTTGTTTAATAATCAAATTATTTAATCCTGACGATGTAAAAACGATTTTACTCTTCTTCAGTTTTTAACAAAATAACCTTTTCTAAGACTAATACGAAAGATCCCACTAACATTATTTATAAAATATCTTGCACCAAATAAAATCGCTCAGACATTGGTCACACGAAGAGAGCCCTTTCTGTCAAGAGCAGTGGAGCATCTAAGCTTTTCAAACTAAAAATTCTGCCTGTTCTGCCACTGTATCTCATTGCGACGATACTCGTCATAAACTCGATTTTATTAATATCACGGTCATCTTATTCCATATTCTAACTTTGATAGGATACTGGCTGAAGCTTCAGCCATCATTAAATATAATTCATATAATTTTATTACCACAGGAACAATTGTAAGAAATTAACTACAACACTTTTCCAAATATTTTTCCCATAATGAGCCTTTATATGTTCTTGTCATGACATCTACCCAAATGGTATTAGCTTGCCCTTTGTTTTTTTTGTTTTGTTTTTATTTTCCCTCCCATCCCTATTTTTCCTAAGTACTTGACCCATTCCCATAATTCTTTTCACTCCCTCATTCGCACTGTATAAAAAACCTTCCAACCTATCATTTCCCTATTTATTTTACGTTTTATACCTGAAAATGTTGGCTTGTTAATTTTTCTCTTTCTTTTTAAATTTTTTAGTTTTATCTTTAAGTGCAATTTTAATTTATTCATCTAACCATTCTAGATATAAAATTAAAATTAAGTACTTAAACAACTAATTAAGGTGATCTAATGCAAATTTTCAGACAATGAAAAATTAGTACTTTTTGAATTCAGCATATATAATTTTTAGATATATGAAAATTTTTAATTTGTATTATTTTTACTGCTTTAAAAACAAAGAATGTAATGTAATGTAATGTGGTGAGCATGGGCGGCTTGACAGCCGAGCACTGCGACCTGAAAGATCTATTGTGCTATCCCACGGAAAGAAGGACAGACGGAGAGAAAGACTGAGAAAGGATGGTGTGAGAAATGCCGGGGAAATGGCAGAACCCCGGGAAAACCTGCCCAGCGCGGATCGCCACCATCAACGAAACCCATAAAAACAAAGAAACTTCGCATTAATATAGAAGAATAATTAAAGCAAAAAGCTCTAAAATTACAGTTAAGACTAAAACAGCCTCTTTAGAACTTTTTTTTTTCATGAGATATATTTATTTATAGTAAGTATTTGTAAAAAAAAATTTAAATGTGAAAAATTATAAATATGTAAACACATATTATGCATTACGCATTTGAATTTTGAAGAATGACACAATTGAAAATTACTTCCTTCTGCCTCCTCAAATTATGAAAAAAACTTTATATCTAAAAGTAAAAAGATGGCATTGGTCACTGATAGGCTTCCAAATGAATTGAATGGCTTACATCGTTAATTTTGCAATAGTATGTTTTCTGCCAATGTCAGCACTCTTTCGATAACCTGATTATTTCAGGTATAGAAAAGTCAATATTGAACACGGATACTAAAACAATAACGACCAAATGACGGCAATAATTAGGGTAACCGCAGGTAAACTAAAAGCCGTTAAGCCATGTCGATGAATTAGTCAATACTGGAAGCAACCTCAAAGTTCTTGTTATCGTAACGAAATTGGATTTGCTCCCATTGATTACACCGAAAGTATTGATAGCTTTTAACATCAGTCGGGGCTTCTAAAATTTAATAGAGCCAATGATGTTTTGCTTTTGTGGTTTCCAAATCCTTTCAACATCTCTTTTCTTCTTCCTTTTGACATAGAAAGAAAACTTCCGATCATAAAAATTAACATGAAAGACATTAAAGCAATTAGTTGTGATTTTCTTTAATTATAAACACCGAATATAAAGAATATTTCTACAAAGAGAAGTCATTTCGCTTATCTAAGAATACATTTAGTTGTGAAAAATCAAGATTAAAGCCTGTCCTGTAACGGGACAATCTACTCAGTACTATTTACTTATGGTTTTGACTTCATTACTTTACTATAAACAAATGAAAGATTTTTGAAATAAAGTAGATATTAAATAAAAATCATTCAAAAATATTGATTGGAAAGTTTAAATTTCCCTGATAATTTGCCTTCTTTGTAATAAGGATGTCTCAACATCATCATACTTCGTTTCCCACCCAAACCCTTTTGAACGAAACCTGCTGTAAATGTTAATTAAAGAAAAATATATTGAATAAGATCAATATTTTTCTGAAATGACTGTTTAATTGTTAAAATAAATCTCTCTGTAATATAAAATGCATAAATTATAAGAAAATTCTTTCCTATTAACCTAATAACCAAAATATATTTCAAATTTTTTTGGTTAGCTACACATTTTGATTATTTAATTTTTATTTCAATTTTCAAATAAGTCCTATTATTTCTTCGTTCAGTCTCTACGTAGAGAAGAAGTAAAAGAGAAAAAAGAAGAAAAAAGAGACTTATGTTTAATTTAAAATAACGATGTTGAACTTTTTGAATATTTATTGTTTATTTTAACTTAAATATTAAAGTTGCTTTTACTTCTTGTCACCAGAAGCATTTATATTCTTCTGCTGTTTATTCCCAATTTCAAAATAATGACTTCATTACAACATCCATAACGCACGGTAGTATTCTCTTAGAAGTCTATGAAGGAACAAAATGTTCATTAAGCTATGAAACCTTTTTGAAATTTCCCTTATTTGTTTATTTAATTTGACTTATAAGAAGGAAGTCACAGTTAAACTGCCTTTTTTGTCTTAATCTTGGATTTAGCTCATTCATTTCAAATATTAAATAAGCGTCATAAAAATATAATTTTATTATAATTTTTTTGAATGAACGATTTTTCTAGTCAAATAAAGTTTTTAAATGAGTGGTATTTATTTGCCAAAGGATTTTACTCTATTTTTTTACAGAATTATAGGTTAGTAAATAACTCCTTACCACAGATGTCTCCCAATATTTTCGTGCTCCGCAGATATTGTTTCAAAACAACTTTATGAAAAGATGAATGTGTTTTACTTGTAACAAAAAAATAAAGGGAATTTAATTACCTAAAAGAGCACAATTTTTCAGTAGGTTCAAAAGAAAGAAGTTCAACGAAATAAATATTCATTTACATCGGACTTTAGATGTAAAAAGTTTTAAAAAATATATTTCAGAAACAACAAATTAGGAAAAAGTAGATTGTAGGATTAATTTAAATTAGACTGTGTGTAATAGATAAGTAGCTTTATTTATAGATTAATTGAGCTCATTGTCTGAACTCCTCCATGGCAGAGACTGGACCAATATTTAAATGGTTTAAATATGTAGAAGTTATTTCCAAATTGGAAACAAGTTCGTCAAATAATGTAGAACTTAGTTTACTATCAGTTATATATTGCTTTTTGACGATTCATTGATTCAACTCCAATATTAGAATTGAGATCGCCTTTATTCAGCTGTCGCAGAACTTTTACTTGAAAGCGTAGTAGCAGGGATATTACCCTACATTCATAGAAGGCAAGATTCCTTCTGAGTCAACCTAAAATGATATTTCGGTATTAATTTTTTATTTGGTTGGATCTATTAATAATGTTTTCTTTCACAAAAGCGATAAATTATTGACCTTACTTTTAACAGAATTTCAGTCTAAATATCTGAAGGCGTTGGGTCGATTGAATTCGAAAAACAGAAAAAAAAATCGTTGGCTGAGATTCATCCGAAAAATTCGGATATGAAGAGGAAGAAATTCCAAACCAAAGAGGAAAAGAGAAAAAAATAAAAGACATACCCTTTTTAATTGATTAACAACACTTTCTGGCAAAATTTGAAAGACTGAATAAACGACTTTTGTATAAATCATCTTTCTAAACAAAACCTACTTATTCTCCTTATGCAGCAATCTCAAGTTGATTGACATCGCTTTGAAACCGTGTAAGATGGAGTTTACAACTTTATACTCTTTGGAGGTCACGAAGATTGCCAAAAGTATTTCTTAGTTTAATAGTCAGTTTAAATTAGGTTTAGTAAGAGTCGAGTGTTAAATGGAAAAGAAAATTTCTTCTAAAGAAAAACTGGTTATTGTCACATTCATTTGTGGAGGAATTAGAGATGTTTTAAGTCAATTAAATGCTTAAATTTTCATTGTTATTATTAAACTGAAATGGATATAATGCTTAAAATATGTTTCCAATTTATTTCTCAAAAATAGTCTGTCATAAATTTATGCCTTTATTTGTTTTGTATTGAGATCACTGTTAATATTCTTTTTAAAATACATTTCTTGTTGCTAATTTTTTCATATTTTGTGTGAAAAGAAAAAGTAAGAATTTCTCTCAAAAGTTCTCTGAAGTATTTCCTACAATTATAGAAAAAGCTGAAGAAGAAACATTTGTTATTATTTGCTTTCATCAGTATCGTTTATAGAATAAGATCAAAATAATTTAGGGATAATGTAAAACATAAGAGATTACGAAGACAAAGAAGCTGCTTATCATCTTATAATATCTCGCTTTATTTTTCTCTGTTTTTTGGAAGTAGGAACCTTTTTAGAGTAGGAACTGATTTTTAAAATCAGTTAGTCAGTCAGTTAGTCTCGGTATGTATGAATGTGTCCTCCCTCTTACTATTATTAGATGGTTAATACATATCTTGAAAACGATATTTACATTTCCTTGTGGTAATCTTCCAAAACTGAATACTGATTTTCTTTGATCGTCTAAAAAGAATGCTTAAGGGTTTTTCATTGCTATTATAATTATAACATTAGTAGCAAGATACTTGAAAGTAATTGAAAGTAATTAAAGGAATTCTTAAACAAAGTAGACTTAATTCAAAAGTTATAAAGGAGTGGTTATATGTGGATTTACAACATACTAAATGTTTTGGTTATATTTTTACCGATCAATGAATATCATTGATTTGTTTTTTTTAATTGCATTAAAATTTTGAATTTTTCTTCCGCGAATTACAGGACAAGACATTTTTAGACAGGAGACAAACTGCAACATTATTTAGATAACAAATCTACAAGAGGAAAGTGAAGCAATGAAATATACGTTATAAATCAAAATAAGTATTTTATTTTCAATTACCTCCCATCCGTCCACATAGATTCTCTACATTCTAAGAACATGCCTTCCGAAAGTTTTTTTTTCTTATTTACGTCTCTTTGTAATGTTTTTACCTCATGTGAAAACCTATGAATCTGACTTATATGCTAGTATTAATCTAAAATAAGATGTTGAATTATTTTATTGTCATTAAACAACAAAACAGAGAGAAATTATGCAATTTTATATAGCCAATGAAGTCATTATTTGAATAAAAATGATGAGAGTTTTCAATTTATGACTTTTATTTAATAACACCACGACGGCTTCTGATCTCATATCATTGAAGTTTATTGAAATTTGAGAAGAGGGTTTAGATGGAGAGAGGAGAGGGAGAATAGGAAGAATGGGGAAAGAAATCATAGAAGGGAAAATGGAAGAGAAATGAGAAAGAAAAGAAGTAATGTGATCGGTGGAGAGGAAGTAGTGGGATGGAGTCAAGCAGGATGCAGTCTTGAGGACCCGGAAACAGAGGAACTGGAACAGAAAAAGAAATAAAGACGAATACGAAAGGAAAAAAGGGGTTAGAACGAAAGGAAAAAAGAGGTTAGAACGAAAGAACGAAGTAATTTCCAACGAATTTTATTGTGAATTGTGTAAATTTTAGTCGTTCTTACATTTGTTCTTTCCTAGCTTTAAAAAAGACATAAATATCTGAAACTATGTACTAATCATTCACAGATTTAAATTACACAGTGATAAACGTAATGTTCTATATTAAATCTTTATTTAACTTAAACTAATCATTTTGCCCCTTTCCTTGTTTGAATGATTTAACGTGTTACGAAATAAAAAAAAAGAAGTGGAAGAAAATAATTTTATTCCATTTTTAGACAAAAGAATTTACGATATTCTGGTTATATAAGCCCTGTTTATGTAAATTTCAATAGTTTGTTTGTGTAGTTTGGATACTATCTTCAGAGTACTCACTAATCCTTTTCGTTTTTTTCTGAACTTAGATTCAGCCTAAAAATTCAGTTTTCGTTTAAATTTCCTCACTTACAGATAATGCCGAAGATTTCTTATCGGAAATGTCGTGTTACAAATTTTTATTGTTTGATTTATTTGGAAAATAATAGATTTAATAAGAAAAAAATCAAGTTTAAAAATCAAGATTTGTCAGTGTAAGGCTGACTTAGTGTAAGGAAATTAAAATTACCTATTTATTTGTTTTCTTTCTTTATTTGTATTAGATGGATAAAGATTGATATGGATAAAAATTGTTGACTCAGATAATTAAATTACATATAGTATACGATACACAGTAAAAAGTAAATTATAAAGTTCTATAAAGTACTATAGATAAATATAGATAAACTTAAAGGGGGTAGACAAAATAATAGAAACACTCACAAAAAACAAGCTCAAAAGACGAGTTTTTGTTAATGTCGGGACGGTGTGACGAGGCTTCCATCAATGGGTATAAGATAGGAAATTAACTGCAGTAAAATCTTTCAAATCCGGTCTACTGTGGTTGTGAAGACATAATGCTAGGTTAATTAATTTAACCCCGTTTTCATAATTTTGTACTCAAATGTTTATTAAAAACAATACAAATGTGCTTTTTCCGACACCAAGTTCTAGTGATATTTGTTTTGCAGATTCCCCTGCATCCAATCTCCTTGACGTATCCAATCTCCTGCGTGATAGAGTTCCACAGTGATAAAGTTTTTCTTTCTTTTTACACTCTTAACGAATACGCGCGGATAGGGAAACAAAACAGGGAAACGAATTTAGTTATTAAAAAAAAGTTTTACTCAGGACCAGGCCGGATTACCGTGGGGGCCGGATTACCGAGGGCCGGATTTGAGAGTTTTACTTTATCTGTTATGAACTCTACTAACATAGGGGTCTGTAGTAATAACCAAAATATCATTCATTTCTATCTCTTATAGTTTGGTCACAAAATTGGAAAAACGTAAAGTCTTATGACAATGACAGACAGAATAACGCTTTTATATAATATAATGGTGTTTCGTCAAGTCTTTAGCAGAATATTTTTAAATCATCTAATATGGTTTGGCTTCTCATTTAATTGCCTTGTTATGAGATCTCACTACGACAAATTAATGTAACAACGTCAGGAAGAAAAAGCTACTAATTGTAGGTGAATACATAAAGTCCACTGTTGATTCAATCTCTACATATTTTGCAACAAAGAGATCAACTGCTTCCATGTTTTTTCAGAATTCTTCCATATTTTCAAGATTTCATTTTTTTTGTCCCCAAAATGAAATTCCCCAAAAAATATAACATAAACAAAAAGTGACTGAATTTAAGAATATTTTCAACACAAGGCGACTTTCACTTGAAACTACGACAGAAGCTTCAGTTAATTGATCTGGAAATTTAATTAGAATATAATGCATTGCAAACCTGTTTTTTGTTTTCAAAATACTTATTAAAAATATCAGTATAATGTATTTTAATAATTTTCTTCAAACTTACTGTAGCTTTAATTTTAATAATAGCTGTGATGCTTTTTTCTTTTTGATGCAAATAACTTTCTTTTGGTTAAATTAAAATAGTAAACATTTTTTTTTATTCTAACCTTTTTCTAAGCTTCTGCGAAAGAATTGTTTTCAAAAAAAGTCTTCCAAAGAATTTCTTTCGTAATTCTTATTCTGGGATACTTATGTAAATGAGTTAAACTGAGCACTCGACAAGAATTTTGTGCAATGATGTCTTTTTCTATTTCTCTAACTTTTGTGTTGAGCTTTTTACAGCACCTTCTTACATTTCCTCTTCAGTATTCTCTTGAGAAAGAGAAGAAAAAGGAAGAAAGAAAAAACATCTCTTAAGTGACGGTTCTTTTTTTCCTTTTTTTATACAACATCTTCACCTGCTTTTTATTGGCACTGAGACTATAAAAGAAGCTGAACTGTTCGGGAAATATTCTGTGTACTTAAACATGGTAAAATCCAACTTTCACGCTTTATGACTATTAATTTCGTCCTTTTCTCTTACTTCTCAAGCACAAATTCGATACTTGATATAAATATAAGAAAAATTACATAAAAAACTCACGTAATTCCGAGATTTTTAAAAATGATTTCATTGAAGTGGCCTATAGCTTATTTACAAAAATTCTTAACAAAAATCATCCGACAATATGTGTTATGCCGAATTATTTTTAAATTTGATATTTTAAGGGATTTCTTTTTTAAAAGTAGAAAATTACAGTCTCCTAAACAAAATATGTTTTTTTTTACAAATCAGCGGTTTTTTATTAAGAAATTGATTGGGAAAAATCACTATATTGCAAACTTAAAATTAATTGTTGACAATTTTAAAGTTCAAAGTCTGGCATTATACTACAATTTATTATCAAATTTTGAAATTTTGTCAAAGAGTTAAAGCTTTTTTTTTGTCTTCGTAACTTCTTTCATGACAGTAAATCTTAAGGCTGCTGAAACAAAATGTTTTATGATAGAACTCAAATTGTACTTTCCTTAAAACCGAATTCCTTATTTCTTTTCTTTTTTTTTTCACTGTTTTACTTTATTTTTTAAAAAAGAGTCAACGAGACAAACAAAAACCCTACATTGATTTCTCATTTAGCATATCTTTTGCATACAAAAATTAGTTTTCCAGTCTTGAAAAAAAAAAAATGAGTTAAATCCGCAACAATTAGTTCAATTTTCAGCGACCCATTTGGGACCTATTGTGATAGCGGTCAAAATCAGTAGCTAGTCCGTTTGTCCTGTCCGTACGTCCATGTCTGTCCACCCATAACAACTCCCGAACGGAAGGTCGGATCGATTTCACCATCGTGTTCAGAGGCCCAAAGACCGTAAGAATGAGATATTTTGAGGGGCCAACGTCCCCCCATATTCGAGGTATTTAGCATTGCTTTCATTGTATTTCCGATATTAGCTTAAATATTAGAAATGCAACTATCTCATTTCGGTTGTCAGTTATAGCTTGATGCTTAAAGTTTGGGATTCATATACTGAAGATTGTCGGTTCGAATTCGCTTAATTATTTTTTTTTTTAATTCTCTTAATTTTTTTCGCAATGTCCGCGTGGTTTTTTTTTTTGGTTGTTTTCCTTATTTTCCTAACTTTTCTCTATTTTTTTCTTAACTTTTCTCTATTTTTTTCTTAACTTTTGTTGATTTTCTCTTATGTTAATGTACTGCCTTGTATTTATCATTTCTATTTTTTTTTTTGTTATTATGGGTCGTCCTTAAAGTTATGTTTTCACTATCACTCTCTCTCTCATATAATACCTACACACAACTGACTGGTTTGATTAGCCTCACTTTCGTAGAAAACAGCTAATAAAAATGGATGAATATATGGACAAAGCTTAAATTACATGTACATACAGTTTGATACAGATAGAAAATCTCGCTTTCTGCTCCCTGGAAAGTAATGAGACTTGAATTTTGCTTGTAGAAGTCCAAGAAAAGTATTACAAGAAGATTTGAACAAAAGTGTTTAAAGAGCAAATTTAAGTACAAGACTTTGTCGTTCATTTGTAATCATGAGAATTCAAAATAGTTTCTCCCAAAAAGGAGAAAATCTTAATAGTATCGCAAATGAGCCCGTTTTGACATCGTGACAATTGGTATCCATAAATAGAAGCTTATGATAAAAGAAATTTGAAAATTTAAAAATTGATAGACTTCTTAAATGAATCTTCTTCGCTGTCCGGCTGCCGCCGCATCTTAAATGAAAACACCCTTGCTGACGTTTCATCACTAGCTGTCAGAGACATTTTCAGAGCATGAGATCTACTATTCAACTGGCTTCCTTTCTTCTCGGGCGAAAGTTATAATCATCTCTAGGACTTCTGGGTAAATTTCTAGGATATACGGAAACTTGCTACGTCGCAGAGTGGAGTATTTGACATAAAAGGTTGGCTAAAAGTAAAAAAAATAAACAATATTTTTCGTCTACTACAGCATTTTTTTCAATAAAGCTTGATAGTTATGACGTCATTTGGCGGCCATTTTTTTGTGAGTGAAACGCGCGCATGCGCGGACACATCAGTTGGAACCAAACCATTGCTAAAGCTATACGTCTTTGTGTTCGGTGCTCTATTAAAAACTTATTTTTTGGTTGTATCCTTAGTGATTTATCAGGTGTGAAATGAAATTATTTTTGACAGATTTGGAAGTATCAGTTATGCTCTATATTTAGAGAAGATTTTGGCCATTTACAGTTAAAATTTCTATTTATTAACCCTTCGTAGTTAATACATCAATAGTCGTTTACTTTTTACGTATTTTTTAAATACGAGGGTTTAGTTATGGTGCCGAGCTTTGTCGGGGAAAAATTCTTGTGATGCCTTATACTTTAGGTTATCCAGAATTAATTACAAAAAGAATATCTCCCGCAAACATACGCCATTTTTCTTTTTAACGTTTTCCTTTGGAGTGTGGAAAATAGCATATTTTAGAAATTTCATTAAATCATTGTTTTCTTTACAGGAACTGGAGAGTCAGTGAAAATGATGTCGAGGAAGCAATTAAAGTTAAACTGCACCGCAACAGGCCATGCAGGCCCTGGGGTGCGCGGGAGGTTTAGGCTTCCAGCGATTCTCGACAAACGAGACTAGTTGACGTCGTATGGTCAGCCCGACGCTCTCCGAGTTTAACCCCCGAGTAAGAAGAAATCGGTACCTATTCGATATAGAGCTTGGTGAACCCTAGGGTTCATCTGGAGGAGAAATAATCGTGGAAAAGTTTCCAACCACCACCGGGAAATGAATCCGGGTGAGGAAGCAATTATAGAACATTATTAAAGAATGTCCGAGAAATTACTGGAGAAAAAATGTGTTTTAATGGAAAATCTTCTCTTCGAACTTATTAATTGTCCAGTTGAAGAATATGGCATATTAAAACAATAATACGACATTTTAAGTCGGATTTCAAAGGAAAATAGGCAGCTGCCTGTAATAAAGAAGAACGCTACTTAAAAGATAATAAAACATGACAATTGACTGCTTACAACTGTCCAAGCAATCAGTACAAAGAACAGTATCAGTACAAAAAGAGAATTCCAAGAGTCAAGCGAACAGAGTAAGTGAAGAAAGTCCAAAGAGTTGAGAGAGTAGGCTTCTGCTGAAGAGTTAATGATGAGACAAACTAATGATGAAGAGAAACTAATGATGTCACAAAAGATACATTTTATAGAAAATGTAGTAAAGAATCTGAATAAAACCGAGGTAACAACAACTAGCGGGTGCTAGTCAAACATATACTATTTCTATTATGGTAGATGTAAAAGTAAGCAACGTCTTCTACTATGAGGTATTACCTATATGGAGCCACACCTAAGGACTTTAACAATTTAACAAAGAAGAAAGAAGTGGATCCGAATACCTTAAAGTTTGGATTATCCATCCTCCATACAAAAATCAGATTTTTTTTTAATTCTTATTGTATTTGTCCTATAAAATACCCATTAGCAAATGGCTAACTAGGACTGCTGCCGAAAATAAATTGGTAGCTGAAATGAAAAAAAAAATGCAGGAATCATTCAAATAAGAGATGGCATTGAGAGTCGATATTCCAAAAGCAGGTTTCGGCAATACAAACGATGGTAATACATCTCGTAGATTCTTTTCTGATTCAGAGACATCTGCCCTAATTACTGGAGAGGATACGATCATCATAAATAAATTTGAAGAGATTTAGTAATTTCGAGTGGTCACAAGATTAATGTTGAAAACTTTTCAACATTTACCCTTGAAACTGCTCTACTTTATGTTGCATTACATAGTTTGGCATCCTATGTCACCTACTACACACAAAAGTTCAATGCATGGCCCAGAAATAGCGGCATATGCGAATTTGCTTAGCGGACAACCGTCTGAAGACGCTGCCGAAGCTCGAAACAAACTATTTCGTCAATTCAGGCAAGGTTTCTCGAGAAAAGTTTCAAGAATATGCAATTGAGATGTCATCAACAAATTACTAGTAAGTTCTGATTCATTCCTATCTAATTTGCGGCTTATTCCACAAAAAAAAGTAAGCCCTTCTCAAGTGAAGCCTTAGAACGTCTATTACTATCAGAAACAGTAGAGGAGAAGGTGGTATTTTGGAACCCTGTCGGTAATTTGGAACCCTGACATTTCACTGACAAGTAGGTATCGCACCATCCCGGTAGTAGTTGTAACTTGTTGCCCTCACTCCCCCCCCCCCGACCACAGGCTCGACGCATCAGTTGCTTGCTGCTCGTTAGATGAAGCGTAGATAAGTATTTGTTGCAGAACGCGGTTTCGAGAACTTTTTTTGAGGTAAGTGTTTATATTTTCTGTGTCTCCTACAGTGTAGATAACTAAGTTTTAGTGCATCATATGTGTTGTACAGTTCTTCTTTTGCCAATAACCAATGAAACATGTTATTAATCTACAAGTTGTTACACGATAGATCAACACTAATCCAAAATGGCAATTGCGGGATATTTGGAACCTCAAGTTGGTGGGTAACTTGGAACCTTATGGTCAGGAGAAAAAAAAGCTGCGAGAAAGGAATCTGCCAGCTTTTCTGATGAGTCATCTGCAGCAGAAGACTTTGTGGCAGCTGAATCTGGAGATTCAGATTTGGAACTCCCAGCTGGGGAAGATGAGCCATGTCAAGAGGATGCCAAATGCCTATTTTGCGATGAGACTTTTTGTTGCGGAAATATAATTTAAAAGAGCAATTGCCATAAGAAATACTCACCTAGAATGAATCCGGTTGCTACAACAATTGAAAGGCTAAAGCACAAGAGACTCAAATTTTTATCCAGTGCCGATTGTTACTGCAACAAGAGAGAAATCACACGCTCTTAGGAACTTGAAGCGATTGTTTTGATTCTGCTTTTACTTGAGAAGCTGTTCCGTTTTCCGCCATGAATACATGTATTTTGAAGATCGCTTGATTTCCTTGATGTTAGAAGATCAACGATGGATTCTTTCGCATTTAATTCGATAAGGAAGAAAAGGCTTTGTACATCGAATTATTGCAAGGAATTTATCAAAGTTTAAAATAGGATTTTAAACTTATAAAGTCTAAAAGAACTAATCTTATGTTTGTGATATCTTTCAGGAGTTTTCATATTGTCGCTAGGCAACAGACATTCGACAATATTAGGTTTATTTAGGACGTTCCAATCCCGAAAGATCTTATCAGATGAAAAATAACGTAAGTCAATTTATTTTTCATTTTAATACAGCGGAATTATATTCTCGGAAGAATCGAAAGGTCTATTCGTGATTATATTTAATGGCGTTAGCAAGTAATCAAGTAAAGTAAAGATTTGTCCAAGCTCTTAAAGTAATTTGATTAAAGTTTAATCAAGTAATCGAGAAAGATAAAAGATTACTTCAAGTGTTTAAAGTGATTTGATAAAAGATTAATCATGCAAATAAAGTAAGGATTAAAGATTTATCAACTGTTCATTGTTAGTGATCTCCAAGGATTTATCAAAGCGATAAGGCATATGATAAGTAAAGGCTTAATCAAGATATTATGGGCCAAGTTTAACGATAAAGATTATTCATTAATAAAAGTGAAGACCTGTTAATCTAAAGTTAAGATTTATAAAAGATCAAGTGAATTCTTTTCAAGGACTCTATGTTAAAGGTTAAAGATTTATTTTAGAAGTTAAAGTAAATCCCAGTCTTATGAAGACACCTAAAGAAAGTTTAAAAGGTTAAATAAAGATTTGCATTTTTGGAGAAAGATTTAATGCAGATGAACTTTTATTAAAGCGGATATTGACATAAGGAACTATTTGTTAATATTCAAGTTATCTTTTATCATACAAGTATTAATAAAAGGAAAAAAGATATCATAAGAAGAATATATATATATATAAATGTAAAGGAGCCAATTCTTCGTTTTTATAAATAAATTATTGTTGTCTTAATCTCGAGTATAAAGGTGTTTGTTTACTCTGTTAATAAAGCTAAATATTAAGGTTATTCAATTAGGATACATTCAGGACTCTTTAGAGGAATTAAGAAGATTTTTCCATGGGCTCAACAGGTTCCAGTAATCAGGTAAAGTTCATTCACCCTGATCAAGAACAAAGGTTAGGTTCCTGAATACACTGAAGGCCAGATCAATTGAATAACATATAACTGTCTGCATCATAAAAGGTTACGAACCTTAAGTAAAAAAAAAAAAAAAAAAATCCCCACACACTTTTTCAACTTCGCGACCAGGGGAATTGTGGGTACAATGTGTTATGTGCAGTTGTTGGGCACACAACGAATGTGCTGGGGAGGAAAATGATTACTATGCATGTGATTAGTGCCAATAACTGTTTATTTTGTTTTTGCTAAACTTTTTTTATTTTTCTCAATTTACTGTTTCATTTTAATTCTTTAAAACTGTTTTCAGACCATTGGAATGCTATAATGTAAATGTCAAACTGACCATCCTTGTTGGATATCTATTTTTAATAAACAAAACCATGTTTTTAAGCAATATTGAATTTTTATGAAAAAAAATGGGGTTCCAAATTACCCTCCCCCAATCACCGGATCACGATTTTGACTTTTTCCACATTTTACAAAATAATATCTTTCGGCTTAGGGATAGTAGCTAGCCATTTAGCTGGATAGTTAGCTGGGATGTTGCTAAAGCTATTTACGCCTTCAGTTTGGATTTCAAGCTTATTGGTAAACCATGGTGACCAAAAGACAAAGTGGGGTTCCAAAATACCACCTTCTCCTCTACCAATAACATCTGAGGAATATGAATACTTGCAAGAAGATTCAGAGTCCACTTCAGACGATGAATAATAATGATTTTAAAATATTGAATCATAATTTATAATTATTTCCTTTATTTTGATATTTTGATATAATTAAACTTTTTTTAAAATAATAATTAAACCTAAATGGAATTTGAATTCAGTTAATTTGTATTAGAAGTCATTTTATAACTTCGTCAAAGACGTCATTGTGCATCATGGAAAATTTCCTAAGACACCACCCGGACATACATTGTCATTGGACAATGGCCGCGGAAACACCAACATCTCATTTAAATGGGTAAAGGATCAAATATAACATTAATTCATTATAACACTAACAGGTCCGATGGCTCAAAAAGCGACAGTACGTTCACTCTTACATTACTTAAGTAACTATGGATCCTCAACACTACACGAAGATTTCCTAATTTCGATTGTAGCTAAACCAGGACACGTTTCTACTATTGTAGTCTTGTCTCTCTACTTAATTCTATTTAACCAAATCAGGGGAACACATATTTAAGGATTTCCTACAGTAAAGTTAATTCTTATTTATGAGAAATGTTTATCATGTAAGAGGGATCCTATTTTATAAAACAAACCCATACATCAAACTAGTATTTTAATAATTACCGTTAAATGCTTAATTTTAATAATCCCAAAACTAATTTATTCTGGGGTACTTAAATGTTTTTTTTAGGGAAGGGTGGGGCTGTTGTTAATTACTAGTTGGGAATTTATCTTTTGGTATTGTTTAAAAGCACGCTTTTCGAAGGTGTTCGAATACAGATTTTCTTTCTTCTCTAGGAAGAAAGCTAATTTGCAAAGGTAGAATTAGATGGTATTACAAAGCGATTTTTGAAGTATGTTGTTAATCTAATAGAAAGCTCATATATTAAAATCTTTTAATCTCTGTTGGATTTTTTAGAAGGAAAATTTGATTTTAATACATTTTGGACAAAGGAGATACGAACGAAAGATATTACTGACATTTACTGCTTTTAAAGTGTCTTAATCTCAATAACTGAAATTAACTTATCTTAGAGAATTGAAACATAAAATATATTAAATATCTTCAGATGTGATATTCCTAATTGCTTGGTATAAATTAAGCTGTAGGTATTTTCAACATTTTCAACTCCAGGCACCGTAATCGGAAAAAGAAAATTCAGGACCCAGCAAATTTTCAAATGCTGAAAGTTCAGTTACTGTCTTTTTTTTTTAACGATTCTTTCACAGAAATATTCGAAAGTAAATACGGCTTTATTATTTGTTTATTTCCTGGAAAAATTTGTAACTGTCATTAGTGAATATGAATCTAAATTGTATTTTTATTTAAACAAAACAATACACTCATGACCACAGTTAGTATAACATGGATGTAAATGTAATTGATTATATACTGTACATAGTTACTAGCAAAATATCCGTGCTTCGTGCTGGTTAAAATAAAGAGTTGTCCTGATGGGCAGAAGAAAGAAATTGTCAGATCAATAAACTTTCCCACATACAAAAATCACGTGATCATTATAAATTAAATGTTATATTCGTATTTTGTAACACTAAAACCCATACACATTAAATTTCATCAGATTGGACGACATAAGACTTTTTATCTTTTAAGCCATAAGACTTTGTATCCCTTTCTGCCATTCTTCATCCCTTTAAGGAAAAAAATTGATAAATAATAAAGTGCCACAAACCCTCATAAAACTTTTAACACAATTATAGATGGAACCTTCATTTTACATTTCGTAAGAGGAATATATCCCTAAAATTTCAAATTCCTAGGTTTATCCGTTTCAGCTGTGCGTTGATGAATCAGTGAAGACACTTAGCTTTATTTTAGCTCAACTCGAAAAAAAAAAATAAAAAAAAAAATAAAAACTCTCCGTTTACTCTTCGGATATTTGTTTTTTGGAAAAACGGTTGAACATGTATTTCTTTATTTTTAAGAAGAGTATTTAGGATGCGAATATCGAAAATTAGTTGAATACATATTTTTTTTGATTTTGACAAAGAACACTCATATCAAATTTCGTGTTTCTAACTCAAGTGCTTTCAGAGATGCTCGTAACCTTAAGAAAGTTGCCCCTCCCCCTCCCCTCATTTATATCCCTTTTCTGATTGTTTTTCCAAAAATTCGTTCTTAGTGGGCGCCTACGTTGTAAGGAGAACCCAACCCTAAAGTATCAAGTTCCTAGGTTCAGCGATTTCGGCTGTGCGATGTCAGTCAGTCAGTCATTGGGTTTTATCTTTTATATATTTATGTTGCAATATATTTATGTACATTTCATATATTACGGATTTATGTTGCAATATATATTAAATCTAATCACAATAAAAATTAAAGTATACGTAGTTTGCAATTTTTTAAACAATTATAATTCTCTCTTTTTAAGCAATCATAATTCTTGAATTATTCATGATGTGTATTTCCATATAATAATAGTGAAAATAGACCATATTCACAAGGAAACCAACAAAAAAATATTTAAATAACATGTTTCGGGATTATATAATCTCCCATCATCAGATTACAACATAAAATAAAACTTCGGAACTTACTCGTCCCGAGTAAAATATTTAACATCAAAAGAACATAAGAATTAGAAAAGTAATAAGTATAACAATGCTAAAGTTACATCAGTAATAATCATGGAATTAAAACAATGAAACAATGAAACAGGAATTTATATAATTTAATGTCATATTGAAGCGCATTAAGAATGGATACCTCAAGATGTAATGTTGTCATTATTATATAAATTTTTGTTTCATTGTTTCATTGTTTTAATTCCATGATTATTACTGATGTAACTTTAGCATTGTTATACTTATTACTTTCAAATTCTTATGTTCTTTTGATGTTAGATATTTTACTCGGGACGGATAAGTTCCGAAGTTTTATTTTATGTTGTAATCTGATGATGGGAGATTATATAATCCCGAAACATGTTATTTAAATTTTTTTTGTTGGTTTCCTTTTGTATATGGTCTATTTTCACTATAATCATAATTCTTGTTTTACAAATATAATATTTATATAAATTTTCCAAATTAGGAATCAAAGTTTCAGTACAGTGATATCTTAAAAAAAATTTCATCAAGTAAATAAAATATTTGTTTATCCTCATCAGGTGCATACAAAAACCAAATTAGTAACATGAGATTGATGTAAATAATCCTAAAATCCATATAAAAAACTTACTCACACTCTCTTATATGCGTTACTAAAAATTAATTCTCAGCGTTATTTCCTATAGTTGGAATTAGTAATAGATTTTTCTCTTATTTTATTATTGAAAAACGCAAATTTGTAGTTTGACTGCAGGGTTTAATCTACGTTTTTTAGGAATTATATAACTAGGTTTACGCTCAGTTATCCATCGCAGATAATGCTGATGATCTATTTTAAGAACTAGGTTTGAGTCTTGACTCATACTTTACTTTACGCATACTTCAGTTGCGTTCGTATTTTAAGTTGAATCACAAATACGAATCTTATCAACTTTTTAGAACTCAGTCAGTGTGAGCTAAGTTCGTATTTTTTGAGGAATGGCAGGAGTGAAATCAAAATGAATATGCTTTATAAATATGCCTTGCTGTTAGAAATATGCTTTTATTTTAAGTTGTATCATAAAAGAATTAAACAAAGTTTTATCAAAATTCATCCAGTAGTTTTAACGGCAAACAGGCAAAGAGATAAATATATAAATCAATAAGAAAAATGTTAAAATAATTAGTAAGACTTCGAAAAAATTTAATTGTACTGTATGATTTTTGTAATAATTACAAAAACATTGCAAATCACATACACTACTGAACTTCCTTCGATGCTTGATGATAATAGAATAACAAATAAAGTAATTACGAACAAGTCAATTGTTGGTTTTTAAATGCATCAAAAAGGTAAGATTAATTATTTTCTTGTCTCTTTGTAATGTGCAAAAGTTATCGCGTAATAATTCTTTTTTCGAGGTATAAATCATTCATAATTTCTATCCATGCAGAAACCTACGTTGTACTATGATATATATACCATAACTGAATAGTTCATGTTGGACAGTTTTTAAAATAGAATGTCGAATCCTCAGCTTTTGCTGATTTCAGTTATTGTAATGATAATATACGTATTTATTTATTTTTTTAAATAAATTAAAAACATTAATTTAATGTATTTAAATGTATTTATGAATTTAAATATTCCAATTCCTCTGTCTACAATTGAAATTAAAGTAACTGTTAAGATGGATCTAGAGTTACAAAGAATTTCTTTTCTTTTTTTTTAACAACAGATGATTTTTTTATTTCGTTTTTTAAATTTCAAATAGCCTATTTTATCAGGACAGTTCCATTTTCCGTATGACATTCAATTAAATCGAAGCAATACTTATGTTAGATATCGTACTGATATTTATCCTTTTATTATTACGATATCTATAATTAAGGAATTCGAAATATAATATAAAAGGTATTCAATATCTAAAACTGGTTAAGTACTAACAGTCCAGAGAATTTTAAATAAAGTGATTTTTTAAACAACTTTTACCATTTTTAATAACTTTTTAATAATAGATCAGCAGATTGTACTCAACGCTTTTAATTCATTATCATTAAAATATATATTAAACAAAGAAAAATATTATTACAGTTCTTACTTATTATAATTACCGTTATTTATTATAATTGAAGCAATCTATATTACTAAAATCGTTTATTTCTCTGTCTGTCTGTCCGGCGCAATTTCCTGAGCGAATGGAAAATAGAAATAATTTTTACAATGAAAGGTCCACGAGAGGAATCGAACCTACTACCTTCTGATCCGAAGTCAAACGTCTTATCCATTAGGCCAAGGTGACTACCAATCACTTTATATTGTTTTTTTACTTATGTGTCCTTCCCCTTCCCCCAATCAATAATGAATGAATTCAACCTTTTTGTTTTTTGAATCTCAAGATTTTTTATTTATTTCCTATCCGTATGTTTATTTTTAATTGGAAAATGACAATTAGAACTGTAATTGCCGAAATATTGGAATATTTTACATATAATAATATTCTTACTTAAGCAAATTCTATGTGATATTGAAAAACAAGCACGTGTACACGTGAGATGTTTGATTAAAAAAGAGAGTCAAGAAAGAAAGAAGCACTATTTCTATTAGATAGAACACTGAAAAATCACTATTTGTAACTCAAAGCCTATCACTATTTGTAACTCAAAAACCACTGAAAGGTATCAATTGTAATTAAAAAAAGAGTTCAAGAAAGACAGAAGCATTATTTCTATTAGATAGAATACTGAGAAATCACTATTTGTAACTCAAAAACCATCACTATTTGTAACTCAAAAACCACTGAAAGGTATCAATTGTAATTAAAAAAAGAGATTCAAGAAAGAAAGAAGCACAATTTCTATTAGGTAGAATACTGAAAAATTACTATTTGTAACTTAAAAACCAATACTACTTGTAACTCAAAAACCACTGAAAAGTATATCGATATTACTAAAAGCTTTTATTTCTCTGTCTGTCTGGTGCAATTGTTTTAATTTGTGAAAATAGAAATAATTTCCAGAAATTGACTACGGTAATCGAATATGCAACCTTCTGCTCCGAAGTTAGACATCTTAGCCATTAGACCACGAGGACTACATTCTAATCTCAATAAAAAAATAAAAATATATCATAGATATATAATTCACACGCTGGTTCTAAACGCAGTCGTGGATTGAATATAAACATCAAAATTTAAATTAAAAAAAAAAAAAAACTTTTAAAAAATTTTAGTTTTTAGAATGACCTGAAATAGAATTTGAATAGCAAAAGAGGCATTTGTGAAATTAGACTTACATTTTCAATTAGGCCAATTGCAATAGTTATTAATATTTTTTTAAAAATAACATACGCAATATAGTATTTCACTTTAATAGTTATAATATACTTTAAAGTTGATAAAACTAATGTATTAAATTCTTGTTGAAATTATGAATGCTTAAAAGCTAATTATTTGCAGAAGCAATATTCTTCAACCCAGCACTGATTTTCGAGGCGAATGTTCGTAAACATGTTGCTTGAAAACCCTAAGGACAGAATTTTATTAAATTCCGGGAGACCGAATGGAAAATTGAGGACATCAGAGAAAATTTTTCTGTTTTTCTTTAATAAAACCAACTTCCAATGTGTGATTCTTAATATGTTTGGAATCAGACTTACAAAATTCAAAATTAAATTTCCAAACTACAAGAAAAAAAAAAGACTGAAAATCAAATTAAACGAACTAAATGAAACATTCCAGAGATCGAAGTAACTTAGAATAAGATTTGGTAATTTAAAATATCTGTCTGAAAAATTTCAAGCATATTACATTACTTCAAAGAAACTTAC
>JAFIDM010012231.1:66993491-67009989 GCA_023159025.1 Thereuonema tuberculata
CTGTCTGAAAAATTTCAAGCATATTACATTACTTCAAAGAAACTTACTATTTTATTTTTTAGTGGAAAAAGTTACTTTGAGATAAACTGCTAAGAATAAAAGAAAAAAAAGTTTTGAACAGAAAACAGCTTAGAAAATGCACACAGAAATCCGTTCACAGTGACGGCGATGTAGATAACTTAAATTTGCCTAGAATATTCCTGTTTAATTAATTTCTTCAACGAAAGTTGCATTTATATAATATTATATTACTTAATGTTACTTGATTAAAAAATTCAAAACTGAAGAAAAAGACTAATTTTCGCAAAGTTAAAATAAAAAAAAAAAGTTAATTGTGAAGAGAATTTTTAATTATTAATTTGAAACGTCTCTTACAACTTGGAAACAAACTCTAAATAATTCTCGATCTCAGCAACTAGTGCCTACATCTAAGGTTATTAGATATATACGGGGTGGCTATAATTGAAGAGGAGGTGTTCATAGCCCAATTACCAAAAACCTATTGGACCAAACTTCACCAAATTTGGTGTGAACATTAAGTAGACCACGGGGTTTTGATTTTTAAAGAAAAAACGTTAATTCAAAAATTCGCCACCAGCACAGAAATATACAGATTGCACTAAACTGATGTCATTATATTATGGTATAATATCAAGATGAAAACGAACAGCGTGTGTTAGGTCCGACTATTTGCTACAGTCGCGCGATGTTGTTAAACCTTCACTATGCTAAATTTACGTTATCGTGCTTTGCTAGTGAAACTTTACTACCAAAAAAACAAAAAAAACAACATTGCTTCTGTCGTACTTCGGGAATACCGGAGGTAGAAGAATTTAAGGAAAGAACAATCACAAATTTGCGAAAAAGGATTTTGTGATTCGAAAATACGGATCGTTACAAGTGCTGTCTGAACGAGGACGCAAAACGACATCAAACCAACAACTTGAAACAGTTGCAACTGCTGCACTCGAACCAAACTATGCACATACGTTCAGCAATGTACGGGCAATATCCAGACAATCTGATATGCCGCAGCATCGGTGTGGGAAATTATACGTAAACTGCTGAAATTCTTCCCGTACAAGATACACTCAACAACTGCTTCGAGGAGCAGCGAAGCTCGTCTGAACTTAAATCTCTGATATTCCTAGCTCGAATGGAAGTCAAGGATGCAAGGGCTTGGAACAACCTATGAAGGGATCAGGCACATTTTCATCTTAATAGAATTGTAAACACAGAATTGCAGCATTGGAGAATCCTCATGTGTCTAAGCAGATTCATTTGCACTCATTGAAAGTCAGTGTGGTGTGGCTTTACTGCTTCGTTCATCATCGGTCCGTACTTTTTTGAAGAAAAGGTTCAGTGACGCTCCTTCAATGCTGTGAGGTTTCAACAAATGGTTCTTGATTTTGTTATTCCACAACTTCAACAGCAAGAATGCCTCGGATCCATCATATTCATGCATGATGGAGCACATTGACTGCAGCATTTCACAGAAGACAGAATAATTAGTTGAGCGTTTCCTATGAGTAGGCCAAGCCCGTTCGCCTGATCTCTGTTACTTTTGGTTATGGGGATACGGTATTTGAAAAGCTTTGTATACCAAGGAGATGCGTGGATAACTTAGTAACGTTACAGATTGAAAACGCTGTATGTGAAGCAAATCACTGGAGATCTGTTGCGTTCTACTGTAGGAAATGCTGTTCACAGAATGCAGTTATTGTAACAGTTGAAATATATATTGAAGTACATCTGTAGATGATGTCAAATAGAAATCACTATTGATTGTAAACTTTTTGTATTTATTATACCCAATTTTCTCTACAATGTAGATTCCAGCGCCATTTTTTTCCAATCAATTTTGAACTTGTATTTTTTTTTCTTTAAAAATCAAAACTTCATGGTCTAAATAGAGTTTACATCAAATTTGGTGGAGTTTGACCCAATAGGTTTTTGGTAATTGGGCTTTAAAACACCTCCTCTTTAATTATGGCCACCCGGTACGTAGAGGACATCAAATAAAGTAAAAGGAGTTGGGCAATTATCTTAACTACTGATTGCCATAGAACTGCCTTTTAATATTCAGACACTAACAAGAATAACAAGAATAATTAGATAATTATTTTGTTCTTGATTCTTCTATCTCTAAGAAAAAACAAATCACCAAATAGAAAGAAAAAGAATTAACTGCGTTCTGTGAAGCTAATTTTGCTTTATCTTTACAGTAAGCCCTTCGGTACTTACAAGGGAAGTGCATGACCTCGAACGTTGAGAACCGCACGAAAATTGCTTAGAATTTAAATCGTTCATGCCAAAAATCGTGGTGTAAGTCATTCTCACGCAAAACTAAATGAGAAACATTTGAACCCTATATCTAACGACAAACATTGAACGACAAACATTTGAATGATCACCTATTGAAGGTCCAAGAGAGGAACTTTGGTAACGCGCAGAAACAAAATATCGATATAATAGGACCAAAAATACACGTATTTCAATGCCGTTTTGTTTTATTTTAAAGTTTGTAATTGTGACAGTCTGTTTCCCTTGAAGTGAGCTCGATCTCGCCTTTTGCTATCGATATTTTGTTTCTTCGCGTTACCAAAGTTCCTCTCTTGGACCTTCAATAGGTGGTCATTCAAATGTCTGTCGAACATGGGAATGACTCATACCACTGTTTTTGGCATGATCGATTTATATTCTAAACACATTTTCGTGTGGTTCTCAGCTTCGAGGTCACGCACTTCCCTTGTTAGAAATTTGTAGTAACTATGCTTTGTTATAATAATGGAATTTTGAGTAGATTATGAAAACAAATTTAATAATTTAGTATCTGAAGACATTTTAAGTTTAATTGGATATCAATTAAAATAAAGTATATCAATTAAAGGAATGTCTCTTTCGATTTAACGGCGTAATTTCAGTTATCAAAGTTACATTATCAATGAAACTATATTACAATCCCGTAATTTTGCAGAACTAAGGAGGAAGCTATTTTCTTAATTAGAAAAAAATCATAATTAGAAATTAATCAGTTAATACAGTATTTTGCCAAAATTTAACATGAATTTAATGATACATTTAATTATGTAAAATTTTGGAAATGAAATTTTATAAACAATAAAGTTGCAATGTTTGAAAGAATAAACTAAGCTTTTAAAACTTACTAATGAAAATGATGAAATAAAATTCTGTTTTTACGTTAGTATTCATGATGCAGAGATGGTTGAAAGTTTTGTTTTGCTTTTAATATTCCTTAAAACAAAGCAAAATCAGACGATCTTATTTGCAAATCTTCTTGCCAAGCAATTTTCATGAATTCTGGCAAGACCCGGGGCTTTCTACAATAACAACAGCAACAAGAAATTGCTGGGAGATCTCTTTCTTATTCTGCAACCAAAGTAAGGAATCGATTCGATATAAAAGAAACAATTTCCGAAGAAAAACCCTTGCAGGGTCACCACTTTGTGCAGAATAATATCACATATTGTCATCTGAAAGCGATATCTGTTGTTTTGGGTGGAAACGTGCAAGACTTGAATCTTTAAGAACCTTTGAATGCTAGCACAGGTTTTCATTCCAAACTCAAAGTTATTCCAATACAAAAAAGAAAAAGTAATTGCAAGATATCAGTATGCTTGTAAAACCAAGTACAAACAAATGAAAAGGGCAGTGCTGTTTATTGTTTGTAACTTTATTATCCATTATTTAAAACATATTTCAATTTACAATTGTAAACAGTAAGAATTATGCTTATGCTATTTCTTTCCTTAAGGAACCATTTAATGAGTCATTTAGTAACCTCTTACTAATAATGGCTTATTTGCAGTCTTCTAAGTTTACCAATTGAATATAATCATGGTTTATGGATGATAAGCAAAATTATTAAAATTATTAATAATTGGAAAACTACATGTATTTGTTATAACTGTAATTATAATCTTTTAATAACAAGTTCGATTCTCATTTGTAATAAAATTAAATTTAAAGTTAAAATTTCAATTTTCACAAAAAAAAACTTTAATTTATAAAAATTTTATATTGCATTTTATAGATAAGGCAACCATTATATTTCATGTAAATAAATATCTTGTGGTAAAGGTAAAAGTGCCTTAAAAGTAATTTGAAGTAGAATTGTTTGAGTATCGTGTGAGCAAATATCATAATCTGCAAAAAGAATGTCACAAATGCAAAAGGAAGTTATTAAAAAAGCTAACTATGTGGAAAAACTAAATATTTGAAATAATGATATGTGGAAAAATTTTTGCAACATTTCAAACTTCTTATTTTAAGAAAAATATTTTCTTAAATAAAAAGGACTACTCCTTCTTTCTTGACTTTTTGAATTATTATGTTTTTTAAAAAATATTTATTTTAGGATTCTGAAGGCTACAAAAGTGAACTGAGAAGAATATTCTGACCGAAAGAAAAAAAGAATTGAATTATATATTCTACCGTATATTTTATTTTAGTAATTATTTTAGGTTTTGCAGTGGTTAAAGATGTCTTCAGCAAAGAAATATATGAAAAAATATAATATACATAAAAGCTGGAAAATTAACTAGAAAAAAGTTTTGTTATTGGTAAATTACTTTCTTGTATTTAATTTAAACTTGAAGTATTAACATAAAAAAATTAAAAAATATATCAGAACTCCGGCAAAGTTAGTTCGTACTTCTAAGCATTTAGCTAGTTCAGGAGTAAAGGTGCTGAGTTATGCAATTTAGGCGACTAAAACCTTTTATTTGTTTTATATATTTCTTTTACTACAATCGTAATTAGGTAAAAGCAAAATGGATTTTCTTGCTTTTAATTTTCAAAATATTCTATAATTAATTAAATTAAAATTCAAAAACAGGTTTGCAGTTCCCTGAATTGCATGACTCAGGACCTTAATCTTTTATAATTTATAATTTAGGAGCTAAAAATAATGAAATTTACACTGTTTCGTAAACTGCATTTAAAAAAAATAACACAAAGCAATAGATCCTGAATAAATAAATTCACCTAAAATTCTGAAAATTTAAATATGAGCTTGTGAAGCATATGGGTTTTATATTTTCTTGCTTTTAATTTTCAAAATATTCTATAATTAATTAAATTAAAATTCAAAAACAGTCGATTTTTTTGGGCGTTCAACATAAATTTTTGTTAATCCTATTAAAATTTATTTCTATAAAAAATTCTTCAAAATAAATTTATTTCTGGAAAAGAGCAGCATCAAATGAATTTGCACGATATTTAGAAAGCTATTAATGAAAACGTTTTGTAATTATGATTATTTGATAACATGTAAAAAAAAAAATCTCAAATAATTTTTAAAAACACAGTTTTCAGTTTTTTAAAAAAAATAAATAACATACTAATAATAAATATTTTAAATACAAGTCATTATTTTATGAATTTTTTATCATTTCAGGTTTTCGTCAAGTTTTTTTAAGTTGAAAATGCCAAGTAATACCTTTAAGCCCCGCGAACACCATCCGATTTTGCACCAACTTAGTTAACCAACTTTCAGTTTTCGAGTCGCTAGAGCCGACTTTGAGCACGTTTTTCAGCGACTCTTGGCAACGATTTTAGTTGGATCTGCACAACCGACTCGAGTCGGGCAACTCGGGGAAGTTGGTCGGAATTACCAATCACAGGGCAGCGTTGGGAACATGTCAGTCATCACGTCACGACCATGGAAATAAATGGCGTCTATAAACGATTATCACCGCCTCGAATCGACGACAAGCGATACACAATGAATATCAGAGTATTGCGAGTTTCTTTCATGCATAAATAAATTTTATACTGAAATGCAGTAAGTGTATGCGGCAGAATTTATCAGAGAGGTTTCAAAATCTCGATTATTTCGGATTTTTCACAGCTGCTGGGGGAAACGCACTGAATTATGGGATTGCTTCATTTGCGAGTTGGATGGTGTTCTAGCCTGACACAATCGGACCAACTCGGAGTTGGCCAACTAAGTTGGTGCACAATCGGATGGTGTTCGCGTAGCTTTAAAACGCCCCAAAAATTGACTGTTTGTGAACTTTGATTTAATTTAATTTAATTTAATTATAGAATATTTTGAAAATCAACAACAAGCAAATATAAATATCACATGCTTCACAAGTTCATATTTAAATTTTCAGAATTTTAGGTGCATTGATAAAAGAAATATAAAAAAGAAATAAAAGGTTTGCAGTCCCCTGAATTGCATGTCTCAGGACCTTAATCTTTTATAATTTAGGCTTTTATAATTTAGGGGCTAAAAATAATAAGAACTCCGCTATTTCGTAAACTGCATTTTAAAAAATAACACAAAAGCAATATATCCTGAATAAATAAATGCAAATACATGATATATCCAAATACATGAGTAAGTACTTAATCTTATCTGCATCATAAGCACAGCAGTTAATAATCTTAGTTTATATTTCTAGTAACTTTTAATAAACATCGAGTGAAAAGAAGAATTAGAATAAAATAGTTTTAATTTTTTTATTTTTTTTAAGTGGAAATATTAACTTGTTGTTCATCTCGCTCCCTCTTGATCAAGATAATTAAAAAGCTAATCTTAGGAAAGACTTAACCTAAAAGTCTTAGTTACTAACTGCTAGAATGCATTATCTTTCGAGCACAGAATCAAAGTCTATTATTAAATTAAGTTCAAAATTAATAGTAGATATGCCTCATTCAATGTGAACTCTGTATCGATTGTGATAAAAGGAATTCTCAGAAAAGTTTAAGACCAAATATCATCTAAAAATGGATCTCCTTAAAATAAGCTGATATCAAAGTTGTTATTAAAAAAAACCTTTATATTTTTTTTAGTAAGTTTACGTTATCCACTGACTAACTTTCTGAATAACTATTTTGGGTTTATCTTGAGGATATTGGAAAGCTGGCGCACAATCTTATAAAAGGATTAAAATTTCAAATAGAAAACTTCCATCAGTATGGCAATGGGGGACAATAATCGAAAGAAGCAAGAATCCTCTGGTTTTTAAAAGCTTTCCGACTGTAGAAGACCAGAAGGAATCGAAAGTAAACTGTAGGTCTCAGTGGAATAGTAAAAAGACAAGATTCACCTTTTTTTCGTCTTCCAGTTTTCCCTTTTCTATAGTTTTCGTTTTATGTATAATAATTATTTATTTATTTTTCATTTTTATCATTTAATTATCTCGAATTAATTTTCGAAGTGTTTATCTCTATTTCTATAATATATCTTCAGTATTAAAATTTAATACACGTTATATTATAATTTTGTAGTCGGATGACAGTGAATATTTAAGAATGCTGTTCTTGATTCATTACAGATTCTTTTCCTAGAACTACTTCTAACAAAAGAATATATGTCTTTTACTATATTACACAGAAACTATTATTAATTCAGGAAAAGGATAGCAAAAAATGGCAAAAGAATAGATTGAACAAATTCTGTTAAATTTTTTTTCATACAAAATCAATTTCAAGGCCAGACCAAGGATAGAGCAAAAGCATAATAGATTTTCACTGCGGATGATGGAAATAACGTCATCTATAATTTACTTAGAAAGCTTTTTTTTTTTTTGAAAAAAAAAATCATATTTCTCGAAGTACTTACAGTTCAGTTCAAGAAAGAAGAGCTTTTGATGACGTAATTTCCTTATAGATTGATGTTTCCAGGACGTAGCAGCGCCATCTATTGCTAAAATCCGTAACTGAATCTTATAAACATTACGAAAACATTCTGGTTTTTGTATTTCCTACAGTTATAAATACATAATAATAATTAAAATTGAAATGATGAAAAACGTTCCACACTATTCCCCTTGCTTGGCTAAGCAAAGTTTGTCCTTTCTTTGTCACGCTTATGCGATCACATAACGACGCCATCTTGCACTGACTGCTCGGAGTTGAAGTTGATGACGTCATGACTAGTGACGTTTGTTCCAGATCGCTACGTATATGGCAAATCCTTTTTTTTGAAAAATACTATATAATTGCAACAATTATCTGTTGTAATATGAACTCATCATTAAGTAACTGAGTTTTACTGAGTAAAAGTAAGTTTTAAATATAGTCCTTTAGTTTATTTGTAAAAGAAGATCTATTTTCATAAATCATCTTAAAAGAGCGGTTATATCTTTGACATAAATTTTAATATAGTTGTTGGCAACTTAAAGAAAGAAATAAAAAAGCTCGTAAATTTTGAAATTGGAATTTATCTTTTACGGTATCTTTTTTTTTATCCTATCTTATCTTCTTTTTCCTATCACTATTGCAAGCCTTCTTTTTGTCAGTTGCCTTCAGATACATCATTAGGTTGACGATTCGATGGCAGATGATGACAGGGGACATAGCGGGTCATTGTCATTAAAAGAATAACCCACCTACACAAGGAGAAGTGACAAATGATCCAGCGCCGCCACTTTGCCTTGACGACTTGTGGGGGAGGAACCATTAGGCAAGAAAATGGAGAGAAGCGTTCGAAAGGACTTCGTTAGGCATCAGCTCACTCAACCGAAAATCACCTGAGCCTGACTCTTTTATCTGTTAAAAACTTTCCCTTTAAGTGCAAATGACTTTTCTATGAGTTTGCGCGTAGATATCTTAACTGTCAACCACCTAGTTTAATATACCATAAAATTTTATTAAAAGCATTAGAACCTATTGGGAATTTAGTAGCTCGGAAATGAAGGAATAATGTATAAAAAAATAATCAGCCTAATATTTATTCGACGTTTCATAACTAATATATTTGAGTTGAGAAATTTAAGTCGATAGCACAATTATATATATTTATCACTATTCTGAAAACCTAGCTGTTTCTTACTTTATTTTTGTAGGTCTTCCAGGTGGCTTAATTTAGAAAGCCACGGTTATTTTGTCCAGAAATTTAAGGCTGTAATGAATAAATTGGAGGTAGACAAGTGGTAAGTTGCTTGACTAGGCGGGCTGGAGAAACTGAATTCAATCTCCTGCGGAGATCAGAAGTTTTTTTTTTTCCAAGTTGAATTTTCCTCCAGGCGCGTCCTAAAGTCCACTCAGTCTTCTGGAGTGAGGCTATCGGATTTCTTTCCCAAAGTTTAAACCACCTACTCTCAACTTAGTTCTGTTCGTTAGGAAATGTCGGGGAATTTTACCTTCTGCTACCTCAAGAGCAATTAAGTACAAGCAGATTTAAATTTCATCAATAGATTGAATAATAAAGTTAACTTACTTTATATTCTTTACAAAATGTTTGTCCTAAATTCTTATAGATCCTTCCTCAATATTCTAAGTAAAATAACATTTGGTTTTATGATAACCTACATTGCATTATCATTTTCAATAAAGACCTTATCACTCTGTGTTGACATCATCCAAAGTTCAATTACCAATGATGACTTTTACGATCTTTAGAGTTTATTAGACATTTCGGTTTACAATACAAATTGAAGTCTTTGTCTTCACTATCGAAGACAGTGTAATTTATGTACGATTATATGAATTATTTTAGCAAAATCGAACTTCCTTACTGTTGTTATAGAAAATGAAGTTTTAATAAGTATATATAGTTTCCTTACAGTTTGGAGGTTTTGATTTAAGCAGTCGTAAAAATATACTGAATATGAAAACATTCGAAGAAAAATCTAGAAAAAAAAATATACAAATCTGTGAAAAAATATTAAAATGCATATAAATAAAGAAAGGTTCTCGCACCTTGAGCTATCATCTCGGGAATGTGGGACAGCTGTTGCAGTCTTATTAAACTTAATCAGTCAGGTAAACCATTGATAATAGCTCAGTGTGACAAAGTTGAGATTGTCGCTCCCTAAAGTGTTCTTCAACAACATCAACACAACAATAAAAAAACTTGTACCGTAAGGACTTCAAATTCTTTGTAACTGGCATTGCCGGGCTGAAAAGAAATTTAAGTAGGGATCATTCATTCATTGTTCTCTGCCAAGGGCAGGTCCTTCACTGCAAACCCAGCATTCTCCAATCTTTCCTATTTTCTGCCTTCCTCTTCGTCTCCACATAAGATCCATTTACCATAATGTTGTCGATCATCTTAAATCTTCTTCTGCCTCGAACTTTTTTACCGTTCACCATTCCTTCCAGTGCATCCTTCATTAGGGAGTTTCTTCTCAGCCAGTGACCAACCAGTTTCTTTTTCTCTTCCTGATCAGTTTCAGCATTATTCTTTCTTCGCCCACTCTTTCTAGCACAACTTCATTTCTTATTTTGTCTGTCCATTTCACATGCTCCATTCTTCTCCATATCCACATTTCAAATGCTTCTAGTCGTTTCTCTTCACTGCGTCGTAATGTCCATGTTTCTGCCCCATACAATGCCACACTCCATACAAAGCACTTCACTAGTCTCTTCCTTAGTTCTTTTTCCAGAGGTCCGCAGAAGATGCTCCTTTTCCTATTAAAAGCCTCCTTTGCTATTGCTATCCTCCTCTTGACTTCTTGGCAGCAGCTCATATCACCACTTACAGTACACCCTAAGTATTTAAAGTTGTTCACTTGTTCCAATGTCTCATTGCGAATACTTATGTTTATCTTCTTTGTCTTTCTTCCGATAACCATAGTCTTTGTCTTGTTTACATTTATCTTCATTCCATATTGTTCACAGCTGTCATTCAGCTGCAGTAGCATATCCCTTAGTATAATCTCCTCTTCTGCTAACAATGCCATATCATCAGCAAATCTTATGCACTTTATTCTTCTTCCTCCTACTAGATAGAGAATGTAATAACAAATAATACAAAGAAAATAAAATAAAAATCAGTTTATCTAATAATGTATATTATTGTTGCTTTGTATTATATTCAGCACGAAAAAGCATTTTAAGAACTGTATATGGTAAAAATGGATCTTGTAGACTCTGTGATGGATATCTTCGAAATTTCGTCAGAATTAGCTACACTGCAAACTGACGAATTCAGTAAATTTGTTTTACAGAGTTCTACGTAAGTTCTATAGAAAAGTGAACTTGGAAACTATTACAGCTCTATTAATCGATGAATGAAAATCTTAAACACAGAACATTGGAATCAAATGTTTGAAATAGTGATGATTTGCAGACCTCGTGAAAAGATGATAAATAAAGAGAGAAAGAGTAAATAAGAAATTCTATAAATAGAACAGTGGCGGTACCATTTATTAAGTAAATTTCCTATCATTTCTGTGATGTAATCTGTGATTAACATGTAAATAATTAAAACTTAATTATAACTATACATAGTTCTCCAATGATAGGGTAATTCCGGGAGAAATGGACCAAACCAGTGGTTCGCAAACGCGCCGCGCTAGTGTAGCTGTTTTTAGTCAAACTGTGCGGCGCCGCGTGTTTAGTGTGTGCTAGGTTTTTCTTGCATAAAACATCTTAGTGTTGGAGATAAACTACATTGCTTATTTTAATGCGTAGAAAAATTGTTAAATTTAATTATAGTTATTCAGTTGTATTTTTGCATTGTAAGATATCGATGTAGTTTTGATGGTTTAGGCTCGGGAAACATAAAGATCTAAAACTAATCTAAGCTATCCGCATAATAAATCCACAACATACTCACATAAATAAATGCGATAAAACATACATTTATTAAAAGAAATTTTCGAAGAGGTATAACACGTCTCTTCTTCTTCAGCTTAAAATGAAATTGTAACGAAATAAAAAAGAATTTAAATAACAATTAAGGAAGACTACGTGAATATAATATTACATTGATTGTTAAAAAACAATTGCTATTAAAACAATTTATTTATGCGAGTATGTTGTGGATTTATAGTAATAATTCCAGAAGAGAAGAAATTAGGAAGAAATATGGAATAAGTACTTATCCGCATAATATTGAACAGCGGAGCGTCGAAAAGATGGAAGATCGGGAGAGATGGACCATACATTAAATAAGTAAAGTCTATGGCTTATGAACTAGCTGAAACACTTAAAATACCTCATACTTTCAATAAAGAAACAAAAATAGCTGGTCTTGACTGGTTGCATTCATTCCTTGCTCGAGTTTCTGTAAGGAATTAAAATAAAAATAATTTTCAATTTTCATTTTTAATTCTTTATGAATTGGTAATCGTATAAATGCTAAGAATATAAGGAAGCCCATATAAACTTACAATGTAACATTGATGTAATTGACAAAAAAAGCTTTTTTTAATTTAATATATGTAATTATTTTAGGTATTTAAAAGTGGTCCATCTCATCCGGACTACTCCGGGGAGCTATATCACATCAAAATTTTTAACTTTTTTCGGTTTAAAGATATGATGTTCTGCATCTAGGATATTGTAGTACATGCTAATTACTATATGTCTATACTGGGAAAAGTAAAATAATTCTCAATATAAAGTTTCTAGAGAATGAAGAACAAAATGTGGTCCATCTCTCCCTGACTTACCTTATAACAAAACTAGTAGCTGGATATGGTGAACTGGAAAAATTTGGTCAACTTATCCTAGAAACCTAATTTCTTGTAGGAGATTCTACAACATCTAATACTTTGTCACGGACTTTTTGTCGTGCCATTGTTTAATTTTTTTTATTAGCCTCTATTTTTAGCTCATTTATTTTATTTTCTTCCTTATTTATTTATTATTTTAATTTGGAATTTTTTTTTCTTGTTTAATGATTTTTAGCCTATTTTTTCTCGATTCTTCTTGTTTTTGCCCAGTTATCATGGCAACCTTTCTTTTTCTTTATTACGCAACTGTATTTTTCCCATGGGAACTTGACTCCTCTTTTCTTTTTGCGCTCATTACAAATTGACCTCTCTTGTGTTTGGATAATTCTACTATTTCCTATCATCTATAACCAATTATTTTAGGCTTTTATTTTCTGTGGAAACTCCCCTCTCCTTTCGTCTTTAGATTAATTTGAAATGTACTCAGAGATCGTTTCGGCAATCACCTTGTAAACATGAAAAATATAGTCTCCTTCCTTACAGGACGATATGAGTATCATCTAGGTAGGAGACTCATAATTTTATTGCAGTTAGTAGTAGACAATGACAGACAATGAGAGGACGGGCTCATTTTATTCGTACTCTGTTTCATCGCCAAGTGAATGTTTTCAGCAAACTCTTGAATTGTGAAACTTCGTTGTGTCATGTTTGTGCTTCAAGAAATCATTTAATATGGCCAGATGAGTGAAACTACGGTTCAGTTTGCAGATATATTGTGACTGAAAGACTAGGAGAATGCTGTAATTAAGTTTATCTTCATTTTCCTGCTGATCAGATCGGCAAAACTGCTGCTACTGGAAAATAATTTTACCTGAACTCTCGAATGCTTTCCGTCAACTGCATTTCTCCAGTACAATAATTTTTTGTCTTAAAATCGTATTTTGTTCTTAAGAAAGACTATGCTGATCATCTTCTGTTCATGCATTTCTCTTGCTCTAGTTACATTTTTTTTAATAATCTTATTTGTGTGATTTCCACATTATATCGTGTGTTATTCCTTGTTTATTTTATTCATTATGTTCATTATGTCCTTGTATTTTTATCCATTTTATTAAACTTGTTTATTGTATATTGAGTCAAGTTTTTACATACTATCTTTTTTTATTCATCTATTTGACTATGTTTTATCTTCTCATTATCTTAGAAAATGTTTTAATGTGTGTATTTAAAAGTTTATCACATTTCCTTTCAGCCAACACACATAAATAAAATTAAATATTATATGTAATTAAAAAGCTAAAAGTCCAGACTAGTTGCTACCCGTTAACAGGTCATCTTCAGTATGAGTGAATTAGCCACCGTCCCGATCACTTAAAGGGACCAGTAGAAGTGATCCACCAATCCTGTACGTTTTAAAAACCAATGCCTGGCGTCTGAAGCCAATTGTCGAAGGTAGGTAAATGATGAAATGAGTAAGACCTTGCGCCCCTGGCGGCGATCATCGTGGCGTCTTTAGAAACGATCAAGAATTAAAAGCACATAGTATTTATAAACATACATGAGCCTCCTGGTGTCGACTATTGGAAGCATAAGGCCAAGTGTTTACAAACATTAACAGTTTACAAACATGGGCGATGTCCACTTATGAGTTATCCGTCAATAATAAATCTTTAGGTTCTTTCCTAAATCCGTATGGTAAATGTTTCTCACTGATATGTAATCATTAATACACTGTTGGGACGAAGCAATAAAGATGGATTCCTTGCGTTTTCTTTTGAAATCCGCTGTTTCTTTTGTCACTATTTTTGAGGTATTAACACTGAATTTACGACCAGTTTTTTACGACTATGTTGTACGTCAAATCATTGGATTTTAGGGCCCTCGCGTGTTCATCAATGCATAATCCCTATACAGGATTGGTAGATCACTTCCACTAGTTCCTTTAAGTAATCGGGACGGTGGATAATTCACTCACACTGAAGATGACCCGTTAACGGGTCGCAACTAGTCTGGACTTTTAGCTTTTTAATTGTATATAATATTTAATTTTATTTATTTGTGTTGGCTGAAAGGAAATGTGATAAACTTCTCATTATCTTATTTGCATCTTTCTTCTCTTCTTTATGGGCCCAGGAGGATCATGATAAACTACTTTAAATTCAATGTGACAACTTTTATCATTATTTCATATTACTTCTTTGTAACTTATCTTACTGTAAATACTATACAGTAAAACTACTAGATTGTAAACTATGAAAACTATAAGATTCCTTTTCTATAAAAAGTTTAAATATTTTTTTCAAATCAAACAGCACAGAGAATTTTCTTCGAATTAATACTCACATATTAGGATCCCCCTTTTTTGTTTTTTTTTTTATGTTTAGGCCTATACATTTTATCACTTAACCAACAGTATTGAGAAAAGAACTACCACTAAAACTTTCACTTTTAATCTACTTGAATTAAACCAGATTATCTTAAAATAGTGTTATCTAAGGGCTAATTCGAATCGCTGCAACATTCTAGTAAACTGTATGTCAAAATATTTAAAGTAAAAAGTGAATATCAGTAATATCACAGAATGAAATCAAAATTTTCAGATAACCCAATGTTCTTTTAACTTAATCACTTCCAAGTCTAATTATTTAGCCTATTACTGTTATCAAGTTCAAATCATTTCAACTTTCTTTTTCGAGATAAATATTAGAAGAAAAGTCAAACTCTGCAGGAATAAATTAATCATGATCAGTCTATTTTAAATTTAGGCTAAATATAATCAGCCTGTTTAATATCAAACTAAAAAAAATTAATTTGGAGTGTTTTTTTTTTGTGTTTTTTTTTCTGCATACGCTGAAGTCTTTTTCAAATTTCGAAAATCAAAAGGGAAAATGAAAAATTAAAAGTTAATTAAAATGATTACAATCAATTTAATATAACAAATAGTAATTTTTTAATTAGTTGCTAAAGGTTACAATTATCTAAATATTTTTTGCATGAAAGAATTATAAATTATGTATTTATAAGATTATTTAATACAATTTCGAAGACCAATATCAATATAATACCAATGGAAGGAAAAATCACACGATTGGGAGTACTTACTTACACTATAAATAATATTTAACAAATGCCTATTATCCAAATGCAGACGATAATACAGGATTTATTCAAAATCTAATTAAACTATACCAGCTCTCCGAAGTTACTGAAATTGAATATATGCTGAAATGGATCAAAATAAAATAATTAGGAATATTAGTTAATAGGATATTGACAGCCTTTTAATTACACGATTAATAGCTTTTAGAGTAAAATTACTAAGAAAGATAATGAAAAATTCTTATAGACTTAAAGTACACATAGAATATTAATTAAGATTTCGAAGAGCTACTAAAAGCTTGGAAAAAGTTGAAATTCACATCAGATGTTTGTAGACCATTATAATTATCTTTAGGTGAAATTCTTTTTATTTGGTCATCTTTTCAATTATTATTATTTGATCTAATAGAAAGAAATCATTACCTACTTAAAAGAAATTTGAGATAGATTGTACCAGCTTAAAGCACGTTTCATTGTGTCAGATTATATCAATAATTGTAAGCAACAAATCATAAGTCATTATGTATAACTTTTTAATGTAAAATTATTCACTGATAAACATGGCAACTTCAACACTTAAAAAGTTAAGTTTTTTTTCATTAGAAACATAGTAAGAATGCGATCCCAGGTGCATCATCAAGACAAACTGTTGTTCTTGATGACTGAGAAAAGGAATAAATAGAACTACAAAATAAAGTGTCTTAACAAATTTAATTGCCGCCGAAGGACGGTCGAATAGTGTGGACTGTAAGTTCTGGGAATACCGGTTTTATTCTGCTTCTCTCAGTCAGCATTGGTCGGAGAGTTTAGCTAATTCATTCTTTATTTGTCCCACCAGATTGGTAAAGACGGACCTTCTTGTTGAAGGGTATCTGCTGATTAAGCTTAGCTAGCCCCATGTCTAAAGTTAAAACATGTGATTCTTTTGAGTTAGAAAGGGATTTAAAGCAATGATGGTAGAAAATCGACGAAACATTTGTTCTGGAGGCTTTGCGTGGAGTGTTTAATGAGTGGAATTAAGG
>JAFIDM010012231.1:67010389-67031465 GCA_023159025.1 Thereuonema tuberculata
GAAATTGTCTAATTCCTATTCAATTTAAAATTGGAATTAAATGTAAAGCTGTAACTTTTTAATGTTTTGTTTTTTAATTATCATCCAATTATCTATTCGAAAACAACATTTTTGACGATTATAACATTAACATCGTAAATGTATGTAATGCATCTTGAATAAGACTAAATTCCATAGATACGCTGACTCTTCATTCCTTGTACTGGTTCCTGCTTCTTCAAACTCTTTAGCTGTAGGATATAGTCTTGTTGTTTGCATACAGAAAGAAAAAGACATGAGCGCAGTTTTCCACAAGAAATCAGGTGTCTATTTTACCACCACCGAACACGCTAAGAATGATTTCTGCAAATTAAGGAAACACTTTTGTCGCCGGCTTTAATTAACTCCATTTTTTTATCGCTGGTAAGATTTAGAAAGTAAATTCCGCTGCGGACAATTAAAGGTTGGAAATTTTTCCGATCCCATCGTTTCTCATGCAATTTATTTTTCTAGGCTTGAGTTTCGTCTTTCCTCAGAGAGACCTAATCTCTAAGATTACTTTGAATTTCCATTACTTCAAGGACATGTTCTAGATGAAATTTAAAGATGAAAATATACAATTCTGTTAATCTAAATGCAAATGCAAATAAGTATCTATTCGATGGAAGCAAAACTAAAATCAATGAATTCAGAAATTATAGATGCTTTGCCTCGTTTATAAGATTAATAAATAAATTTCATTGAATTGCGATGAGTTAAATAAGAGGAGGGGGCAATAGAATATTATGATTTTGGAAATTTGACTAGTAGATGTAAAAAAACTTAAAATTATAAAGTGATAGCACTGATAGGTGTACTGAATGAAGTTATACGATGCAGAATCTGTTACACTGTGTCAATTGCAATGTTTATTTTGTTATTTTAACAAGTAAATGTTATTTTCAATGTGTATTTTGCTATTTTAACAAGTAAATGTTATCTTCATGTATATTTTGTTTATTTTGTTATTTTCATAAAGTAAGTGATGTCTATTAATTTCTTATTTTCTTATGAAGTTCTTATCCGAATTTTCAACCCTATTTCAACACTATTTTCCAATAATATGTACATTTTTCAAATTATGAACCCACTGATGCTCTTTGTAGACAAGGATGCTGTAGCCTGGCAGCGCTGAATGGCCAAACTCTCACCAAAGTAAATCACAGAAGTTGAAGCAGTAGAAGTTATTTTCAATTTTACATGAACCATGTTACACAGACATCAATGTGTGAACACAAAAGAAGTGTGCGTGAGGTCTTAGTTTGTTCACTTATTCACTGATTGCTGAACTGACTAAGGAAGGGATTGCTAATCGTTTTACGATTACAAACTCCTGATGAAAAGCCAAATTTGTCACTTTTTTTTATGATTGTCGAAATCATCGTGGGAAGATGCTATGTTGGTCGTAGTCGTTCAATCAAAACAAAAAATAAAAAAACCTCAACAAAGATCGTGGTTCTTATCAGTCATTTGGTTCCCTTACTTCAGACTAAGGTCAAAATTCACAGTAAAATTTAATCTAGCATGCCTTGGAATCTGTAATCTCCGATATCACTCCCTTCGAACAAATTGATAATCCCGAGGGAAAAACTCCTTTCAATAGCTATCGAATTGAAAGGGTTTTTTTTTTTTCTCAGGATTCTGAATTGTAAACTATATTAATTCATTGATTTTTAACCCGTTCCATATCAGAATGTGAAAATCTTTATTTATCAAACATAAACTTATTTGATAAAGTTTCGATACTTTAAACAGGTGTAGTTTGATTCGTTGGATATATGAGCTAGTTTAGAGCTGTTTGATGAAACAGAAGTTGTTTCTTTGGATTAAACAAAGTTCATGTATGTTTGTAATATGTTTTTTTCTAACATGCCATAAGATAGTTAGATACAAGGTTAATGTAATAAGGTTGGATTTTAGGAGAATGCGCTGTGATTGGTTAATGGTTGTGACGTCACCACCGAGCTAAGTTTACTCGCAGAACTAGAGATCCAGTCTATATCTTAGGAATAATCTTACATTTTTCTTGCAAATCAACAAAACAGAATCCAAATTTTTTGAAATTGTTGGGAATCAGAACAGAAATAACGTAATGCTATTCATTAAAATTGAATATTGTTCCTCTTTATATGAATTTAAAATTCATATTTTTTTCTTTTTTCTTTTTACTATTATTTAATTTACCCCAGTACTAACTTGAATAATAAACAGAGTGATTAAGCAAAATTAATTAAAACATTGACAATAAATATGAATCAATTTATATGAATTTAAAATTACTTTTTTTCTTTTTTATTTTTATTTCATTACTAACTTGAGAGTAGAAAAATAATTAAGCAAAATTAATTAAAACATTGACAATTAATATTTTTTTAATTACCACGGGGATTTTATAAATAATTGATTTCAAATAAATGTTAATAAACAAGTCTTTCGTTTCTAATCAAGAGCTCAATTGCTACATCGTTATGGTTGTTAAGAAATATGCAATTATCATCATTGAAAATTACTCATTAATAATACATCCCAAAACAAGTTTCCCATATATTAATGTTAAAGCTGACTGTTTAAATACTTTATCATGTGGGGAATTATAATTTTAGTTTTGAATTAAGAATTTTATGAGAGTTTCTTGTTAAATTTCTTTGGAGTATAACGCATGTAAATTAAAATAAAAACAAGAAAAAAAAAATCATATACACAGACAAATAGCATTTAGTGTATGCAGATCGCCTTTTTTAGAAGGTTAGCCTCCTTTTTCTGATAAATCAGATAGATATTTAGATAAGCCCATTCTTCTTTTTTTAATGTTTGCAAGTGCTATTAACTTATAGAAAGAATACTTGTGATATAAGTGCTGATGGATTAATCAATATATATATATATATATAATATTTATCCATTAATTTGCAATATTAAAAATGTCTAATTATTTTCTCATCAATTACGTCAGATAATAACTCATTTGTTATATTTTTAATTTTTTCCAAATTATTATTTTTCCAATTTAATTGACTAAATAATTTTATTTTCCAATCTCTGACCGAAATTATTATTTAATTTTTTAATTTGAAAAATTCTTAACCAATTTTGTCTCTTTGTTTTTATCCTCATTATAATTGTTTTTCATTTGTTGACATAAAAAATATTTTTTAAAATTATTTTGTAAATAAATTTTTCTGTAATAGTGAGTTTCTTAAATTTTTTACTAATGTTATTTTTTTCTAATACGTTAAAGTTAATATAAACATTATCAAATATTTTTAAAATTAATTTATTAATATTTTTAATTTGTTGTTTATTCATGAAGATCCAACCTTCCAAACTATAATCTAAAACTGAATCAACTAGAGATTTGAAAATGATTAATTTCTATTTAAATGGAATTACTTAATGTGAAAAAAGAGATATGAGTAGGTGTATAGCTTTTTGATAATTGAATTATTCTGTAAATCCCATGTACTCATCCAGACATTTATTTTTTAATATTTATTTATTTATTCATTTATTTATTTATTTATTTATTTTTTATTTTTTATTTAATATTTTTTTAATATTATTTTTTAATTCATTTAATTTACATTTTTTAGTACAGTGCAACTTAGATAATTCGAAATCGTGGTTAATTCGGAGATTTCTCTTAGTCCCTTGAATTTCTTATTAAATCAATGTTAAAAAATCGTGGATAATTTGATGTTCAACTTCCTTAATTCGAAGTTTTTTATAAAAAATTTCGAACCATAACGACTTTTCGGCGTTTCATCGTTAAGAAATTCGACACGTGACAACTGAAATCCCCTTCCTGCCACCATTCGACACGTGACGCCATTCGAGCTTCCTGCTGTCAGGGTCACCATGGCTTTCAGTAAACCTCGCGTGTACAAGAATTTAAAGATCGCTGAAAAGGTCGCCGTCATTCGCGAGGTGGAAAAGGGTGTGAAGAAGAAATGTCAAATCGCCAACGAGTACGGGATAGCGCCGAATTTCGTAGATACTGATGTAAAGGACAAACTGATGTAAGTGAAGCTGTTTTCCGTTTACTAAACATGCTTGATGATTTTGCTAACCTTTAGCGACTGAATTCTACAAAACAATCAGACATTGCACAATTTTTGAAAAACTATAATTTTCTGTATTGAATGTAATATGTACTGTAGTTTACGTAATATAAATCTTATTTTATTTACATACATATAGTGTCTTTCATACCATGATCTTTTTGAATAAATATTTACTTATTGACAGAATAATCTTTTCAAGCATTCAGTGGACCTGAAATTAAAGTTAAAAGATATAACTTGTTTAATTCGAAGTCTTGGATAATTCGAAGTTTTTGTAGTGGTCCCTTCAGCTTCAAATTATCCAAGTTGCACTGTATTTAATATTTACTTAAATAATATTATTTTTTCATTTACTTTATTTTTTTAAGAAATTCCTTTTTTTCTTTTTATTTTATACTATTATTTTAATATTTCATCTTAAAATAAACCAAGATTTTAATTACTTTCTTAAAAATTGTAGGCCATTTTTTTTTAAATTGATTTGTTTACTTCTTAGAGATGCTTTTCTTCTTAAATTACATTTCATTTGTGATGATGGAAACGTGCTGTCTTCTAACGTGCTTTTCCTGATCATACTATGAAGTCTCAAATGAAATATAAATAAAAATTAGTCATTTTGCCGAAGCTTGTTATTTTCGAATTTTCATTTGATGTTGTTCAACTGCTCTCGTCGTTTTCGTTGTAAGAATGAGTTGGCGAATCTTTCTAAATGTTCCGATCCTTGTTTAGTACTTGATAATCTTTGGATCCATCTCTGAATATTGTATTGCCAACAACTTAGTAAACATTTCTATTATGTGGGTTGTTTTGCTAATTTGCTGCCATGGAAGCTATTGAAACACGCCTCCACTGTATAATTTTTAGAAGTCATTCAGCTGAAGATACAAGCTCTGATGTAAGGTTGGTGTTTTTTACAAGTAGCTACAGCACAATTCCGCATATCGATGAATAAATAAAAACAAAGTGAGTGTGCGAACAATGCAGAAAGGTAAGCAAGGCACGGAAGCAAGAGTAAGGTTAGCTTGGTGGTGATGCCGTGCGCAAGTCGCGACAAATATATAACAGCCGCTCATCCTGTTACGGCCCTCCATGAGTTAGGTACACTTAAAATTACACTAAAATGATCACATTACATAAATATTCGCTTAAGTATTAATGAAGTAATACTTTACCCTCTGATAGTCCGTGTCATATTTCTGTAGGTTGTAACAACGTTTCTATAAGATCTCTGTAACAGTAGGATTAATTAAAGTTCATTGTTACGTGGCATTTTAAGCAGATATTAATATAAATCTAAAAATGACTGTAAAGTCGTCGCGCTGAATGTTGAAACCGGAAACACATTATCATTGACTAATTTCTCCAGTATCAATGCCATAACCGCCTTTAGGAAATATCAATCTCAATTATCAAAAATAGGAAATATCAAAAATCTCTCACATGAAATCGACGAGCAACGTTAAAGATAATTTCCCTATTTGACTTTTGAGAACTTTTCCTCGTGGAAATGTTGAATGTGAAGCAGCGACTGCCATTTTCTCTTCTATTTGAATGTGACCGACCGGCCAGGAAAGGAAAATCTATAATCTGCATTGCATTCTGGGAGTTTCAACTCTGGCCGCATTGATAATAGTTAAGTATAAAATAACATTTGTTCTTACTTTTTGTTAACAAGGAAAACAATAATATGTTAACAAGGAATGTCTTATTGGACTTACGAAAAAATTTATACTTTCTTGCTTTTACATGTAAATTATTATAAGAACTGCTGATCCTTCCTAAATTGCTGATCATGACATATTTCTCTATTAAAAGACTTGAAAAAAATGAATTATTTTTGAATAGTTATTTTATGTTCTTGGTTTAATTCGATAGGATTCAATAAATTTGTAATTTTGTCTATTTTACAACATGCAAAAAAAAAAAAAAAATGAAATAAATGCGCATTCTGTGAAATGAAAGAAAATGAAATTTACCAAACTCTTTATTTCAGAGTTTCTTTAGTTCATTTGTTTCTTACCCAGATTAAAACAAAGCAACACTGAATATTATTATACACATTTCTGCTTCGTGCAAGAAGAAAATCTAGTGTATTTGGAGGGAGAGGTTCAGTTTTAAGAACTGGATGGCGATGGAGACCAATAATGCTCGTGATCATAAGCTGGACCATAAATAAGCATCGTATCGAATTTTTAAGAAATCAAGCCAGGATTTCTGCTGCAGCTGGATTGTTTATTAGTGACTGCTCCTAGCTGATGATCGCCAAAGAGCGTGAAACAGCTGTTCTAGAATGTTACGTCAAAAGCTATGGATAGTACCTAAATAGTCAAGAGAAAGAAGGAAAATTATACTGAAAACATAATTTATCATTACTGGAGAAAACAAAAAGACAGCAAAGTCAGATATATCGTTGATAATCATTAAATAACCTAATAATTAGCAACGTATTTATATGTCCTAATATAAAATGTTAAATCAAACATTTGCTTGTGATACTTCTCTAAGCTTATCTAGGCTTAATGTCAAATTTTACAGAATTGTAATAGTAAAGTGTAAATTTCAAATAAAATATATTCAAATTCACTTACTTTAATGAAACTTTTGGCTAGAAATAAATCACTGAAAAACTTCAAATTCGGTAGTTAGGAATTTATGATTAACATTTAAGTGGTTTTTCACTCTTAATACTTTATAAGTGATTGAATCATTCTTTATTCAATCAATCTTTAAAAATTTAATAAGTCTTTGTAAAATAGATAAAAATCTCTTTCAAAATTTCAAAAATTTCAGAGCCTATTATAGTTTTATTTGTAGTAGCAGCCCTGGAAATTTTGTCACGTATTAAATATACCAAAAGTCGGTCAACATATGTGCAAAATAGTATATTTAAAATATGATTCGATTTGTAATGATTAGGCAAGTCAAATTGTACATTAAAAATGCAAAACGCGATGTGAAGCTGAATTTTTGATATGTTATTTGGACCCGTTAGGGAAGTGTGAAACTACGTATGCAAGAAAAAAAAAAGTTGTGCTAGCTGCGAAATACCTGAAAAACTGCAAAATTTTCGGACTGTTTGAAGGTTTTGCAGTTTAACTCACAAACTATGCGTATTTTGAAATTAGGTTTCATTATCATTATTAAAGTACACGAAATTTGTGACAATTTAAGCCCACCCACAGCTCCCTATGTCTAATAAGTGTTGAGATATATGCCATATATGCCACCTCAAAAATTGGCATTGTTTCCAAAAATTAGGTTTTCCCTTTGTTGGCAGTCAAATATTGGCACAACTGTTGTTCCTACTCGAAAATTATAAGAAACTAAGGTTTAGCATATTGAATTACCTTTCATGTAAGCGCAAAACCGGGTTAGTAGACAATATAGTTCTCTTGCAATCGTTAAAAAAACCAAACATTGCGAAAATAGGATTTGTAAGAAATGGGCCTAACCTAATCACTGCTAACATGAAATTGTGGGCATTACGCGAAACAAAAAGCCAGGTAAACAGTTATTGCAATTGGCATTTATTATGTTATAAAAAATAATTACAATGTTAATACATGTCCTTTGTGGAAGTCAAGGGTAACAGCCCCTGCGTTTATATTTTTTGGAGGGTCCCGGTTGATCATCTTGATGAGACAACATCTCCTCCAACGGTAAATATTTGTCGATGTATTCTTCGTTGTCGGAGTCCTCTATTTCAAGTGTGGGGACATTTGGCATGACTTGCCCCGACAGAAATGACAGAGAACAGAGCACTTTAGCCCTGCTGTCTGGCGCGTGCAACCTCTTCCAGTGCACCTTCGCGACACTTGCCTGATATGAATTTTAGGTGGGTTTGAAGAACTGGATCCATTGTGGAAGTCACGGGTACAGCCCCTGCGTTTTACTGGTCCAGCTCCAGTTGGTTGGTTCTTTGTCTACCCCCAACCACTCCTGAACCTGGTGGTATATTCGATATGCATGTTCAGCTGCAGCCTCTTCAGTTGGGGGCAGACGAGCCAGGTGGACCTTGACGTTGGCAGCTGATCGCCCGAAGATTGGCAGCTGATCGCCCGAATGGAGAGTGTGAAGAGTGCTGGTGACTCCTCCTCCATACAGAGCCACAAGAAGTTTATTTCCAGCAGCGGCTATTTCTTCATGAGTGGCATCAGGTTGCAGGAAAATGGTAGCCACATCAACCAGCCGTGGATGTTTTTGAAGGACTCCCAATATCTTCATCTTTCCATGGCAGAAAAGGGCAGAAGTAGTGTCGCAACCGGAGAAGGCGTGCACAAATAAAACAAATCCAGGGAGAAAAGATAGCTCTCCTGGATTGAAAGATGTAGAGGAAAACTGTAGAGAGCGTGATTCACTCCTGCCACTTTATTGGAAGAACACATTGTCCACACTAGATCCCAATCCATTTAGGAGTACCAAGAGGTCCACATCCTCTCCAACTATTATTACCTTTTTATAGGAACTGCTCTTGCATAGCGCTGTTCTCACTATAGTGCAGTCTGCGTCCTCTGTAGCTTGCTTTGTTTAAATCCCCTCGCTTTCCAATCCTGAAGAGAGGAAGTCGAGCATGAGCCGCTTGTTATCGTTTGACAACAATTTCTCATGAAGCACCTTGATCAATGTTACATCTTCAAACATTATGTAATGTGTAGTTGACGTAAACAGCTACTAAGGTAGGTTGCCCAAATAAGGCCCTGTTTTAAGTAAGGCCCATCATTCGTTTTATTAATAGAACGTTGACAATTTACCAAGATTAGTTATGTTTCAGACAGTCGTGGCTTCTAGCGGCTACACCAAAAATTAGGTCCGTTGAAGTGGATAATTTCCCCATTTTTGTTTCAGTTTAACAGTAAAAGTCGCCCGAAGCTTTTGTCGTTACTATTTCAACTTAATTTGATAAATGGTCTGCATTTTTTGGCAACTTAATAATACAATATACATAAATATGTTTTATGTCATTTGAAAGTGTGTAATAAATAGAATAAGATACTGTATTTGATATTTTCCAGTTGACATGCATTTAAATACTTTTTAGTAAAACAATGCATGAAAGCGTGGGTTAACAGGGGGCTCCAAATAAGGCCCTCCATTCTACAACATAAAGTAATTATATATAATGAGAAAAAAGTATAACAAAAATCATCAAAGCTAGTTTTAAATTCACAATTTTATAAATTAATTACTAATTAATTATTAATTTGTAGTTTAATATTTAGTCAGAACTAAATGTTGGAAATTGGCTGTTTTCACTGCCCAGCTCTTATCCCTGTGGGCGAGTTTGCCTGTGAGCTACAGACCTTAGAAATCCCGGAACGAATTATGAAACACCCTTTATTTTATTTGATTTAAATTTAATTATATAATTATTTTGGTTTAAATATAATTATTCTAATTTAATTGATTTCTGCTTTTTTCCTTATTTATTATTTATTTATACATGGGCCTTATTTGGTACTAGTAGTGGGCCTCATTTGGAACAGGGGCTCCTAATAAGGCCCTTCAATTATATTTTCAAAACTGTGTTAATACAGAAAGAATTTCAAATGCCACTAATTCTAAATTCACTTTTTCATAACAGCACACCTTAAACTACCTTTCAAGACAGTTTTCAGAATTTTCACTCTAGCAATAGAAATGTAAAAAAATCTTTAAACATTAGGTGGGCCTTATTTGGGCAACCTACCTTATTTCCCTGATTGATCTATTCTGGTGCCAGATGACCTCATGGAGCAAGTAGCCTCCATCCACAACAACAAATATATGGGTTCCTATAGAGAAGTTTGCGGGGAGTGGGGTAAAAGCTGAGTAAAAGCTTGATTTTGTGCCTTTACGCATCCCCTCTTCACAAAACAAAGCCATTGTTAGGGAGCCAACTCGTATTTGAAGTACTCTTTCAGGTCCTTATCTGTCTGTTTTGTGATACATAGCCTTCGAAAAATGGTGAGAGGATTTAATTTGTAATAACATTGTAATTATATAAAATTATTTAACGTGCTATTCAATATAATTAAAAACAGCCATTTTGCTAACGAATCCCACTAGGGAGGATTTTGATAGGTAGGGTGCTGTGCTTGAGAAGGGACCTTAATCACGTCCGAAGGTCCGAAACATTGCGTGATTTTTAATTAATTTTAAATGTGTATGTGCTTTTTATGGTCGGCTGTTTTTAAACATTGTAATTATTTTCTATAACATCATAAAAGCCAATTGCCATAACTGTTTATCTGGCTTTTTATTTCGCCTAATGCCCACAATTTCATGTTAGCAGTGATTTAGGTTAGGTCCATTTCTTACAAATTCTATTTTGCAATGTTTGGTTTTCTAACGATTGCAAGAGAACTATATTGTCTACTAACCCGGTTTTGCACTTACATGAAAGATAATTCAATGTGCTAAACCTTAGTTTCTTATAATTTTTCTCGTAGGAACAGCAGTTGTGCCGATATTTGGCTGCCAACAAAGGGAAAACTTAATTTTTGGAACAATGCCAATTTTTGAGTGCCATATATGGCATATATCTCAACACTTATGAGACATACGGAGCTGTGGGTGGGCTTAAATTGTCACAAATTTCGTGTACTTTAATAATGATAATGAAACGTAATGTCAAAATACGCATAGTTTGTGAGTTAAACTGCAAAACCTTCAAACAGTCCGAGAATTTTGCAGTTTTTCACGTATTATGCAGCTAGCACAACTTTTTTTTGCTTGCAAAACATAAGTTTCACACTTCCCTAACGGGTCCAAATAACATACCAAAAATTCAGCTTTACATCACGTTTTGCGTTTTTAACGTTTTTTTTTGGTACGATTTGACTGGCCTAGATATACAAGACAATAAATCAAGATGAATAAACCAAACAATACATTTATTGATACATTGCTATATTGAGCCAAACTTTTTAGTAGAGTTCCTTTACGAATAATGTATTAAATATCAAGACTTAAAACGTCTACTTTATAAACAGCAATTCAAGCACTTCTTAGGTAACGCCACTTCCGGAACATAAGTTTTCCATTCTGAAGGCTTTTGATGTATAATAAGATACGATAATATACTTTGGCCATTAAAGTTGATCTAGATAGATAATATTCATTCAGCAAAATAACAATTTAACTTGTAAACATAGATTTTAAATTGATTTTAATGAATCGTTTTGACTTATAACACAAACACAGAGAATAAACTGTAATGATAATCAGAGGTAATTGCAATTTCTAATAACACTCGAGTAATACTGTTCTAAATACCTGTCTGATAATAATTCCTTCATCTTCATGTAAACAAAAGTAATATAATATGAAACTCAATATCTAATATCTATTAATCTTGCTAACATAAATTACTAATTTAGACTACATTTAATTATAATATTACTTTCAAATTCTATTGTTTGAAGCTAATGTTTATGTAAACCTTTGATACTAATAAAGTATGTATTGACTTACCACTTGTTTTCTAGTAATTGGATTCTATCTTAACAACTATTATTCATTTGCAGGGAATAACTGATGAAATCTTTAATCATAGTTTCAAATTTTACCCTTGTTAAGGAATAGAAATGGCCTGATTATTTAAATTTCGATGTACAGCGCTAATTAGTTAATTCTTCATTCACATTAATTAGCATAGAACTAATTATTATCTGGGTAATTTTTAGGTGAATGTTTCATTCGTTGACATTCCAAACGTTGCTACCTAAACTGATTTAGCCTTATTGTACATTGGCAGTATCGATTTGTTACAAAAAAACAATAATCAGTGGGATTCAACCAAAAATTCTTGAGCGATCTTGGATCCTATTTACCTCCAAAAATCACAGGAGCATTACTATTGTTTTCCTGAAAAACGTTAATATTTAAAAAATATCTTAAATTAATCATGTTTATTTAAGTATTTGTGATGATTTTGCACTGCGATGGTGGAATCTACTTTTGAAATGTCCTTCAAACCATGTTAATTTTCGAGAGGCAATTCATGAAATTTAATTTTGGCAGAAAATGATTCAAGCAAACATTTTGCTAAAAAATAAATCCTTCTGTTCAGATTTGATCTAATGCAATTATTTCGTATTTTATGATAGTACCATTCAGCTCTAGACCATTACATCCTTCCATGATGGAGTTAACAAAGAAAATATTAAATCTTTATTCTCATAGCCATTTTCAGTTTTAATTGTGGAGATTTCTATAATGGGATTTAAATTTCAAATGGGATTTTTAAATTTTATATTAATAGTTAAAAGGTCTTTGTGTGAACTGAATTTAAAAATCCCATTTGAAATTAGATTATATGCAAATCAAACTGAAGTGCAGCATATTCAAATCGCATTTTTATTGAATTGGGAAATGTAAAAAAAAAACATCCAATAGTCTCTTGTCAAACATATTTCAAATATTTTCTTATCCATAAAAATAAATGCCAGTTTTGAAAAAAAAATCGAAGTGAGGATCAAAAACATACAAGAACCAAGATAACTAGGCAACCCGTGAAATATTCACGGAAGTAAAACACATACCACATTTTTGAAAACAGAGAAAAAACAAAAAAGAAAGTAAAAAAAATAAAAGAATAAATAAAATGAAATTAAAAAAAAAAGTTACGTGGGATTCTCCAGACTCCTTTGATTTGCAGACCAATAACATACCGTTTCGCTACAGTAACAATTGCTTTCTCATGATAGCAGTGAGCTAATAAGACTTTCTCCGCTCTCTCCACGTTGATGACAAATAAACATCAGGACACCGTTCGCTTCCCTGACAACTTTTAAGCTTATGTTGAATGAAATAATTAAGTCCAACAATATTAATTGGAGGAATTATAATAAGTCACCGTCTATATTTGAAACCATTGAATCTTCAATGTAATTCGCTTTTATCTGGTTTATTCGTAATTTTAATCAGAATAAAGTTTTTATGTATCTATTCTTCCGTTTCTTCCAGCTCTTTCTTTTCTTCCTGCCTTTACTGTCCATTTTATTGAATAGTAGAAATTGCCTACATTAGAGCTTCTATTAAATATCTAAAATTTTAAATAGACTAAAATTTATGTTTTCTTTAAAAATAAATAATCTAAACAATTTTTCACATAATGAATTCAAAAATTTTATTGTCCAGTATTCTTGAATATGAATCATATTTTTTTTTTACGATATATATATATATATATGGATATGGATGCTTTGAATTGGAAACGAAGGAGACTCACAAGTCAGTATAAAATATTATAAGTCTCTTATGCGTTCTATATTGTCCCAATCCTTATATATTATTTCTCAAAGGTGTTTTTGTGTCGGTACGCCATAACTCTCTTAATACTTCATCAAAATCAATGATTGAGACATCATTTTGAAGATTACGTTCGCCGCTAATGACGAAAAATAAACAAAGTGTTGAAAATTAATGTTTTCGTTAAAAAAACTGTATTTTAAAAACTTTTTTATAAAAATAGAGACATCTATTGACAATGTGTGTAACTAAAATGCACGACAGCTGTTGTAGTTGTTTATTAGAGGTGTTGGAGGTGTTTTTTTGTTGCGAATTATTCGCACGGGTCAACTAGTCTTTCTATTATTCGGCATGAGAATGACGAAAGTCTGTCTGTTAATGCCCGCATGCAATTCCTAACTTCCTTTCCTAAATTGTGGATGTTGACTTCGAATTTTATCAGAAGACTTTGAAAACATATCTTAAGCTTCAAGTTTTCTGAAGCTCCATCTCCAATAAAGGCTCCATCTCTCTCGCATCACCAGATCGAACTTCGTAATAATTCTTATAGAGCTCAAATTTTAATTTCAAGTAAATTGATACTATACATTTTATTAATATAAATTCTATTCTTTTCATTTACATACGAAATAAGGATTTCTACAAAAGTGCATAATTTATTTGATCGAACTTGAATAAGAAAAAACTTTTCTTATTCAAGTTCCGAAGCATCAGAGATAAAGATAAGTAAGAACAAAAGTTTTGTAATATTAATGGACTAAAAATTCAAATCATCGCAATTGAATATCTGTATTTTATTACCTAAATATTCATATATATAGCTATTTTAATTATTTAATAATATAATCAATTTCAGAAACTTCATATAGAATTTGTAGATCTATTATAAGGATGCATATGGACACAACTATACCTTCAAAAACCATTAAAAACACCTTACAAAAACTCAATCATACTCTCTCTATCGGACACAAAATGAACTAATGTAGGAACAGCAGCAGAATCGGCCACCGAATGGGATGCTAATGCTTGTTTGGAAGGTATGAGTCACTTTTTTTTTGGTTGGAAAACCATCTCTTCGAGCCTTGGGAACTCGCTCAGCCGGCAGAAACCTTGCTGTGCCACTGATAAGAACACAATGTAAGGTATATTGTTTAGTTCACAGAAAATAACAAAACACGTTGTGATTACTTTTTTCATAATCAGATTCTGCTTTTTTTTAACTGCCAATAGTTAGCAATTGCGAAGTAGTTGCTTTCTCTTCACCTAACTCGTTCACTTTCTCAGAATAAGAAGTATAAAGTCAGTAAAGAAAAAAGACGTGAGATCCTTAAACTTATAATTATAAAAATTATAATAATAATAAAAAATGCAAACCAAACAATTAAAATTAAAAGTGGATAGCAAATTTTCGGTTGCACTGAACATATGAGATATTTGTTGCAAGACGGTGTTTCTTTCAACAAGAAAAAAAAAAAAACAGAACAAAGTAAACATTAATTGACTGTTAAAAATAAGACGCATTTGAGACCGACCGGGGCACAAGTACGCTGTTACTAATTGTCAAGCACTTTGATGCTCACCATATTCTTCATCTAATATCATTAACCTTCTGGGAAAGGCAATTTATAATATTCTTGCCTTCGGACAAATGGTCTCTGGCATAATGAGCCACTATCACGTGAGGAATGAATGGAAAGTCTTCGTCATGGGGCGATGGGATACATGCCAGTGACATATCCTAGAGGCGAAAGTCTGATACAATTTACTTTCAGCGAATCATCAAGAATAACTTAAATCAAATAACTCGTGCTGTGCTTTCAGATTCATATCTCATTAGTAGTCCTACATATTCCTTGCTTCTGTTAGCCTTGACGTGTCCTTGAATTTATCCGATAAACCTGTGATCAATTAAATGAAATATATTCCGATGTTATTACCATCTCTTGCGTCTTTTACTTCTCATTATCTATTACAATTAAGAATAAGTTTTTGTTCATTCCTTTGTCTTATTTACAAGTAATTTTTTTCAAAAATAATTTTAGTGTTCATTAGTTGAATCTACCATCAGAATAAAAAACTTAGCTTTTTTATTAAAAATAAATTAAAATACAAGGAATCAGTAAGATATACAATTCATAAATTATTTGTTGTAACATATAAAGGGATAGTTAGATATTAAGTAGTTTGTCTAACAACTTTAAAATGAAAGAAAAAACGATGTTTATTGAACATTTAGGGAAAGGGCGGGAAAAATGATCGCCTTCAGGAAAAATCAGTGTAGAACTTTCCTCAAATCACTTGGAATTCTCTTCTTTTATAACGTAAACTTTTGATATCTTATCTAAAAAATAATTTTGTTTGAAATTTTTGATAGAAATTTTGGTCAATTTTCCAAAATAGTGGTAAAGGGTAATTTTGCCTACGGGATTAGATAAAATGATCCTCTGGGTTAAAGTAATGGGATTTCCCTTTTCCAATTTTCTTAAAGACAAGTGATATCAAAGAAATAAATTCAGGCTACTATAAAAGCCCAGAATCGCTGTTTTAATTTAAATAAAAATTTATGGCAAGTTCAACTCAATATGCTAAAAATTTGAATGTTTTTTTTACATGCAAAACATGGTTAGAATAAGAATAGCAAAAACACTTCAGCTACTTTCCATTTTTAAATGAAGAGTATTGAAAGAAATATAGACTACAGCCTAAGCTAAAATTTGAAGTTCACAAGTATAAAAGTTACGAATTAATTTAAATTATAGCAGCAAAAAGATGGAATGTGTTAAGTTAGTCTCACTCCAAAAAGATTCAAAATTTAAAACATTCTACAGCTAATTTCAGAAAAAGATCGGGAGTGACGTCATTGAACCAAGCTATACAGTATCCGTCAGCCCGAAATATAGTTTTTCCTTTCTGTAAATGTCGTTCTGCAAAACAAAAGGTTTTGTATGATGTTAAATTACTGTAATGTACTGTAATATAATAAAGTGTTTAAAATGATTTTTTGTTGAAATTTTCAAACTAGTAAAAATCGATCATGCTGTAGGTTATTAAGTTGTCTATCTACTTGATATCTTGAATGCTCCACTAGCTCCCATGTGTCTCCTCAAATGCATTTCAAAGTTGATCGTACTGGTCAGTCTTTGCGTGATCCTGTGATTTGACTGGCGAGAATAAAATTAAAATGTATAATTTAAACAGGATTACTTCAAAACAAAACAAAACAAAACAAAAAAACCGGAGAGAGAGAAAGAAAAACACAATACAAAAAAGCAAGTAGGAGAATGATCCAGCAAACCTTAGTATGAAACACGGATGCTTAGACCATCTCGCCATCACAGAATAGAGATGCCGACGCCTGACGTCACTCCCGATCTTTTTCTGAAACTGGCTTGTATAAAAAACAGAGGGTGAGCTTTCTTAATATCCAAAGTTGAAATTCATCCAAACCAAACTTGATCATCTGAGAAAATCCATCACGGCAGCTCTATTTAGCAAGATTGCCCTCCGGATGGGCCAGAATGGGAAAGGATCATTATGCCTGCAGAAATCGTTTTCCCCTACATACATATAAGACAAACATATAAGATTATATGGATGTACAATTACTCTTAATCATTATTATTGATCCTACTAAGATTAACAATTTTTACTCAAGAATTTACGGCCTCACATAGGACTCTGTTGTTGACATTGCTTTAGGTGTTGCCTCTTAGCCGTATTCATTTCAAAATTCTAGAACTGACATTGTTTGGAGTAATGCAAAATCGAATTATAGAATAAAAATTGTAAAATAAATTTAACTAAAATTTCTTATTCTTAAGGGATGTGAAAGATTAGTGAAAGTTCAAGTTATGGTGAGTAAATCAACCTTAATATCTGAAGCTTTTGCATTAGATTTTAGAATCTGAGACTATCTGAGACATTATCGAAAAAAAAAACAGTAGCACATGAAATTCCTCATTAAAATATGGATTTACTTCTGTGCATAAAAAACAAATCGAAATTTCAAAATAGCTTATTGGACAAGAACAGTGAATCAATTGCTAGGAAACTTGTTTATTCTCATACGATTAAGAGTTACATTAAAATGAAAGTTATGTAATTAAAAAAATAATAAAGCATTTTCTTTTTTAAACCAAAAAAAATTATTAAACAAATTTGATAATTTTGCTTTATATTTCTAAATAAGAAATGGAATTATGGTTTAAGGATATAACAAGAAGAGTAAGTAATTAATTTATTTTACTTCACCAAACCTTTACGTAAACCACACTTTATTTGAAATCTTAATTTAATATACAAATACTCGTATTTTATATAAAATTTAAAACCAATGAATATTTATCAGCACTAATTGAAAGTCTTCAAACTTACAAATAAAAACGATAAACCAGTAAACATTACACAACCAAATGCAAGCCCAGAACGAGCAGAATTTGTGGTTTAAATCCTAAAATATTTACTAGAAATTAAAATATTTTTCTCTCTAAAATATTCATATTTCGGATAGCCATTATCCATTGTCAAAGAGACATATTAAAATAGCAAATTTCTAAAACAAACAATATGCTAAAGAAATAAACATGAAGTATCAAATGTAGTATCAACTAATTCTAGTTCACACATTGTAATTACAACAACTCACTATTTAATAGTTATGTAATTGCAGAATTTTATGCTTCCTATTTAATAAACAATTCTCAATTTTTTTAAATTAATATTGCTTCTTTTATTGTTAAACCATAGCAATTATTGTCTTTTTTATTAATATTTGTATTTCATCAATATTTGTATTTCATTTACAAATATGAGATACATTCTACAATAAATGCTCTTTCATCGCAGAATTCAGTGATCGACGCTGTTTCAATCTCTTAGGCAACTATTGTTGCGACATACCAATATATATACACATGTATATTTTTCTACAAGTATCACATTGTAATTTATATAGAACTACAATAGAATCACATCTTTAGTGGTGGACAAAATATTAAACTGCTGATTAACAGGTTGAAAGATAACAGAAAATTCAAATTTCCAAGTATTTTTCTATATTTTAGGGAAGCACGAAGTTCCTGCAATTCGGAATTATACATAGTGGTTGATATAATTGTATTGTGTGAAGAATAGTCTATTGTTAACTAGAATTGGTTGTTATTACATTGATAATTCGTGATTCAATTTTAACGTGTGTTAAAAAACACACAAACAATTACTCAAACATAATTATGTGGAATCTTTCAAATCCCATGGGTTCGAAGATGATAATTTAGGTGCCGAAGATGAATCCCACGGGATTCTAAAGACTCCACGTAATTGTTTGAGTTATTGTTTGTGTATTTTTTATTGTATTTTTTAATTATTACATTGATACTTTATATTTTATTTCGTTAGAATATCATTGTTTGCATAAATAATCTGCTATTCTATGATGTATGTATGATAACAGCTATCCGAAACGTGTAGAGAGAAGATATCAATAATTATTTTATGATTTTAAACCCAAGCGTAGTTCTGGGCTTGCATTACAAATATTGTTTTTTTTTAATTATTTAAAATGTACAACGAAATGCATTATTTTTCCATAACACAATTTGAGGCTTTGTTTGCAAGCGTATATGGTATACAGCCAAGCCAACTTGTAACTTTAAATTCTGCAGATGAAGGTCATGCAGTGAAAGCAACTTTTCTTCCGCAGGGATTCTTCTGAATTCAAAACCAATATTATACAGAATTAAGGAAAAAAACTACAAACTTTAATAATGATTATTTATAAATACGTAGGGCATATATTCGATAAAGGTCTTACATGATGAATTAGTTTCATAAAATTATGATAATGAGTTGTATTTGTTTGTTTACAAAAACGTAGCGATCATCCACTCCATTTCGAAGATATAGAAGCCGTCATTTTTCATTCAAAAACATCTTAAACAAATGTTTTATTCTGGAAAGAAAATTCAAGAAAAAAAATGCTGATTCATTATTTACCTTGTGTAATGCATCATTCGTACTCGAGAACAGATGATGCTGAAGTAAATTGATCTGAAAAAATCAAATTCAAGCAATTGTCTTAAAAACCAAGAACTTCCATAGTTACAAAACTCCCAGGATTCCAATTTCGATAAGAATATTTTGAAAAAAGTATTGAGGTTCATCGTAATAGAAAATAATTCTTCTTTTGTATCGTTGATTAAATTGTTCTTTTCTTCATTCACGGCAAGTAGACAAATAGTAATAAATACTAGTCACATCAGTGTCTGGGATTTCAATAGGTATTATTTAGAAAACTTAATGAAATAAGTTGTTGTAAAAATTATTAAATTAATTTACTATCTTTACTTTGAAGGAACAACTGCATAATTAGGCTGATAAGTCTAAAGATGTGATACAATAAAAAAGATTTACAATGATATTCATAATATATAAAACTATATATTTTTTTTATATTTTACATTGTAGTTTAAAAATACATTAAAAATTGCATTAAGGCAAATGCTTTCGATAATGGACCTATGTAATTAATAAGTCGCAGAGCAGTGATTTATAATTGTTTCTTCGTAAAGCAATGATTATTATGATGAGCAATCAGTTATCTTGTATCACTCTTACGAGAACAAATAAATTCAAACTACAATACACGGTGAAATACGTAGTATGATTTTAATATGCAGATTTCTTTAATATTTAAGAAGTTTTTAATATTTTGTTGGTATTTAATGTAAATTGAAAAGGAATATAAAAGTCTTATAAAATAAAAAAATAAAAAAATTAGGAAACAAAGACATACCGGAAAAAAAAATCAAAGCAATAACATCTTCTTGGAAGCATTCAGTTTTAGCACCAGGACTTTGAAATAAGATTTCACGTAAACAAAAGAAAGTAACATAAATTATGAGCGCTTTGGAAGTGGACATGGTCTAACTTATCGTAGGTAAGTTTTGGAAATCCTTCGCAATGCCAATTCCAATTTCTCGTTGGCCAATATCTTTTTCCTTATGCTGAAGCTTCCTGCCCCTACGTTCGAAATTCCGTTCCAATCGCAACGGAAACTTCGAACGCTCCCCGAGAAAAACAGGAAATGAAACGGCAAAACTCCGAATCGATTGGGACGTCGACGATTGCAGAAACTCTCTCTGGACAACCCTATGGCATTAAAAGAAAGCTCGCGCCGCATGCAAGCCCACAGTAATTGGTTCGCTGTGAAGATAATGAACTAATGAAATGAAGCGTCGTGGATTTCGTAGGTGGAAAACGCGGCTGGATTCAGCTTCAGTCGTCCGAGAAATATTTAAACGCATCCCTGGAGGGACAACTGCGATTGGAAGAGACATTTGTATGGCGATGGCCAATAGTGCATTTATATTGTTAACAGAACCAAAGCCGTTCAGCTTTGTAGTCTTGTTCTGGGCATTGAAAGCTTTCCAGAAAGAATTGGGTTTCGCTAATAGCAAGAGCACAGCACAAAGCTTTATCCCATTATTCAAACAGGATAAATAGAATTGGATTGCTAATTAGGAATCGTTGTCAATGGCAATCTATTAATATTGTAAATCAGCAAAGGTTCTTTCGGTCTGTAATTACCCAAACACAGTAGAGCAGTTTCACAAATACAACAGATTATGAGAAGAAGTCATTAAATTTTCACACTTGACTGTAGGATGAATGAAATGGAATTAAAGCACTTCCTGTCAGGAGATTTCTCAAATTTCCTCTCAGTAGCAATCAAACTCCATCGAGATCGGGAATCATTCGATTAC
>JAFIDM010012231.1:67051089-67149268 GCA_023159025.1 Thereuonema tuberculata
GTTTATTTTTGTTTTATTTTGAAGATTTGAAGACTTTTCAATAGATAGAATGTCTAGAAGAGAGAGAATTAAGAAGACTTATGGTAAATACACTTATAATATGATATTAAAACCGCTGACCTTTTATTTTTTTTTTTACTTAGTTATTGTATTTTTTATCTAATCATTCTAATCACCATAATATTAGACATTTAATGTAAAGTTACAAATGTTTGACATTACTTTTCAGATTCTGTATTAAACTTACCACGCAATAGAAAAATACGAGCCTGAAAGTAAATTGCTAAAATATATGTCACTATAGACTTATTGTTTTATTAATATACACTGTCCGGCCACTTTATTAGGTATAATCTACACCAATACTACTACATCCATATAAACATACGAAAATCTACATCCCTACTGTGCGCATGAATGTCTGGACCTGTCGTGTCTACATCTGGATACCCCCCCCCCTTCGTGTAATTCAACTCTTAAAGCCGGTGGGGGCAGCGGGGGATGTTTTCTTGGCTCAAGTTGGTCCATTGATACCTCTGGATGGACGTCAGAATGCTAGAGCATACCTAAACATCGTAGCTGATCAAGTGCAACCGTACAAGTTAAAAATTTATCCTCATGCAGATGGCTACTTCCAGCAGGATAAAGCGCCGGTGCACAAACACCGCATCACTATGGGAGGGTTTGAGGAACATGACGATGACTTTCCTTGCTGCAGTGGTCCTTCAGTCCCCGGATCTCAGCCCAATTGAAAATTTATGGAATGAGCTGGAACGCGCTGTTCGCTCCAGGCCGACACCTCCATCAAATCTTCAGCAAATGCGTGGCACACTCATGTCTGCATGGTACACAATGCCTCAACAACGTTTTCAGCATCTTGTGAAATCCATGCCTCGACGAATTCAGGGATGTTTTGAGGGCTAAAGAGGCCAACACGCTACTAGGTAAGTAATAAAGGGCCGGACAGTGTATCTTTCTTCACAGAAAAACTGAAGTGATTGGAGTTACGCAACAAAACGTCGTTTTATTTATATAAAAAGTTGTTTTTTACTGTTCCAGGATTGAGAATAGTCGAAATCTTTGCAACAATTGATATAATATAAAAATGAAAAGAGATGAATATTATCCGAGATTTAATTTCTGACATTATCTTCAGTGAATCAAAATTCAAATGGTCCTTCCAAAAATACTAATTACCAGAAATCAAAGTGCTTATTATTCAATAATAGTTTATGCAGACACCAATTCCAAATTACAGTTATATGGATCCGATTTGACCTACAAATATTAAATTTGCTGAGTTATAACCCGGCGGCCAGAGAGTTGAAACTGTCCTCAATAAGCGCATTTTTATTATTTTATTAAATTTTTAATGAATTAGTTATCTTATTTTATTATATGAACTAAATGTTTTTCAATTGCCCACGTTCTTATTATTGTTAAGATGAGATATTGCTTCATCAATGAATCTGATACGATTTCTGAAACTGTTCTACACATATCACACAAGTTAACATAACTGGTACAAAGTTAAACCCCACTTTATAAGAAGTATGTTTGAGCATAAGTCCTTGGCAAAATTTCTATCAGTGTTTGCCAACTTATCTATCATAATTGGTCATACATTACTTTCTTTCCGTTGAATTCTTGACAGACTTAAAATTGATATAACTGTAAATCAGATAAAAGCAACTTTCTAATGAAAAATTCAATCTTATTAGAAATTCACTTTTAACTTCAGCACTACTCAGTGTTAACTTTTTTTTTCCTTATTACAAAGCAAAGTATTTACAATTCGAAAGCAGACAACTGCTCAAATTTCTTATAAATTATTCAATCATTATTTGAGCATCTTCAATAAATCTTGTAAATAATTTACTTCTAGAAATCCTTTTAATACAATAATGAGTGTTATTATATTCCATCATTAGTTTGATATCTGTACTTAATATTCAGTTTAACTATCAATGAATTAATCGTTAGTACTTAAGATAATGATTAGAAATTAAATTAAAAATTACACTTGCAAAGTGTATAAACCCTCCTGAGAGAAATAGAAGTAAAAATCAAACAAAACTAGAGCCAGAAAGACTAAAATGAAAAAGGTGAATCGATACGTGAACTTTCGCACGACTGTAAACCATTTGCCTTTGGGAATTCTGAGGAAGAATCCAATCTTCACAAAACTCAGCGTGTTATCCGATCTGGAACAAATCATTCATAGTGATCTACAAGATTTCAAAATTGAAATACCTAAAGTAAGATAGATTAAGGATAAAACGAAACCAATCATAAAGTAATGAATCAGCTAGTAGAGAAATAATAAGTTAGAAAATACTTTCTATTCATTTTTCATTCAAACAGCCATCTATGAAAATCGCACTGCTGTTTTCAATTTTTATCCACCTAAGATAAATAAGTTTTGAGTTACCTTGATTATAAGCGTATAATTGGATAGACACGGGTTTTTTTTCGACTTCATATAATTCAAACGGAAAAAAGAAACTTCCATTTTTTTTTACTTAATTTCTTCTAATTTTTATCTAATCGTTCTAACCACCTTAATCTGAGACATTAAATGTAAGGTTACAAATGTTAAACCTTACTTTTCAGATTCTGTATTAAGCTTACAATGCAATAAAAAAATACAAGCCTAAAAGTAAATTGCATATATATCTGTACTACAGACTTATTGTTCTATTAATATATATTTCTTTAGAGAAAAACTGAAGTGATTGGAGTTATGCAATAAAACGTCGTTTTATTTAAATAAAAAGTTGTTTTTTCTATTCCAGGATTGGAAATAGTCAATATCCTTTTAAACCATTATATGTAACACAAAAATGAAAAGAGGTAAATATTACTCGAGATTTAATTTCTGACATTATCTTCAGTGAATCAAAATTTAAATGGTCTTTCCAAAAATACTAATTTCCAGAAATCAAAGTCGTTATTATTCATGAAGACACCAATTCAAAATTACAATTATATGGGTTACGGTTTCACCTTCAAATATTATGAAAATCCCATGTAAATTACAAAAATCAAGATAAACTTTGATTCATTAACTTCTGCGCTGCAAAAAAGTATGATGTTCAAAGACAGAATTTTGTAAAAGCTTAATAATTATAGTCTACATATTTAAATACACAAGTTTATTTGTAGATTTTAAAACGCCTTTTTATAAAAAAGTAAACATTAAAAAAAGTGAATTAAAAAATAAGCTTACAAATCATTGAGAATGGAATAAAATCTTTTTATTAATGTTTAAGAATTAAAATTGTGATTCGTGATAAAATTATATTAAGCGATTGCCAGTCACTGAGTATAAAGTGTTAGATATTTAATAAGGATTCTTAAAAATTAATAAACCTAGGAATGTTATTCATACAGAGTTTAGGGTAAAGTTTTTAAAAATATTACTAAATTGTGAATGATAATGGGGCAATTTTGCTGAAATTTATGCTACCAATTTGATATCCCAGAGAAATAGAGACTAAGCTAATTAATGCTTTTAGACAGTGTCAAAAGCAAAGCGGTCCCATAATATGCACAATTGTATAAACAAAGAAATTAAAAGCAAGAGCATATAAATGCAAGACCGTTCCTTTATGTTTCACAGGCAAGCTGTAACATAGGGGCGATAATACAATGCTTAATGCATCATTTGGATATGTTAAAGAATTTATGAAACAATACGTTTGTAAATATTAACAATGACGTCCTGTTGGCAATTGTTAATATTGTTATGTATAAAGCATCAGTATTATTACTGTGTTAATTGTTATCATTATTACTAACACTGCTATGGAAAACGTTAATTTTGTGGGTCAGGGAGGGGTCCTACAGGTCTGATGTTTTTACGTTGTCATATACTTTTGAATGCTGAACACAATGGTGAAGGTTTCGTTCTAATATCTCTAACCGTTTAGCCGCTACAGAGTGTGACATACAGTGTGACATACAAACAACACAAAAGCAAGAGCGGTTCCCTTTGTTAACTGTAACATGGGACCGCTAAAAACAGTTGCCTAATTAGTAAATTTTGCATTGCCTGATTTCTAAAAGTGAGACAAATATTTCTCTTTAAGGTAAAAATTGTTATTCTCTCATCCCACATTTGTATGACTCAAGAAGACCTGATTAAACCTCTTTAAGGTCTTACAACAGACTAGATGATTATGTGCCTTACTCTCATATGTTCTGAAAAGGACTTAATATACTAATAGCAGAACAACAATTTTCCAAAGCTCTAACTACCTGATTCTGAAACTTAATCTCAAATAATGATCTGAACAGTTAAATGACAAAACAAAACAAAAGAAAGGATACAGCAATAATTAATTTTGTAATAATTAATGAAATGACTTCTATAAATTGAATTTAACTAAATCATTAGAAAAATTCACTATCTTCTATCTAAAACTTCTTATTAAGAGAGATAAATTTTTGCAATTAATTGTAAACTGAATTTTTAGAGAAGACAATAAAAAAAAGATTTGAAAACACATCAAAAAGAAATTCCTGGAATTGGATTTGTAAACTTCAATGCAAATATAAAAGTTGAATTAGCGTGACACATTTTTTTTTTAATTTAACTGGCTGAAAAATTTCCCACAAATAGAAATTTATGGAAATTCAAACAAATAGCTTTCAAGGAATCTTTTAAAAGAAGTTGAAGTACAGATGCTCCTTATTTTAATCTTATTGTATTTTCCAATATCTATTACTCTAGCCAGTCTGGAAGCCTTCAACGTTCAATATTGAATTCCAAAATAGGAAAGTTAATTCCAGGATATTGTAAAGAATTTAACTTTTATGATCATTAAGTTTATTACATTTACTGCTAATTTTTTATTCTTTTTAAATTGATAGACATTGATTTCATTTCATGAAGCTTTTCACTTCTTTATCGACCATATACTTATTTCAAAACAGAAACTGTGCTTTTTTTTTTAATTTAATAGAACAGATCTAAGATATGATTAATTGTACGTATTGTAACAAAGGATTTCCATGAACTTTTTTAAACAGATGAGAGGAGATTAGGTTCAAGAAATCCTTTTAATTTTCAACTCATTTCATGAAACATTAAAAGTTAGCCAATTAAATATTAAATAAGATACATATAATATTAATCCTATAAGTATTATTTATCAAAAGAGAAACTGATGATTCAAAATTTTCGGTTTCTAATTCATCAATCAATAAACATTAAAGAAAAAAAAATAGTTATTATCCTGTAAATGGCTTATATCAGGAAGATATAAGGGAAGTATTTGCATAGATGGCTCTTAAGTTTTTCCTTTATTTTTGCTTCCTTAATTTACATAGTTTTTTTGAAACTTTCTATGCAAATTCAAGGATAGGATCAATGTAACTTTTATATTTGATATTTTCTAAGTGAGTACGAAGCTGAAAACATAATCAACCACCGTGAATTGGTAGTGGATTTCCCATTTCAAGTTGTTCTATTTGACCATCTGCGATGGACGAGAGCATTTCACTATTTGTTTATATATACATAAAACAAATAGAAACATCACCATCAGTATAATGGGGATAGACTATCCACATTCACCATCAACTCATCAAGATCTATGTCTTTCATTTCAACTTCAAAAACCTCATCACCCATTATATCATCAAACCACTTGGAATCAATCAACAACGAGAATCAACGATCCTAGAAACCTTTCTCAGCCGCTTTCCAAAAAACGTAGATTGAACGCTTATATACTTTTATAACAATATAAGATAAAGTATTTTATAACAATAACATTCCTCCCTGAGTTTTATCATTGTTTCAACAATATTCTTTTTTAACAATATTGTTATCAAATGCAGTAGACTCGATATGTCGAAGTTGAAGGGACGCTAAAAAAAATTCGAGATAGCGAGTTTTCGAGATAACAAGGTTATAACCAAAACATAAAATTTCATGTAAAAACACGAGATACAGAATAATATTCTAAAAATTAGTCTTGATAGATGAGAATAAGTATAAATATGTAATGTTAGTTGACATTAAGTCTAAATACAGCAATGATAATTTTAATTTTTAAAAGTAGTCGAAAATAATTACATTAAATTGAAAAGAATTAGTAAAATACAATGAACTTACATTGCTAGAATTTCTTAAAAAAGTTCAGTATCGTCGCTTAACGCTCACTGTTTTCTTTTCTTTGGAACTTTCCATTTTTGAGACAGCTGGCGATTCGTTGACACATTTTATAACTTCCCTAACGTTTTTCGCCGACCAACTTAATCATACGCAGTAAATTCTGAACAATTTAGAACAACACTCCTAAGCAGCAATAAACGACTGGCGAGACATAGTAGCGCACACTCGCACTCTCCTTTCCCGAAATGGAGTTATCGACCAGATGGATTTATCGGAATCGTCCTTGACCCCTCAGAGAGATAATGAAGGGTGTGAGAGATTCTTGAAAAAATACCGTATATGCTCCAATAAACGCCGAGGCTCTTATTGTCGCCGGTCTCTAATAAGCGCCGGGCTGCAGCGAGGACACGGCCAAATAGTAGCCGGTCTCTAACAGTAGCCGGGTCTTTGAAATTTGCATACCGGTACTAGTGTAAGCGTCCGTATCTTTATAGTCGTGCGTAATACCTTACGGTACATTGCTTTACAAAATACCGCCGAAACGGTCATTTAACATTGCCTTTAAGATTCGCGCGGTGGAATACGCGAAAGAAACTTCCGGTGAGGCGGCCGCCAGTCATTGCGGATTTGGACGACAAATAGCAGCGAAAGGTACAGAAAGACATTGCCATTTATCTTTAACAGTCTTATATAGGATATGAAATTCAAATAAAGTAGCTGTTTGTAATATTAGCCGGTATTTATGTGAAAAATATTGCATTCTGAAGGTTTTTGTTAATAATGGCCGGCCTCTAATAGCAGCCGGTCTCTATTAAGCGCCGGGAGCCGAGGTTAGTTTTGCAAATAAACTCCGGGGGCCTCTATTGGAGCGTATACGGTAAATAAATATATAAATAAATAAAAATAATCTATAACTTTTTATAATAATATACGTTGGAATGAAAATATTATTCAATTTCTAATAACTATTACTTTTTACGGTACATTTTCAAAACTTAAATGAAATGAATTAAAACTGCACTTTAAAATAAAATTAAAAAGGAAAATAAAATCTTTCTCGTCGTCTTCTTCAACTACATCTTATTCCGACTTCCTTGTAGGGTCGCTGTACTTATTTCTCAAGTTTCAGTGAAAATTTATTCTCTAAATAATTATCTATTTAAATAAATTAATTAAATAATTAAGGAATTAAGTTTAATGGAATGAATTTGGAGCTGCCATTATGTAAACAAATACACTTTTTCTGTCTAAATTGTTGTTTAGCCTTCAGTAAAGTTACCCTTTTTATGCAAGGAAAAACTATTTATTACTTTAAAAGGTGACATCATTAATGCAAAGAAATATGATATAACTAAAGTTTTTTAATTTTAGATATGAAGTAATATTTTTCGGCAAATCATGATCAATGATTGCATTTCCATATCTCGGGCATCAATTGTATTCGTTGTAAATAAAAATCTTTACCTTAGTTGATCTGTTCTATATTTTTGTCTATTTATCCTAATATAGTTTCTTTTTCAGTTAACATGAGAGAACTCCAAATCTTCACTGTGATCAGAATTAGCAGCACAACCTTATTAACTTCTCTCGTCTTCATAAGCTGTAGGGGAAAGTTGGGTAAGATGACGAACTCGATATTTTTCAGACGCATTCATAGATAGGAGCACCTGTCCAAGCACTTTCTGAGCCTCAGGTGATTAGTAACGAAGTTCAATGCAAGGGATGTCGGGCCAGATTGTTTTGCGAGCAGTAGCGACTAAGATGTGTTTGTTTCCCGTACGTTTGTAATTTTTGAACTTCACAGAGTAAGGAATTACTCGACTACGTTAAGTTGTTTTTGCTCTTTCATTAAATATTCTCAAAATACAACTCATAATGTAAAGAACCATGTGTGGTGTAGGTTGTTTACGATAAGCTACGGTAATGATAAATTAATTCTAAACCAAATTGGCGGCGTGGGGTAAGATGACGAATGGCAGGGCGGATAAGATGATGAGAAGTTTGCTTCGTTTGTCATCTTACCCACCATAAGTTGTTTTTGAGTACCTTTTATGAATAGTTTTTGTCCTATTTTAAAAATTAGTTTTGAAGCTGAATTTTAGTTGCAGTTATTTTTTTCTTTTATTTTAAGTGCTGATGTATAACTGTTTATCTATGAATGTTTTAGGTATTATAAACAACATGCCACAAAATTATACAAGGAAAAGTGACAGGGGAAAGTGGGATAAGGAGACAATGAATGCAGCTATTGCTGAAGTAAAAGATAAAACCTCAAGTGTAAATGCTGCAGCAAAGAAACATAATGTGCCAGAGCCAACACTAATGTTCTTCTAAATGTTTGTTGTACCTAATTCTTCAAAGTTTTTTTTTTCTTCATTATGAGCAATCTGTTATTGTATTTTAAGTGTTTCATCTTTGACTTTTTTACTTCATGCCACACGTTAGTAAGTGAAGTTGTTTCTCTGCATTTTTAAAATAAAATCTTACCCCTTAGGTGGGGTAAGATGGCGAAAATTACTCTTTTATTTTTGGTGAAATATTTTTCATAATTCGAGAGGATTTCATATTTTTTTATTGAACATAAAGGTTACAAGAAGTGTCCTTTCAAATTTCAGGTTTTTAAACCACTTACTTGTAGGATGTTGAACCTACGGGGAGCTGTTATAATATAAACCCTAGCTCCAGCAGAACGGTTACTTGTAACTACACGCTATAAAACCTTCGTGTGAAAACTAAGTTGTGAGAAAAAAACGACTAAGACAGATTTTTAAACAACTGAGTATATATTCTATTAAAAAGTCTGTTACAAACATTTTGTTATCCTAGTTCACTCATATGAAATTACTGCTTGTAAATCATATTCTTCTTAACTATTCTGTAATACGCTTGGATAACCTCGCTTCAAGATTAGATTACAAAAGTCTCTTTGTGAAATCTTTAAGTATAGTTACTTTGAACTCTTGATTCTTTAACTTTATACTCGTTACTTGTCTTAGCTAAACTGTTGTACTTGAATGAAAGTCGATGGTCAATGTATTCGTGTCTTTGGACCGTCCGTGTTAAGGAGAATCAAAGACATACTTACAAAACTTGCTGTTGAATCATTTTCGATCTAACCTCTTGAATATCCGATTACTTGAGTGGATAATTCGGTTCCTCTTCGTTGGATTCTTCGGCTTTCGAACCCTTTAGAACGTTATATAGGATCGGGATTATTTCCTAAATCCTTATCACCAAAGTAAACTTTAATTCTGCAGTTTAATACATGTCAATCTTAGTTATGCATTTCCTATTGCAGGGATTAGGAACATTGGCTCAAGATAATTCCTATTATCTTCGATGAAACAACATTGGAATACATATTTGTTTACACCTCGGAAAACGACTCCATCTTTTTCTTCCAACCTCAGAATTCATTCATCGCAACAATACGTCTCGAGTTCACTGTTCAAAACAATCGCTACTACTTGGCATCATGTGTATCTCTTCTTTATTTTGAACGTGATTGTTGCGTTGTTCTTTTGTTTTTTATTTCCCTCAGATTATTCACGATTATTTTTGACTTCTCTTGGAATTGTCTCAGGTTTGAAATACGTTAGAAAATTGTTCAGGTAAGCTTTTCTCAATTCAAACCTACAATACTAAGCCGAGGGATAATCTCTGAAGCTTAAGTTCGTCATCTTACCCTACTTAACCCTACCTACATTGATATATAAACAGGACACAAATTAATTATGGTAGCCGTCTAGCTGGAAAAATACTGGACAACACGGGACATTTTATTGTTATAAAAATGTAAAGGTTTATTTTTTTAAGTATTACTCGTATAAGCACAATGAAATTTTCATTTTCTAAAAAAAGCATTCGCTTCAGTCAACTTACAAAACTTCACTGAATATATTTAATTTTTTTTTCGCATCATCATGTGAATTGCAGAGGTTTTTTTGGATATTTTTCCTCAAGGGAATCCAATACAATCATATTATTGCTTACTGATAAGATCTTTCATCTTGGAAAATTCATAACAAAAATGAGTTTTCAGAAGTAAAATTGTAATCTAATTCTCAATCTGATTTTTTTCTTATTATCCGCACGCCAAAAGATGAACCTCCCATAATACAACGCAAATTTTAGATTTTCCTTTCCTGGCCTGTCGGTCACATTCAAATGTAAGAGAAAATGGCGGTCGTTGATTCACATTCAACATTTCGACGAGGAAAAGGTCTCAAAAATAAAGTAGGGAAATTATTCTTAACGTTGCTCGTCGATTTCAAGAAGATGTATATGAGATTTTCGATATTTCCTATTTTTGATAATTGAGATTGATATTTTCTGCTGAGCTAAAGGCATTGATCCTGGAGAAATTAGTCAATGATAATGCGTTTGCGGGTCCAACTTTCGTCGCGACGATAATAAATGTATGCATCATATGGTAAAAAAATCCCTTTTAGGCATTTTATATTTACATTGATTCCATCCAATCAAGGCTTTTTAGTGACCGATCGTAAGACGCTTTCGAAAAAATTAAATAGATAAAAAAGTAATAAGTTTATTGCTTGCAATTCATCAAACTAAACAAAAAATTGTTATTAACATTCTTGCAGAGTAGATTCAACTTCCTAATAATCAATAGCAAATGAATTTGTTTTATATATTTTGAAGTATATAACAAATAAATAATTGACTTGATAATATAAACAGACTATAAAAAACATTTATTACATTTGCACAAATATTAAACATTTATTTAGAATATCCGATTGATACAGTTCTTAAGATATAGTGAGGATAAATGATTATTAATTAGGAAAAAAACTTAAGAAACTTTAAATTAACTTAGTAACACTAGCTTCACTTCTGATCCAATTTATTATAATCTTTTGTAATTTCGTGAAGTATGGGGCACATAAAATAAATTAAGCTTTGATGAAATCAAAAGATATAGCTTTATTTCAAATATAGAACTGTATAAATGTTACACAGTATAAAGTAATTATACAAAAAGTTTAAGTTTAATATATTAAACGTAGTCAGGTATATTTTTATGTTATCTTACTCTCTAATTAAATTCTATATTATGAAGTATTTGTACGTTGTAAATAAATTACATTAGAAAATCTATAAAACCTGCTATTTTTTTCTTTTAACAATCTTGTCGGAAAATATAAATAGTGTTCCATTTAGGAACAAAGATACAGATATATTAGTATTATTAAAAAGCAGTTGCTTTGGAGTTTTCTATATTTGTTCACGCCAAGTAGGTTAATTAAAAGTGAGGGCATTAAAAAAACTTAAATCATTGAGAACCTAATTTCAGAATATGTATTTAGTATAAAGGTACATCTTATTCTTTCTAACAACATGATTTAGTAATGTTGCTGCATTATTTTTATAAATTTTATTAGACAAATAAGGACCTCTAAACCTTGATTCTGCGTTGCAAAATTGTTTTATATAAAATATGATAGAAGTTGTTTACATTTAAGTTTTAGTTTTTCTGCGTCCCACCATTTAGAAAACCGTTATCGCTCTGTGAGGGGAAACACGTGTATATAAAAAAAGGTCGTCTCATCTCAAATTAAACAGAAGATCTCTAACAACGAAATGCCACTAGAAGGTCTAATCAGTGCAAGACACAGCTCGCCCTTTCCATTTCGTTGCTGCGAGGGGGAGGAAGCCCTTTACGAGACATTCGCAGCACCCATTAATAACTGGGATGGAAACCGTCAAAGTACGCGCTTTGATGACGTACAGCCGGAAAAAAAGAAGAGAAAAGCGTAAGAAAACAAAATGTTTTCCGTGCTATTAAGGCTGGGTGTAATGTGGTGCTCTTTGCCAGGGGATATGGGCTGTAAAAACACAGTCGATGGGGTCACACAGCAGAGGAGGGTGTCTGTGAAATACCTTGCCGTTGCAAACGTCAGCGAGCGGTGAGCACAACTCATGTCAAGCGGCGACAATGGCAGCACAGAATGGGCTCGCTCGGAAAAAAAAGCAAAAAAGCGTTAGGAGTGTTTCCGAGTTCTACAGAATGAGTGTGTTTCTTTTTTTCCTTTTGCCGCTGTTGTTGTTGTTGTTGGGCGTTTTCTCTGCTTTGCAAGTGTTTGCAGAGTCTTGCTGAGGTGGCGATCTGTTGTCATGAGTCACGCGAAATCCAAAATATACGAAAACCAGCAGACGGATTCAAAAGGAAAAAAAAAAAAAGATTACATTTAAACTTTCAAGTTAGACTTGATGACGTCTGATGGACTTTCTTGGATTTTTCTACTTTTTGGTGAAGACGACATTGAATGAATCTTTTTCCAATTCATAAAGGCTTCAATTCATAAAGTTTTGATTTATAACTTCAAAGTTCAATTTTTTTTTCCTTTTCAAACAAAGCTTTATTTCTCAGTAAGAGAAAATTCCAATTCCATTCAAATTAGTTATCATAACCTTAGGCTGTGTATTGAAAAGAAAAGACAAATTTAATTAGTTGAATAAATGAGGGAATTTAATTGATTTCTGGAGTTGTAAGCATGTGCTTATTTGTTTTCAATTAAAAAAAAATCGCTTTTCTTCCAGCCATCTAGAGGAAATTGTAAATTTCAGCTGGTCGAAGATTGTATTTCCTTTAAGTTAATAGGTTTTCAGTCTTGTAACGAAGAAAGTAATTAATCAACAAAGCAACACATCTGGATCTGAAGCAAAATGTTCCATTCCAAATCAACTGAATTGAATTTTCTTTCATTAAAATGGGCTGAATTTAAATTTATTTTTCAGAATATTAATGCGGATTTTTATTATTGCCCGCTAAGAACTCTATTTATGCTAGCGAGCAGTAATAATGTTAAGAAGAAGAAGAATTTTTTGGATTTGCATAGTTATTAATTTTAAATTAAATTAAATTAATTATCTAATAGCTTCATTTACCAAAATTTAAGATTTAAGTAAATTTTTTTAAGACAAAAGTGGTAAATAAATTTAATTCTAATGTTATATATAAATACAAAACTTTCTTTTGAAACTATTTTTAATACCTTCAATAGTCTATATTCCATCCATATCGTCTATTCCTAGAACTTTAATGGCCGAGTTCACCGTTAACTTTGATGGCTGCAGTGTGTACAGGGCTTGAGAGACAGTGTGGCCAACCACCAGCGTCCGCCATGTTTTTGCAAACTGGAGCACAAGTTTATATAAGCCACAGAAGCAATTTTCACATTTTAACTAAACTTTTTTGATTTACAATTGTTCTACTGCCTTTGATTGTATTTAATGTGAATTACAGAAACACAAAGACAATTTTTTTCCATTTTGCACCCTAAAAACACTAAAATGTATATTATTTTTTCGTAAAAACAAGAATTTAAGTTGTTACCAATCCAAAACAACATATCTTTTAATCCTTTTTCTTGTTTATATTTCTTTTATTGACATCAGTACAAAATCCTATCAGTTATTATGAGTTATTTTTTATATAAAGACATTAAAATAAAGTAAATATCTCTTTGATATTGTTGAATTTTAGAAGGGGAAATGGTTGAAATAAATAAAGGGATACAAAAAAACGGATTTCAGAAAAAAATTTAATCATTTACTAAAAAATATCTACAAAATATATAAAATATCTTTTAATTCTTTTTTTTTTGCAAAAATTAAATAAAAAATATGAGACAAAAAATCAAAATCAATTTAAGAAAAAAATAAAACAAGCCTTATATTTTATGGGCAAAGCCTCTTATTTTTTTATCTTTATCATTTTAATAATTGAATTATATTATAAAAGTGTTTGAATTATATTATATCAAATTTAACTTTTATCAATTGTAATTTGGAATTATAATTTAGAATTTGTTTGTTTTATGTTCAAGGAAATAAATAGTTTTATTTCTTCCTTTTTCGACCTGATGGATTAATTGATGATTAATTGTAGCAGTGTGGATGTAGCTAAAATTAGTGGGGGTGCTGCTCCAGGAAAATTTTAGCCTTTGTTTTAAAATATAGATCTTTAAGGTCGTGGTGCTCGGCTGTCAAGCCACCCACGCTCACAACATTACATTACATTACATTACATTGTTTTAAAATTGTGTGAAAGGAAACAAACATGTATAAAAAGAAAGTTTATCAAGTTTCTGAATAAATTTTCTTTTTATACATGTTTGTTTCCTCTCACACAATTTTAAAACAAAGGCTAAGATTTTTCTGGAGCAGCACCCCTCCCCCCCTACTATTTTTAGCAGCCCCCCCCCCCCTCCACACTGCAGCCGTCAAAGTTAATTGAGGTTTGATGCACTCGGCCATAAGTTTGTTACTGATATGTTTCAAATATTTTGTTTTTTGAAATTCTTAAGAAAGATTGCTATTTAAATCAACAAAGAAATATATCCTGTGATATAGTTATTTTAAGGATTTGTATGAACAGATTTACATTTTTCTGTATCAGTTGGTACAGATTTATTAATAGGCCTACAAGTAAATTGGTTTATATGGTAACTTTACGTGATGTACCTTGATGTCTTTTTTTTATAATTTTTGCAATTTTGAACGAATTGAAGCATGATGAACCTAAATTTAAATCTTCTAACTTTATAATCTTTTACAATTTTCTAAATTTATTTACATTCATTTATGCTCATGAGATGGCGGTACAATTGTTAGTACAAGGTGTCTCAGAGTCAAAATTCTGAGAATGCACAGCATCGGCCATTCTCCTAAAATTCGGTGTCCTATTTCGAACAGTCTGAATGTAAATTAAGCTATTTGATTGAAAAGTATTTTGAATTTGGAGCAGGTACAATTTGTACAAAATTGTACTATCATCCGGATGTAATGCCTCACTGTCTGATGTATATTTTTTTTAAAATTTTGCATTGGATGTTGCTTATGGAAGTTTTGAAAATTTGTTAAAAACTGTAAAAAATTTGAACAATAAATATCGTTCACTTGAACAATAAATGTTAGAAACAATACGCTGAATAATAATGGAACTCTTTTTATCAATACTTTTGGAAATGTAGATTCAAATAGCTTTATCTCAGCAACAGTTCCCAGTAGGACAGATGTTCAAATACATTTTTTTTAGAATATAGATACTACGACCTCCCAGAGATTATAATCTTTTTCCTGATACACCCTATATATCTTTAATAAATTTAATTAAAAAAGGCGATATATCTTAACAGGAACTAAATGTTTTACAATCCTGACTCTTCGCTCGAAATCAATTCAAGATTTTCGTGCACGTAAATCTACGGGTAAAAAATATACAAGCAAATTTTTTTCTGTAGTAATTTATTTTAAAGTGTTGTTTGACAGAATTAATTGGATAGTAATAAATATAAAAAGGTAATAATTTAGAAAGAAAACAACATACTAAATAGAAAAACGAAATTCCCTAAGCAAAAATAATTTCACGTTTAACCCAATCCCTCTCCAATCCCCCCCCCCCCAAAATAAAATCACTTGTGTCGTGATGCAACCAAAATTGAAGATAAAAAAAGCCAATTAGCTTTATCTCTTCCGACTTTTATAAGATGGTTAAAAAACATACAATTACTTTCATTTTAAAAGATCATCAAAATATGTGAATTAAAACTTATGTACAGTATACATAAAATTCATTCCTATCTGATGCAAAGAAATAATCAAGTGGTAAATCGCTTGATTGCGGACCGGAGGAGCCGGATTCAATTCCGTGAGGAAGTCGGGGATTTTTTTCCACTCTTCATTTTCCTCTAGACAGGTCTTAGGTCTCTCAGCCTTTTGGAAAAAGGGTACCGGATTATTTCCCGGAGTTAAATTGGGTGTCGGGCTGTCCACTTGGAAACGTAGGCTCAGGAAATTTCGGAAGCCTTATCTCCCACGCATAAGTCTATAGGGAAATATTTTAACTTTTTTATAATTTAAAAGTAAACGTTGCCTTTTAATTTGTTTCATTTTATTTTTGCTACTTTTTTATAAACAAACGACAAAATTAATTTTAATGACAACGCTTTAGGTGCTAAGTTCTTTCAAGTTCTTTCAATAACTTCTTCTATCATATCTTCATTTATAACGCATCTACATATGTTATTCATTATTTTTCCAAATCCTTTTTCATACTAGATGGTGTTACTTTACTTTCCAGCTAATTTTCAAATTCTTTTTATCGAATTTAGATTTATTTTGAATTCAGAATGTTATATATAGTAACCTTTTTTTTAGGGCTATTAAGTACATCATTGAAACTTTTGACATGTAATGAATTTCACAACAATAAAATTTTATTTAAACAAAAAGTCTTATATCTAAAATAACAGAATTACATGTGAATGTAGTATTCTAAGTTTTTATCTAAAAATAAAAATAGAATCAGGAAGCCTACAGTAAGTACAGTCAAGAGAATTCAAATCAATAAGAAGGAATGCTTGTGAGCATTGTTTATTTATGAGATTACACAGCTAGAACTGGTAAATGGACAGAGGGTGGATAGAGAAGACTTGTCGATGAGCTCATATCTATTCTCAAATATTATCCTATTAAGAAACTTCCGATACTTTAATAATGTTCAACTCTTAGTAATTACCGTATAATGGATGAATATTATCTTGTCCATCCCTTTGCAATAGAATCCCTAATTATTGATAATTTACATACATCCTCATCATCTTCATTTTATTCATATTGCATTAATTGCAGTAATGATAAAAACACTTTCAAGATTTCGTAAAAATTTTAAATAAGTATTTTTAATATTCCAATATTTCTTTTAGTCTTCCCAAAGTCTTTGTAATCATTATCAATCCACTGGCTTGTCGTAAATACAGTATATTCCAGTAACGCTTGGTTGTTTGTTTACATTTTTCTAAGGCAATTTTTATAACTAAAAATATCTCTACTGCGGTAAGGGCATTTCCCAAAAGTCAACCATCTTGAAATTTCTGAGTATTTGTTAATAATATTGTTACCTGGTGATTTTCCCCCCTATTTGTTTTCCCCCGTAAAAGGACTCTTCCTTAACCGGTGCTCGGTTTCCCCGTCCCCTCTGAGGTGAGTTGACCGTTCCGGAGCTGATGGCGAGGCCGAACTCCGGGATATAACGGGGAGTTCCACCTGTGTTAGTCAGTTCGTTTTGGGCGGCCAGCAGCCGCGGGTAGATTCTCCAACCGGAGACAGCAGAGTGAGTCAGTTTGGCGGCAAGCAAGCCGCAAGGGTTTCTCCAAACCGGAGAAGGATTAGGACAGTTAGTGTTCGGCCCCGAGTGGCCAACGGGAAAAGGTTACTTCCCAGTGTCAGGACGTTTAAAGAGTGTGTCTGGGCTGAGACCCAAAATAGTTATCGGATTACGAAGGAGGCGTTTGTAAGAGAATGCAGGAATACGAGGCCATCTCCAACGCGGACGGCAAAACCACCCTTCCCCGCCTGGAAGCCTGAAAGCCGGCCGAGCGAAGGAAGCCACAGCGCAGCTAAGTTTAGCGGTGAAAGCCAATTCGCTCTCCCCGCTAAAACATCACCCGAAGCCGGCCAACGGAAGGATCGTGACCGGCAAACGGAGACCGAAGTCCGAAGACCGAGACGGGCCTTCCCCGAGGTTGAGGCAACTTAGGAACCGCCAAGCTTCACCGAGCCCACCCAGTAGCGTCGCCGAAGACGACTTGCCAAGCCGGCAAGCCAAACCCTTCCCGTCGCCAAGTGTTCCGAAGTACGTCAGACGCATGCTGTGAAGTCGACATCGACCCTCACCAGACCCCCACCCACCCCGTTGCTGACGATTTTGGCCAGCGGTGAAATCGACAGGCAGCAATATTTTAATAATAAAGTTTGATATTCAGTCATCCGAAGTCAAGCTTAGTTTTAGCTGAAAAGTCCAAAATTTACGGAAGTCACGCCCTCAACATCTTTGCGGTGACACCCTACTTCTTAGCTCCGCCCCCTAAAAACCCGTGAACAGATGTCGACTTTGTTGCTACGTATTTGTAATTACACCAGTGCCCTAAAAGCTGCATGAAGTTTGTGTCAAAAGCTGTAGAAACAACGTCAGGATAAGGGTTTGAAAATAGAAAAAACGTCAAAAAGTTGAAATTTTTATCTACCGCCATTTTGATCCGATTTGGCTGATATACAAATTAAGGGTATCTAGCATCCATAAAAGCTGAAAACGTAGTTATCCACGTCACAACTTTGAGGTCATGCTTCACATCTAAGGACCGCCTCCTAAAAACCCGCGAACAGAATTCGAATTTTTTTATGCTTATTTATAGTTCAACCAATGCCCTAAAAGCTCTGAAAAGTTTATATAGTAATTTAATTATATAGTAATTAAAAAAGGCCAGACACAAATTCTTTAAAAAAACATAAAACACAATAAAACTTCTATGACACGACCAGGTTTCGACCGGCCATGCCGGCCATTTACAAGTATAAATTTCAGCAGGTAACAAGCTGCTTAAAAAAAAAATGTCCAATGAACAGGTAGAAACGGAAATCCGACGATTTCCTTCAACGTCCTATGACTTCGAACAAAATAATATAATGTGAATTTGTAAATTTGATAAATACATATTTTTTTTTTCACTTTAAATTCCCTTTTTTCAAAGACGCTACAATTACAACAACATTCTATCTGAAATTTTCAGTTGAAAAGTTACTAAATTTTGAAATATTTGTGTCTTATTTTAATCAAAGGAAATTTAAAAATGCACCAAGAATAGATTATTCGCCGTTTTGACGTCAGAGAAAGTTGAATGTTTCGCTTCTAATGTTTTTCTGTGGGGAAGTTTAGTCCCTTTCACAAGAAAATCATATCATATCATTTTAAAATAAGGAAATTTTAAAAATATCTTCTTTCCAAGTTTTAAGATCTATTCTGAGTCAAAGTTATCGTAGGTAACACAAGAATACATGCACCAATAAGTTTTCTATTGTAGCTAAACTTTTCTTAAGCAGTAGTCTCACAAAAACACAGTTATTATTATTATTATTATTATTATTTATGCTATTATTCTTAGTTTTACTTTATTATTGCATTAATAAAGACTTTATTTAATTTCTGAAAAACGTGTATGAGTGATTCCCCATCGAACTTCGTTCGCTTCTCACATCAAATAATAACGATAGAAAAAAATAGAGTAACTCCGACAAATAAAAATAAATATGTAGAAATTTACATAAAATATTGAATCTTTTAACTTTCAGTGATTAAAATGTGCTTGAAATGTTGAGTTGAATTCCACAAAATTGTAATCTAGCACTCTATCAAATATTCATTGGAGTATAAAGAACAAGTTCATTAGGACCTTTGCCAGATTTACTTCATCTAAGTTTAAAATTACCATGTCAGTCTCTTTATTCGACCATAAAAAATGAAAGGCAGTGAATTATAGGTCTTACGCCCATAAGTACTTTCAGACGAAACACTTAAACTTTGGGAAAGAACCGAAGACATTGAAGTTTAGCGATTTCGTAGGTTAATTACTTTTAAAGGGAAAAGCTCTGACCTTTTTCAATATTTCTTTACTTTCCAGATAGTATTAACTTTTAAAAAAACCATTTGAAGAATATAATCACAAATAAAACTATAATCAAGCAAGAACATTTTGGAAGTGAAAATGGGAATTAAAAGAAATAGCTTTTAAACTTAACATCAATTGAATTGTTTGTCAAATTTTGCAAATGGTTGCTGAGATTAACATTAAAATTAATCAATATTATTATTCAAATCAATTTCTTAAAAAAAAAATTCACAAATTTCCTGGGCCTCCATAAATAAAAATAATGAAGGCTCAATTTTCTGTGTCTGCAATATTGTTATTTTTGTATTCATAATAACAGGAAAAAACAATAAATTAAGTAACAATATTATTTAATTATTTTTTTTTCAGTATTTTAACTTAAGTCATTTTACAATATGACAGTAAGGTGTAAACAATTACGCCTGTTCTGTTGAATGATCCAGTTTCACACAATCTCTAGCATAAAAGCGCAAACGTTTGATGATTAGACACATGTCTGTTGGGGATCTATTCACGATACAATCGTACAGCGGCTCATCGGTTTCCGTTCGCTGACCCATAAGCTAGGTGCATATCTATCCTCTTAGCATTAGTGAAGAGATACTCGTACAAAGACAATGTCTCAAATGACGATGATTAACACTGCCCAACTAAGTTGCTGCTGCACTGCGCCCTCCACCACATTTGGGTGGTGTTTGCGGACATACGTTCCACTATAATACGGTTAGGGTCGATTCCTCTTCGTTCTCGAAATATCAATACATCTTTATACAAAGCTGCAGAATGATTTTTATTTTTTACCCTTTAATAATCTATTGATTTATTGATCTGAAATGCAGTTACCTTGAAATCACTATACTTTCTCCAGATATGGTTTAAACTTCTATATAGGCGCAGTAAATATGCTTCTAGTGATTGCATCCACCGAACATTAGCAATGTTGTGATGGAGTTAACAGCAGGGTCAGTTATTTTGTAGTTGCATGTAGTAATTGTTACCGTGTTTCTGGCTGGCCGTTGTTGTAGCTCTTGATTTCATACAACCCTACAGATAGAAATCTAATGGTGATAAGCCGGGTGACCGAGAAGACTACATACGTTGTAGACATTTTAGCATATTATGTCATGATTACACCAACTAATACACCCTTGTCGGTGAAGAACAGGTATAGAATAATAATGGACCTCACATTGGGCCAAACCAATTTATTTCACGTGTTCGCACGACAACTGCGGTGCAGCGGCATTTCAGTTCATATCTCGAGAACGAAGCCGAATATAGAAACATTCATTGTTTTGCATAGAATAACCACCAAAACACGATGTCGAAGTTTGTCGGTTTCGTGACGGAACACACTGCATATACAGTAGATAGACAGATAAATAGATGCATAGATAGATATATACAGAAAGTATGGTATTTTACTTTGAACTTGTAACCTTTTTGCAGAGTTACATTTATTATAAAAAATTTACATTTACAATCATTTTTAATAAATAATATATTGCATTGATATTATTTTGTTAATAAGTAATTAGGATTTCAGTTTTTTTGTTTAGTGAATGTTTAAAAACCAATCTAAAATAAAATAATATTTATTAATTTGAGTGAGTATTACTAAATATTTACCATAAAATCAAACGAGATATTCTTTACTACAGGTTCGAGTTAATTGTCAATATGGGGACCGGGTTTCTTTCCAGGGATTAAAGGCGATTGGGCGTCGGTCTGACCAGCAACTCTAATGTTACTGCAATGCTCCCTGATCTGTTGGGTTTAACGCGCTACCCCCCCCCCCCCCCCACCCCCAAATTAATAATAGGTGTGTCGTTATGGAAGTCCTGGCAACTACTTCATATCTGCCAAGCTTTTTGGATGTGTTTTTTGATTGACACCACTAATGAAGTCTGAAGAAACGTCATAGGAGCAAGTGAAATATGCATACAGTATTTGGAAATCATCGTTTAATAAGGCAATGCAGTGTCGCCAAGGAAGGAAAAGGAATATAGGAATGCTCAATAAACATTGCGAAGACCTCTCAAAGTAATCTCCAAGAAAGGAGGGATGGCGGAGAATACCATTGATTGCATGTGAGTCATTAAACGCCGCAAAATTTCATCTTTGTTGCAAGCGTTTCCCATGTAACTGCAACTTGAGTTTTGGAATGGACTCAGATCTGGCGAATACGCAGGGTATTCCAAGAATTCCCACCCCTATCGACGTAACAAAACCTGTGAAGGCGCTGCTATGTGATATGTGGCGTTATGGTGAAGAATGATGGCGTTGGACAGCAGCTCCCAAACGCTGGCAATGTACGGTGGACAAACTTAGAGATTACGTTGAGGGCGTGTTAGCAATGCGTTAGCATTCCTGTGTTCCTTTTTCTTCCTTTGCTACACTGCATTGCCTTTTTAAACGATGATTTCCAAACATGTGTGTTCTCCACTTGCCCCCATGACGTTCCTCTACTGACCCAGACTACGTTACTGGCGCCAGACTACGCCAGTAAGGCGTTACGGGCAAAATCGAATAAGCTTTCAAACGTATATTCTGGAATTGGCCCCGTTTATAACAAATATTTTTATGTTTTCAGTATCTCACGATATAATTTTGCTCATTGTCATCTAATAATCAGGCACTTCCAACTCCGACAACGTAGTGATGAATAATTATATATTAGGACATGATCTCGTATTTACTTACATATTACATGATAATTTTGGTATATATTGGATGTATTTTGGAATGGAAGAGGGTATCTGTCCTTTAAACCCATTCTAACTGTTATAATTATAATAAGAGCTGATGTCACAATAAAATAAACATAAAGACTATGCAGTGTAACCTGCATTTATTATATGCCTAACTTTTCATTTGTCGAACAGAGCAGCTATAAAGACATCTTTTACTTAGTTTAACTTTAGCTTATGAAACTGTTTCAAGACTAAACATTAATTAATGAAATTTGGGATAATTTAAGTAACATTAAATTCAATTCAATAACCTCGATAAAAAATAAGTTTGATGAATATTTATCCAGTAACAATCAAATTGTTTCAAATGTCAGGATTTACAGATCATTACTGAACATGCGCATCTGATTCAAAACAAGGATTGTTTCGAAATTTTTCTAACAGAACACAATATTGATGTGTATATAACTTATCATTTGTTAAAATATTTATTTACAATTCGTTTACAAATGTTTTTACTATACAATAATTAAGGAATTAAAAAAAAATTAAATGTAGAATAAGGTAAACAATAAAAGAGGCTAACAAAGTAAGTGAAGACAATTATAGACAAACAATTTAAAGAACGACCTTGTGGGCGGAGCTTAGGCCGGCAGGTTACACTCAATTACGGGAGAGCCTTCCCCTTCACATACACGTAGAACTGTGACTATACACCTACTGTAACTGTATGTATTGCCATTTTAATGTAAAAAAAACCTGTTAAAAGCATTGTTGTATTGATTTTCGTCCTTTTTCCTCCTATTTCGGATTATCCATGGAATTCGCTTATCCGCAGTTGCCGCGCCACCCAAGTCCGCGGATAATCGGAGTTTACTGTATCTATTTATCTATCTATTGGGATTTTTCAAATTTCAGATTACTGTCCGGCTATCTATCTACCTATCTATCTATTTACACACACACACACACATATATATATATATATATATATATATATATAAATATATATATAAGCCAGACAGTGATTTGTGATTTGAAACACCAATATCAAAAAAACTAATCACTGTTTTAAAAATGCCAATATCCAAAAACAAATCGCTGTTTTGAATTCTAAATTGCAAATGATTAATTGAAATCTTTGCTTTACGAAATTTGAAGACCACCAGCTTCAAGTTTTGTGTGTTGGATTAAATATATATATATATAGAGATATATATACACTAGCCGGGTACAAGTCGCTTCGCTCCGGAACTCTTGCATATATAACATTAAAAACAAAAACTTTACATCGAGATCGGAGAATAAACGACTTCCCAAGCCATTGCAGCTTCTCCGCATTACTCAGGTGTATTGCGAGTTGGCACCAAACACCTGGGGTTCTAAAAAAAAAAACATGTTTTTACCTGTCAAAGGGGTGACATCTATATAATAGGTATATAAAAACACGGGCGTATTCGAATGCAACGTTGTGTCAAAATTTCAAAGCAATCGGTGAAGAAATTTCGGAGATTTAAGATTTTGAACAAAGAACATTTACATTTTTATATATATACAAGTTGTTTTCACAAGAGCAGGAAATTTATTAATAAACGAAAAACCAACATCTGCACATACACAAACAAAATCACGCCTTTGAGTTTGTCAACAGAGGGAGTCGGAACGACCGTTTCTTCCTTATTGGGACTTATCAGCCCGATCCATCTTCCCTGATGACAAACCCAGAAAAGGTGGAACGAAAATGGAAGTCATCCTCGCTCCCGACAGTGAGTCCCGAAAAAAAAAATCCAATTAAAATTAGCGCAAAAGTGCACCAGAAATAGCCTAATGATCGTTATGATTCAAAAGGTAATTCTTAATAAAAGAAGAATCAAACCAAATAGACATAATAATCACCAGAACACAATTTAACGTGCGGGAAATTTATTAATAAATGAAAACAAACGACTGCACATAAATAAACAAAATCACGCCAATGAGTTTGTCAACAGAAAGAATCGGGAACGGCCTTATTGGGACTCATCAACCTGATCGACCTTCTGATGACAAACCCAGAAAGAGTGAAACAGAAATTTGTCAACAGAGAGAATCGGGAATGGCCTTATTGGGACTCATCAGCCTGATCGACCCTCTCTGATGACAAACCCAGAAAGAGTGGAACAGAAATGGAAATCATCCTTGCTCCCGAAAGTGACTCCCGAAAATAAAAAAAAAAACAACAATTAAAAATTAGAGCAAAAGTGCATCAGAAAAACTTTGGCCAACGATCGATCGTGAGGATTCAAAAGGCATAACTTGTTTTCATTCAATAATAAGTTACCATTTCTTTTTTCTTTCCTCCTGTTTTTTTATTGTGACTCAGCGTGCAAGTCTTACAATTCGACTTGAACATTTTTTTTCTCCCCTTTATTTGTCTGTTTTTGTACCGTATCTGTTTATCTTTTGTAACAGCATGAAACTACAATGGCCGAACGGATTTCCACAAAATTTGAAATGTAGCTTATTTGTGGCCCAACTTAAAACATAGATTTGGTCCCAGTCCTTCGCCCGCCTTCGGTTAAACTGGTTTTCTGATTTCTTCATAATTTGTTACATGATTATTTATGGTTCAACGTTAAATATGAGTACGATTAATTTATACACTCCATCTCCAATCTGCCACATTGAGATTCCAGTGCTGCATTGATAGCTGGGCATATAGCTAATTTATATACAGACAGCCCTCGTTTTACGCCGGTGTTGCGTTCCTATAGTGGCGTCGTAAATTGATTCGACGTAAAACGAACCCGTTAATTAATGTAAACGTTAGTGGGCGGAGCTATACTTATGTACAGCGGTTAAACTTAATTGCGTTCAGCGTTTAAAGCTGCATTTTTGCTGTTATTAATTTTTTCTCTTTTCGCATTTTTAATTTTAAAATATATTTTTCCTCATTTTCACCTAAATTCTAAGCCGGCGTAAATCTGAATCGTCGTAAATTGAACCGCCGTAAAATGAGGGCTGCCTGTACATTGAATAACTAAGCTGATATAATTTTTTTTTGCTTTTTTTTCTAGTTTAAACAGTTAAATTCTCTTCTCATTAAAAAATCAAGAAGGATTGATTTTACTGTTGATTCAGAAGAACTTCAAACTTTTTATAAATCAAACTTAAGAAACAAGCAGTTTTTGCTTTTCTCTGACCTTTTTTTTAAACATTAATTCGGGTTTTAATAATTCATGAAAGAACTATTGCGCATTCATTAGGAAAAACGAAAAAAAATTTTTTTTCCCATTACTACGCACAGTCATTAGGTTTCTCTGATGAAAGAGAACATGAAAGAAACATGAAATACGATCGTTTGATCCAAAGATTACAGTAATAAAAGCGACTGGAATACAATACTTGAAGAAAAAGAGCAAAAGTTAGAACTCTGATAAAAATAGAAAAATAAAATACTACCGAGAATTAATTTATATTTCCTTCTGGAATTGAAACATGTTGATGAATGTATTAAAATATTAGATATTATAAATCATTAAACAGTTGAATAAATGTTAACTCTAAAAAATATAACATCCTTGTTTCTTTAACCCACAATATTTCGTTCCAAAAATTACCAAACTTCATCAGATGGTAGGTAGAGGCAGAAAAATGAGTTTTCTTTTCTCCATACAGAGAATTACTTACATTAATATCGTTAATATTACTATACTATACTATACTATACTATAATATTACTATACTGCTCCTGGCGTAGCATCCATTCTGGGCTGTTTTATTCCTATGGCTTCATAGTAGAATTAGAATCGATTGTTATATTCCATTCTTTAATTCAGGAAGGTTTACATTTAGAGGAATTAGTTTTGAAAATTAGCTGATTTAGATTCATATTTTCTTAAATATTCATTTTTTTTCAATTTTTATTATTTATGATGAAATATCAGTTACATAAAAAAGTCTCATCCAAAAATAACAGTTATATTGATACGATTTGTAATATTTCCTTCTATTTACTTATTGTAAGCTGATGATGTGAAAAGTAATGGAAAATAATATTAAAGGCGTATACAGCTCCACAGACTAATCTACAAATCCCGTTTTTCTTATCTTGTGAATTTAAGAGATGATTTTTGTTTAATTATGCATTAAAACCTTTAATGTATATGTATTTATGAAAACATATTTGAGTCTAATTTTTTTATCATATGACATAAAGTTGTTAAATTTATTATATAAATAGGAATTGTTTTAAAAGAAATTCTGTGTAAAGCAGAAATATGTGAATTTATTTAGGAATTTGAATAAGAATATGAATAAATAATATGAAGATCTTTCATAGTAATTGTTGGCCCTGAAAAGGGCCTTTTTATTTGATGAATTTAAATATTTTTTACAGGGATTCAGAATTTATTTTAATTTTTGAAAATTCAATTTCCAAAAGGAACTGAATTTAAGATTCGAAAGTTGATTCATTAGAACTGCTGCCTGAATCCTCGGTAGGATTAACTGAAATTGTTAAGTGTTCAATTGCAGTCTCAATAAGGCCGTCTTTCTCCCAATATTCTTCACAAATGATTGACTGCATTATTCTAGTCTTCTCCAATGATTTCAACTTTAGCTTCTTCTGTAAGTTTCGTAATCGCTGCCAGTTTGAGTGTTGAGTTCCGACTAGCAACTTTTCTTTTCAAACTTGCCCAGATCAATTCTATTGGATTAAACTGACAACGATAGGGTGGAAGATGAATAATTTTATGCCCAGACGAAGCTGCCACCTCGTCAAAGAGCAATCTTTTCCTAGATGGTTTATGTAATTCAATAAGCTCCACCTTGAGCATCTGAGGTTTAAAAGGGATGTTGTATTTGGTAAGCCAATCCTACATTATACTTTTTTCTGGAAATATAGGAAGTATAAGTACAGTATGGGATTCGTTGATTCATGTCTCATCCAAAACAACAATGCTGCGATCGAAAGCAACTTCTCAAATCTATCGTAAATAAGCATATTAAGATGTATAAAAGCTACTTTTTTGAAAACAAATCCGGGTTTCTTCATAACTATCAATCGCAGTGGTTTTTCATCCCCTTCAAAGATAAAACTCTCTTCTCCGATTTCTCCTCAAAATAAGATTTTACATTCACAATAATCTCTTTTGTTTGACTTCGCAAAATTTTCACTTGTCCTAACTTGGCCGCCATGATGGTAACCGGAAGAAGGACAATAGTTCCTGAAATGATTAATTGATGTCAGCATTGTTCAAGGTCAGACTAGAAGTTAGTATAGAGAGGCCTATAGCATTATTAATGTTAATATTTAATATCTTAAAACTTGAAGCTTCCTTTTTTTTTTTAATATCGTTGTTATTCTTCTTTAAACATTTGGTTTTAAATTTCACAGATATAGGAAAAAAATATACATCAAAGAGTTTTATCCTGATATTGTTACATAAAATCTTAATAATCTCAGCTTTTTATCACTTATTGACGACTGAGTAGGCACCGTTTGGGAACCCATTTCGAGAAGTACGTAAAGAAGTAGATACAATAATCATGATAAAAATAAAATAATGATTTAGTTACAATGTAATTGTAGCCTATAGATTGAAAGAAAAAAGTACTTAAATTTTAAGAAGTAGTTAAAGTAAATGTAAAAAGTTAAATGTAATACCACTAAAGCCCATACAGACCCTCGAGTTCGCGAAGGTTAGCCTACCAGCGATTCTAGACTACTTGAGGTCAGATGTTCAGCCCGACACCCGCCCACCTTTAACCCCAGAGCAAGGAACCCGTTACCCATTTGACACAGGGCTAAGTAAACCCTAGGTTACATATGAAGAGGAATAAGTTAAAGTTGCGATCAGGCCCAAAGGATCGCGCAATGCTGCTGGAGGGTAGGCTCCAGAGATCAGAACCTACGGGACAAAGTTGAGGACGGGGGATCGGCCCGTCGCTCGCCCACCTTTAACTCCCGGGAAAGAAACCCGGTACCCATTGTATAAAGGGCTGGGTAGACCCTAGGGCCCGTTTGGAGGAGAAAGAAGCGTGGAAAAATTCCCGTCCTCCGCCGAGGCCGGGAATCGAACCCGACACCTCCAACCCGCAGCCAAGCGCCCTTACCCACTCGGCTACCGGGCACACATGAAGAGGAATAACGGTGAAAACAATCCCAACCACCGAGCGGAAATTGCTCCTCCAGTCCGCAGTCCAGTGCTTAAACTACTGGGATATCGGACCCAAAAATTAAATGTAACCTTAGATTTATAAATCAGACCTCTCAGAATGGATCGGAATGTAAGATCTCATGTGAAATAAGGACTCCTTGGCATAGATGACAAATTGTAAGGTCATAAAGGTTTATTTTTATTTTTGAAAATTTTATTTACAAGTAAATTAAACATTTGTAATTTATAAATGAATTAAACGTAATGTAAATGTTAACTGATGTAAATGTTGAAAGCAATTCACAAATTTAGAAATTCATTCAATCGCTTGATTTCATTTTTCACTTATTTATTGAATGAATTCTGATATATTGTTTTGATTGCAATTTATTTGCAGCTCTATTTATTACAACTAGTCGGCTACCCGTCGCTTATGTAACGGAAAACAACTTTTTATTTATTAAAAAAAACACACACACATACAAATTACATCAAAAAAACTAAAACTAAAATTTTTTAAAAAGTTTTTTTTTTTTAATTTAATTTTTGATGTCTATATTCTCTCAATCTACGACTGCTTTTAGAACCAGCATGTAAATCATATATCTATGATATATTTTTATTTTTTATAGAGATTAGAATGTAGGCCTCGTGGTCTAATGACTAAGACGTCTAACTTCTGAGCAGTATTCTACCTAATAGAAATAGTGCATCTTTCTTTCTTGACTCTTTTTTTTTTTTATTCCTATTGATACTTTTCAGTGGTATTCGAGTTAGAAATAGTGATGGTTTTTGAGTTACAAATAGTGATTTTTCAATATTCTATCTAATAGAAATAGTGCTTCTTTCTTTTTTGAGTCTCTTTTTTATTCTAATTGTCACTTTTCAATGGCTTTTGAGTTATAAATATTGATGGTTTTTGAGTTACAAATAGGGATTTTTTCAGCAATCCACCTCAAAAAAAAGAATGCTTCTTTCTTTCTTGACTCTGTTTACTTAATTCCAACATCTGCCGTGTACAAGCGCTTATTTTTCAATATCACGTAGAATTTGGTTAAGTAAGAATATTTAAAATATTGCAACGTTTCGGTAATTATAGTTCTAATTGTCAGTTTCGAATTACAAATAAACTGACTTATGGGAAATAAATAAACAATCTTGAGATTCAAAAAAAAAAAAGGTTGAATATATTCCCTATTGAAGGGGGAAGGGAAAGGAGGTATAAGTCAAAAAACAATATGAAGAGAGTTGTAGTCCCCATGGCCTAATGGATAAGACGTCTGACTTCGGATCAGAAGGTTGCGGATGTTTCATTGTAAAAATTATTTCTATTTTTCATTCTCACAGAAAATTGCGCCGGACAGACACACAGATAGACAGACAGAGAAATAAAAGATTTTAGTAATATAGATTATTACCCTTCTCGGCCTTGGGAAGATTTCAGATGATCTTATGTTCAGATGTTGGCATTTGCGATCTACTTCATTTGCGGTAAATCTTTTTCTTATTATGGATGCTTAGAGTTTTGAGAAGATAATAAACTGACGATAAAATTCCTAGTTGTTAGTAAATTGGTATTTTGTATCCTCGATTTGTTGAGGACTTATCGATTCTGTAATCTTTCGGAAGGAGTTTGTGGCTTTGTCATCAGGATAATACACCAATTTATAAAATTACAAGAGGAAATCAATTTTGGGATACTTTTAGTTTATCCATAATGCAATCATCGACAGTGGAAACTTCTAATGTATGCATGAAAAATTCGTTCAAATTACAACACTTAGTTTACCATAGATAAAATGAATCTTAAATGACACCAGAATTTAAAATTTAAGATTAATTTTGTTAAATGGAATGATATTAATTGTTGCATTTCTATTATCAGATTCTTGTTGTTTTCTAAGCCTTTTTTTCTACACTATGACAACCGAAAAGCAATTATGAAAATCAAAATAAATTTACCAGAGTTCATGTCATTTAAATTCCAATTTAAATTCCAAGTCTATTCTTGAAAGGAATTGCTTTTATTCTAACAATAATTAGAAATTTCTTTCAACATATAAATAACTACATTTGGAGATTTCTATTATTAATTCCAAAATCGAATTTTTAAAGATCTGAGCTTTAAGTTATTTACGATTATAAATTTCGTGTTTTTAAAGAATTAACGACACAAACATTTCTGTGTTTGTATTTTTAATATACTTTCCAAATATTTGGAGTTATCCAAGAATTTCATCAAAGTTTAAGCATTCAGGCTGTATTTCTCTTTCGCTGTTTAAAGACACTATCAATATTACGAGAATAAAATTTTTAGCCTTTGAAGAGATTAGAGCTGATAATAATTTCTCATATTAGAATAGCTTATTAATTTTTATAAAACTATTGTAATTGAAGCATATTATAATTTGATTGATAGGCTACAATTTAGCTTTGATCTACCTTAAGACAGTAGCTATAAAGATTGAAGTCTAACTCACTGGAAAACACCCAAGATGACATGGTTACATTTACTTCTTTAGAATTATGTTTATATTGACTTCCGCTTTCCCAGGAAAAGAGTAAAACAAAAAAAACCTATTTTTTGTTTCTAAATTTTATAATTTCCAATACATTTTGAGTGTTACGTTATTTTTTTGCTGGGGTGGGGAGGGATTAGCTATTAAAATCGCCATCTCTTAAGGGGAAACGGAATAATTAATAACTAAATATTTTTTTCGTAAGGTTTTTATTGATAATTGGAATTTTTACGTTAAAAAATATAATTTGTAAAATTAAAATTTTTGACACACAAAAAAATGATAAATATCTGCAAAATAATTTTACATGCTTTACTGAAATAATGGAATAAATGTACAAAGGAAATTAATCAACTGCTAACATACGCTACAGTGAACAAATAGAAACGGATTTGTGATGGAATCCAAACGAACTCTATTTGTGCAAAACTCTGGGGTGCCATAAAGTTGGATCACAACAATATTAAGCTGTTTACGAAGAGAATGATAGCGGCCAAACGGAAATAAACACAAGATAAATGATCTATTCTTTGTGTAAATACGAAATAACGAGACGGCTTTCGAAAGTAAATGTAACCAACAACTGGACTGACATTTTTCGTGACTTTTATTTCGAAATAAATGTAAAAATGGCGATGTGAATTTCCGTCAAGGAATTATTAGTTTGTGAAAAATTGAATTGAATTTGTTTACGTTCTTTTTCTCTTCAAGCAAAACAGGAGATAGTTTATTCGGAATATCAAATTCTCACAAGAAATATTGAATAGACATTTTGTTTTGACAATAAAACGTTGTATGGAAGGGTTAAAAAATAGCTACATGATTATTGATTCACGAGGAGGAATTTTGAAGTGATGAAAAAAATAAGAGAAATCAGTTTAAAAAAACACAATTGAAAGAGTTAAGCATAGACTTCTTCCAAAATGAGATACAAAGCAAAAACAGAAATAGAATTTGTAATGAAGAACAATAATTTTCTTATTGGTTGAGCAGACAAAATCTTACTGTTTCACAAGCGAAAAATACAAGTTATTGACCATTCATTGAAGGTAAAGCTGTATAACTATTCTGCTGTGTTTACGGTAATATTTCTTGATTCTGGTGGTTTCGAAATAACATTCGTTTCAAATTAATTTTTCTAATACGAAATGATTCATTTTAGATTACTTTTTAATATGAAATTAATATCTCAATGCCTACAGATTTAAAAATCGTTTAATAATTCCGTCAGTTTATCAATATTTTTTAAATATGACTAAAGTCTTTCTTCATTTATTTATTTTAAATTTCCTTTCTTAATATATTCTGAAAGCTTACTTAAGAAAATTAGAAATTTTTTTCAGACACATTTCTAAGAAACGGAGACAATTTCAATCTCTAATTTATTTCTAATCTGTACCTTATTATAAATAAGAAATTTGAAATAAATATAATTTTAAATTTTAATTTTAATTTTATTTTAAATTTCATATTTAAAGAAAAGAAAATGAAAAATTAAAAAAAAATGCATAAAAAATAAAGTTATAATAGAATTAAGTTTTCATATAATTCCTGGTTTATTTGAAAGAAAAACATTACTTACAATACGTCTAGATTTTAATTATATGTTGTATAGTTAAAAACCAAAACAAAACAAAGAAAATGACGAACTCTATATTATTTCATTAAAAGATCAACACTTTTTTTTGTTGTTCTGTCACTAATAAGGGAAGGATTTCATCTCTGGAACAGGGATTTTAATAAAAATTAGCAGGGACACATTTTCAGCTTGGTAAACATGAAAAAAAATGTCCCAAGTGCTGAGTAGAGATTGGACAAGGTCCAAACATAAAAACATAAAAATTTACAATATTTTATAAATCGTTGAATGGTCGAAGGCGTGAGAAGCATACTATACTGGCTCAGGTTCGATTCCAGAGACAGGCACTTTTTTAATTGAAGGGCCCCAAGGACAAAGGTGTTAAGTAACATCTTGGCAGTTTCGAGATATTTAAAGTTAAAGTTAAAGTTTGGCTGCTCCCTGAAAATAAGCTATATATTGTTCACAATAAATTATTAATGATCACTAATATCTAAAAATTGTCCTGAAAAAACATGATTTTGTTGAAACCACATTTATTGGTCGTAACTCAGTCGTAAATGTACTTAACATCTTTGTCCTTGACGCAACACGCTCTTAAAACGGAAATAAGACGTCACAAAGGCGTTAAGTATAAATAAATTTTAATAAACATTACATTATACGAAGAGTAAATGAACAATACAAAATTACGGTTCACTTGTGCGGTTGATTTCATTGTAGAAGCCTTGATACACGTCTGGTATATACTCCATTTGCGTCTTCAAGTCTTTAATTTTTTCTTCTAAGATAATGTTGTGCTGTCTAACCTTTTTCAGAATGTAGTTTGTGTTATCTTTCTTCCCACGAACTCGAAACAGGTTTACTTCTTTAAAAATCTTCGCTTTCATTGAAGGATTTCTTGTACTTGTATGACCCAAACTTATCAGGCCTTATTCATCTTACCTCCTCTATGAATGATAACTTCTCCTTGTCAGCATTTAGCAAACGAATAACAAATTCCAGGCCTGATTGTAGACTATCTGTGTCAGAAAACTTTATCTGTCATATCAGTTACTACCATTTTACTTATCAACTGCATCAAAAATGGTCCTATAACTATCTGCCGAGTATATTTTCTCATATTTTTTGACGACTTGCTCAATACGACCGAAATCTCTATCGCAATCTAAATATGTATGTCCTACAATTGGAAATTTTTGGTCAACAATAAAAAATATACCTTTCCACACGAGGTAATTCCAGAAACATAAAGAGTAAAAAAAAATTATTTTGGCCGCCGCAAGAATCTCACCAAGTAATGAGGTGGTTGTGGTTTCGCGCACTGATCTGTATAAATGCCCAAAGAGGCTGACTACTTCATGACTACCTCGTGAAGATATGTTTTCGGTCCACGCTTGCATGTATGTCTGCTCTCCTTCACATGATACTAAATGTATGCTCAAGTTGTAAAACCATAGCTGTCTTAAATAGAATGCTATTGAAGTGCTCAACTTCAGCAAAGGCTACTTTGCTGCATGTCAAAAGTTATACAACATTTGATTGGATCTTCCTTAACAGATTGTTTGTCCTTTTTTTGCTGTTCTTAGTCCTCTTCATACTCTTTCTTGTGTGTTTTGCCACCCTTACCCGAATCGCGTGTTTTACATGCATCACTATTTGGAGATCCAAACGACAGATTAAATTCTGTCACAAACACCTCACTGTAGCCGCACTTCGATGCCCACTCATTTTCAGGTATATCGGTGTCAGTGCAGCTAAATAAGTGGGTTCGAGTGTCACTTTTCACAATATCAGAAATTTTGTTTTGGGGAGCATTTCTTCCTGTTTTGATTGGACTAGGAGTTGACTTTCCAGATGCAAGTTGCTTTTGCTGAAGATCTACTTTTATTCTCCCAACTTGTAACAAGTTGCAGGAAGCTAACTTGCAAACCCTCTGTGTTTTCTCATCAATTGTCACTGAATAAATGTACGTAGCTGACCATCGTTTATCTGCAGTCGCCTTAAATCGGGCCACAGGCAGCAAGGTAATTGATTTAAAGATAATGGCATTTTGTGCCTCGTACGATAATTTCTTAAACTGTTTAAATATTTTACCTCTTTCTTCTTCTGGAAAGTTATCAGAGAATTTGTATCGACATTTTTCATGGCAAATTATACTCCTTTTTACTTTTTGTGCTGGAACTATAAATCCGTTCCTATTCACATACTCCTTCCCTGCTGCCCGAGCTTCTTTTGCAATGGTTTTTTTTTTTTTCCAATTCTTAGGCTTTCATTAAATGACCGATGGCTAAGATAGACACTTTCAGAAACTTCTAGTGTAGTGGTGTTTAATTCTGATTTTTCTTCCCATTCGTTTGCTTCTAGTGCTGTTGTGCAATTGTACTCTTCTGAGCTTCGTTTCTCATCTCCAAAGAGTTTTTAGCCATATGTTGTCCCGTCCTCAACATACCTGACAACATAGGCTGACGTTTTGCTTGTTTTAGGGGGCCGCTATTATGTCGAAAGAAGCTCCATCTACGCTTAGTTTTGGACTTAACACCTTTGCACTTTGAAATTTCTGTAGCTCAGGACCCAACTCATGCCCAAAGGTGTTAACTGTACTTAGCACCTTTATACTACAAATGAAGTAATTTTTTATTGTTACTTAACACCTTTGTACTGAAGTAATTGTTTTAAAAATATGAATTGACATTCCATCTTTTGCCACCAGATGGGCTATCATTTAACACCTTTGTTTATGTCTATAACAGAAATTTCATGAAATTGTCGCTTAACACCTTTGTCCTTGGGGCCCTTCAATTGTAACTTGATTTAAATTAATTTTGAATAGTTTTAATTAGCTTTAAAGTGCTTTTAAGGCATTGTTATTTATTGCTTATTATTACAATTTATTTTTAATTTTTGGACACTTATACGGAATTTTATAGAAGAAACCCGTCTCCCCCTTGTAAGTATGAGATATTCCAAGAAGACTAGATTCCAGTTGGTTACGGCGGTACAAAGTGATAGTTTATTCTTTTTGTGGACAGAGAGAAGCTAAAACAATGAACATTCACATTTAAATTATTAGGCTATTAGGCTATTAAGGCTAAAATTAATGGGTTAATTTTCTATTATAAGCTAAACTATCAGGCTAAAATTAATGAATTATTTCCTTTTTTCTCTGGCTGTTCTCTCATAAACATCTCGAAAGATGCCACAGGATGTAAATTTCATATTTAGATTGATGTTATCTCTATGCCTTTCTTGTATTTCTCTTTTTTCTGCAGCCTCTTCAGTTGTCTCCTTAGCTCTTGATCGCCTTTTACGTTCGGCTTCATTTTTCGATCCAAATCTGTCTGTTGTGATCTTTTCAAACGTTTTCCTCTCAATATCTTTGATACTTCTTTCTCCTGTCTTCCTCTTTCTCTAATTATCCATCTCGATACTGTGTCTGCTTCTTTCAGCGTTATCCATGATGTTCCGGGAATCGGTTCCATATTTAGTTTGATGTTATTTGATGAATTAGTTGAGGAAATCTATATATTACTAAAATATTTAGTATTATTTTATTATTCTATTTTATTCGTTTTTGCATGAACTCATCATTTGATAGCGCGCTCCGAGAGAATAAAACATTCGTGTTAAAACAAACAATTTGGAAGTTCAACCATGCTCATTGTGAATCTGTCGACTTCCTCGCAACAATGAACCATCCCGACAATTGCACCGTTTGCATTTGTCGACTTCCTCGCAACAATTACCGAGGAACACAACGTTTCCATCGACAATTATCCCGGCACGCCCTTGTCCATTCTTGAACTGCGGCGGACAATGGTAACAATGGGGTTTTTGCAATTGTTGAACTGCGCCGGACAATCGGAAAAGAAAGATTTTATATTGTAATATAGATTACAGCTCTTATTGAAAAATTAATTATATTTTTGTACATCAATGTATCAAATGTGCTTACAACTGCTTTACATGAAATACTTTTACATTACAATTCAGGCAGCGCCAATCTATAATTATCACTCATTTATCATTGTTTCTTAATGCTATAAATGCATGTTCAAAATCAGGAAAAATGGACAAAAATTTGGCCAAGAAATCAACAAAACAGTCACGAAGCCATTCATGACGAAAGATTTTGAATTGCTTTTAGATACCTGGAAGGGACCGACTGAATTGCGACTATTAACGGCATTTTCACAAAGAATTAAATACACAATTTTAAAAATTCCACCCCACTTTACATCTATGTCCAGTAATTAGATGTTTACTATTTTAGACAACTAAAATATTTGGTTAAATGTCTGAATTCTAAATAAAACTCCGTTGACTCCCCTACGATCTTCGTTCCAGGAATGGTATTATAAAAGTTCAATCATTTGCATATAATCAGCTATCAGCAAAAGCATTCAATAACATGATAAAATATTCTTGGTTTAAATGAAGATACATTAATAATAGCTTTACCCAGCATACTGTTTTTCAAGAAGTGCAGGAAGTATGTTTTCAAGACATTATAGGCAAAAATTGCCCGTAGATCTTGACCAGCGCTCACTCAGCACTTGGGACTGATTTTTTGTTTCGTGTTTTCCAATCCGAAAAGCAAGTCCCTGCCAATTTTTATTAAAATCCGTGTTTCAGCGATGAAATTCTTCCATGTAAGCTCGATCTCAGTAATCTCTGAGCAGTAATCTCTGAACTGTTAACTGTCAGTCTAACTATACACGTGTATATCCATGTATTCACATTACTTTATTTCGAAGTACGCCTCTGAATATGAATGAGTAAGTTGCAGATAGCAAAAAACAACTTATCCATTTTCAATACCACAGATTTAATATGCATATATCTTTGTGTGCATCGTATGTATCGAATATCGGAATAAATTTAATTAAATTAATTTCTCCAACAAAGCAGAAAACTAGCATTTCATTTTACTTTTCGATCAACATGTATTAAAGGCATTAAAGCAATTAATTAAAGGCAATTTGTTTTCATTAAATTATTGTTCTTTTTGTATTCTTAAAAGGCAATAAATTTATCATTTAGGTTGAGAGAATTTTGAAAATGACCACTTCGGGATCCCTGTTTCAAATGTTAACCCCTTTCCTAGATAATTTCATCCAGTGTTGGATGTTTTATTTTATTTACATTCTTTTCAAGGATCCCATTTAAGAGTTTCCAATTTCTTCGGAACAATCTTTTTTAAAAGTTAAAAGAAAAGTACTGTGATTAGATGTTTTTTACTTCATCATCTTCCTGAGACATTTTAATCTCTTTATTTTGAAACAAGTTAGAAAGGTTACTTCGAACAGGTTAGAAATTTGTCAAACAAATCTAGAATTGTTTAATGATACATGAAAAGATCATTGAAATGTCAAAACAAACTAATCGGTACTACCCCATCTCCCATTGATAGCCAGATTGAACGGTCGATTGTTGGGGACAGAAATACAGTTGGAGGTCTGCCAAGTGACGAAAGCCGGATACATTGAAGAATCTTTAATGTAACAAACAACACGTGAATACTTCCTCTGTCCATCCGTATCTCTTATTTTATTGTACTCTCCACCATTCTCAAACGACGTCCTTTTCAAATAGCATAATTATTTTTGAAAGACCATATATATATTCTGTTGGGCCAAAAAACGGCCTAATTTGGTGTATATGCTATTCAGACCATGGGATTACGATTTCGGAAATTTTTTTTTTTTTTTAGTTTCGAATGGCGCCACCAGGGGGGAAACTGGCGCTGTATGGTGAGCTAATCAGACGTAGGAGATTAAACAAAAGCATACAATAGACAATAGGTTTTATTGTTAGTCAGTTACTAATAGGGTTCAATATGTTGTCCTTGCACGTTGTTCAAAATCTGTATTCTATGGATCGTAGATTCTACTGCGGTACGCAGCAAATCTCCAGAGATTTGTCTCACATGAAGTCCTTCAATTCGGTCCTTCAATGTTGCCAAACTATCAACTTGTCTTTGGTAAATCAATGCTTATAATATAACCCTCAACCAAAAGTCTCATGCCATGAGATCAGGTGAACGTGCGGGCCACGTCGTCGGGAATGGTCGACTAGTTATGTGGTTGTCGGTGAAATGCTGACGTAGGACTTGCTGCACTGTCAATACTATGTGAGGGTGCGCTCCATCCTGCATGAACACAGTCGTGTCAAAACATCTACGCTGTTGAAGTTCTGGAATAACGAAATTTCGCAGCATTTGTTGATATCGTAGGGCTGATATCTTTTGATATCAGTTGATATTTATGTATATGCAAACGAAAATTCAATGGAATAAAGCTGTCTTCTGAAATAAAAGATAAAATAGAAGATAGTGAGTAAATATGGGAAATGACTTCCTTCAGTATCGAAATTATTACAACATTTTTTTACATGTCTACTGTTTTATTAAAAAAATATTAACTTTAAAAAAATTGTTAAGTAATTAATAATACTGCATGGGAAAGTAACTATGAGCTGTTAAGTTGTTGGGAAACAGTGAGATAGTATCCTGATGTGATTCGTGATACTTTAATGTTAGTAGTCACTGGCTAGGTTGTAAGTTACGGCTTTGCCATGTAAGAGTCCAGGACCGAGTGCACCAATCAACAAACGAAGCAGTCATTAGTTATGGAAGCGATAGTGAATAACTGGCCGTCAAGTAACAGTTGTTGTGCACCAACGATGTTTCGTCAGTCATTTACTGATTTTCGCTAAATATCTAGCGTGTTCATAAAAGTGGCTGCGATTGGTTAACAACAATGAACATCACTTCCGGATGTTTGTTTATAGTCGCAGTATGTTACAAAATGGCAGCCTCCACGGAGTAGAAAAAATACATGTGGACAGAATTTTTTTATTGCCGATACGAAATGTCCCGATAAGAATCTTTACAGGAAGTAAACTTATTCAACATTATTTTCGGAATATTTAATAGGAATAAATACAGCTACTTCATCGTCAAAATCACAATAGTCGATTTCAATCGAGGCCGACGCCACCCATCTTTAATCGTTGAATGTCGGGGGGTGATGGGAGTTTCCTATTGAATGCCATGATGGGAGTTTTCTATTGGATGCCGCAATTTTAACTCGCCAGTTTCCGAGCTGCTAAAATTTGGCTGCTGATCAGCGAGTTAGCGGCTGTTAAAATCCCTCACGAACGTTGGTGCACAGAAAATATCACTTGATCATTCCTTTGGCAGCGATCAAAGTTAACGGAGGTTTGGTGCACTCGGTCCCAAATCTATCTTAAATAATCTTGAGTCCAAATGTAACTTTTAAGTTTAAGTTTAAGATTCTTTCCTTAAAGAATCGATATCTCTTTATCGGAATTATCTACAGCCATCACTCTATAAACTCAAAGCGTTCAAAAATTATTCAAACCGAAATAAATCTGGATTTCCATTGATCCGCATTTTTTGTTCATTTCATAGTTTCATAGTTTCATATTTTGAAATTAAAATTTCACATTTCTAAGTGAAAGGATGCATTCTTAATTTTATTTATAATAATATTCTACTTCAAACAAATTTTATAAAGTAATGTAACAAATTAATTATACGGGAGAATTACAACAGAAAAAGTAATTTCGTCAAAAGTAACTTCCTACGTTTACTTTCCTACCGTCGTTTTTTTAAGAGTAATCTAATTTTTTTAAATGATTTCAAGAATTTGTTGTCCACTCTTGTCTAAACAAAAATATATATACACTTACAGATGGTGCAGTACCCGAGTAATATGGATTGCTGGCTCCGGTCGCAGTGCTTGGCTTCTCTGGCACTCACATTCACTACATAACATAACATAACATAACATAACATGACATAACATATGGATTGCTGTCGAATCAATGGTCTCGTATTGCGTTAAGTGGTCTTTCCGTTTGGTTAGTTGTCTTTTAGCACAAGATCATCGCATGGGCAACGTAGAATCCCAGCAATATTGTCGACAGGCACATAGCCTTTACATAATGCAGTAAGCAGCAGATCTGTGGTATATGACGTATGTAAGTTTCAATAATGGTTAGTGTAACAATTAATAGTACTGTGTCAATTGGCATAATACAAGTCTGTGAGGCAACAATGTGAATACGCGAGATACCGCCAAAGTGGGGCAATATTGTTGCCGTTGCCAACTGTCAGGTCATGATCGGAAAAAAGTTTATAAAATAATAACACAGATAGACGATAAAGTTAAGATCCACAAAATATGTCCGATCCGCAACATCCCCACTGATAATAATGTCAACAGCGTAAGTTAAATATACTGAAATACCCAAGGCTCCACTTAATAGAGGCAAATATTCAGTGTGATAGAAAAGAAACAGAATACAACAGAGAATCAAGTTCCGATAGTTAACAGTAATCTTGTTGACAAATCAACGGAGGATTGATTCAGCGAATGATTCTTATTAAACGAATAATAACCAAAGTTTAGTGTTAGAGAATAACCAGAATCAACAGGAGACAAGCTCAGCAATTTATCTAAATATTCATCTAGATTGGCGGATACACGGAACTCCAAGATTCAGTTGAGACGTTTTCGAACATGTGTTGTTCTAACTGTAAATAATTTAAGAAGCAGGATCTATCCTTGTATTGAAAGTTAGTTTACTAACTAAACTTAACTTTACTTAACTAAAGTTATATTTATCACCGTATCTATTCGATTACTATCTTCACTGCCATCTTTCACAAAATTTGCTTGTTGGGTAGAAATTACAATAAACTATTTTGTATCCTTAGTTACTGAATATACTCCAACTACTCAACTTGTATTTGAGGTGTGTTTTAGCTATTGCTCTATTCCTACTATAAAACAACAGTTTGATTTATCAAGACAAATCTCCTCTCGAGTAGCGATTCGAGAAACTTTGAATGCACAGCTACATGTTCAGGAGATGTTTGGGCTTCGATTGATGCCTGTCAGGAACAATTTGTTAATAGATAATGCACTTCCACACACGTTTCTTAGCATTCATGTACATACCTTTATTATTCATATATTATTTTAATATTTTCGTTCTTTGTATTTATAAATTGTTGGAATCAAAGTTAAAGCAACCTTCGTCCTGAATTTCGCTTCATTTTACTTTTTCTACTTTTATAGTTCTAGGTTTAAAAAAAGCGAAAACAAACACCATGAAAAAGAAAGTTTTTATTAACTGAATCTCTTAATTTATCACTGAAAATATCTTATGCTATAGCGATATTATTCTGTAATTCAATTCTAAAATTCATGTTTGATGCTTCTAAGTGTTTCCCTTAAAGTAAGAGCTAAAGATTTCAGAATAGTACTGTATATGGTCAGAAACGCCATGTTAAATTGCATTAATATGGAAAGAAATGTGTGGTTAGGAAAATTCCTTTGCAATTTAAACCATAAGTAACCAAGAAAAATAACTCTTTCTGGCCTTAATTCATTTGACTTAAGTTATTATTATAATTAAATCTAGAGAACAGGAAAGAGCCATTTGTATAAACTGCTTTCAACTAAATTTTCGAAATTTGTCAAGTTTATTGTAATTACATTTTTAGCGACCCATTTGGGAGCTATTGTGATAGCGACCAAAATCGGTAGCTATTTCGTTTGTTCTGTCCGTCGGTGTCTGTCCACCCCTAACAACACCCGAACGGAAGGTCAGATCGACAAACAGATTTCACCATCCTGTTCAGAGGCCCAAACACTGTAGGAATGGGGTATTTTGAGGGGCCACTCCCCCTTTCCATGTTCGAGATATTTGGCATAGTTGTCATGGTATCTTCTTAACAATTCTCCAACGGAAGGTCGGATCGACAAACGGATTTCATCATCGTATTCAGAGGCCCAAACAACATAGGAATAAGTACTTTTGGGGCCAACGTCCCCCCCCCCCCCACCTACGAGATATTTTCATTGTTTTCATTGGATTTCCTTTTTTATTATTATTTTTAAATTTTTATTATCTTTTTTTATTATTATGCCTTTAAATTTATACTTTATCACAAAATTATATTCACTTGTTTTCTTATTTATCAAGGTTTTTAATAATTTTTAGAATATTAATTTTCATACTTTAATATTACTTTTAATTGTAAAATTTATAAGTATGCCTCTCAAGTTACGATCATCATATCAATCGATTGATATGAATCTATTTATTATTCTACAGAGATTGAATATGAATATTTGAACTGGATAGCTTACTGGGTAGATGAGAATTGATACTTTATAATTGGATTATTATTCAAGTAATAACAGATAATAATCAAACAAAAGTACAATAGCTGAACAAATGTAAATTAAAAAAAAAACTTACCGAAAATGAGCCTGAAACCTTCACAGAGACGAGAATGTAATCAGCGTATGATTTACCGAGTGACGGGAATCACATCACTTATATATTAATTTGTAATGAAAACCTTCAACGTAAAGAAAACAAAGGAAATGAAGCTCGTGTAATTATAAAATAATAATAAAAAAAAAGATTCCTCAGCTGCTTCTATTGCTTCGCTTTTTAATCTGAAGTATCAGTTCCCTTCTCTTCAAAATCGAGTTATGCGAGCCTCAATTACTTTCAAATGATATTCATCACAATAATAACGAAGATATTGGAAGTCCAACAGCGAATACAGCCCCCATCCCCTCTAGCTATGTTTTCAAATAAATGGGTTCCATAATTGAATTTCGGATCTTAACTTCAATTTATTCTGAAAAGAAATACGAAGTTAAAAAAGAAAAAGAAGGAAAGAGAAAATAGCTCAAAACATATTGGATTACTAAAAATAATATAGAATTTTGTAAAATCTATATACAGTAATTATCATTTATCAGAAATGCTATACATTTATATACTCGTACGTTATCTAGGGATCCCATGATTTTACAATTTGATCTAATGTTTATAATCCTACTCTCATTAATATGCAGCGGAGATTAAAAAGGATTAGATCAAGAAAATTCAAAACGAAATTTGAAGTTGAATTACAAGTGATTACTATGCACCCTAGAAAGCTGTAATTTCAGAATTTGATAATTTCTAAAGTGTTTAAAGTAATTTTTTAATTTGAAATTGGATCAGACAAACATCAATATACTTTGGTTTAAGCAATTTTTGAAACATATTTAAAACACAAGCATTGAAACCTATTAGACTTCTAAGAAAACGGTCTTCTTCAATCTTATCGAGTCAGATTACAAAAAATAAAAACAATACCCCACCCCTCCAAAAAAATGTTGTTGTTAAAGCATAACTTAAATCGCGATAACTCAAAAATAATTTATTTAGAAACCAAAATTAAAATATTAGGAATTTTACATTGTTTTCACTCTGTTGAGTTGCACAGAAATTGGACCATCTAACACTATCAATATTCAACTTTCGAAAACCTCCAATACCATAAAAAATTATCAAATTAAGACTGTATTTAGAAATGCTCAAACTAACCTGCATTTTTCCTTAGAATTATTCGGATGTACAATATTCGAAAGTTGGAAGCCCACTGTATAATATTATTTTCTTGGAAACTATCCAAAATTAAGTTGGTGTTATTTCTGAGTGTAATATTTCTTTTATTTCAAAATTTAGAATTGCAAATTCGATATTATATGACACAATTTTATGTTATGTTTCACTGCTTACTTTGCAAAACGTATATTCAAGGCTTGATAGTATATTAGATCAAATCCTCTCTAAAATTTAAATTAGGTACACAAGAGCTATTCTGATTACGCTATAATATCCTTTCTTCCTTGTCAAAAAAAAAAAAGAAAAGAGAAAGCGTTTACCGATGTGTAATTGTCTTCACTGGCATGAGTTCTCTGGCTCTTTTTAACTGTTTTATGTGTTTTTATTTTTACGAGCAATATAAAATGGTAATGTAAAGGGAAAAAAAGCTCGAATAATGGCTGTCGTAATCGTGCCATAAATGCTGGGAGTCAAAACAATTTCGTTTGGTTAATGTAAAGAGCTGTTCAGGCGCCTGTGGTAGAGCTAATCTCTTGCAGCCCTTGCTATGATCGCAATCAATAATGCTTCTTTAAGCTAAATTTTTTTAATAGCAAGAAAGCATTTTACAAAAATCAATATTATAACTTATCCTTTAGCTTTATTTGAAGATGCTTGCAAGAATTTGAATCCAAAGGACGACGAATCCAATAAAAGAGAAAAGTTGAGCAAAATTTTTTTTTTTGTAGTTTGTCATTTTTTATTAGCCTAGAAAAGCAAGGCTCTGTAATCTGTGGAAAATGTCTGTGTTTATGTATTTGTTCCTAATAATTTTTGAAGTTCTGGATGGATTTTCTTAAAACATGATAAGCATATTTACGGACTAGAAACAATTTATCTTTCTATATTTTATTTTCAATTTTAAGTCCTTGTCGATAAATGAGCAATGAGAAAGTGACAAAAATACTTCGACAACAGCATTAAAAAAAAAAAAAAAACAGAAAGCTATCTAACTTAAAGATGTTAAACATTAGGGTTCTGACTCAAGCAAATGCAGGCGACTGCAAAACTTTTATCTTTTAAATATTTCTTCTTCCAATGCACCTAAAATTCTTAAAATTTAAATATGAACATCTGAAGTATCTGGGATTTCTATTTTCTTATTTTTAAGTTTCCATATATTCTGTAATTAATTAAATTAAAATTCAAAAATAGTCAATTTTTAGGTGTTTTCGAGATATTACTCGGTAATTTCAACTTAAAAACTTGACAAAAGCCTGAACTGATAAAAATTTGTAAAATAATGATTTTTTTAAAAAATATTTATTATTAGTGAAACAGTTAGTTTATAAAAAAATATTTTTTTTTTAAATTTTGTGAGTTTAAATTACGGTGGGGTTGGACCACGTTTATAACAACGTTTTCAACAGTGCATTGTCTGTAAGGTTAAACAAAACTTATGAAAGAAAACCCCAGCACTCATAGAACGAACGGAAGTTTCCAAAACAACCATAACAATCATAATTCATAGGGAGTTGCATCTAAAGAAGCACTTCAAGTATATGTTCATTGGCTGTTGCCTCCATACCTCGCCGAACGTTGTTCAATTTTACGTTCAATTTTTTATAGTCATCATGATGCTAAAGGTCGTTCAGAATGGTTCAGTGTAAGGAAAAGTTTTCAAAGGGCTTCATGATCGTGACTGGGTACAGCTATCGGGGAAGCTGCCTTTGCGAAACATTGATGAAAAGGCAAAAGTTAATGTTACGTATTATCAGGAAAACATCTTACAACCATTGACCCCAGCGAAATTCCAGCACTTTACGGTACTATGCCGTGTAAAGTATGGATCCATCAGGACAAAGCGTCGAGTCATACTCCCCGAACAAGAATATCCTACATGTCAGAATAGCCAACGAAACAGGAATTCCATTAATTAAGTTCAGTCGATCCCAGTGAAATCACCTGATGCTTCGCCTATGAACTACTGCGGCTTTGGTCTGTTGAAACGGGCATTAGGAAACCGACGACCTCCAACTGTGGCTGGTTTATGGAAAGCCTATCAGGAGGAGTGGAACAAGATTCCCCTTGCCACACTGCAGTGCAACCTTCTCCAATGGAAACTACGATGTAGGGCCATCCATCGAATGCAGGGCAGACAAATAGCGCACAACAGATGGTGAAATCGCGGCTTTTCTTAGACTTCTCATATCAGAAAATTCGTTCTTATAAACGTGGTACAACCCTTTATATTTGAAGAAAGTCAAGTTTTTTTGAGTTGAAAATACTGAGTACTACCGTAAAGCCCCCCCCCCCCAAAATTGACTGTTATTGGATTTTAATTTAATTAATTGCAGAATATTTTAAAAATTAAAAACAAAAAAATAGAAATCCTAAATGCTTCACAAGTTCATATTTAAATTTTCAGAATTGTAGGTGCCTTGGTAAAAGAAATATATAGCCTAAAAGAAATAAAAGCTTTGCAGTCGTCTGCATTTGTTTAAGTCAGGATCTTAAGTAATCTGTTGATTTGAGGGCGCAAATATGATTAAAAATAATTGGACCTAGACAACTAATGTAGAAATGCGGATTGGATTAATTCTTTACAGAAATTGGAAAATTCTACTGTTGCTTTTCAACAGGTATTATAAAAATTATTAAAAATAAATGTGTAATTTTCTTTTATGTGAATTTTTTACGATGAAAAGGAATTTAAATCATTTTAAAGAAACTAGGGGCTTAGAGTTCTAATTTTTCTAATTAAAGTTTTAAATTGTCAAAGCTTCTTAAAGATTAAAATTATTTGAAAATTAGTTTATTAAAATGGCATTTAATTTTCTATGTTGTATTATAAAATCTTGTGATGAATGATTGCACACTTAATTTTTTGAATGTTAGAATGTTTAATTAAATGAAAATTCTAGCTTCGTTCTCCAATAAATCAACAAATAGCTTAGCCAAGATAGTTTCGTAAATTAATATCAAGACTAAGAGAATGACAACTGAGATTGGAGACAGCAGCTTCTTGAAGTTCCGTTTAATTTGATTTTTATCTACTTCTGTGAATAAAGGTGAAAATAGACTAATTTATTAAAGGATGCCTACTGCGATTTTTTTTTAGTAATTACAGTAACCAAAACGTACATCGCTGAAGTTTTAGTTAAACTGATGTTCAATTGCAGTAAAATAGATGGATTTCAAAGGAAGAATGAAATAAAGGTAAAAAAATAAAAAATAAATAAATAAAGGAACAGGAACGAAATAAAGATAGAAACCTAGTGTTAACAGACCAGATGAGGAATACAAGATCACATTAGGATCAGTTAAGATACCTAACATTCTAGAAGAAATTGGGATGTACAGAGGAGGTGCAGAGATCATGTGGAGAGAATGGAGAATGACAGAAGGTCAAAGGTTAAATTGAATTTCTAACCAAATAATTACTTCGGTCAAGAAACGCTAAAGGAAGACGATAAGATTTTCATGTTGTTGTTGTTGGTAACCATTTGCATAAAAAGGATAAGTCAAACTTAAAAAAGGAAATATGTAAATTAAGTTTAATAATTTTAAATTATAATTTTTTTAGAATCAGCTCTAAAATTAAGCTAATGGATTTTTTTTTTGCATCAGCTTAATTTTACTAAGTTATTGCCTTATTTATTGTAGTACAAGTTAAAATACTCTTGGACAGCAGTGCAAAAAGGAATTGCACCTTTTTTTTTTGAAAATCCTTGCACTTAAAAAGTACTTTCATAAATCTTGATTTTTTTTTTACTCAGTTTAACAGTCTAATTTTCATTGAAGCGAAAAATAAAAATAAAAAGGAAACATAGTAAAATAAATACTAGCATGGTAAGATAGAAATGTAATGGCATTAAAGATCAGTTATAATGTTTTTATCAATTCTAGTGAGTAATATTTATTGTGATGATGGTGCTTTAGGTTTCTTGTTCCAATTCAACTGAACAGGAAATTAGAATTCTTTTTTTCCTATATGATTGTTCAATTTTTTAATAAAAATTAATTAAGATCGTTGTTATTAGAATCTAAAACGAACTCTACATTTAAAATTCAAGATTAACAAGACAAAAACTTTCGACTTATTTCGATCTTATTTCGACTTAATATATTGTACCTTCAAGCATTTTTGATGAATACTTATTTCGCTTAAAATTATAGTTTTAGCATTCAAATACTCCTGTATCATAACTTCAAATTACACAAGAAATAATACTTTAATTCAAAAACTCATACCGATATTTCGTCCTAATTTAACATTAGGACTTACTCATGGTTCTAAATACAAATGAAAAGAAGAAAATGATTCTAAATTTAACAAAATAAAATATTCAACAACTGAATAACATCAAAACTTTGTAAACAAATTCAAACCTTTGTTAAAAATAAAATAATGTTAAATAATAATAACAATCAAAACGATAATAACTAAGTACAATGAATTGAAATCAGAAAGACAATATCATTGGTCGTAAACCTTTTATAAATCTCTAATATCTATTACTTCTATTACTATCCTTATATATTATTTCTCAAAGGTGTATTTTTGTCGGAACGCCATATTTCCTTTAATACTTCATCAAAATCAATGATTGAGACATCATTTTAAAGATTACGTTTCCCGCTACTGACGAAAAATAAACAAATTGTTTAAAATTAATGCTTTCGTTAAAAAACTTTATTTTAAAAACCTTTTTATAAAAATGGAGACACGCTTTAACAGAAGCGACTTATTTTTCGAAACCGAAACAAATAATAAACAAATTTCAAATAATACTACAGCGTCGTAATTCAAATATATCCTTTTTTGAATAAAAATGCATTTTAAAATGATTTTTCATCGTTTATTTAATAACAACAGATAAAAAAAACAGATTTATATTTTAATAAAAATTACGATTTATTACAATAAAAAAAAATAAAAATTTGTCAATTTCTCATATATTATTTTTTAAAGGTTTTTTTTTTATTTATTTCCCATAATACTTCATCAAAATCAAATGATTGAGATATCATTTTGAAGATTACGTTCACCGCTAATGACAAAAATTAAACAAATTCTTTAAAATTAATGGTTTCGTTAAAAAACTTTATTTAAAATTCTTTTTATAAAAATGTAGAAGGCAATCTGTTCATTTATTTATTTCCACATTACCATTCGGTGTCTGAATTATGCGAATTATTCCAATATACCATGTAAATATTCCAATATACTAATATACCGTATTATTTCAATATACCATACGAAATATTCGCAAGGGTCAACCTTTTTATAAAAATGGAAAAGGCGCCAGCTATTAACAATGTGTTTACCTAACATGTACGACAGCTGTTGGATTTGTTTATTATTTCTCAAAGGTGTTTTTTTGGTTGCGAAATACTCGCACGGGTCAACTAGTAATTTCTTTATTTCAATTTCACAATTTCTTTACTTTAATTTATTTTACTATAATTTCTTTACTTCAATTTCACAATTTCTTTTATTCTTTTATTTTCCATTAATGATTTTCTAAAAATCCCTAACGATATTGTTTTAATAGAGATAAATCCCTAAAGGTAAGTGGGATATCGTTAGGGGTTTTTTGTTAAATTTAGAATCATTTTCTTCTTTTCATTTGTATTTAGAACCATGAGTAAGTCCTAATGTTAAATTAGGACGAAATATCGGTATGAGTTTTTGAATTAAAGTATTGTTTCTTGTGTAATTTATAGTTTTAGCCTTTTTTTTCCTAAGTTTTTTTTCTCTTCTATGATGCTAAAGCTAAATCTGCATTGGAATAGCTAAATGCTCTGAGGATACATTCAGTACAAGATTAACTAATAAGGAAAATGGTGAGATTATTTCAAAACAAATTCGATCGAAGCCAAAAACATGAAACTTTCTTAAAATTGTATCAAACTAAATAGCCATTATATTATTCATTACATGTCTGTCAACTTTTCTAAGGCTTCTGTCAATTCTTTCCTGATAGGAAAGGAATCTATCAGTAAGTCTACCAGACCGATCAGATGACTTAGAGAATGAGTGAAAATAGATGAAAGAAAGCAATGGAGGCTGAGAGAACCTCATTTTTGTGGGTGGATTTCAACGTATTAAGCTGGACAAAGAGAGAAGAAAGAAATGCCTATTCTTGTTGTCAGATCGAATTCGCTCACAGGTGTTGTAATTGAAAAATCTAGATTTCGAAATATACAAAATCTTAAGTAATTTGAGTGCATTAAAAAATATCTTTTTTTTATATTTTTTCTACATTCTTGGAGTTCTCTATACCTTCTTAGAAATAAAGCATTTTTTGATCTTGTAGAACCTTCGTTAATATAAGAACAATGAAAGGATTCTTCCAATACACTCAAAGCTCAGGAAACGGAACTCCTCAAAGAAGATCCTGAAAAATTATTCCAATATATAAATTATTTTTTTTTCGAAAATCTATTTTTAAAAAAAAATAAAGTTAATAAAACTATGCTATCTAAGCAACAACAATTTGAATATCATAAACTGCCTATAGCATCAAAGTTTGGTTTTAAATTTAATTCTATCTTACGTTTTGTCACGCTTAATTATAAGTAGCAACGGTTTTCCTGCTGAAACTATAAACAGGTATATAAAAAGGTTTTTTCAGTCAACTAAACATGGGGGAAATAAAAAAGGTAAAAAAGTCAGAAGTACTAAACGGTATACCACGCTTATATACAATGAATATATGCACAAAAAGTTGCAACCGGTGTTATGTAAATATGAAATAGGGTTAGCATATAAATCAAAGAACAATATTATGGCGTATTTAAATCAAAAAGGAACACCAAATGTTAACAAGGATCAAATAAATTTGAAAAAACGAAATACTATATATGGGATCAAGTGTAAATCCGGTCTTAATGCAAATCGTTGTCTATATATTGGCCAATCAAAAAGAGCCTTAGAAAAACGGCTAAATGAACATGTACAAGCGGTTAAAAAAGAAAATGTAAATTATTATACAGCTGAACATTGTATAACGAGGTTCCACGAGTTAGACATAGAACATCCTGTAGTGTTTGGCCAGTTTAAGGACGAGTATTTACGGCGATTTTATGAATCGGCTATGATCAAATCCAAGGGTAGTTACAATCAAGACCTGTCTACCCGAAATATATTGGAATATGGGATTTAGGTATAAATAGCGCATAACAATAATAGCAAATAAAAAAAAGCAATAACATGCATAAACACACACACACACAAAAGAAAAAAAAAAAAAAAAAAAAATTTGTCAAGCAGACGATGGTTACAAACTAGTTCTGGATCTCGTCAATAGAGGGCCACACGGTTCGATATTCCCTTTACGTCACAGCAAGCCCATTCATGTCGACAACTTCCAGAAGGAAGGCACGTTTTTTAGAATCAGGGGGGAACGCTTGAAAAAGGACTTAGGGGTAAGACAGTCCGAATACGTACGTGTAATAATATTTTATTAATTTTTATCTTTTTATCTGTGCTTGTTAATTGGAGATATTACTTAGATTTGTTTGGCACGTTAATTGAATTTAATATGAATACATTATGTTTTAAAATATTATGGTTTTTTTTTAATTGTTTGATTTTTAGGTAGTAAATATGTATATTTTTATTAAGTATTTTATGTTATGAAATGTGGATATTTTAAAACAAAGAATTTTTAAATATTTCTTATCTTTTTTTGTTGAAAGATAAGATTCTTTGTATTTGCTATCAGTGTTACATGAATAAATACATAAGACAAATGCACAACGAAAATAGAGAACCAAGGTGTTAAAAGTTAAAGGATTCCATTTAACAAACTTTGAGGTCCGTTCGCGGCATTAGAGATAATGACTATAAACTATCGGGAAGAAGTTGAGATGGGTACGCTGTCTCGCCTTTACGGAGGTCTGGGTGAACTCTGGGCAAGTCTGACGCAGAAACATCCTTGGAAAAAAATCCCAACCTCCGCCTGGAATTGAACCCGGCTCCTGGTTCAATAACATTAATATTAAAATAGCAAATAATGAAAACATCCTCTGCCTGAATTATAACATTGTATCTTTGAAGTAGTAGGCATGCACCATTACGCTAGGATTAAGAAATATAAAAAGTACAGATTTAATAAATATAATCTGCAACAATATTACAAAGGAGAGAACTTAATAGTTCAACACTTAACTCAATCGTAGAGCAACATTCTTCGATATTGACTTTTGAATGTAATCTTAATTCGAAAAAAGAGTATTATCTGAAGGTGATAATAATTACAAATTCTAATTAACAGGCAAACGTAATCAATGACAGGCAATCAATGCTAATAATATGAACTTCATGTATGAATAAACAGTCAGAAAAAAAACAAAACAAAAAGCAGTAGAATTTTTTCTCGTTTACAATCAAGTGTAAGGCTTATTGCTTTTAAAATTAAGCCTTTTTCTTAATTTTATATCATTTATTATCTGAGTTGCAAAATAAATGATGCTTTTTGATCAGGTTTTAATCAGTTTTAGACTTATTCGATGACGCGTTAAGTTTACAATGGTCCCACCACTGAATTTTGCCTAAGGGCATGATTATTCACTGATTCCGAAATCCAACAGCAGTTCCCATCAGGAAGGAATGAATTGCATTTGATAACATATAGAATTAATCATAATGATGAATATGCTCCATTATTATTGACAGTCTGTGATTTTAAATTGAAGATTTCGATTCCAATGCACCAAACTAATTCAATGGCCTCCGACTACTACTCAGTATCACAATATTTGAAATTTTAATCAAGAATTTTTTTTTAGAGTGAAATCATTGAATTTGGAACCTTGTATTGCTTTGAAAGTTAAAAAATGAAATGGAAAAAGAAAACATAGTTTGTTATTTTATTGCATTTACTATAATTAAATAGGAAAAGCAATGGAAATGTTTTGATCTCATAACTGATAATGATACTTTATACTAAGGAAAAGGATCTTTTAACACTCTTTATTAAAGTACAGTTGGATGAACTACAATGTCAGAAGTACAGTAAAAGTAAAGACAAAAACAATACAATTAGAAGAAAAAAATATTACTTACGTTTATTATTTTTTCTTAGCTTAATTATAGAAAAACTATAATCTATTTTAAATTCCGGTGTGTAACTGAATCAGAGAAACTTTCACAATTTTTCTTTTAAATTAAAACGTTTTACACAGTAAGAATACTTTGGAAGTATTTTTGAATCTTTTCTTTTTATAATTTATACTTTAGAAGTAAAAAAGTGAAAGAAATTTTGTTGACTTATATGTAAAAATAATATTCGAATTTTTTAATGAATACTTCGATGAGGATCCGATAATAGCGACCAAATATTGCTTTTAATTTTAGGATAAAATAATTTTGATTTAAAGAAGTTTAACGTGCCCGAATAATTCAAGAAAAATATCAATCGAAAGGCACAAAGCTAAAGTTAGGATTCGCACTTCGAGTTGTCATCGGGAAGAGACTGGGACTGATATATTTTTCTATAATTTTGATTACTTTTTAAAATTTAGTAAACGAAGAAAAATTGCTTTTTTTTTAATCAGTCAAAGAAAGTTGACAGAAAAAAAATAGAATTACTGAATGATTTACATTATAAATAACTTAATCTGATTAATCGAATTAAAAACTACAGGGTGTAGTAATTAAAAAGTCCACTTCAGTCTCACTAAATTTCATTACAAAATACATATAAATATGAAATATTTATTGTATTGTGTATTTTATTGTAAATAGTTTAATAGATTTTTTACATTATTTCTTTTATAAATTCTTTTTTCTATTATAGATTATGTGCTTTATCAGGATATTAAAAGAAAACACAAAACTTTAACTCTTCAATTAAATATCTTTATCTCTTCAATATTTCAATTCTCTAAACGAGAATTTTCTTCAGGAAATTTACAAACGAGAAAAAATAACATCTTTCTTCCATTTCTAACAGAAATAAAGTATAACAATCAAGAAAAAGGATACAACAACGATATAAATAACTTCCTCCTTTTCATTATTATAGAAAATGTTATTAAATAAGTTAACAATATTCATGGATAAAACTAAATTTTTAGTTTTTACTTAATTTTCTTATTATTATTTATAACCTTTACAAATAACCCAAAAGAGATCGTGTTCATTTTTAATGACTTGTCTTTGTTCATACATTTTGAACTATTAATAAAACCAGATTCCAAGATATAACGTTCCGTTTCATCTTTGGATTCGTAAATAACCTCTACAATGGATGGAGTTCAATATATAGGGTGATTCACGAAGATATACAGAAACTTCGGGAGCTCATTCTACATGTAAAAGTAAAGAAAAAAAGTTATATAAACATACGTCCGGAAATGCTTCGGTATCGAGTAACGAAAGATTTCGCCCATAATTTAGTACAACATTACGCACATGGACTACACCTCAGTTGTTAGCTCTCACAATAAATCAAAACAATGCAATTCATATTATTGTTGAACAGCTGTTATTGTGTTGCCAACTTTTTTGTAGGTTCCACGTGGGGTAAGCTTCAAACCACTGGGAGATACAGTTCTGCGACATGTTTCATTCGATTTTTCAGGTCAACAACCAAACGAAACCACTGATTTCGCCCCTTAATTTATCTTCCCAGACTTCCAGCAAGTCTTCATTTCACCCAGGATACTCGATACCGAATCATTACCGGACATATATTTATATAACTTTTTTTCTTTACTTTTATATGTAGAATGAGCTCCCGAAGTGACTCACCCTGTATGCTTCAATATGAGTTTCTATATATATCCATGAAGGTCTCTTTATCCAAATTATAATCATATGTGATAACAAATATTGTTTAATTTGAGGATAAAATTTATACTCAAAAAAGAGTTTTCCGATGCGTAGCCCAGTATCAAGTTCTATTTGTAGTTTGTATTTAAATTGGCTTGAAAAAAACTCAATTTTGAAATGGAACAAGGCAAAATTCTCTTATTTAAGATATGTGGATGACGTTTTGCTGTTATGGGAGGGGACAGACAGACAGTTTTCCTAGCTTTATAAATTTGTAATTTCAGTAAATATGAATATACAATTCACATGTGAAAGGGAAAAGAGGGAAGTTTCCCTTTTCTTGATGTATTATTGATTAATAAAGACAACACCATTACTTATGAATATTATCAAAAAGAATTTTAAAGAACCAGTTACTAAATTATGAGTATAATCACGGAATATCAACTAAGAAAGAAATTACATTTAATAACTTAAGAAGAATAACTTAACACACAGAAGATAGGAAATTATGGAAAGAAAAGATAAATAAATTTCGCAATAAATTAAAGATGCATCAATGTAAACTTTAATAATTTTTTTCATAAAAGAAATATGAAAAAAGATAGTAATTCTTCAAGTCAAGTTAATAAAGTGAATCAAAATAAATTTATTCAATTTCCTATAGGTTTCAAAATAGATAAAGAAATAAAAGAAATATTTGAAGAAAATAAAATGAAACTGATTTTCTCAAAGGCAATAGTTTATTCAAGAAAAAGAAATATAAAGGGGATGAGGGCAGTATAGGATGGGAGTGATTTATAAACTGGAATGTAGAACATGTCATGAAATATACATAGGAGGCAAGGGAAAAGCAGTTAAAGAATGCCCGGAAGAACACTTAAGAGCTTTTAAGAATAATAAATTAGGAATATCAGATTGGGCAGATCATGTTATAAAAATGTCACATGATCCGTATCCCATTGTAGAGATTATTTACGAATCCAAAGATGAAACGGAACGTTATAATCTTGGAATCTGGTTTTATTAATAGTTCAAAATGTATGAACAAAGACAAGTCATTAAAAATGAACACGATCTCTTTTGGGTTATTGGTAAAGGTTATAAACAATAATAAGAAAATTAAGTAAAAACTAAAAATTTAGTTTTATCCATGAATATTGTTAATTTTTTAATAACATTTTCTATAATAATGATAAGGAGGAAGTTATTTGTAACGTTGTTGTATCCTTTTTTCTTGATTGATATACTTTATTTCTGTTAGAAATGGAAGAAAGATGTTATTTTTTCTCATTTGTAAATTTCCTGACGAAAATTCTCGTTCACAGAATTGAAATATTGAAGAGATAAAGATGTTTAATTGAAGAGTTAAAGTTTTGTGTTTTGTTTTAATATCATGAAAAGTAGGAGGATTGCGATGTTTCAATTTATATGCTTTATCTATTTTTATTTTTTTATTTTATTTTATTGTTTTATTTTTCGGATAATCCTGGTTAATCCAATGAATATTTAACCGTTATTTTCTTTACAATCTTCTTTTTCTTTATGGTATTTCTTTGTATTTATGGCTGCTGTAGAAAGCCTTTTTTTTAAGGGTCATTTAAGACGTTATGCATTGTAATAGTATCTGAAGAAAAAGGTTTATTGTTTTCAGTTTAATTTTGTTAGTTTTATTGAGAATGCTTATTCTAGCTTTATCTGATATTACATATTGTCTATTACTAATTTGTTGGTTTTAAAAATAACGCCATTATAGTTTAGCTTTAAGAAAAAATAAGGTTGATGTTAAAATAAATAAAAAAATGCTGTATTGCTCTCAAAAAAATATTTCGGAAACTGATCAATATTTTTTTAATTTTAAACTAATTAATTTTATTTTTTTGTAACTCCCTTTTCTAACTTTATTTCTTTTTAATTTTTTTATTATACATGTATATTTAACATTTTGGCTCAGTAACTCCTACACGAGCGGCATCGTTTTGAAACTACTACGTAGAATTTATAATTTGATGAACAACATTAAGTATTAAAACAAATATATTCCTTCCATTTTCATCTATCGCGAAAAACTTGAGAAAATGTAACGATAGTTTTCCGCGAAATATCTTTGAAGAATTTTTAAACAGATAGATGAAAATGGAAGGAATATATTTGTTTTAATATATAACGAAGAACTTTATTTTAACATTAAGTATTCATTTATTGTAAAATCATTTCTAATAAGCAAAGTAAACCTTTCTACTTAGTTTAAACTAATTTGTTTAATTATTAAAAATAATTTGTTAATAGAATTTTAATGAGACTTTTTTTGTATTTTTTTCGTTCATTAAGAGCTATTCTTTACCATTTTATTTTTATTTGAAAGAATGTTGAAATATTAAAATGCTATTTAATTCATGTTACAGATTCATGAGTTTCAGTATTGCTATTGGTAAGTACGTAATTAAACTTAAATTCTTTGCTTAAATCTAATTAAAAAACCAAATTGATTGTTATTTATAAATTATTGCAAGTAAGAACTTCAAATAAATTAAACGTATTTCACGTTTGAGATTTAAATCACGAAAATTTTAATACTTTTAAACAATTAAAAACTAAATATGTTATCGTCTAAATAATAATAAATAAATCATAAATATATTTCAAATGTATTTATTATTCAATTGAATTAATAATTGAATGGAGTAAAGTAAACAAACATTATTGGATAAATTCTTAATTTATTTGAAATATTGTGAGTTTTTAAAGTTTCTTCAAATAGCAAAAAAGGCCGCTGAATATCTGTAAATTCAAAAACATTTACGATTTTTTTTTGTAAAGATGATTTTACGTGCGGTAATAACAAAAAGGTTAAGAGACTGCCGTCACACAAGTTAAAAATTAAAACATTAAAAATACAAAAGTACAAAAACTACTAGTTTCGTCTCCGGGAACTGGAGACTTCATCTGGTTGCGGAGAAACTACACAGAGAGCTTAAAAACAACAACAATTCCCATAATGCCTAGGATGGGAACGAGAGCATGCCGGGTAATTGGGAAGTTTACATTATAAACTAGAGGGGAGGGGGAGGGATTGGAAATTTGAAAATTTCTCAGGAAAGATTTTTTTTTTTTTTTTATGTTATTGTTTTTTTCTTTTTTGTTTCTCGATGTAATGCATAGTCTTGGATGTTGTAAACTGAGAGACAGTCATTGTATGCACTTGGATCAGAAAGAATATAAAAAGTTTCTTTAAAGAGGATTTTTTTTTATTTAGACTACTGAAGCTAACTTCTGTGAGTCAACAATACTGCAATCTGTCTTTTGAAGAGCTGAAAAAATAGTTTGAAAATTTATAACATAGCAAATGTTTGATTCAAACAAGTGTGGGTCAATAAATCTCAGTCAGAATTGAAGCAGTAATACTTTAAGATTGCGTAATCATCAAATTATTGATTGGTGTTCTTCAGTTCCAATTTTTCTTTTATAGAGATTTTGCAACCTTCATATTCATATTTTACTATTTGAGTATATTCGCTTTCAATCTGATTATTTTTCTGAAGATAAACTGAGATCTTATACATAACCTTTTGTATGATTTTTCTATATTTTCAAGAAAAGAAAAGAAACACTTTTGAATTTTTTATAACGATTAGTTAACTCAAAATAATTAAGAAGTATATTTAGAAATCAACAAAATAAAAAAAAAGCAAATACAAAAGTAGAAACCAATTATTTTACTAATTATTTTATATTAAGAAAAATTAATTTCACTTAAATCTAAATATTTATCTTTTAAAAGATCTAGAGAGATATTTGCCCGAATCTCCCTCAGAAATTTTTCAGTCCAATATCAAATATTTGATAAGCACCTTTTCACCCACTATCCGATAGGTTAGGTTGAAAATGCAGTTCCGTTATAAATAAGACATAGCAAAGAGGAATAAAATATCCAGGTTTTAGTAGTGATCGCTATACTTGTTTCTCATATACACTCAAAAAAATCTAAGGAAGGTCGTAAAATTCCAGTTTGATGTTGTGTTTTTTTTCCTGATAACACTATTCGTCTCTTTCCGTGGAAGTAAGAACCTTCGCATTTTTGATTCATGTTCCCATGTCTACACCGATGATAACCGACTACTGTTGCATTGGTTGAAAAAGAAGCAAAATAACTTTCTAAAACTATTTTAAATATTCCACATTTCGTATGTTTTCTGTTCATCTCAGTACAGGTCTTTAATATTTTTTGATTATTAATTGATATCTGATTTATGATTGACTTTCTTTATTGCTGATTTAAAATATCTCCCATCAACATCAAACCTTGGGAACTCCGTCAGATCCATTAGCATGAATGGTAACCCTGAAACAAGTTCTAAAGAATTTAAAACTTACTTTACTTAGAATATTATTTCTTAAAACATATCAAAGTCTAAAAAACGACAAAAGGAAAATCCTTCATTTCCTTTCAAATTGTAATATCTGATGAAACCAAACAGTACAAATTTTCAAATTCCTAAAAAAACACGTTATTTAAATCTTCATTATTTAAGTAAGTTGTAGAAAATAGCATTAATCTAATATTTAATAATTTATTCAATTAACGAGAAGGATTAAAAGATAATAAAAAAATTAGTAGAAGAACGATAGAAATCCACTGTTTAGATTCCTTTTCCATAGAATTTTTATTGTCTTTTAGTTCTAATTAGTTGATAAGGATCCATTTGGAAAACATTTCATATAAGCTGCTTGACAAAAAAAATCGACCCCCTCCCCGATAGCAATGAAACTTCACATGCAAAAACTTTTTGATCGAATATGCAAATCATCAAAAATTCGCAACAATTAATGAATAGCCGGAGCTACAGTGCATTGGAACAGAGAATCTTGCTGTTGTATATACAGAGCGAATTTCGCTTTCAGGAATAAAACTTACAGTGGATTTTGATTGCTTTTCCTATCTTGACTGGAACAATGTCTTGCCGGCGAATTCGCTGCCACTATGGCCATTGACTGAGTTTAAAAGAGGACGTGCCACCGGACTACATGGACAAACCGATGAATCGTTCGGCATTTGGATCGGAGGGATGCGGCAATTAGATGATGCTGGCAGGAATGGGCCTGAATGGCACATTTCAGAGATAAAAGGGCAGCAGACGGCCTAGGGCGACGACAGAACGGGAAGATATTGTCAGAGTAGCTGTTACAGCACTAGATTCGTCGCTATCAACCATCCAACATAGTATGACTACTGAAGTGACCACCCGGACCATTAGAAGAAGTTAACGGGAGAAGAATATACGCTCGCGGGCCATTACGCAGAGAGAGGGATTGCATCGTCAAGAGGGCTTGCATTGTTACCAGGCACTATCAACGTGAAATTGTGCTGATTGGTCTTCAGTGATGAGTCCCGTTTTGAACCGACGACCAGCGCAGACGCGCCTGGAGACGGCCCGGACATCGTCAAGATTCCGCTCTTACTATGGTACGCCACACGGCGTAGCAACAGGGATTATGGGCTGGGTGCCATTTTGTTTGATAGCCAGATCCCATTGGTAGTCCTTCGTGGTGTTGCCGAAATTCCACCACCCGTTGTGTTACCGTTCCTTTTGCGGCTTACTTTTCAGCAAGATAATGTCCGCCCACACACGGCACGCCTCTTAATTGTCTTCGTGATTGCTACACATTTCCTGATCGCCAGATCTCTCTCCTATTCAGCACATTTGTGATGTGAACGAAATGATTAGAATAACGCCTATGACGATCCCAGAATGTCGACGAATTAGCCCTCCAATTGGAGGCCGTTTGCAAGAAATCCCGCAGAACACCATCCGCCAACTTTATCAATCAATGCCATGTCGGGTAAATGCTTGTATCCAGACCAGAGGTGGACCAATACCTTACTGACTTGCTCACTTTGTATAGCTCTTTCTGTCCAATAAATCATCCAATTATTCTGAATTTCTAATCTGCTTTCTAATCGTTTTCTGTACATGTACAAGAAATTATCAAATTTTGTCTCAAGTGAATAATTCCTTCCTGGTATAATTTTTTTGTCAAAGAGTGTATAGTATCGGTACTTAAGTCATTTGCAGTCTTTCAATTTGCATCACAAGTTTGAAGGAGATCTATCCAGGAATCAAAAAATTATTATGGAACATAAAAACATTAGGAAAAGAAATGGAACCTCCACAAATCTAAACTAAAAACATACAAACATTAAGAAAAAAAAACAAAAAAGACAATAAAGAAAAAGAAAATTCATGTTTTAGTCTCTGACCGCCTCAGTGAATTATGGGAAAACGCGCACACTTTCGCACAGACACACATACATGCCTACAGACTTTTAGTTGATAATACTTCTGGAATATTTAAAATGACCTACAGTTAGTCCTACATTTCGTGGTAAGCTGTAGCTCTTTTTAATATATTTCTTCACTAAGCACAGCCTCAAAATTGCAAACATATTTAATGACAGATGGGGGATTCAAAGTGTACTTTAAATACACTTTAATTGTTCTAAATTTATTATTATTATTATTTTATAAAGTGATCTTAATTACATCTTCCTTATTCAGAGCGAAAAGCAAAGGAAAATATGTATCTAATAACATCTATATTTAACTATAATTTGAGAAAATATGCTTTAAAGATTGAAAATTTCGAAAAAAAAATACATCCTCAGAGTTTGAATTAAATAATTGTTTAATTAAATAATTACCTAACTGTTGAGGATTTAATCATTTTATTAAATTCTACAATATTTCTTTTTAATTACTTTTTTGATGAAAGTATAACCTAATTTCCTTGAGTTTCAGGTTTTTTTGTTTATTAATATCCTTAAGTAAATTAGTTTACAAATTTGAGTAGGAAAAGAAATGTAACCTCCACAAATCTAAACTAAAAACATAAAAACATTAAGAAAAAAGAAAATAAACAAAAGATAATAAGAAAAAGAAAATTCATGCGCTAGCCTCTGGCCGCCTCAATGAATTTCTTACGGCATGAAAATAAAGAAAAAAAACCCTAAAAATGTCTAAACACATTGCAAAGTAATATTAGTAAGCCTCTTATAGATCCGAATTTCATAGATTCTAAGTCACTTCTCCAAATGTAAAATTGCATGTTTGTAAATGAAACTATTTAACATAGTTTACAAATTGTTTTCATTTACAAATATGCAATTTTACATTTTGAGAAGTGATTTAGAATCTATGAAATTCAGATCTATAAAAGACTTACTAATACAAGAATTTATAATTAACAGACAATATTTTCCTATCTGTTTTCTTTAACTGCCATGATGAGCTGGTATATTATACATTTCACCATACTTTAGTATTGTATCCTGATTGTTTGATTTGGTTATCCTTATATCTGAAATGCTTTAGATGCGGCTGGTTCTCGTTTCCTTTGTATAGTTTTATCATTCCTTCCTCATTTTACTGAATCTCCCATCTATCTAAGCGACTGTGGCGAGATCACTCAGCACCACCGCAGTTTAGATTCCAAGATAGCCGTTTTTTAGGAAACAGCAGATGATAAAACTGCTGCTGTTCACATTTGTAATGCTATTTCCATGATAGGTTAGTTAAAGGGAACAAGTGTCATCATATTGAATTCTTTTTAAAAAGAGAAACAGAATCATATCTTTTTATATAGATATTTTTTTATGCATACAACTTTACACTATTATACTGTTCACCATCTTTCTACTTATCTCTATCATAATATTTCGCAGGACGACGCTTCTTCAGGGTGTATCTTTTACCGTTAATTGAATGCTGTTTTGTTTTTGTTTTTAAATCATAACAAACTTTCTCTTGCGACCTATATAACAATAACAATCACATTTGAAAAATAGTAGTTTTGAAAGAACATATAGTTCTTCGTAGATCTCTCCTATTACTTGAAATAGTTATTAGTTTCATTTTTTATCTCCAATACCTTTTTGAAAAAAAGCTCTCTTAAAAAAAAAAAAAAGTTGCCGGAAATTGGAGTAGTTATTACGAAGGACGATTTATTATTTCTGGAAATAATAGTTAAGGAAAAAAAGAAATTTGAATAAACTTTTTTAGAAACACTTTTGCAAAGCTAAGAGTTCTCTTTAAAAGGTAGAATTTAACCATTTTATTAACATAACAGATATTAAAGCATTGCTATTTATTAAGTTTTTAAAAAAAACTTCATTATTAAACTTAGGTTTATCAAATTATTTTATAGAAAATATCCTCAAAATAATTGAAAATAAGAAACGAATTTGAAGCAAAAAAATTCTACTTAATAAGATATATGTATTCCATTATTGAAATTAAGGACAACATTTTCATTTGATGTAGAAACAGATTTGATTAATCGTAACAGATAAAAATACAGAAAAAAAATACTTAACGACTTTGAAACTTTGTCCAACTAAATAATTAATTACTAAATATAATTAAAGCTACTAGGCTACATAAAATTATCCACAAGTTCAAGATTTGTGAATAAATTGTTTACACCGCATTTCTTGTAGTAGGTACATTATCTAACAATGGGAGAATTGAACGATATCAAGTAAAGAAATAAGTTGGGAGTGCACGTTTTGTTTTCTACGTGCTGTGATCATATTCCCTATGTAAAAGCAGTAACTGAATGCTATTTCATTCATTTAAGATCAGTTTTGGGGAGAACTGATCGTTTTCAAAGACCATTTTGCGGTTGGAGACCAAAAGGTGGGAGGAAGGAGATGCATGTAAATCTCCAACCACTCTCCAGGATCAAGAAGTCAAGACGGCGACTGCGTTTGGTGAAGTGTAATTGCACGGCACTCAGAATTCAAAAGCTTTCCTGAATTCAGCCGTTATTTATCCAAATAGCTTCTGGAAGCACTTTCTGACTTCTCTTCTGTATATTAACAAGCACGCATCAGTCAGCACGACTGCTGACGGATTTAATTTTAAAAGCAAAACGAATCAAAAGCGGAAAAAATGCTTAGCTCAGACGGTTTAATATTAACGAAATGAATGTCATTACTTTTGACCATTTTTTTTTTTTTTGGAAATGGCGAACGTTTTGAAATTTTTGTTGTAAATATCTACAAACTAGATTTTTACCTTAAATCAAATTTACATCATTGATCTTAACTTGTACGTAACATTTATATAGGTTTTAATTCAGTACCTTCTCTGTCGTAATGTATCTCAAAAATGAAAGGTTAAAACGAATTCCTTATCAACTGTATTATTTATTTTTATCTGCGATTTGCCTCCTGACACAAATCCATAAACAGTATTCTCTCTATGCAATCGTAGTATTCCCATAATTACCCCAAACAAAACACAATTTCTTTAAAATGAACTAGATAATAGTTAAATAATTTAACGTGTGGAATATGTCTAAGTAAAATAAGTCACCGCACTGGATAAAATTCAAATAAATTATATTAAAACATAAAACACAAACGCTTTCAACCTGAACCAGCAGGATCTTTTTCAGGTGATTAGATACAAAATAAATTGGAGAATATAAAAAGATAAAAGTGAAGTAGCTGCAGAGACATGTGATCAAGGAGGCGAGTCCATAATAGGCGACAAGAGGCCTCGGACACCTGTTAGATGTTAGAATGTCAAATGAAATTTAGCAGTAAATTTAAAATAACTTAGAATATATTCAAATTCTTGGGTTATTACCAGTTAATTAATAAATTACATTGGGATGATAATATTGTTAGGCTACTTGTGTATTCTAATTTTTCTGAATTTTATATGTATTTCAATATTTTCCCTTTCCTCATTTCTGACAAATGTAAATCTTTTCCGTTTCTTATTTATTTTCAAATATAATTGATTTAACTGTTAACCATCTGTTCATTTAAATGTGTCCCAACTGACTTGTTAACCCCTCAACGAATCAATTGTTGTTCTTTTGTAAATTTAAATTGCTCCAATCATTATTTACCCCTTTGTTTATAATTGTCTATATTTATACCAGTGTTTTGTTGAATAAAATAGAGATCTTGCTTGTCAACTATTGTCTAGTTGTCGTAACTATATCCGAGCCACTTCACTCTCACGTCACATCCCGTTATATTATCATGAAATATGTAACAATGTTAAAAAATGTTAGGATGTTAAAACAGCTGAAATAGTTGAAAAACATTTATTTGTTTAAGAATATATTTGTCTTATAAAGGCAAAGTCAACGAAACAGTCTGTTAATTAACCCTCTTAGATTTCAGAAATTTGTAAAAGTGTCCCCTTTTCAATATATTCGATTAATTTTGTGATAGTAAAATATTCTTAAGCTGTTTTCCCAGAAATTTTTATTACTGTAGAAGTTTTGTTGGTAACTTGCAAAGTGTTGGAGGCCAAATTTTGATAATAATAATTTTATCAAAACCCGGAATTTTAAATAAATCAAATTTTTTTTACAGGTCAAGAAATCTAGTAAGAAATACGAAATACAGTTAGACCTATTTTTTTTATAAATTATTTTACGGATTTCAAGTTGTGCAAATAGATGACATTGGCTTGAATGATAGATTTAAGCTGATATATTTGGGGTCAATTTGTTTTCTAAGTTTTCGGATGTAGTATTGAAGACAAGCCAAACTGCAAAGAAAAATAGATACAGTACGCATCATAAGTAACGTTGCAAGTTTCTACATTTTAATCTACATGGAAGAAAAGCTTCAATTTAACTATTTCAATAGTCAATATTTTAGAACTCAAAGAATTCAGTGATACTGCCCTGACATCTTTCGTTTTTTTATTATGCATAACCTTTATAATTCCATGACCGGAGTTTTCAAGTTAGAATACTTTCTTGCTAAATATAAGCTTCTCAATTAAATACGAAATAGACTAACATCTTCTTACTTTCTTGTTTTGTTCAAATAAAAACAAATACTATTCTTGAAAATATCTTCCTTTATTACTACAATATTTCGTTCCTCTAATCGAGGAACTTCTTCAGTCGTATAAAAGGAGAAAAAGGTTTCTTTTTTCTCAAAAAACTAAAAGAATTTGTTAAAAACATACACCACATCATAGCATGTTATAACAAATGCCTGCAATTCAATACTGCATGACATTTATTACAATTTTTACAGATTGAATTTTTACAGACTTTTATAGATTTTTACATTTCCTACAGATTTTTTTACTAATCATTAAATAGCTTTTTCAGTGTTTTTAATATATTTTTTAATCCAATTCAAAGCGAGATCACTCATTTTCAAGACTTTATCTTTATTGATACAAGGAAAACTATAGATAATACATGACTCTAACATTAATCTTTCTTTTTTATCTTCTATTGTAGTAGTAAAAGAAGATATTTTGAAGAATAATATTTGTTATTATTTGAACATAAAAGTCTATAAATGTTTTAAGGGAAATATTTTGATCGCATTTAATACACTTCAAAAAATATAACAAATCATTTTTTGTTTCTGTTATGTAAGAGACATCAAATTAACCTTTGTTCATTATTATGTAGAAGCTGAAGCTTCTAAAACTGTTTCTCTACCCATCTTCAAAATCAATATCGTTTAAATGTGGTCCGAAATGTATGTACAGCTAAATCTGAAGAGGGATATTTCACGAGCAATCAAATTGAAAAGATAGGATGAAAAAGGTGATTTAAGACTCCTTGCGGTGATTTTTATCAATATTTATATTTGGAGTTTACATAACAGTAAAAATCCGTGAATTCTTGTTAATTAGTTTTTTGAATAAGCAGTATGTTGAATTACTGTTTTTAGGCTGCCACAATAACTTGTAGATATTAGTTAGATAAAGTGAAATAACCAAATATAAAAATCATTATATAGGAACAAATTATCGAATAATTTATGTTTATGTTGGCCTATAAAAATCTTCCGATCTGAGAAGAATTCACTTTAGTCATTCTAAATTCCATGATCGTAGCTACACCCTCCCAGCTGTTCTCTCCTACTTCTTTCAGTCGTTTGATTGTCACAAGTAGTCCTCTTCATATTGCAGAAAGCAGGTTTTGGTGACAAGATAGTGGTCCTAAGATGACGAGAATAGAACATAACTTTTTGCAATAACTTTTACATTCTAGCACAAAGTTTTCCTTTTTTCTCAAAATTATGAGGGGAATCATTTACAGTATAAAAGAATATCAGTATTATTCCAGAAAAATGGATGGAAACAGTTGTACATATAGATGATATCCTCTCAAAAATAATTTACTTATACCTATGAAAATGTTTATCTATGTCAATCCCATTTTATTTAAAATTCGTTCTCTACTATAAGCAATGTTTTAGCTTCTAAATTTTTGAAGTGACAATTTCTTTGTCAATGAAGAACAATCAATCAATTCTGTAATGATAGTAATAACGTTATTCTGAGAACTATTTTTCAATTCCTGTGAATCATTCTTCTAAAAATAAGTTAATTGTTATTAGTTCAGAAGGATTTTATCTTTAAGGAAGACGTGAAAGTTTTGGTTAGGGAAAGATTTGGTAGGGAATACAGTTTATTTTCTCTTTCTTTTCACGATCCTCAAAAGTTAGAGAACTCCTTTACATATCAGTTTGTAGAAGCAAGCATTAATTTTATGATTAATTGTTTTTCGGTAAATCGTTCACAAATCTTAAAATTTCTTCAACCAAATTTTGTTTGAGATTGAAATATTAATTTGATTATTTCTTTTCATTTTGAACACATTAATTACAAACCAAAGCTAGCAACATTTCTTTCAATATTTACTTTTTCAAATAATCTCGCTTTTTGTTATTTAAAAATAAAAAACTTAAATAAAAATGCTGTAACTGAGTATAATTTCTTTTTTAATGATATAAGAAAAACGAAGAGACAAAAACAAAGTGATTAAAATCAACGAAAAATCCTGTTGACAGTTAGTTGCTGAGAGATTTATTTCCGCCTTTCATAACGCTTCCATTAAAGATGGGATGTCAGACACATTGCGTTTTACCAAATCAATTACTGGCCTTAAATACCGTCATCGCCATCTAAATGGATGAATCTACGATGTGAATAGTCAAAAGGGTTTTCTCATTGTGGTTACGCGTAATAACACATGATGGAAACACCGACAGAATAGTTGATTATCTTCCCTTGCAGCTTTGCCTTTGTTCTCTGACCTTGTATCAAAGACAGACTGCAGAAACACGGGAATGTCAATTGCTTGCTCGACAGGCGTCGCTGTATTTCAGCGCCAATTGTAAGCAAAATCATTATTCATTTGATGCCCTGGAAGGGCAAAACTTAGCAAGATTAAAGGTTAAAATGGTAATACTAGGCTTGTTATTATCATGAGTCAATATTTAAGTGGAGGATCCAATTTATTTGTTACTATATGATTAATTTATCACGAAAGAGTTATTGACGTTTAACTTTAAGTTTTATTTTATCGAATTTGAAAGGAATTATATGTTTTTCGTGACATATATAATTTTGGCTTCTATAAGTTATTAACGTATTTTTGTATTCTTCCACTGATTCTAAAATTGAACTTACTTCGGATAAAACAAAAACTAAACATATAAATTTTCCATTATATCTTTCTGAAGTGCATTTTATTTAGGTATAATTTCAATGGCTCCTCCTGTTAAGGTGATTCTTGGTTCTTTTTATCCTATTAAAATACGTTTTTTTCAATAGAACATTATTGTCTTTCACAGGCACTTGAAAATTGGAAAAAGGATAAAATAATAATAATAAAAAGGAGAAAAAGACTTCCTGTTTTTCTTTCTAATAATAACGTTCTTCTATTTCTTTGCTAAACCAACACTTAAAACACTTATATGATTAGCGAAGAGTGGATACTGTTATAAAAAAATCGATTGCTATAAATATGACATGAATAGTATTCAGCTGTCACAGCTCCGAACTGTAACTCTAAATATGTTCTGAGGAAAAATTGACAACTGAAAGAACCTGGAAATATTTAATAACATCAAAGGGAAAATGTCACTGCAATTACAAGATTACATAAATTATACTCAACTATAACATTACAAACATTTCAAGATTATAAAAGTCATCAGATAACAATAATTGAATAATAGTAATAAGCAACTTAGGACTTCAGAACAAAAAATTAATAAAAAAAAAACAGACATGACCACTTAATGTTTTTTAATTTCACGCTTTTAAACAATCATACGCTCTGTGACAAAAAACGAAGCATCACGAAGAAAGCTTTCAATTTGAAGGAAACTTTGAAAGTATCAATTGCAGGAATGGCATTGGAATTGATGCAAGTTTCACAGTGAAGAAACAAATTTTTATTGAGCAATTTATTTATTATTATTAGGACTGTGCTCAGCCGCTGCTATGCTTGCTGTTACACGACGAGGCATGGAATGAAAGAAAATTTTGTGGTAAACTACATCAAGTTTGCTCCGAATACCGGATGTTCGATGATTGATGCTCTAACGAATTTGAAGGTTTTGCCCTTCATGTCAAGCCTGCCAGGAGCAGGATATTATAAGTCCACAAATTGCCCGTGGGTTCCCAGCAGTGCCGCCAACCCTTCCTTTGGCAGACAGATCCACTATCCAGCATGTCAACGGCATCACTTGGCTGTGCCTCTCGATAATATTGCCAGAGTTTGAGCACTGCCCAGTCCTCCTCCATACGTGGATGCGTTGTTTTCTAGAAGTTGGACTAATCACTGAACACAATACGAGATTATTTCAGAGCAGGTTATGTCCTCAAGCACGGCATCCCTGCGTAAAGAGCCTCCGGTTCTCAGTGAAAGGCAGGCCATCGGAAATGAAGCCCAACTTATGCAATTCGTTTAGCAATGGTATGGTAGAGATCGGTTATGTATACAAGATGCCATATATCTCTGGATGAAGTGTAAAATTGTCGAGCATTAGGGTTTGCCCCACAACAAATCAATTGCGTCTAGCAGTGGTACAGTTGGTCGGTCACAGCCTTTACGACATGAATGAGGACCCTTACCCAACCATCGATTCCCCATCCCACAGAAACATCATTACGAGCCATATAGTGAGCTATCAGAAACTTGCAATTCATGATGTGGCGTCTCTCTAAGTCCTGCAATTGCTCGTAGGGTATTCGAGTGCGTTATGATGGTAAAACTAATGATGGTTGTGAATGCCACAAACCAGAATGTGCCTAGTAAGACTCTGTGAACCCTTATATGGACTACTATATGGGCAGTTACATTTTGATATTTACTGTTTAACTTAAAAAAATTTGCTTATCTAATGAGAAAGTAGTTGCATACGAAGTTGATTCATATTGGACACTTCTTTCATTGTGCTTCAATTTTTTCTGTCGCAGAGTGTATTTACATTTATTATTTTGAATTTTACTACTTCTACTGTTAAATAGTTTAATCTCAATTATCCGACTTTAACCTTTCACATTAAATAAAATGTGAAAAACATTCAATACACATTCAGATTCTTACAAAATGAGGGTAGGTCGGGCATTAGGTCTTTCGCTTCAACTTATAATTCCCCAGCCTCTTCATCTTATTGTTATTATGAAGGAGCCTTCTCTTCATCGTCCAATGAAAAGAAAAACAGAAAACAAAAGAAAAATACTGACTATGCTATCCTCTGGAGCTTCTCTGCCTTCCGTATTTCTTTACATTACTTATAATTGCATCGGCCCAACCTAAGGGCATGAAACACCTCTTGTTTTTACTAAAAATCAGGTTTTCCGTATAACATGTTTTAAAAATTGAAATATAGATTAAGTTGCTAAATTTTGAGTTATCATTAGGTAATAAAACAGAATAATTAAAAAGTTACTGAAGTTAATAAACTTTTATAAAACGAGTTTAATAATTTCATCAGTTTGTGTTAGTATTCTGTGTGTATGTTTATGAACCAGTGAACGAGTTTACTTGAAACTTAATATACATATTACAAACAAGAGTCTTCTTATTTTCAAAATTTCAATACAGAAAAGAATTCAGAAATAAAATTTGAAAATATAGAAATAAAAGGAAACTTTTGTATAGCGTTGAAATGAAACAGTGAAGACAGATTGAAAAATTACACCACTTATCCATTGAGGGCAGGACCGCGCTAGATCTTTCTATGCTACTCGCCGTCCTCTTGTCCATTACTGTTAATATGTGAAAGCCTCCTTTTGAATATTTGAATATTTGTACTTCAGTTCACTTTCAATAATCGTACCAGTGTGACTGAGTACTTCAGAAACAGTTCGATGGAAAATAGCTGATTGACTTCAGTAAAAATTCTCAGAATTTATTTTGAACTTGTAAGAAAAATACTATCAAAGTTCGTTTGTTCCTATACAGAATAAATAAATAAATAAATAAATAAATAAAAGCTCCAAGTTCTGTTACAAGCTTTCCATAAAAATTCATTACGTCAAAAATTCACAATAATTACAACGCTTAAAAATCTACTCGAAATAAAACTGGCTTATCGCTACCTTCATATTATCTGATGCCATCAATAGTTAGATTTCCCATTTTCCATAAATTGTTAGATTCAATATTTTTATAAGTCATTAGCTTTCGCGCAACTGAGCCAAACATCAAGGGTAAATTCTGCTGATGATTCCTAATAAGGATGAAACAGCTGTTCAGAATTCCCGTTGATGTTGGCTCAGAGTACAAAGACATATTTACTGTCCAGTTGTGATTTCTTCTCTCTACTTATATAGTAATACTGCGCGTTTATGTATTATTAGTACTATCTAAATAGTAAGAATATTTTAAAGAGTCGAGAATGGATTGTCAAAAAAAACAAATCAAATCAAACGATCAAATTTTTGCAAGATCTTGTGCTTTAAATTTTATTGAAAAAAATTAAATTCATAGAACTTTAAATAAATACTTAACTTGCGAGAGCGCTTTTGAATATTTGATTTCATCCGATTTAAATCAATTGGAAACGAAAATTCGAATATTATCAGATAAAACCAAAGTAAGCTTAGTAAAGTAGCAACTGTAGATTTCGTGAGCAGAATTTAAACAAGGAATAAAAAGATTCTACAAATCGATTCCTCTACCTTCAATCGATTTTTTTGAGTAAAAAAAGATCTGTTTTCTGTCCAAAAACAAATGAAAAAAATCTCAGCTGCTAATTGCAACGCATTAACTGAAAGAAACGCTGATTTTATCTTCTAACTGAAGTACTGAATAGAAATAAAGGTTAGCTGATTTTTGCGGTGAAATATGAGGATAATATGAAAGAGGAATGCAGCTGATTAGAAATACTTTTTTGGTTGCTGTTTTGTTACCTACCGGCGGTGAGGTAAACCTTGGCGGTGAAAGGTGCATATTTTAGATTGCGGTGGACAGCCTTTAATTCGGCCGAAGGCAGTTGTTCTTTATTTCGGTGCTGATTTGAAAGAATATTTATTGTGTTTTTTATTTAAGAGAGAGAATCGATATGTTTTTGAATAGAAATTTAATTTATGGTGCTGAAATTTTAATTTATTTTTTCGATTACTGTATTTCGTAAAAATAAATACAGTAAAAAATGTATTTCCAAAAACATCATTTGGTAAAGTTATTTAGAAATGCTCCAACCAATTTTGACTAAATATAATTACTTTTTAGACAAAAACCTGAGAAACAAATGAACGAAAACTACAATCTATTAAAAACTTTTGGGGATTCTTTATATTCTTTATATACACATCAAAAATTATTATTGGGATGGTTTAGTGGTAAGTAAGTAATACGTTTGTATTACTTAGATGCCACTAAACCATCCCAATAATAATTTTTGTACAAAGCCATAGAACCTAAATGAAAAGAGGATGTAAGATAACCTTAAAAATACTATAATTTTAGTAAAGTTGAAAGAAAGAAGTATCTATACAAAATCTGTATTAATGATAATACGTACTTTATAGAGATAACCATTAGAATAAAAATTCCTTTTTACCAACTTTACATTAGTCGATTTTCAAGTAACCTTACAAACTAGCACTTAGTCCAGTGTAATTATTCGTTTACGATTCCAAACACTCATCGTTCTTATTTTTCTGATTAGATATGTTTTCATCAATCATAGAGGAGTTAGTTCTTCGGCACATTATTTGTAGAATAAAAAGACGTTTGTAAATACTCGTTTTTCTTTTTCAGTAAATAATTTTATTGTTTTTTTTTTTAAATTTCACTGCTTCAATGGACTGTTTATGTGTGTCATCACTTAAACTTTGGGGTTTCTAGCTATGTGATAGTTCAAAGAGCCTAGGGTCTTTTGCCAATGCTTTAGCTTTGAAATTAGTTACAACCAAATGATGCTTATCTTGGTTTTTCTTTAAGAAAAGACCCCAAAAAATAATAAAAATTTATCAGAATGCATTTTTAAGACTTCAAGAAAGCCCACCTTAGTTTTTTTCCCCTTATTTTTATGAATTTTAGGAGAAATATTAAGACAAAAAAAGTTCTACTTATGCATATTTTCGAGGTTCGGATTACCATAGATCACTATGCATCTGACGTCTAGAGCTTCTGATTGGTTAACTCAAAAGCCACTCTCCAATAGAAAAGGACCAATCTGATGTACTAAAACTCATTTTAGAATTAGGATTGTAGAAGAATAAATAATTTTGTAGTCGCCATCTATGGCAGTCCGAACCTCAAATATATGCATAAATACAGATTTTACTGTCTTAATATTTCTCCTAAAATTCAAAAAAAGTAGGGGGGGGGGACCCTAAGGTGATTTTTCTTGAAATCTTTAATGAGTTCTATTAATTTTTTATTATTTTTTTTTTTGGTCTTTTCACAAAGAAAAACCAAGATAAACAACCCTTGATCGTAATTAATTTCAATGCTAAAACCCTAGCAACGGACAGTAGCAACAGGCTCTTTGAACTGTAACATAGGTTGTGACAACACCACTTTCATTTGAGAAGTTTCCTCCTTCAGAAATAGTTTTCTTTATTTTTATTTCAATTTTCTTCTTTTTTAATGTTATTATTTTGTAATCAGAAAGAATTTTTGCTAACTTAAACTTCATTTTACTTGTTATTGGTGATCTGCAGATCACCCTAACAGAATTTAGGTGTTACAAAAGCACATACCTCTTACGTCGACGAAGCATAATATTTTCCAGATTGACAGAATTTCGTATCTTCTATCAACTGTGGGCGACAACTCAAGAGTCTTTGCTCTATGAATAAGCCTACAGTCTTATGAAATGTTCTAAACAAGAATATATTCAAGAACATAAAAAGACAACTTTGCCTATTCACATCAATGGATGACAAAGATCCATTGATGTGAATAAGCAAAGGATTTTAAGTCAGTTGTCTTTTTAGTGAAGTAAAAATTAGTATTCAGAGTGAAATTTTCAGATACTGATCATAATGCTTTTTATAGAATGTGAAGCTTAGAAACAAAGAAATTCGAACAAGAATAAAAAATTTACAGTCAATAATTCTTTGCTCTTTTCTTGGAAGATGATATGCACTATTTTCTAAGAAGTCTAGCAAGAGCATGATTCTCCCAGAGCATGGAATCATGTTTTTCTGTAGGATTAATAATCCTGTAATATTCTGAAGACAACTAAACAAGATCTTTTCATCTTTTTCTAAGATTAAGTTTAATTTATGTTGGTTAAGAAGAAGGCTGAAAATTATTTTTTCTTGTTTTACTTCTAAAGAAAAGAAAAAGGGCAATTTTTACTTAAAGTACAGAATAAAAGATAATTCAAATAAATACATTTCTTCTTTGATAATAATTCAAAATTTAAAATTTTACTTTTAAAAACGATAATTTAAGTAGGAAAATCCGAAAATTTTAGGATTCATTCATAAGATAATAATAACATCACAATAAAAAATACATGCACATAAGATAATGGCCCTTCATATTCAAAACAACAGTATAAAAATTAAGAATAAAAAAGGGCAGAAATTCAATCCCTTTCAGCTTAGCTTATGAAGGATTAGATTGTAAAAAAGAATACATATAAAAAATTTAACTTAGGTTAATAATATTAAGATCACAATAAAAAACATACATGCACGTAAGTAAGGATTCACTGAGCTGTTTTAAGTAGGTTTGATACCGGGAATCCAGAACAGCTGTTTCAGGTATCGAAAATACTAAAAACAGCTCAGTGAATCCTCACTTATGTACATGTATGTTTTTAATGTTATGTTAATATTATTTCCGTACGTTAAATTTGATGTTGTATTTATACGAAAATGTTCACAAAAGCTTTAAATATTTTCTGTAGGAAAATAAAAGTTTCATGATAACGAAGAAGTTCATGTAAGACTTTTTTCATCAGATTAAAACTAGAATTTGATGCATCTCCTGTATTTAACTTTTCTAACTAAAGAATTTAGCTAGTTCATTTTTAGAATTGTGGTCGTAATATTTATAATATAATATTTATATATATATATATATATATATATATATATGTACAGTAGATTCCTGATTATCCGAGTTAATGTGGACCAAGACTAACTCGGATAATCGAAAACCTCGGTTAAAGCGAAAATTGCAAATAACATAAATCGTGTAGATATAAAAGTAATATACAAATAAAATACAAAAGTTATACAGATACACCACATGCAATTCATATTGTTACGATAATTAAAGAGTTCTTTTACTTAAAAAAGTCCTTAATTGTTTTTTGTTTTACGTTACTTTGGCGTTTTTCTGCAGCAATGTTTCGCCATTTTTTTAAGGATAACAGGATTGCTGGTGTTGCTTCTTCTTGTTGTTCTATATATTTAATAGCACTTTCGATAGCTTTTAGTCCATCTGTATGGGAGATTTTCATACGTCGATTTTCGTCGTCACTGTCTTCATCATCATCGCTAGATTCATTTTCCTTATTGACCAATTATTTCATCTGTAATCTCTTGTTGTTCGTCAGCGTTTATCCAGTCACGTATATCTTCTTCGTTGATTGGTGAGATCAAGTTCAGAATTTTTTTCGGTAGTTTTAAAAATGGAAAATGTAGAAAAAAAAATTCTAGAAATATTTGATAGCTCGGTTAAAGCGGAAACTCGGATAATCGGGGTTTTACTGTATAATATAAAAACCAAAATATTTCTGGTTGTCTTCAATGCTGTAACGATACTTGCTGCGAAACGCAGTTTTCTAGTGTGTCACACACTGTTAATCCTGTTGGGTCGATTCTCAATACTGAACTTCTATTAGAGGCATATTTCACCGTCTTAACATATTTGCATTATAGAGGTGTCTTTCCACTGAAAAGCAAAACCAAAAGAAAACCTAAGCTTGAGATAAGTTAAAGTATATTATTAATATATTATTATATATATATTATTCTTTTTCGACCTGAAGAAGTATAATCGATCATATTATTCGAAATATTGTCATTATTATAGAGTAAAGAATTTATGGAAGAACATTATGTAATGTTATAAAATTACTAAGCTTGAGATGTTAAAAACTACTGTTTACGTAATCGACGATATTAATTTTCATTAGAATATTTTAAAAACAAATATTAATTCAGAAGAGTATTAAAGTAATAATAATCATATAACTTTAACTATAATTGCTATGTAAAAGATAAATAGCAGCTGAAATTTCATACATCATAGTTTTTTTTTTAAGATTTAGCAATTTCAATTTAATTGAAGATGTTAATATTAAGCATAGACTTTATGCTTATTTAATGTTCAAAATCTTTATGGTTTGTAATGATTCTCAGAAATTACCAGCTTTCAATGATTAATGATGATGTTGATCTGGACAAAGAACCCTATTACATTCAACATTAAACAATAAAAAACAGATCCAACCAAAATGGATTTCACCTTCTGAAATAATCAAGATCTCAAGAGAAATACTAACTTTAGAAAATAAGGTGACTGTATACGTGACTGAATTTTTACAAAGGACAGTTCGTTTCACTTTACTATTAATTAACTAATTACACCAGAGCTTATTAGGAACAATATATTAGCTCAAATGATGATAAAACATGAATGAAAGTTCAAATGCAGAAATGAAAAGATAGACCTTTACAATTTTCCCATTCTCTCTAAATGAATTAGAAATGCAAATCATATAAAAGAAAATCGCTAAAATAAGCTGTTGCTTTTTCTCTTTTTAATTTAGATACAACCAAATGGAGTCGATATCTCTGATTCTAATCCTTATTGCCAATGACGAAAAATCCTAACAACTGACTAACAGCAACTGGTTTCGCCATTAGAACAAAACAACTCTAAGTTCATAATAATATTTTCCATTCTCACTCTTATGAAAGTTTTGAGTAAGTTACTTCATGTTTCAAGAAATTTTTAAAATGATATCGGAAGTGATCTTTTATATGAAGATAGCAGTGTACCAACCAACTACTGATACTAGGTTTTTTATCTTCCATCTCTTATTATGAAGAGCCTCTATGATAACAAAACTACATCACCAACCTTAAAGACAACACCGCATGCCCTCTGGTGGGATTTACTGTCTGTCGGAATGTTCCACACCCTGAAGTACGTAAACAAAAGACAATAATAATGACATATTCATTTGCCTTCTGGCATCAGCAAAACAAGGCATTCTATTTTCAACCTCTATTAAAAAAGGATTAACCAATAAATTTAAACAAGGCTGTATTATAATTTCGTTTCATTACAGTTCGGTCCAAAAAAATATCCCCAGTAAGTGTTTTGACTCAATTTTAGCTTACGTTAAGTTCATTAATTAATTATTGACCTTTCTCGCTTCAGCACTTGAACTTTGATGAAAATTGCTGTAGATTAACATATTTATGAACTTTTGAAGTGGTTTTACAGATCATGGGAAAGAGAAAAGATATTTCTCCAAGGAAGCAAGGGATGATTTTGGGACTCAAAGCTGAAGGAATCTCGAATAGGAAAGTTGCTACGAAATTATCAATTGACCATAAAACTGCGGGAAATATATTAAAGAAACAAGCTGAAACTGGAAAGTCAAGTTTGGGGTACAAAATGTGGTCGGAAGAAAATCTCCAGATTGTGCAGGGCAATGAAAATGATAGCAAAGAAAACTGAGTTCAAGGCAGATTGCTTTTAAGATTGAGCAAGAGTTTGAGACCTAAATTTCCAATCAAACAGAGATGCCTTTCTGATCACTACCTTAAGAAGAAAAAACCTGCAAAGAAAGCCCTCCTAACAAAAAAGTATGTGGAAGAAAGAAAAAGGTTTCTTAATCTATATCAACACTGGAAATCCGAGGACTGGAACAGAGTGATTTTCTCGGATGAAAAGAAATTTAATGTGTAAAAAACTAAGTAAATATTGTTATACCAGTAGAGCAGAGTTAATTATTAACATGTGGTACCATGAAATCGAACCTGGTACATGTGAAAAACTTGCCGAGTCAATGAGATATAGAGTTTAAGCCCTTAAAATGGCGTGAGGCGGTCACACAAAATAATAAGGCAAGTTGATTTTGATGTAATATGTTCTGTACAACTTAATTTCACTTAAAAAAACAGAAAGTTCAATAAACTCTTTGTTGTTGTTTTGGCATATATTGAGTAAAATTGTAGGTGGGGATATTTTTTTGACCGAACTCTATAAGCTTGTTATTGTTAAAAAAGATAAATGTTCCTTAAAGTCATTCTAAAAAAAATATTAAATCTTAGATTTAAAAAAAAATCATCTTTTTAGGCTTTGTTATTTTTTTCTTCTGAAGTGAAATTTCACTTTTACGAAACTTTTTATTATGAAAATTTCGAGCATACATACCAAATAAGTTGAAGAATAGTCGACTCTCAATGACAAGACTATTTTGTTGTGCGTAGCCTCTGTCTTTCAATCATTGCTGATTCTCTTGGCAAGATCTGAATGATTCCTGAATGATTCCGTAATAATCAGTGAGAAACGTACTAAATTTTCTTTAAAGACATATTTATGCATGTTTATTAGTGGAATGCAAATCACAAATTTTATCCTTGCAAAGAAATATTTGATCAACTATGTGGAATGATGGAGATTTAGTTTAGTTCATGAAATAAGAGCTTGTGATGACGTAATTTCCTTATAGATTAATGTTTCTAGGACATAACAGCGCCATGTATTGCTAAGATTCATAACTGAATCTAATAAACATGCTAAGATTCATAACTGAATCTTATAAACATTACGAAAACATTTTGTGTTTTATAATTTCTACAATTACAAATTCATTTCTATATTATTGTTATCAATATTTTAATAATTTTATAGGGAAATAATTTTGTAGGTTAAGATTATTTTATTGAAAAGATTTTATGCAAAGTTTGTCCTTTCTTGGTCACGCTTATGCGATCACAAAACGACGCCATCTTGGACTGACTGCTCGGAGTTCAAGTTGATGACGTCATGACTGGTGACGTTTGTTCCAGACAAAATCGATCACTACATAATGATCATATATGGCAAACCCTTTTTTTAAAAAACTACTATAGTGAGTGGTTTCGCTCACAAAGAATGATAGCGGACGACGTGATATGTAACAAAGAAGAGATTTTCACCCAAGGCCAGTGCTTCCAAGAAATAATTAGACAAAACAACGTGTATGTAAGAAAATCTTCGTGTTGCAGTTGATATCATCATCAAACTATCATCATCAAACGAATAGTGAAATATAATAAAGATCTTTTAGGAAGAGAGATGAACACTAAACCAAAATATGTGGTTGTTGACTGATGAGCTGAAAGCATAAATGTTTCAATGAGGTAGGTTTTATTTTCCGGAGGATGAAACACATTTCGTTTTATTTAGAGAGAAACGACTATGATTGAATTCGCTACTCATTTTTTTTGAAGTCATCTGAAATCCGAATTTTATACTATCACCGACAACCTAAAAAAATCTATTCTAATTGTAGAGACAATATACTTCAAACTTTATGATGTACTGGTCAGATCGTATCTGATACAATAGCTTGCATGTATAAAAATTCCCCTTAATTATTTTTCTTTATAATCTTAGACTTATCGTACAACTGTAGACTATATGGTGTCTAATTTTAAAATAAATGACTGTTAAGTGAATGATACCTTAAAATGTATTGACTCATAGATTTTAAAATAAGTGCTATGTTATTCAGATAAAAGATTCGGATATCATTTAATAAAAATTATTAATTATAGTTCAACGATGGTTTAGAATTGAAAGCATAATAAATATTTACAAACGAGAACACCTGAAAAATAAAGAAAAACATACAAAAATTTATTAAGTTCTTCAATAAGCATACAATGTAAACCATAGTTTCCCATAGTATTAATTAATTAAATAAATTCATTAAAGTGACATTAAAATACCATATAACAGCAACCTCTCTTTCGGTAAAGATTTGCTCTCGAAGGAAAACTTTGTGCTTAGGTGAGATTTTTAATTAGATATTACAATATTTCCATCTATGTCACTATTTAGAAAAGACAGAAACTAATTTGAATATTTAACTGTCTTTTCGAAGCCTTAGAAATTACTAACTCGAAATTGCAGATTAGTGATAAAAATTTCTTTATAGTTCGTTTAATTCTTTATTATTTAGAATTGTCGAATTATTATTAAGAAAAGCTGTCTTTACTTTTGAAAAATTTTGGAAATTTTGTGAAATTTTCTACTTAAAGCGAAGTCATAGATTCTCTGAAACTAGTTAAAGATTGAGAATTAGTAAAAGATTGATGCGTCTGTTCTGTTTTACAGTTCCACACAACAAAACCACCACAAATTAGTGGCAAAGCAAATAAAGATGGCGGCAAGCCAAAGAGGTTGAAATAATCTCCTATTAATGCTATTAAACAAAGTCATTACAAGTTGTCTCTAATTGCAAATTCTTGGACTTAAGAGGCAATGAATATTTTATTGGGGGTGGGGATGGGGGCAACCTCTCTATTCCTTCCAATACCAGTACAGAACAAAATGTTCAGGATAATCATAAGAAATTTTACTCATTTATAATGTGTTCCGATTTTAAATTTTATCAGATAATATTAAGGTAACTGTATGATAGCATAAGTGAGCGAAATTCGACTAATTACATGTAACTGATTTATATATTTTATGCATTGTACGACTGCTCTTTTCAATCTGTCCCCTAAAGAAGCAAACCAAAGATAGAGCCAAAATAGTTATTTGGCTAAATACATAAATATTTAGATATTGATCGATTTCATTCAGATAGGAAATTTCAAACTTAGGTATTACGAAGTTAATCTACTGAAAATTCTGATTCTAATTGTTCTATTTGATGAAAATCAATTTAGGTTCACAGGTTATTTAGTTACACAAAAACCAGCCCTTCTCATACTGATTTTACAGCATAATCTTATTTAGGAAAGTAGGCTAAAAATAATATAGAAATTATTAATGAATATATAATAGATTAAAAAATGTATACTTATGTATTAATATACAGTATATCTTTATGAATTATAAATATATATGAATATATATGAACATATTTTTCTTTCTTTTACAGAATGTGGTATCACTTTCTTGAAAAAATGTATTTTTTTAAAAAACATATCTGTGTATTTTTATTGAAATCTTGTAGAAAGATACTGAGATCCTCCTCTAAATTTCATTTAATTAAAAGACCATTCGGAAAATCTCAAAACCTTTTTTTTAGAGGTTATAATGAAAAACAAACAGTCTTGAATACTAATTTTGATTGTCTGTCATCATTAAAATGAAAAAGTTACTATTCTTTTACAAAAAAAAAATCCATTGAGTAGAATAAAAATATTCGGAAAAAAATAGAAGATTACTCCCCTAATCGCGATTGTTTGAGTATCAGATAGTTAACTCAAGAGAAAGATTTAGTTCTTGAATGTTTAGTGTTGATTGAAATCGAATGATAAAAGAAGATTGAGGATAACTTGGAAGTTTTCAAATCTCGTGATTGAAACATTTTCAATTTCTTTAATATTTTAAAAATACTGTTAAATTCAAAACTATTCTTGTTAATAAACATGAACATAATAACTATTAGAAATTCGACATAAAACTTCTCTAAACTGAAATGTGCGAACAAACTTTTATTAGCTTATAAGTTAAAGGGTCCCCACAACATGCCTTGCAGGCATTTGGGCTGACGGGAAGTAAGGCTCCGGCATTTCTTGAACGTTGAGGTCGAATGGTCAGCTCGACGCCCGCCCGCTATTAGCTTATAATGTGTAAATATAAATATTACATATTATAAATTATTTAAATACTAATATATGGTTAAATATTTACCTTCAAGCAGATAAAGAAATAATATCAATATCATTATATATATATCATTCACATATCAAATAAAGTAAGACCACGATAATGCGATTCTATTTTGCGGTGATTCGTTATAACTCTCTTTAAAACCGGCTAGCTAAGAATATTGTATACTTTCATGTATCTCCCAAATAAATCAATATTTTTTTATTAGTAATATTTTTGATATTAATTAAAAAGATCTTATCTCGAATATATCTTTAATTATTGAATGTTGAAGTGACCGCGTAAGGCTGTTCCTTTTAATAATCCATTTTTTAGGAAAGTTTCCTAGCGCAAAGAGAGGTAATGCTGAAATTCTGACGGAAAATTGAGAATTTTGGATTGATTAATAATCAATGTCTGGGGTAAATATTTGTGTATTTATTGTATGGCGCTAAATATATTGTTTTGCGAATAACATGAATATAGTCCGTCCACGGTAACGTGACGATTCGACGTTAGCACTAGCCTCTCTCAGATGTTCCGAAGAATATTACGTTACAGCTATAAAATAAAATAACAAAAACAAAAACAAAAATTTAGTTTTAATTTTAGTCCTCCATTTTCCAATTCCTTTCGGAAATAATTTTCAACCTGTAAAATAATTTTTCGAGGACCTCTGTAAAATACTCTGGGGCGACATTTTGCGGGAAATTAATAGAGACCTGTGCTTTGAGGCGCGCTAAAAAATAGAAACGTCGTAATCACGTGGAGTTCCTTACGATCGTCACGTTATCGTGGTCGGACTATAGATACATAGTAATCAACAATGAAGATTGTGTCACGAAGAAACGTGCACATGATATATACGTAGAACTGTGGTAGTATTGAAAAAGATCGGCAATGATGGAAAGCAAGTTTTGAGAGCAGGATTTTGCATGCTGACTTGTCGGGGAATGAAGAGGCCGTATGCTTTCCGTAGCTCCATCAGAGTGTTATGGATGTGACGGGCAGAATTAAATTGATTAATTCACAGTTTCATCGAGGAATGTGAACAACAACTTATATAAATCCAACCAGTGGTGGTTTGAACGGAGGTAACTATTCTTCGAGTGTTGTGTATATCTAGAGATTTCGAACGTTTCATCGAACATTGTAAGGGCTGTATCAACCTGAAAGATAAGTATCTCCAAGACCTTTTAAATTACTTTTCTTGAAGAATTAAGCAGAGAATTTATTCAGTATGATAGGTTTACTATAAATACTGATTGTATGTAATGATATATTTACTATGTATAACGATTGTAGTCCAAGTGTGGATTATATTAAATATTTATTTTGCTTTATAGATTGTCATATTCAGGCCACATTTATTATCAAACTATTATTACAATTCTATTCGTAGCAGAACAAATATTTTTGAATGTTCTTGTTTTTTCAAACACACAGACTATGTTAATTCTGGAATATTGATTTTTTTTCTGAAAGACAAAATTGCTATTGTTTTATATTAGTAAGATAAAAGTCTTGACTCATGACTGTAGTCTGTCAAAAGCTGGGAGCTTTTATGAATTTCAAACTGCTAAGTTCGTTTCTTCATTTCGTGAAAATGCTTGAAATGCAGACATTATTGACTGAACATTATAAACTACATTACACCTCTATGGAAACTGTTCCAAAACGCAATAATTAAAGAAAAGTTGGTGGTCACTTAAAGCCCACAGGCTAGAAAACTTGAAAGAAAAAGAATTTCACTTTAGTTGTTTATGAAACAGAAAATGTTTTATCATACACCATTTTCTTTTCGTAACCATGTAAAAAAATAGGTAGATGGTCACTTGCCATCTTCATCATTTAACTAAGAATTTACTTGCTCTTATCTTTTTGGAAACAGGAAAATTATAAGGAGAATAACTAAAAAAGTTTTTTAATTGTTTTGTAAAACCTCAATAAACGTCCTAAAACCATCAAGTTTCATTTCTTAAACATAAATGTGATGAGTTTTATAAAAGCATTTTAAATTTTGTTGAAGAATTATATAAATTTTGTACAAAATTCATTACGTTTAAAGTTATGATAAATAGAGATAACTCAAATTTTATTTCTGAAAGTTTTATTATATCTTTTCACTTTATTCGAAAATAAAATTAAATCGACACAAAAATATAGCAAGCCAATTAGTAATTGAAATTATACTGAAGTTTGAAAAAAGAGAAGACTGGAGTCTAAGGAAAGCCTCTTCAGTAAAATTATAAATCTACTTTTGGCAAAATACACCTTAACTTTATAACCTTAAGAAAACTCATCAACTTGAAATGGTTATTTCACTTGTGGTAATTGATGGGATTTTAATGTTCACTAAATTGAAGGCACTGGAATAGAAATTTATTGCTAGTTTGAAAATATATAACTTTTTTGAAGATTATATCTACAAAATCCTCGGTGTAAGCAAGGAATCTTCATTATTTCGATATAAAATGTGAAGGTAACAAGAATTCTCAATTCCGATGTAAAATTAGTGATAAAAAGTTTACTTGTGTCATGATCATAAAAATGGGGAATTTAATTAAACTGAAGTTGTAGAATTAGATCTTTGCGATTAAACCACGCCATAAAAATAATTAAAGACGAGCAGAGTAGAAACATTATGCTTCTCTAAACGAAAAAAGAAACACTAAGTATTTAAGGTATTTGAAGTCAAATTTAAAAAATAAATATCTATATACAATGGATCTCTGTATAGAAATAGAAATGTCAAATATCTATATAATTTTAAAAGGAGAATAGACGTAGTAATTAATTCTGCTTCGTTGTGTTTTTAATTACTTCTTGAAGTTCCTGGAAACTCTTAAAAGTGGATTAATTTAGAGGCGAAACAGAAATCGATGTTGATTGTCCCTAATACCGTTCTATTCCAAATTATTCGAGCCAAGTTGTTTTTTTTTTAAAAACATTTTACCAAAAAGTTTAGAGTATTAAGATTAGCTATTTCATCTCTGTATAGTATAGTATCATGTTCATTACAAAATCGTTTCGCGATAGTAATTAATTTTGTGATAAAACCTTTATTAATTTTGAGGAAGCGGAACCAACAAGGAAGGCTCGATAATGATAGTTCAAATTTTTATAAGATTCTTTATTATATTTATGATAAATAGGATGTTTTTTTCACAATAGGCATGATGTCAGAAAACTTTAGAAATGGTAAAAGTATTACCATTGCTAAAGATAATATTGCTGCTTTATGTTATAATAACAATTCTTTTTCTCAAAGCATAATTTAACTTATATTAATAATAAATGTAACATTTACCTGAAGAAAAGAAATGATGTTTATATTCTCTTTCAATTCATTGACTGAAAGGAACGCATTTATACATAACGTGATAAATCGAAGCCGATTCAGATTTTTCTTCAAAAAGAAGCTATCCCTTTATGCTCATGACTTACTGTGCAGAGAAATTGCGAGGTTTTCTTAATTTTGGACTAATTTTATATCAAAATTCAACAACTCTTCCTTACGTTAGATAAGAAATAAAAAGTTCTAATTCCAAGAGACACAATTGAAGTGATTGGATTAAATTACGAAGTCACACATTCTTGTGAGTTGTTAGGCCTAATTTTTTTAACATGTCTCCTGTAGACTGTCGTAAAGTTATTACTTACTGGTGCTGAGAATATTGAAAATCTCGCCTATTTTGCACGATATAAACTTTCTACGATAAGATTTACGCTGCAAGCACTCGACTAAATGTTTTAGATTGGTTTGTCATTGAAATTTTAAGGCATTCTTTTCGTAGAAATAATGAAAAGTTTAAGACAAGATGAGATGTAATGCAAAAGTTAATGCAAATGTTACTGAAACAGATCTTAAAAAGGAAAAGTTTTAGCTCCTAAGAAGGTTCTGTCCGTCTGCCTGTCCATCAGTCGCCACCTCTACAGCCCAAACGAAAGGTCGGACAGACATTATTGATACCTTATTCGGAACCTTATGACTTGCAGAGGCGGGGAAACATATTACTTCTTGTCTGAGGACACTTCCCGTCTCACATGAAGTGGAAGTGGCCTAAAATGAAACATATCACCACCTCGACAATCCAGACTGCAAGTTAAACAATGATATCTTATTGGAAACCTTACGACTTGCAGACGTGGGGAAAAATACGAATTCCTATCTGAAGACATTCAGTTCCTGCCTCACAGGAATGATACATGTATGGGTCACTACGGTTTCGTGTAAATTATGAAACTAGTTTTTAGCCTTGGTTATTTTTAATTATTTTTATTTTTTTCACTCTTCTTATAACACAATTGTATTATATAACTGAAGGAAAAAAACAATTCTAAAGATTACCATACATTAAAATATTCAGAATTTCCACAATTGAAACTACATGAATAAGAAAAACATTTTCTGAATAATCAAAATACCAGATAATCTTCAAATTCTTAATTAATTCAGAATTCGTGTAACTTAAGTTTTATTGTAAATAGCATGCTTAAATTTACATATATCTTCATTACATCCTAATTATCTCTTCACTTACGTATTTAATTTCTGAATACGAAAGGTAATTTGTGCACATCTTTTTTTCTAAGGTCACAGAAACTTAATAAGGGTATTCTTGTAAAGTCCAGGAGGAAAGGTGGTAGGTTACAATATCAATCATTAAATGAAAAAAGAGCTTATATGAAGATGTACTTTTCCGAGCAATTTCTAAGACTGAGCTATTTGAATGTAAAATATTTTGAATTTGAAGCGCAATTTTATCTTTCCATGTCTTCGCAAAGCGCCATTGTCTGAAGCAAAGTGCATTGATGTTAATAGTGGAATTCTAAATAAATTATTATAAATTGTAACAAATTCGTCAATTGAACAATAAACATTAGAAACAGTACCCACATGTCAGTACCTTTCTTTTCAATAATTTTGGAATTCAATATTGAAATAGCTCTATCAAGGAATACGACACTTTCCTAGATATAATTTTCTTTTCTTAAATGATCAATGCTAAGACCTCCCAGAATATAATCCTTTTCCCCTGGGATAGAACAATCTCTTTGAATCAGATTAACACAAAGTCAAATTTTTTTCTCTTATTGCACTTTTAAGAAATTGATATTTACGTAAATTTCCTAATATCCGTTTCTCTGTACTTTCATTTCTTTCATTTTGAGCAATGCAATTAATTTCTATCATCTTATCTGTTGATATTCAAAGTAGATTGCATTTCATAAATAATTATATTTTTGGATTCAAAACTTTGAAAATAATAAACGGGGAAAACCTTTTGAGCCAAGCTGAGACCCTGAGAAGGCCGTTTCGAGTTGGACTCTCCTCAGCCAGGGCTTCCCAGCCAGCTAAAATCTAAAAGGCCTACGATGGGATGAATATTAAGCTTTATTATTTTCTTTTTGGTCAAATAACTTATTGGGCAGAAATTGTGATACCCAAGGTTTTAGAATTCCACATTTGATTGCTGTTTTTATTTTCTTGTCTTTAGTTTTGAAGGATCATTTTGCCAATCACTAATAAACTTCGAAAATAACAGTTGTTTCTCATAGAAATACATAATTCTGATTAATATTTTATTTTTATTATTTCCCTAAAGAATTTTTTTTTGTGTCTCCGAAAACAGGTTTACCTTTTCAATCATTTCATAGTTTTTCATTTTAAAAGTTTAGAATAATTCCTAAATAGTTGATAAAATTTAATAGTGACATTGTCTTAAATAGAAGTAATATAGTGGAGCTACAATGCAAATATAAATTTTGTTTTGGAATCTCTTTAACCAGAACTGCTTCCTAATATTAAAATTTTCATTGAATGAAATCAAAATGTAAGTTTTCTTAGAGGAAATTTTATTATTAAAGACTGTTTATAATATATAATGGTAAGATTTGAATATTTTCAGAACAAATTTGGAAAGTTTATGATGAATTTCGATTTTTACATATTAATTATCTGAGGGATTATAAAAAGAAAGCCCATAAACGTGGCTGTAGGAGATTAAAACCCATTCCCATTTCCTTAATGTTCTCCTCGTTAAGGTTATAAGTCATCAACGCGCGTCTAATGTATATACCGAAGACTTTCATATTTCCAATGAATCTGTGCTTGGCGAGGGTTAATTAAAGCAGATTAGCGGGCGTGCGGTATTTCATAAGTATGACGCGGCTTTCTCTTAAGTTGTCTGCTCTGTTTGATATTCTTCTACTCTGAGGAATGTTGCTTTCCAATCCACCAAACGAGATGGCGTTCTACACTTTCTTTTGTAGAGGAAATTCTGCGAGGTCTGCTTTGAGCTGCGCCAGCTCCTTTGCCGATCAAAGAGGTCAAAGAAAGCGGACTTTCCTGGCAAGGAACCGTCCACAAAGGAGATGCTCACCGTGTAACTAATGAATTCAGGCCGAATCGCCAAAGGTTTGTTTATGTTCAGTGACCCGAAACCCAGGAGGTTTGTTCAATGATGCTGGTGTTAGATTTACTCCACAGCTTTTACGTATTTCAGTCAACAGGAATTTTCATCTTTTCTGTCTTGAAATTGGTTTTAATCAACATATCATTGAGTGTAAAGTTCACATAGTCTACAGAAACCTCATATTTTATTATTAAATGCTTATTGTAACAAAATAAGCATATTTCTTTTTTGTATTTCTTTTATATTAAAAATATGCTTTATTGGGGTAATCACAGAGAACTAATAATAGTATTAAATCTTAACAATAAAATAATTTGAAATAAAAAAAAGTTTCTATTTTTTCGAAAGGAAGTATTTTTACAATATTTTAATAGATAATATTTTCAATTTGTAGATCACGATAATAAAGAAGACTGACCATGAATCATGAAGGTTACGACTTAAATCTATTGTATTATGTCATTTTTATATAGTCTTTGTATATTTATATTTCTGCTCTCCATACTTTTTGGCCTCGTGTCCCCTTTTTCATATTTTAGACAGCTTACACTTTATTATCAAAAGGAAGAAAATACCTCGCGCTCTCCTTTTGAGAAACCAATCTCTATCATTACTGTTCTCTTAGTAAGAAAATGTAAATATGAAACGGTTTACTGCTAATAAAGACGCATTGTTATGCGTCATTATTAAAATCAAACCGTCTTGTATTGCAGGTCTCATATTTCAGAGCAGTTTGTTAGATTTTGTTAAGAGTTGATTGAAAATTTGCGGGTAGAAACTTTATGTCTCATTATTATTTATTCATTTTTAAAGTTAATTACTAAAAACAATGTGAAATATTATTATTATTGAAAGTAAAACTGATAGTAGCCTAAATGGGTAGTGACTTCAAAAAGGCTCAACAAAAAACCGAGATGAAGGGAGTAATTTTATTCCTCTTCACAAGACCATGCGTTACCTATCAATGCTATAAAGGTAAAGATTCAGAAAGTGCAAATTATGCAGTGAAAAAGAAGAACCAACCAACCATCTGTTCAGTCTTGCAACTAAATTGCTAAGACTGATTATAAAGGAGTCATGACCTTCTTTCAAGTTTGATACAATGCAATTTTTGTAAAAACGCGATTTTCCGACTTGTAAAAACTTTTTGGAATATAACATTGAAAAAGTTATTGAAAATAATGAAATAGGATTTTAAAATACAAACTGATAGACATTTGTATATTGCTTTTGTTGAACAAAATCTATTTGTTTCTTTTATGTATCAATTCATGGAGACAATGTAATATCGGAAAAGTAAAAGAAAACTCAGCAAATATAGTGATTTTTGGAAATTGAGACTGAACGTTTATGACTCAAAAAAGCTTGACGGCGCTCTTGGAGCATTTAAAAAAACTTCCAAAATTATTTAAATCAGCTACAACTTTCTGATATTCAATCTTTTCATCTGCAAAAAAAAAAATAAAAATAAAAAAAACCAAACAAAGCAGAAATTTTTAAGATCTCCTCGTAAGAAAGAGCATAAGTAAGTAAACTGGCAATAATAATAATAATAATAATAGTACTACTACTACTAATAATAATAATAATTCTGAATGCTACTGACTATCAATCGGTGAAAAAAACTTTGACAACGGTGGAAAACTTGTGTCCAAAAACTGACGGAAAAGTAAACCTGAATCTTATTACAAGTAACTTGCTCTAATCATACCGGTATGTATATTGGAAGAGAAACATATCACTGACAAAGCAATAACTCATAATAGAACATAATTTGGTTCTGAAAGAAGACTAGACCATAATAATTAAAAATACAAACAATATGTGGAAAAAAGCGTCCACCCCAAACTACTGAGTTTGATCAAACAACAGCACAGAAATCTTTGTAATGTCGTTCGCAAATATCTCCTGATGAAGTCTCGCGGAACCAAGCCGAAATGTCAAATTAATTTCACCTGAAGTGGGAAAATCCCCATCAAAGATTACATTATTTTTAATTCACATAATAGATCTTACATCATAACTCGCATATTAGCCCCATTAACAATGACGGGAGAGCAATGTGACGGCTTTTAGTTGAGATACAGTATTTTAAGTAGAAGTTTTTTCTGTGTTTAATAATTATTTAAAATTTCTTCATAACGAGAAATGTCTAAGACTCTTCAGTTAGTTCGCTAAGTGCGACCTTCTGCATGTAATGATCGTCTGGCCTGCAATTGTAGTAGGCTTAAAAAATGAAATTTAAATTTCAATTTAGTAGGCTAAAATTAATCAGTTTTTTTTTCTTCTCTGGCTCTTCTCTCATTGCATTGCACACACAGAGGGAGTAATAAGGGATATTTACCAACAATAACTTGAATTTAATCCCTGTGGCCTAATAGATAAGACGACTAACTTCGGATCGGAAGATTGCAGGTTCAATTCCTGTCGGGATGTTTCATTATAGAAATTATTTTTTTTTTCACAGGAAATTTAAATTATATTCCAAAACTCGTTACGGAATTGCATTAGACACAGACAGCTCTGGAAAACTGTATAAGAGATTAACAGCATAACATCATATCGCAACGTTCTTTAGATGTTAATAGTTTCTTGCTAATTCTAAAATAATCTACGTAAATGTTGTGAAAGATCAGGAACATGTTTTAGATCCCGTGAAGAAGAACTTTATGAACTTATCGAAGATTTATTTCGCATGATCAATTATACTTGCAAAATAGTAATTGGTAGAAGCAAAGTCCGAAGAGTATGGAAGATGGTTCAACAATGTTGTGCAAGTGGAATATACTCTAGTAACAGAGTATCCCAATTTTTGATCTATATCCAATGTACTTCACTAATTTCTTGTGATCTACCTTTACATGTGAACAGTACAGGGTAATTGCAGCGATTTTATCCCGTTTCAGAAAGATTCAATAAATAAAGTTGGCTATAGTTTCACCAAACAAAGACAATGACTTTTTTCTAATATTCTGCAGAACAGGTTTAGAAAAGTGTTGCTGAAGTCAAAGTCAAAGTCTACCCATGATCCTGACAGTTTCTTACCAAGCAAGAGGTATACGCTATCGGCGAATGTTGTGACTAGTACAATTATGTCATTTCCCCTTATACATGAAGAACCAGACGCATTCCGGTCACCATTAGTGTATTGAGAGTCGATGTGTTAAAACAGCTTTTTAGAAAACTTTGTACGTTCTGTTGTGTTTCATCGTTTCTTTTGAAAGATAAGCAATTGTTTTTTATGAATTAAATTTTTAAAATCACAATGTCATAAGCTTTTGTTATCGAGGTTTTTCTAAAATCTTTGGTGGCGTGTGTTACAAAAATAGTAATACTTTTGTATGAAATGTTGGGTGCCTATTATGGAAGATAACCTGTCGCTAATATAGGGCTCATTAAAAAATTTATGGCGCTAATGAAAATCGTAATTACGCCATATTTGTCTTTAATTTGTATTTAGTCAAGAATAATGTTATTGTATTGCTACAATATAGGGAGATCTCATGTTTTTGTTATTCCTCTATTTAGGCTGAATCTAAGAGCTACTAAAAAAAACCTCCCCATATTAGGCAACTTTCCTCTACAATAAATCTCTGTTGTCCGTATCATTGATGTTGATGTTGTCTTCCGTAATACTGGTTTTTGAAATAATCTTCGTCGCCGTCGAATTTTGCGAACTAGAGGTAAACTATATATTCTTTTTGATTAATCCTAATCAAGAGGATTAATCCATTCTTATTCGCCATGCTGCTCGGTTTATATTCGCCATGCTTGCATTCATAAATGCAAATGACATTACGACAATTAAGTTTCATCATGTTGGTGGATTTGGGGACAAGTGATCTAATTTCTACGGTAACCAACTAACTTAATATATCATGCATATAGAAAGTTCAAGATTGCTGCGGGTGATGTTCTACTCTGATGCTGAAAAGGAAGTTCCTCTTTCCATTTCATAAGTAACGACAGAGTAACGATGTAATATTTTGATACTCATTCCAGATGTCATTAAAATTGAATAAAACAAAAATAAAAAAATCGAGCAAGAATTTGGCCACATTATCCAAATACAAAGTATATTCATTTCATTCTTAATCAACGATTTAGTTCTTACTGGAGCATTTAAGAAAATTTATTAAGAAAATATGCTACTTCAAAAGTTCCAGAATTTAAGGGGCAAGGTGGAGACGATAAAATATCAGACAGGTGTCAATATGATAGTTTTAAATATTGCTTTGTGCAAGCTCAGTAATCAATTAACAAATTTAACCATTACAATGAAAAAGCAGTGAGAGGCACCGAAATTTTTTGCCAAAAACATTAATTATCAATTTTTAGAGAATACATATGAATATTTTTACTTTTTTATGCTTTTGGCTTTTTTGTCGGATTTTCTTTCTCCTTTCCATTGACATAAGGTTGGAAGTTTTGCTCCGATAAAAGGTTACAACGGGTAAGTTGGCGTTGTTCACCTGCTCTGTGTCGTGTTCAGGCAAGATTTGTGTCACGATTCCAGTCATTTGTCTTTTCAGTATTTGAGGGAACAGATGGCCACTATGTTTTCCCCGCTCTCGTGACCTGAATGGTTGTAATTCACCAAGTTTCTTCATCTTCTAAAATGAGCTCTGCAACTAACTACGATATTTTTAGAAATGAAAATCAACTTACCAGCTTTAAATCAAATATCTGCCAAAGAAACCTCTATTTATCTCCAACAAACTATGCCTGCTTAAGTATAAGCATTAAAGTAATTGTTCTAAGTAATTATATAATAATTAGATAAATAAAAGAAACAAAAAGAAATTATAAAATGAAATTCCAACTTCGTAAACTACGCAACTTTCTATTATGTTTTCCTAAAATCTAGTCTTCTTACTCGGTTTCAAAAAATAGAATTGGATGGTATATATATTAAATATCGATCATTCAGCTTCGTAAGAGAAGTATTTTTTTTAAGACTTCGATCCAAAAGATATAGTAACTCCATTTCAAAAATATTATGACATCTGTAGTGCCATTGCTGAGATTGGGCACCATTACTACTTTTTATTTAATTTAAGATTTAAAGATCGTTTTATTTCATGATAAATATCATGTATAAATATGCTCTACATTCTAAAGAATTTATTAAAAAATTATGCTGATAATTAAATTATGAAGCGACATCTACCAAACGATTGCGTATCCTTCTCTTAGCAAGAAAAAAAATCTAATCAATTGGAAAGAAAAAAATGCGGCGAATCGACGCAAATATAAATCTCTTTCTGACATTGACAAAGCTCAAAATAAATTCTGAGAGCAATAAACCACGGACAACTAGCTCTCGGGCACGATGATCTTCACCATCAGATTCCAACAAAGTAGATTCTAAAAACTAAAAGAAAATTGAACTTAAAATATATCAGATTTTATTTCACGGCAACTTTAAAATATATTATTTTTAATCCAGAATATTCCCTAATTAATCACATTCCCATTCCATCATGTAACTACTATCATGTTTTGTTTCCCAAAACAAGATCTTAAGTTCTACAAACATTTAAGACAATTTTATTTTCTATGCTGTTTTTAATATTTTATTAAACCGATTAATTATTATTGTATTAATAAATAGGATTTTAAAATCATGTGGGATCTTTATCTAAATCCTGTATTCTGGATCTTAGCAATCAGTGAAGTATGTAAAGGTATTTTTGAACAGATGTAGAATATTCACGGATGTTCAGTGCTTAATATTCAATAATAAATTTTAATATGAATTATTCCTTATATCGGGTGGTTATAATTAAAGTTCCCCATTTCTGCGCTGTCTGGAGACCGCATTATTGCACGGATAGTAATGCCACTTTGTATAGAAGCTATGTAGAGCATGGGGAAGAGAATTCCAACGAAAAAAAAATTACTTCAAAAAGTTACCACCAGGTGAAAAAGTGGCGCTGCAAGATCATAAACAGGCGATGGGAATGCAATATTTTAATGCTTTTAGAGTGACTGTTCAATATGCCCACCGTCTGCGTCGATGACATGCTGGAAGCGCAGGACAGCATGCTCTACAGTGGCACGAAGAATATCAACCACATGAAATGGCTGCAACATGACGAATGATATTGGCTTTCAGTTCAGGCAAGGTCCGTCCCTCATAAACAAGATCTTTCAGGATTCCCCACAGCCAGAAGTCACATGGATTAAGGTCTGGTGAACGGGCAGGCCACGCCTCTGGAAAGTGTCTCGACAGAACACGATCATCGCCGAAGCGGGCACGAAGAAGTTCCTTTAATGGGCGACCAATATGCGGTGCTGCACCATCTTGCATGAAAACTGTTGTCTCTAAACACCCGCGTTCTTGCAAGGCTGGAACCACATGCCGTGACAAGAGTTGACAGTAACGTGCTCATGTAACAGTGCACCGGACAGAACTTGCAGGTATCATCTCCTCAAAAAAATACGGACCCAGAATGAAATCCGCGGGGAATCCACACCTCGCAGTTACATACTGGGAATGCAACGGCTGGGAATGAACCACATGGGGGTTTGAGGAACCCCACACGCGACAATTCTACGTGTTCACAGCGCCGTGAAGCGTAAAATGCGCCTCATCTGTCCACAGAATATTCCAGGGTCACGCATCTTCGAAAGCCATTTTAACCAAGAAACGAAATGCAAATTCTGACCGTGTGTGTGGATCTTACGGCTTGCAATATCTGGATCTTATATGGGTACCAGTGAAGAATGGGTCACAAAACTTTTCGCACCTTGGACCATGGAATTGTTAATTCACGTGCTACTGCTCGCGCACTGGTCACTGATTACCGGGCCACTGATGCTCTGTAAGCTACTGCTACTGCCAATTCGTGGACAACGTCCTCCGCAATCGGGCGGCGTGCTCTTCCTGACAGCACACCTAACTCCCCTTCGAATTTCTGCATCATTTTTCGTAAACCCCTTGCCGTCATGGGTCCTGTTCGCAATTCCTTCGAACGACGATATTCTCACAGAGCTGATACACTATTGCTGCTGTTGTGGTAGTAGAGCTTCACCAGGAGCACACGTTCTTTCTTTTCCAATGGCATGGTGATTTCTGATGATTGGTCGTTCACAGAAGCATTACGCTTTTCACATAGCGCCACTTTTTCATCTGGTGGCAACTTTTTGAAGTAAATTTTTTTCAATGGAATTCTCTTCCCCATGCTCTACATAGCTTATATGCAAAGTTGCATTACTATTCGCGCAAAGGTGGGGGAACTTTAATTGTAACCACCCGGTACTATCCTCCTTATATTATTACTTTCTTAGTTTTTTTATTCCTTCTTAAGAAAAATGTTTGGTATAGAATAGCAGGAGTCCTACATTTAATCTTTTGTAATCTTAAACTCAGCTTTGTAACTTTCAAAAGTCTTTTTTTTTATTATTATCAAATATTTGAGGAGATTCTGAAAATTCCAAACTTCAACTACATCGAGACTCTGCATTTTGATGATATTTGCTTTCCGCCATTGCCATTTTTGCTGATGCTTTATATGGTTAACATTATTATATATAAAATCAAGTCTCGGCTATACTGTATTTAAGGAAATTTTTGCAACTCTTCCTGTTGAACAAGAATTGAAGTGTAAACATTTAAGACAGACACCCTTATTTTATGTGAGTATAAAAAGTTTCTGATTTCCAATGGGCAAAAATAAGAAATACATAAATGTATGATTTACATACATTTTTTTTTACGTCTGTTGAAAACGAAGGATTGCATGTTTGCTTGTTATTATTTCAACTAATTCACTATAAAGAGTGGTTGTGTCGTGATTATAGATAATCATTCTAGAGCTTGGATTCAGTGACATTTTAATGGGGCTTTACAGACAAATAGAAGAAACAAGAATTACTGCTCTTGAGTGATGACCTAATGTATGTTATTTGCACTGATAAATTATAAATAAGAAGAATTCAGTTGGTTTAATGTCAAATTCTGATATGTGTTTTCTCAATAAGAATTTACTGATATTTAGGAAATGTTTGAAAACATATGTAAACTTTGTGTAAATTTTGTTCAAGTAATAGAAGTAAACAAAACATTTAAATTGTATAAAATTAGTTCTCATTGCTGTTTTAAAATTTTCATTCTAATATATAATCTAAACTTTTATTTTTATCTAATTATCACTTTCGTTATTCTGATTTTATAATCAAGCACTGAGACAGTCCAAGTGCATTTTTAATTTTTCCTTAAATTTGTATATTCTTCTGATATAATTTTCAATTATATTTTGAAAAGTATGAATTGTATATTTCATAAGAAAAGACTACGATTCTAAATTAACTTTTAACAATACAGGAAAATAATACTGTGGATTTAAATAAAACCTACGACTGTGCTTCAAACATTTGTTATATGAAGCAATATCATTAATAAATTCTCAATTATTATTGCAAGGGAAGATATTTTTTTACTATAATTTATTAATAATAGTTACTTTAAGCTATCCTACATAAATGAATCCTTACGAGGATTGAATGAAAAGACTCGTAACTTACATGAACGCATGATCCTTTAAATTAATAACAAATAACTCGACAAATGCTTGATACTTTTAAGTAACTATTTTTCGTTATCCAATATAATTTAAGTGGGACTGAGGCCAGTGGTAAAACCTGGACTGCAAGCTTGGAGGACCAAATGAATTCTTCTCCAGACAGGTCGTAGGGTTCACCCAGCCTCTAAAGAATAGGTAGCGCCTAATTTTCCTGAGATTAAAGGCAGGCGGGTGTTGAGCTGACCACTCGTCCTCTTTAAAGCTTTATTATTCCCTTTAAAGCTGGTATCCTTACCTCCCGCGACCCCAAGGGCCTGATTAGACCAGAAGTAGGATACGTTAACTTCAACATCAATGGATGAGACCAAGTGTTTACTAAGTGACATTCTAGAACAGCTGATTCACGCTTACTGGCGATCAGCTAGGAGTAGCTACCAGTAAACAACGAGGTCTCGATACAGAGGATAATACTTGTTGTTTTAGTTCGAAGGCTCAACATCGATTGATTCCCACGATGACTTTAACTTAACTTTAACATAATACAATATAAAACTACAGGAACAGATAGATTTTTCCCGGTTTTTTTTTTGTTTTCTTTGTAATAAATTAAAAAACTTGCGTAAAAACTGTAAGAAAATCTCGCGATTACGGCCATTGGGACCGAATCGATAAAACTTAGTTACAAAATAAAAAAGAATCAATAAATAAATTAGTTTTAAAGGAAAAGAAAAACAGCACCTGAATAAGAGAATAAGAAGAGATTGCCTTTCTGAAATCACAGCAGCACGTTAAGCTTATTTTCAAATAAATTAGTTGTTGACAGACTACCAACTGTTTATGCAGCACTTGAATTCTGAAAATGATAGTGGGCGCAAGAATACTAGTTGAATAAAAGCTATTATTCACTGATTACTTGTATATGATTCCAAAGTGTATATCAAATCAAAAGAAATTGGTCTGGTAACTTAGAAACATTTGTTACACGTTTACATGTTACACGGTTACATCTGTTTACATGTTTTTGTAAGTTAGGAGTTTAAGGAGTTTGGAGTTCTGTAGAACTCTTTTTAAAAACCTGCTGATATATATATGTTGTTAAAACCGAATGTAAGCGAGTAGTATATATTCTATACAGCCAGAAAGAATTTATTCACAGAATCAAACACGATATGATTTCATTAAAACTTTTATTTAACGAATACTGATTCTTCTGTTGTTTTTTGTTCAGCTTGAATACGGATTCGAGGATTTTTTTCCTGGTTCTTTCTATCCGGAAATTACTAATCATGGATATTACTAATCCTTTGTCAAATAGGAACCATTATCGTTCACCTGATTAATATTAGGCGAGCATCAGTCTGACCTTCCAACTTCAAGCGATTGGTTGAGA
>JAFIDM010012231.1:67155446-67200255 GCA_023159025.1 Thereuonema tuberculata
TAGACATTCTTCTCAAATGTGATAACTGGAAAAGTTTGTATGTGTTAACTCTATGCTCACTTGGATTATTTCCTTAAATCTTTATCTTCGTAAACATTACTAATGTCTATCTTTCTGTACGTCTTGAAGAAATCAGATGACAACTATGTTCATGTTTCAATGTTCCCGTCCGTGTGATAAAGTAGCAAAGGTCACTTACTGTATTCCGAAGTTCTATCGTCCTACGTCTAAACGTCCTACGTTGAACGACTTTCAATACCTGGTTGACGTTGTCTTCAGATTCGTTGCCTTTCGAATCCCATCGTAGACGATCCTTGGAACTGGATTCATCCTTTTAACCTTTTTCACTTTGGTCGAACATCAATCCGTTAAACCACACTTATTCCCAGAAACGAGGAACGTTTAACTTCGTGATTCCCTCGTATCTTTCAGTTAATCGGACTTCTGAACGTTTCCATATCTGTCGTCATCTTCGCCATGTATTCGTTCTTCTTCCTTCGACATAACCAAACATTAGTCCTACTCAAAAAAAACAACTGCAACTGCACGCCCGATTGTTGTTCAACAATGGATACCCCTTCGTATCATGCGAGTCTTATCTTTACACGAACGCGATTGTTGCGTAGTCCAATTTCACAACTCCTTTATTAAACTAAAAACAAGAATACTTCTTCACCGATCCGATCCAATATTTCGTCTTATATATTTTTTTCAAAGACTTCTTCAGGGTACAAATAAAAATAAAGAAAAATAAAATAAAAATAACGATTAAACGGTAAGAGAATGAACTTTCTCTAACCTTACAAAATTAAATAATACAGTAGTACATTCAATGAATATATACAGTGATTGTTGTGGGATAATATAGTAATAATGTGGTAATACATTAAAAGATGTTATTGTCATAAATAAAAAAACAATGACTGATACAAAATATATTATTGACAAGAGATAATATGAACAATGAATTATCATACCATACTAAAGCTAATTAAATTTCAAAATTTTACATAATCTTTTATTTTTTATTAGAGAATTCCTGAAAATACTTAAAGACATATTGTTTACTTTTTGTGACTTGTCTCTGTTGAAGCATACGCAACAATTAATCAAGCAATATTCTAAAGTGAATCTTTTGTATTCATCTTGCATTTTATAAATGATATGAACTACAGGATCCGGGTTGTGACCATTACGAATGCAGTGGGCTGCCCATTCTGATATATTTCCATGATTATTACGGTAAGCCCCTACATGTTCTTCTACCCGTTCTTTTAATGTGCGGCCTGTGCTCCCAATGTAGACCCCCTGACAATCTCTACATTGGAGGGCATATACCACACCCATGTTGTGTAGCTCTGTGTTTTCCCTTTCTCTTTTAAATTTGAATAAAACATTATCTTTAAAATACACAATATTTATTTTATTTTCTTTACATTCTTTTTTTATAGTATCATTAATTTTCAGACCAATAGGGAAAATCATGCATTTTTTGAATATTTCTTTATTATTTGGAACCTTTTTGATATTTCTTCTTTTAAAGAAATCATTGAAATTTTTTTCAATAAAATCTAACGGGTATTCATTCATTTGTAATCTTAATTTCAAATTTATAATCTTTTCTTGCCATAGTTTTTTATCTTCTGTATAATCTGTAATTTTCTTTAAATGACTCTTGATTATTTCCTTTTTTGTGGATATGTGATGGTTTGAAGTGAAATTTAGGATATGGTTGCTTTGGAAAGGTACCCTGAAGAAGTCTTTGAAAAAAATATATAAGACGAAATATTGGATCGGATCGGTGAAGAAGTATTCTTGTTTTTAGTTTAATAAAGGAGTTGTGATATTGTATGAAGATCTCAGATTTTGATTGGCGTAGTCCAATTGTTTCATATTCCTTTCGGATTATTACTGAACATCTTTGACATATCTTGGAATTGCCCTTTGATTTGTAATAGATCAGAAAGTTCATGAGGTAAGTTATTTCCCGAATACAAATCTACAAATCATAATATCCTTTTGAAACTGGAGGTAAAATGAATATTATTGACAACACATGTTCGGCTTGAAAGGTTAGGCCTAATTGTTTTTTTTTTAATTTTCTAACGAATGTAGTTATAATCAATCGAATGCTTCGTAAATATTTGTTTTTCGGTTTAATGTTGATGCACCCTTTTAGCAAGAAGGCGGTTTTCGTAAATATTCAGTGTTTTTTTATAGTTTAATGATGATGGCAAGTTTCAGCAAAAACTGGCTTTTCTTAAATATGCATGGATTTCTTTTGGTTTAATGGTGATGGCTCCTAACACCAACAAGTGGCTTTCCGTAAATACCCAGAATTGTTTTCTGACTTAATATTTATGGCTCCTTTTAGCAACAAATGCCTTTTCTGTATTCGCTTACGGTTGTTCTCTTGTAAATTCAAACATCAGACGTCAACTTCCGGTTCTGATTCTTGAAAATAGTCCGTAAGCAGCCATATTTCGCAACGCTGAAAAAAAAACCAACACCGGGTTACCGTAAACGACAGTTTTACCAAGTTTTTCATTAATAGATAATCGGAAAAGATTTTTTCATGTGATGTGTTGCAAATGCAAATGGAATGTCAATCGCCATCTTGGAAATAAAGTGAAGTTCATATGAGGATCAGAATACATTATTTCCATGGATCAAGGGTTGTGTATTGTGTTATCTTCAAGTAACCTGTAGATGCCTAAGAAGATAATAAGCAAGTCATTTTCATTTGTTAACAAGAACATGAAAGGGATACACGACATACTACACATTACGAGAAACCAAGAACATGTTGTGATTTAAATAAAAAGAAATGAGACAGTGAACTTATTTTTAATCGCGTATCTTGATTCGAAAGAAACAAGTTAATATGAGTATTGATCAAGGACTTTAAAGACTTTTTAAAGAAACTGAACTTTTGAAATTACATTAAGCTTGGGGACTAAATCATCATAATGATATATCCAAGAAAATAAAAGCTGATTTAATCGATTAAGATTGATCATACAAATGTTCAGGATTAATGAATAGATATGTACCAAATAAGAAGTCAGAAATACATGTTTATACAATCGGACTTCTATTTAACGAAGTCGCTAAATCCCGAAAAAAAGTTCGTTACATGGAAAATTCGTTAAATAGAGATTCACCTTTTATTATTCAATATTATTAAAAAAAGTAATAATTTTAATGACATAAAAGCATACATTACCACATGCGTACTTAAATTTTCCTATTAAAGTCTGTTAATTTTGTCTGAGGTTTTTTTTTTTTTTTTTTTTTTTTTTTTTGAAAAAGTGTTTTCGCTCATAGTACGTCTCGCATCTTTGCAGTGCACCAAAAACCCCTTCAGTATTTTCTTCAAATTTTAATCCGCGTCGGATTGTTTCAAATGATTTTACATTTCATCATACGAAGGTTTTTTTATTTCTGCATCATGATCATTTCCATTTCCATCATTTTCATCTTCATCGCAATTCATAGTTGTATTGCTTTTATTTTTCACACTGTCCAAAATATCCGATTCAGTTAGTGTTTCCGAGGTCTCAACTTCAAAATCAAGTGAAAGATAATCATCAATCAGCACATCATCGTTAATTTCTTCTTTTTCCACATTTTTCCAGCTATATCCACATTTCTATCATTTCCTCTAAGGGAATATTAATAATAAAAACATTTTTAGGAGAATAAAAAATAGATATCACGAAAAAGTTCGTTAAATAGAAAATGCACTTCGCTATTTGGAGGTTATTTTACGAAGAAATTAGCAAAATGTTCTTGGTTCCAAAGAAAAGTTCGCAAAATAGAGAAATTCGCAAAACAGAGGTTCGTTAAATAGAGCTTAGTTTGTGTTGTCTGATATTTTCATTGTTATAGGATTGAGTCGTATACAGTATAAACTGCAAGCCATCTTCTAATCTTAACTTAAATACTTTGCAAAGAAATACATTAATTCTTTATAACAAGCATTTAGAATTAATTTTAATAAATATAATATCTCAACAAAAAGTTACCCTTACACTTTCTTTCACTGAATTGTAAGAATTTGAATTTCGGTTGAATGGATGTCGTCGACTATTGTGAAGAGCACTTAAACATTCTACAGTATTACAAAAAGAAAAACAAATTCTGAACTTCGTATTGAAATAGGACACGTTCTTTCAGGATCAAAGAGAAAAGAACCAGAAATTGAAAACCGCATTCAGATTATATCAACGTCAGGTTTCGTATTGCCAAAGAAAGAAAGACAACTTCTGCTTAAAGATTTGCTTATAGATATTGTGATAAGACTGAAAAGACAGAGATAGGCTTCTTGGATTTCGGAATAGGCATATCGTTGACAGAATAATTTGTGGTAAGCTCATGTCCTGAACGAAATGAAGGCAGTGGAACATTTATTCCTCTCAAAAATTTCAAATTGTGATGAAAGAGATTTATTACGAAATATCTATTTTTTTGTCCGTAATGTGCTGAGAAGACCTGACTTTCATAAAAATTAATCATTTTTATCTTTCCAAAATAAAAAAAGGTAGTTCGGAATCTGAACGAAAAATAGCTGAGACATCTTTTGTCAGCTTTATCTTTGTAAAAGAAGATTCTACGCTTGAAATCACTCCTCATTAAAATTTTGATAATAGGTTACATTTTAAACTATAAAAATATATATCAGCTATTTCCTTTTGATTATGCAAAATAAAACCTGTATTTGTAAATCGTTGTAAATCGTTATTATTATTATATGGAATTATTACCATATCGGAAAGCTTCAAGTAAATGATGTTTTGTTTTAGCATACGGTTAAATGTTTAATTCACAAAAAAAAGAATATAAAGGCAGTAATTTGGTGTTGATCTCATTTGAAAGCGTATTAACTCTAAGAAAGACTGATCAACATATGGGATGTTTTAGGATATTTTTTTTTAATCAGTAACTCAGTTTTTGACTTTAGTGTTAGCTGTGATGTTTTAGGTTTTAATCTATGTCAGAACGAGTTAAAACGGAAGTAATATTGAATAATGAAGGAGTAGATAAATGCTTTGCGTTTCCATTTCGACTTGTTTTCTCACTTACTGAGAAAACTCCGTCACCAAAAAAAAAAAAACTCCACCGTAGATAATAGGCTTGAAGGCGAATCCAGCTATACTGGCTGAATACTGCTAACATTGAAGGAGATGCTGAACAGGAAAAACAACAGGACATAAACCGCAATTAAGATAATAATCATTTAATTAAGATAAATAGTTCATATTATAATGCTAGTTAATACTCTTTTCGAAACATAAATACTTTAATGAATATAGAATGTGAAAAAAGAATTGAACGATATTTTAAATTAGCGTAGATAATACTATGAAGATATCTAAGTCAAATCATGTGAGAAAGCGATTTAAATAATGATAACTAAGTGTTGATTGATTGTGATTTCGAACATATCCAGTTTCAAATTCAATGGCAAAGAATTTAAATTGAATTCATTACCATTTAAGTTTCCGCAGCAAAGATATTAAAGTTGTGAAATTTAACGTGTGTTTTGGATATAACTCCAAAAATACATTCTACACACAACTCGTTAAACGTAAAAAAAATATTCATCTTAAAAATACATCCGAACCTATTTCGGTTATTGTCATCACGACGCCACAGCAGATTTGTTTAATTAAACTGTATTTTTATGTTATTCCGAATGAAGAAGCTGATGTTAAATCAGCGGATCCTGTTCGGATGTATTTTTATTATGAATGTAGTAGTATTTTTATCATGTTGTGTGTGTAGAATCTATTTTTGGATAAATAGATATTAATTAAAACGGATTTTTTTTTACTTATCCTTATCTAGTATTGAGAAATTAAGATAATGACACAAAATATAATATTTAAGTTTCAGCTCCCAATTTAGTTTATGAATTATCTTAACTATAGCAAGAAGGTTACAACTATTTCAATTGCTTGAAATTTTTACGTGTGTTAAAAAGTTTTAAAATATTAAACGTTATTAGGTCAGAACACAATTTAAAAAAGTTTTAAAAACTTAAATAGACAATTAAACATGACCTGGTTTCGATGGCACGCCAATCATTTACAAATGATAATCTATTTTAGATACATGACTTCGTGGCTACACAGGATGTATCAAAACTTTCTGTACAAATTTTAATGGGAGATAGGATCCCCAAGACAAACCTTTTTTCGTCTATGAATTTTATGTCTGCTGACTGCAACCCTTTGGTGTTTGAGGGAGGTATTAAGTCACTCTTCTATCGGCTGAAGAGGCTAAGTAGGAACGAAGAATACACTTATGTTTGCTGCAGCATTCGTAAATCGCACACATTACATGTAATATGATACGTCTACTACTACTAACATGATTGACTTGGATCTGGCGAATAGGGCGGCCAATGGAAACTTTCAGATGAACAACGATCAATGCTTCGATTCTACCATGCATACATTGCTGTTGCCTGCCGCAACTTTGAGCGTATTCTTTGAATAAACATGTTGGTCCCACATGTTTCTATTCGTTTAGGTTTATCTTGGTGATCCATATCTCCTCTCAAGCCGATTGCAGCGCCGTTAAATAGCGGCCTGTAGTATCGACGGTTGCCGTCGGCAGACATACATTCATAAACGAAAAAGATTTGTCTTAGTACTCCTTATCTCCCATTTAAAATTTGAACATGATACACCCTGTACAATGAACTGCTATTGGGCTGTGTATAATGATACTTTAGCCCCATACTTATTATGTATACAGTTCTACAAATGGTAGCGCTGCAGGCGAATGTTAGAACGAGTGCTTTCTTCTTTCACTTCTTTCCATCTCTTCTTATATTCCAAATATTTTTTTATTAATTCCTTTTTATAAAATGTTCCTTCATTTTCAGCACAATCTTTTGTTAAGAAGTTTGAAAAACAGTTCAGAATTATTATCGTTCTTCCTCTCTCTCTCTCTCTCGCTCGCTCTCATTTGGACTACAAATTATTACATGATATAGATAAGAATTCCTTGATATAACAAAGATCAACTAATATGGAAAGTTAAAAAGATTGGTTCAGGAAAACCCAAAATATAATAGTAGTACATTTTTCCCAGTAATGATTTTAATTACTGAGTTACTCAGTTTCATGTATCCAATAAATTCACTTTTCTTACAGATTTCTTCTTAAATTCAGAGCCTTGATTCATTTTGAGAAAATCTTATAAAATATTCTGTAGATAGACTATTTTTCTAACAATGACCGAGTAAAGAATTTCCTTCGTCATTGGAAACATGTAATTTATTAATAATCTGTAGAGGCCTATATAAAAGATTAACGTTGTGATGTTCAATTTATTCTGTATACTTCAGACAATCTAGGAGTTTGGGAACAGAATACCATTAAATTATGTATGAAAATCAGATTGCGGTAGGTCATACTCAAAGCTTTTTGAGGAAAGGTTAATTATTTACCTCTTTCTAGAAGATTTTGTTTACATATCCTGGAGCTGAATTTGGGATGTTATATAAGGACCACGAAGAAATCTGTTCAAAACAAAGATAGGCAACAAAATTTCACTTTTAAGGTAGAGAAAAATAGAGAAACTGGAGATTGTAAAGCGATTTAAAAGAATTTTTAATTTCATTCATAACAGTGGAGCTCCTTCAAGAAGTTAATACGTAGAAGCATTAAGAGTAATTTTGAGATTAAAACAGATTCAACAAACCTACCGTTGTGGTGCAGTTAATAATAAAGAAACTACTGAATAAGATTGACAGGAGATTGGCATCTCCTTTGAAAATTACCGATCTTTGGACAAACTATAAGCTAGTTAAAAAGAAGGATTTAATATGTTTAGAAAAAAAAAATCAAATAGTTGCCCCCATTTAAATTAATATTTTGGGCGTGGGGCGTGAGAATTAGTTTTCTTGATATCTTTTGAATCATAGATTAAATCCTCATGAAACATAGCATATATATTTATGAATAAAAGACGATATATAATTTTACATTCGAAAAATTTTCCGTTTTTGTTCTTTATTTCCACTTAAAGGTGACGAACGTTTAAATATTTAAATATTTAAAGAAATAAAAGAGAACCGGCACATAATACTGTATTTTACTAAAATCTTTTCTCTGTCTGTCTGTCCGGCGCAGTACAACAATGGAAAACCGCGTTTCCTTTTGCATTGTTGCGAGGAAGTCGACAAATGCAAAACGCGCAATTGTTGTGCTTGCCAATATTCACAATGTAGTGCAACAATGGGAAACGGGTGTTCAGTTTTCATTGTTGCGAGGAAGTCGGCAAATGCAAAATGAGCATTGTTGAACTTCAAACTGTTGCGTTCTCTCCGTCAACAATGGCGCGCGCTATCAAATAATGAGTTCATTCAAAAAGAAATAACATATCACTCAACTATTCAACAAATAATAACAGCTTTCATTAAAAGCGATTCTTCTTGGATTATCCGTGCTCTTAAATAACAATCAATATAAATTACTAACCTTATTTACTGTAAACTCAATTTACAGTAAATTCAAAGAATCACCAAGCCAAATTGTTAACAGTAAATAAAGTTAGAAATGGATATTGGTTGTTATTTAAGAGCACGGGCTGATTGTATATGTTCATACATCATATATTAAAAACGATATTGTGAAAGATATTGAGAGGAAACGATTGAAAAGAACACCACAGAGAGATTTGGATCGAAAGAATGAAGCCGAATGTAAAAGACGGTCAAGAGCTAAGGAGACAACGGAAGAGACACAAGAGAGACAAAGGTTAGACGCCGAACTTCATCAGGCAGAGAGAGAGAGAGAGAGACAGAGACTGTAGAAGAGAGAGAACAGAGACAGAGATCAGACGCCGAACGACATCAGGCAGAGAGAGAGAGAGAGAGAGAGAGAGACAGAGACTTTAGGTCCCCGAACTCTACTCATCTATCATCCTTCTCAACTTATCTCAATCTGTATACGGGGGATGATCTAGTTTTTTTTTTTAAAGTAAAATGTATTAAAAACCCATATTTAGAGTTTATAGAACAGTTTGGACCAACTTAACTTTTTTCATCATCGGCGACAAGATCTTTTTAATGTCACAATTTTTACACATTAGTATTTAATTGAAGAATCAATATTTATGAATGCCTACATTGTAAATCCGCTTATTAATATTCATGCGCGTGTTTCGACGTTATAAAATTGAAAAGTAATAAGGATTTAATTAGTTTTATTTTTTCAGAAATGAAAAATTGATATAATTTCTACTACACAGACGTTACAGTCAAAAACCTTTCTTTTTTCAATTTTTCAACTTTTAGTGTTAATTTCTCAATATGAACCACTTGAAAATCTTTTTCGTTTCAAATATTAAAAAAATGATCATTTGTAGTCATCATATACATATCAAGTTTCATGAAAAACCATCCAGAAGTTTAAAAGTTGTTAGGGAGTGACACAATTCTCAATGTCCATCACTTTCTAGGAAAGTAAGATAAGAAATGCAGCATTTTCTTTTCTATTATTTTACAATACTTTTAAGAAAAACAAAAATTTAAACTATATTATTATTCAGGCCCGAGGCAGAATAATTTTTGTATGTTTTCAAATTAATCTTCCTTAATTTTTACTGCTTGTTTTAATTGTGATAGTTTATAAAATTTAAATACATCTTAATTAATTAATTTATTAATTTGTTTTTGTTTAACACAACTTGTAAATTTTCTGGTTTTTATTTAGAAATCTAAACTGAAAGCGGCAATTTTTTAAAGTATTTTATCAAATACGATAGATTTCACTACAACAGTCCACCTTGTAGCTACTGCGGAATTTGGAAATATGAATGCAATAAAAGCTATTTTTTTTTCATTGCTTTGAAATTATGAAGATCGTAAAATAAAACTTCATGTTTTCTTAATAACATACCGAATATTAATCCCATAATCGGTAACAAATAATGTGATGATTAAAAATTTACACAATACCAGGAATTAAGTGAGAGCTTTACCAGGAAATTTAACGTTTTATGGTTAATTCTGAAGAAAACTACTTAAAGGTTTATCGTCGCTTTCAGGAGTAATTTTTTTCGTTTCATTCAAACGCTTGTTAATTGTTCCCTGCTGACAAATTCTCTTTGGGAATTAACTCCATCAGTGAGGGTGAATCAATGTTGTAGCTGGTTTTAAAGGCACGTTAAGAATCTCGCTTGCACTGCTTTCATAGGAGACAAAAACAGATTAACAAGAAACACATGTCTTTTATTGGACGTGCTGCAGAGATAAACAGAGAACAAAAGGATCCCCACTGTTACAGTCGCATGACATCTCTTCTAGAAAGGAGACTAAAACCCGTTTGTAGTTTTATACGAAAATCCTATTTCCCTTCGCTAATTCTGTTTGTTTGTTTATGCTTGTAAACATCACTTCTCAGCAATGGTGTTTTCGTTTCTTAAGATTAATCCTTCTATATAAAAGACAGAAGGGAAAATAGTTTTTAGATTGTAAGATCATCTTATCTCGGTTTTCAAACTTTTGCTCAGGGTTAAGGGTTTTTGAACAATGAACAATTAGTGAAAAATCATTTTATTTCTGCATGTGAGTTCACGAAGTGTTGTGTTTTTTTGTAACTTACATGGGCCAAATAAGGCCAAATAATCACCTAATGTTTAAAGATTTTTTTATATTTTTACTGCAAGAGTGAAAATTCTGAAAACTGTACTGAAAGTTAGTTTAAGGTGTGCTGCTATGAAAAAGTGACTTTAGAATTAGTGGTATTTGAAATTCTTTCTGTAAAAATACAGTTTTGAAAATGGAACTAATGGGCCTTATTTGAGCTTCCTATTCCTAATAAGGTCCAAATAAGACCCATGTGTAAATAAATAATAAATAAGGAAAAAAAGCAGAAATCAATTAAATTAGAATAATTATATTTAAACCAAAATAATTATATAATTAAATTTAAATCAAGTAAAATACAGGGTGTTTCAGCATTCCCTCCTGGATTCCTAAGATCTGTAACTCACAGGCAAACTCACCCACAGGGACAAGAGCTTGGCAGTGAAAACAGCCAATTTCCAACATTTAGTTCTGACTAAATATTAAGCTCCAAATTAATAATTAATTAGTAATTAATTTATAAAATTGTAAATTTAAAACAAACTTTGATTATTTTTGTTATATTTTTTCTTATTTTATATAATTACTTTATGTTATAGAATGGAGAGCCTTATTTGGAGCCCTGTTAATCCACGCTTTCATGCATTGTGTTACTAAAAAGTATTTAAATGCACGTCAACTGGAAAATATCAAATACAGTATCTTATTCTACTCATTACACATTTAAAATGACATAAAACATGTTTATGTATATTAAATTAACCAAAAAATACAGACGATTTATCAAATTACGTTGAAATAGTAACGACAAAAGCTTCGGGCGACTTTTATTGTTGAACTGAAACAAACATGGGGAAATTATCCACTTCAACGGACCTAATTTTTGGTGTAGCCGCTAGAAGCCAGGACCTATCTGAAACCTAACTAATCTTGGTAAATTGTCAACGTTCTATTAATAAAACGAAGGATATGCCTTATTTGGCCAATATACTTTATTTTTGTTTTGATGAAATGAAAAAGATATAAAATTTCTATTAAAGGCAGAGCTATTCAATATATTGCAGTGATTTGTTTTTGGTAAAAGAACTGTACATGATATTGATACTATAAAAACATGTTGACACATGTTCTTCAGCAAAAAAAAAATTCTGAAGTTTTGTTCAAAAGAAACATCTAATTCTAAATTAATAAAATAGAGGCATTTGATATGTATAGAAAGTTACTACAAATGTATACTGTATGCATTATTTTTAAAGATACAATCACAGACTAATATTTTTGATTTCACTTGAATAATCCTTGGAAGCATCTTAATTTTGTAAAAGTAAACTATTTTTAGGCACAAATGAAATTTTGGAGAAATAAATTCTGCGATGTGCTTTTCTGCAATATTTTGTTTTGCAACAGAGATTGATTTTTGTAAGTTATTAATACAGTCAAACTTGGATAATTCGAAGTTGAAGGGACCAGAGAAAAAGTTCGAAATATCTAAAACTTCGAATTACATATATTCTCTCAAACAGAAGAGATAAATAAAAAAGATTAACTCCACGATCAAAGATTTAAAATATAAACTTTATCTAAGAATACTGCTATTATTTTTTTTCATTAAATCAAGCAATTTTTACTAAATTTTTCATCACTTTAAAAAAAAAAGGCAGATATTTTTAATTGTTTCACTAAATGCAATCTTTGAGTCATAGCATATGATTCCAACCTATCAATTCATACAAAAATAGAAAAATATCCCTCGCTTTTGTTTTCCTTAGAAAGACCATTAAAATAAATAATGCACCTTAGCTGAGAAAAGTCTCAGGAATAATTTTTACCGTAATATTCGTAAGAAAAATTCGAATTATCCAAAATAAATTTCGAATTATCCATGATTTTTTTAACATTATTTTAATACAGAATTCTAGGGACCAGGCAAAACATTCGAATTATCCGGAATTTCGAATTAAACAAGTTCGAATTATCAAAGTTTGACTGTATTACTACATACAACTGAAATCCGTCTTACAGCCTGAAAGTCTTGTAGTAAGGTATTGAAAACATTAAGTTGGCACAGTATGATGTATTTTTAATTTTAAAATATAAGCCAATTTAATTCATTTCGGATATTTAAAATAATGTTTTAGTGCGAGTTAAAGAAGTATTTCGTACACTTAATCGAAGATTGATGTATGTCTATTCGTCTTTTATATTTTGTCTTTTTAATTATTCCAAGATTTAAAACTATATTTTTGAGAAATTTCTAATAATCTTCAAGTCACTACGAAGTTACTTTGATCATGTAAAATTCCTTTTTACAATAAAGCAATGCCTCTACTGGACATATAATTACTGTACCAGAAACAAAGAAGCAAGTTATTTACAAACTATCAATCCACATTAAAACTACAACTTAAATACAATCCAAAGTAATTACAAGATCCTGCTTATCTTCCATCGTTTATTTGTTATAAGTAGAACATTAGTGTGATTAGTGTCTAAAGACTATAGTTCATTTTAAGTAATAGATAGAAAGCAATAACTTTTAAACAAACTTGTCTCAATTCCGTTTAGTTATTGATAAGTTATATTGATAAGCTACTTTTTTAAAGAAAATAATGTTTGAGATAAAAGTTATCACTTCGAACATTATATTATTAAACACATATATAACGCTACATTTTTTTATAAATTTAAATTTTTATTACAAACATAAGAAATTAAATTGTTTCAGTTGACGATTCAGTTCTTTTGTTGAATTAACTGTGGTATTAATTTAAATTTGTACACTGCTATAAAAACTTTAAAAAAATTCCTATTAATTGAATATTGTTGTATTTAATAACAGCTTGATACCAAAAACTTTTTATTTCAAATTTCTTAGAAAGTTGACTGATCTTTATAATCTATGCATTGTAATATTTCAAAGTTTAATTTTACTTGTTTAAAATCGTTTTTTATTGGTAGACTCAAGATTTACAAATTTTATTTATGAAAATTAAAAATAAACATTTACCACATTGAAGAATTTTAATGTGTGACTCAATTGTATCAATCTAGTAACCTTAGAATATCATTTATAGGCCTATGTAAAATATAAAGAAATAAAAATCATGCATATCGTTTTTGGGTCTATCCATTGTAGATCCTGTTTTCAAACTAATATCCTTTTTGAACGATTCGAAAGCAAGTAATTGTTTAAACAAAAATAAGACGACTTAATCATGCCAAAATTCTAATGGCTAAAGCAGGGGTCTTATGGTAAATTTTGAGGTTGATGGAATCTGAATCACCTTATTCTTACACCATGTCTTCCATCCCATTTAAAGTCTTTCTAAAGAAAAGTGGTCTTTAGGGAGATAGCTTGACCTCACAGCAACAAAGAAGAAAACGAAATAGCAATTAAAGTCAACTAAAGTGAACTAAAGTTAAAAGAAACTTCACTAATCTATACAAACAGACTTTTCTCTGAAGATTTAAAATAAGAAGAAACTTTTATTCTTGTTGAAAGAAAAAGTAATTTGGTCACAGGTTGGAATTTGTAAGAGTTTGGATAAATAAAACTTTAAGTATTTGAAAACTTAGTCAATTAAATTAAATATGTATTAAAATGATTCTTAAAAAATATCAAAACCAGAAACAAAATTGACTGTACTAGTGTTAAAAATATTAGGTACTTCTAATTCTAGAGAAAATTTCATGTATAAGGAGTTATTTATAATAAAAAAAATTCATAATAATTTACTAAATAGAAGAGAAGAAATTCCTGAAATTGTGAAAATTTTTTAATAATTTAAGTTTATAATGTGACGATTTTATGGTTTTAGAAATACTATTCTTGTACAACAATAGTTCAAGATGTTTGTAATGCTGAATAATATCTTACATTATTTAAATTTATTATGTTAAAAGTATTCTTTATTAAACAGAAATTGTTTTTTCTAATGGAACTAGCCGGGTACCGGAACCCTTGCATTTGTAGCATTAAAGAAACAAACTTTATTTATTAAGCAAATTAATGTTGAGATCGTAATATACGACTTCCCAACCCGTTGTGGCTTCTCCGGATAACTCAGATGTTTTGCGGGTTGGCGCCACAAACCAAAATTTAAATCGAAAAATCACATTTTTGCATGTATCTTGCAAACGCAGAATATTGTTCGATAGAACTTTCAAATACCAATATTTTCTCAATATAATGTTCTCTTCCAACTTTTATACTTTTCGTTTAAATCGAGAATAAGTCAAAATTTGACCCTTTAAAAGGCGACATCTTGGAAACCAAAAAGTTTTTCGAAAGATTTTTGTAGCATTTTTGTCTTAAAAGATCTTTACTTTATCTATTTGCATGACCAATCTATCTCTTATAGTTTGGTCCCAAAATTGGAAAAACTTAGTCTTATGATAGATAGAATAACGTTTTTATAATATAAAATTCTTATTATTTTGAATGTTAATTCATATTTTGAATGGCTTGAAAATGTATGTAATATCATATTTGTTGGCGAATTTAAGAATAAACGCTGCAATTTCTATTTCGACTGGATTTTGTTTCTGACTTTGTTAAAATTATTGATAATTAAAGAAATGGGTGTAATAAATTAGGCTGAGTCGTAATAAAGAAAAAAATAGCTACTTCAATACAATTAACAACAAATGAATGACATGGTTTTCTGCTTATTCTGTTTTATCCACTTAGAACCCATTTAAAATTCGACATAATTTATTCATTGTAATATTGAAGAGAAAGTTTAATAATCATAAAAGAAAAAAATAACTAGTTAAAAAGTTAATTTTTTTTTAAAAAATTAAAGAAATTTGAATATGTTGAGGGTTGACGATATATTGAGGCTTAGTTTAAAACGGAAACTAATAAAAAAGCTTGCTTTCAACCAAATTTGTTGTATACTGTTCGTAAGTGCTTTTTCACCTGCCTGTTCTCTGGGGGGAGTTTAATTGCTAGTACAACTTGTTTGTAATAAGTCTTTGGAATCCGTGCTTTGTTTCAAATTAAGAAAAGGAATGCATGTTCTTACCGAGTGGACGGTAGGGAGTTGCTGGTGGTGCCGTTCAGCTTCAAGATTGCCTTTTTATGGTGCAAGTTAAAGTCGAAAAGCACTTTCGGGTTTCAGATACAGAAATCTTTGCAAGTGGTCACACAGTTCTCTGTTACAAAGGAAATTTGTCACTTTTCATTATATTTACATACATTATGTTACAAGAAAAGTACTTATTTAACATTACGATTTCTGTTGAAAAATATCTTTTTTAAACAACACAGTATTGAGAACATGAAACTCGAATCAGTTTAACTTTAATCTTTCATTAACAATAAAAAATGATCCTGATGCTATAGGCTAAATGCGGATTCTAAAAGATTGCGGAAGAAGTACAAAGGTTTTTTTTCTTCACCAGATGGAAGCTATGGTGCTCAACTAAACCTTTGCAAATGGCGATCCATTTACTTTCCCTGGGTCAAAGACGGAGGGGTTCGGACTAACCTATATCCCTTAATTTCTAATGGTCAGCAATTATTAGAAGTCTATTTCGCCAATGTCGTGAAAGAACCTTTTGTTTAAAGGGATATTAAAAAGCAGGTTACATACAAAATCCTTTCACCCATATTTTACGTAAATTTAATTAACATTTAAATAACATCTTAGGGTTTTAACTCACTCTCCCTCCTTCCCATCTAATGGTTTTTCCAATTTTTTGCACAAGATTAAAATCTCGAAAAAAAATTGTAGGGTTAGCGAAGGGTTTTCTGAAATCTCCTATTGATGTCTATATCTTTCTGAAAGTTGAAACACCGGAAAGTTAATGCTCAATTGCAGGGCTGGATCTAGGTAATTTTGTAAGTGTGTGTGTGGGGGGGGGGGGGCAAACTTAGTTTTTGTCCCCCCCCCCTTCAGTTTTTGCTGTCAAAAAAATGTCATCAAAACGGATTGTAAGTGGTGCAGAAACAATTGGCTTCGAAATCGCTGCCACAATCCTCACATCGCCATTCTCCTCTCTTGCTTTTGTAGGCGGCCACCCGGCGTCCCCTATCATTTCTCGGACTAGCGAATACAATACAAACCCGAGATAAAACGAATTTAAATATTAAATCTCATCAATTTTAAAAATAAGCATTACCATACATTAATATATTCTCGTAATTTGAACAAAGCTATTTTTGTGTGAGGATCATTTGCCGCCCCCTCTCCCATTAAGCCCCCCCCCCCATTGATCCACTCCTGCTTGATTGATGAAATTATCCCGAAAATTATTAAAAACTTCGAAAATTGAGATAAAAGTGGTTTGTTAAATTATGCATCGAAGTGAGACTAGTGAACCTGAAAATAACTATAAAGGACAAATAAAAAAAAATGATCGAAATAAAAAAAAAAATTATTACCCCTTGAAAAAGTAATCATTCACATTTTTTGAATATTCGTGTGAACATTATATAGTAGAAATTTAAAATATATTACAACTGGCCTATATTTCAGGATATTTGAAAATAAGATGTAAAAAACCTGCCAGCTTCAGAATCCCCTCTGGATAAGTGCTCATTAAAAGCTGTAAAAAAGAAAATGAAATAGTTGTTCCTTAAATTAATTTGCTTTTCGTCAGTAATTTCTCACTAATTATTAGTCTGGCTTTTATCAAATTCAATAGGATCATCTTATACAAGATGATCCTATTGAAACACAAGATCGCTTGTGTAAGTTTCGATTTTTGTAAGGTAAATATTTCTTAAAGGACAGATAGTTCTTTGTTTTCTAAGTTCCGTATTTTCTAAGTTTATTTGATCGGGTGCTTACCAAATCAATGGGATGTGGTTAGTAAAATTGTACACTACAATTTTGAAAAATCGCCATTATTGCATTTTAAGAACAACTTTATCAAGCATTTTTTTTTATGTCTATATCCTTATTTGTTGTAATCCGATATGTACTATTATCTGATACATACTAAAATTAATGGTGATCTTATTGTCAAGAACCTATAGCGACGTTTAAAATTTCAGCATTCTAAGATGTATAGTTTTTGAATCATCGTGATCATCACATGATGGAGAACGGATGGACATACATATTTCGATTTAAAATGCTTTCGGTTTCTGCAATTTCATTACAAAATTATCAAAGTTTTGCATACAAGTTCACGCCAATAGTTCTATTTAAATGCTTTCCTGATGAATAACAGCTTTGACATTATTTAATTGAGGAAAGCTGATAGTAGTGGATATAAATATCAGTTGAAAATGTGAGTTGACAATGAACTGAATATGAAAATGAGTTGCATAACGATTTAATGTTATCTATCTAACTGATATAATTTATAAATTGAATTGTCCTAATTCATGATTTGAAAGTTCGGCTTCCTGTTTCGGACTGGCTTTCATCCTTAAGCAAATCTCGGACTCTTCCTCTTTCTTTGGGCATTTATCTTCTGAAAGACTTTAACAAAGTTGAACCTACATTTCTTCCGAAGATTCAAGATTGACTCATCGCATTATTTTGTTGCTGAAAATTGCGATTACAAACTACAAACCTGTAGAAAGAAACACCACGAGAACTGCAAGATAGTGATAATAAAATCTCCTCATGATATAGTAATAAAGTAAATAGAATATTCAAATAAATTTGAATAAAATGCACCAGAAACTCTGGGACTCCGTAACTGAACATCCAAATTATACGATCAACACATAATCATTTTTATTTCGTAAATTTTCGCAGTTTCAGAAACAGCTTCTTCAGACGGTACATAAAATAAATTTTCAAATTACAATAAGCCGTTCGTATGCCAATACATAAACCAAAAACATAACAATGATGTTACAATAAAAACAAAATGACAAAATGGTTGATAAAAAGCCGAATCTGTGAAGGATACAGTCTTATGTCTTTGCGAATGAATCGAACAATATGATGTTAATGCTTATTGGGATTTCTTTTCGTGCAGTAAATAACTGAGAAATGAATAATTTTTATTAGATAAATTTACGAAATTAAATCTTCGATAAGAATAAAACCTAAGTTTTTTTCTTCAAGTATCTACTTTGACAAAAAAAAGGACATTTTACTGAATTCCTCATTCTTTTTCTTTTCTTTTTTTTTAAATGTTTTATTAAATTGCTGAGAAAGTTATGTCATATATATTTTATCGGAAAGATCTTAGATTATGCAACAAGAGAGATCACCTTTTTTTTTTGCTCTAGAAAAGAAAAGAATAACTTATAGATAAAATAGGGCTAAAACCTTTTGATATTGCGGCATTGTATTTATTTTGAGTACTGGGATTTTGTATCTTAAAAATGTTGCTACTAAAATCAACAGATAAGCAAAATACTAATTGATTTTTCATTGCTTTGTTGTTTTTTTTTCTTTTGCCGGATCTTAAAATTGCTTTAGCAAGTTAGTTTTATTATGCTATCAAATTCAATGCCGGTAAGAAGTAAATAAATTTTAACACTTTACACATATGGAATACAAGGCACATAATAATGTGTCAGCGAGATGTCAGTTTTAAAAAGCTTTAATATGTTTTTGTATATAATAGATTGGTTCTCTTGAAGGCGGGAATAAACAAGATTTGATATATATGGCTCGGACGACAGCGTTTATTTTCGTTCCCTGACTGCTTATTAAACACATAAATATTCGAACAGGATGCTAATAAATGAAAGAGGCAATTAATGGCCTCGGCTCAAAACTAACTCCTCCTGAAGGAATGGCAACGGCAGAGCGGCAACAAAAGTCTCTCATTGTAGCTTCATTATTTTGAAAGCCCAAATTACATTAAAAAAATGTAAAAGATAACATAGCATAAATATGTCTCATTAAAATAATTCTGAAAGCAGGTGCGGGGGTAGTATTGATTTCTTTAACAAACTCGTTCTTTTGCTAATAGGCTTACTGCTTAATGTACTGGAAAAGACTCCTAAGATTCAGCTGCAGACGATTCATCTTCCTGGACTTTTGTCAGCTTCATTGTACAAGATGGAGAACCCTTGCTATAATTAACACACTATTGAACTCATCAATATTACACGCTGTTTTAGTCTGGGGAGAGGCTTTAAAGTATCAAAGAAGAAGGTTTTCTTTTGAAGGGGTCGGTTTATTGATTGAGATATAACAGAATGTATTATTCGAGAACGGAAGTTTTAACCTAACTTCACACGAGTTCCTCAACATCTGACAAAATGAATGAATATTAATGCTATAATCGATAGCGAAATAACATCAATAGATATTCCGTTCTAGAAAGAGAAAACTGGATAGATGAACGATGGAGGCATTCTCAGCATTCACTAATGAATCTAATCCTTTCATGAACAAATAAAAAAAGGAAAACAATCATAATTTCGTAAATTTTCGCTGTTTCAGAAACAGCTTCTTCAGATGGTACAAAAAATAAATTTTCAAATTACAATAAGCAGTTCGTATTCCAATACATAAATCGAAAATTAACAATAAAAACAAAACTAAGTGTAATACATATTAACTATTTAATAATATGTGTACGTTTAATAATTGTTGTAGACCAAGGCAAGCATAAGGAAAGTAATAATTAACAAATCATTAATTGTTAATTATTAAGGATTGAAATGCCAATTAGTTAGATAATATCATTGTTAAAGAAATCGATTTAGAAGTTGGAATAAAGATTTTCTACCAGTAATTACTGTAAGCGTTACAGTAATTCAAAAATGCTTAAATTTTACTTATAGGAATTTGTAAATTTTATCGACCGGCTTTTTTCAGACTTTGGAAGCAGAAAGAACTTAAATTAGGAAGATCAAGTTTAGCAATATTCATTATCAGTAACTGTTACTTAACTTCGGTAATTCAGAGATTAATTTTTATATCGTATAAAAAGTAATTTTAATCATATGATATTCAATTTTTAAGAAGGAAAATTGAGAATAAAAGCAAAATCTCAATTACAATAGGTTAAGTTAAAGAAAGTAGGTTACGTTAAAGAAAGCTCAAAAAAATGTGCCGCTCTCTGTTGAACAATTACGGCAGCAACAATTTCATACATTCATTTCATATTAATAGATCTGAAAATTAAAAAAAAACTAATTTATATTACATAAAATAAAGAATTAATATTTTTTGTTGAAATGTTAAAAAAATCCAAATTTAGTAATAAAAGTTAAGTTTATAATGTAATAATTATAAATGCCTTAAAACAATTTTTCTTAACATTTTACTTTGATTTGCATCTAATAATTTATTTTTATATATCAGGAATTGTAGTCGTAACTTAAATTCGTAATCTGTTGCCATCTGGTGAATAATGATGACATTGATTCACTTTTTTCCATCAGATGTTCTCAACATTTTTTTTCTTCACACTTTACTTATTTATTGACTTAAATCGCGCGGTACAAAAACTACTTCTAAAATTCAATTGCAGACTCAACTTTTCCATGGCAGTTAATAGCTTAATAGAATCGTTTGAAAAACCTCGATATGGTTTTCAGATGATTAACAGTCTTTGTAAAAACTTAAACACACTGAAATATCTTTTCGCTGACTGAGGTGAATTAATATTTCATTAAACTATAGAAGACCGAAATAGAATGTACTTTGAATTCCTGTTGATCTGATTATTTGATTCTAGTCTATAACTTACTTTAAATTACTCTAAATTAAGGTGTGGACATAAATGCTTACAACAGATCCTCTATTTTCTTAAGATGCACCAAGAGACTCCTCACGGCACACCGATGGAGAAACTCTGCTTTAAATAAAAAAATTGGATTTAGTAAATATTTTTTAAAGTTAATTGCTTGTATTAAAAATTCGACTATCAAGTATTAAAAGTTAAACTTATAAAGTAGCAATTCGAAATATCATGTTGAAATTTGGACTTTTTTTATTTCTATATGTAAATTTATAAGTCAAAGAATTAAAGTTAAAGTTTAAATTATATAATTAAATATCATTATAATTGACTTCTAAAGTAATACTCTTGATAAATATTTGATGTCAATAGATAAATAAGCTTTTGTAGAAGAACTAATTTAAACAGGAATGCTAGTCACAATTAAGGAGCAATTAAATAAAATTCATTCTTAAGTTCTAGTGGTCGAATGGAAGTTGATGAGTCAGTAGTTTTTTATGACATGCTAACTTCCACATAGGCTCGCTTCCATTCAGACCTCTTAGGCAAAGAAAACAAACTCAAACTTAAAGACTCCTTCCTGCTGCAATCCACGCATCAAGCACTTCGGCGTCGAGTGTTACAAAGAACGAGGGGCACCATTAGATTCTGCGGTTTTGTCTCCGGGTGTTTTTTTTTTCCCTTCTTCCTACGAGGCGCCACTAGGACCTACAACGCATATTTCAGTTGAGGGAGGCTGTTGACAAAAAAACCGTTGACGCCCGCAACTCTTGAGATCGTCAAGTGATGGCGTGTGGAGACAGAAATGTAATAACATTCTCTTGAACCAGGCGTTCGCGAAACGAGGCCGCCACAAACGATGTGCGAGCTCAGCGTTGGGATTTTTGCCCACCTCTTTCCGCCGGCGCTGTTACCTTCCGTTCAGAAACAACAATCAAATAAAAACAGGAATTAGCATTAAAGAGTAAAACAACGAAGTCTTGTTTCTATTCATTCCATTTTATTTTCTTCAAAAGAGAATTCCTGATGTTTTTTACAACATTAGTCAATAGATTTTACACATTATTAGTAAAATTGGCTGTTAGCTCGGGGAGTTGGACACCAAATATTTCAGACTTCCTGTGAAAAAGACGGAACTTCTTAAAATTCACAATAGTTTTACATTCTAGAAACTGAAAAAAGGTGTGCAACATAATTATAACATCCGTTGAATAAAGCAAAATACTTTAATTTGTAAAACTTAGAGAAAATTAGACAAATTCAGAAATTCTCATTCGGTCTTTTTTATTATTATAATCGATTTAGTATTTACAGAAATAGGCTATCGAAAATTCAGCTCCAAAGGATATTATAGATCAGGTCATCGTAATATCCTCTTAGAAAAAAAGAAGAATATTTTAGAATGCAATAGAAGTCGAAACATCTGTTTCTTAACTGTCCATCTGTCCGGATTTCGAATAATTCTAGACCTATCTATCCTAGGAAGCTGAAATTTTAAACGTAAAATTAAGGCAAGTTTAGTTCCACATAGGAAGTAAATAAGCAATGCTATTAAAACGGTCTACATTTTCTTTTAGAAAAGTGAAGGCTAAATGAAGTGAGGTCATATTCAAGTAGTACTAAATAGAGTCATCGAGATTTAAAATTTTATTCATACGCCATAGTTACGATAAATAAATACTTAATTACCCATTCAAATAAACTTATTTAGATTAACTCATTTAGTTTAGATTAACTCATTTGATGTTTAGATTAACTCATCTGATGTTTAGATTAACTCATTTGATGTTTAAAGAATACTTGTTGGTCTTACAATTCTTGGCTTTCTTGTTTTTTTTTTTCTTTCATATTGTGCATTTTAAGTATTTTTACAAAGTTTTGACTGTTAAGTTTTTCAATAAAATTGAAACTTAGTCAATTTTTAATCTCTGCATTGATGAGATTTTTTAAGTTGTTAAGTGTTTAGCGAATGTAAACCTCGAATATAAACTGCAAAAAAAAAATAATAAATATATATATATTTTTATATGATTTTGAATTATTTTAGCTAACGAATTAATTAAATTGGAGAAAATTGCAATCAGTCGTATAAAAAAATGCTTATTGTTTAATTATAAAAAAGCGTAGAAAAAGAATTGTAAACCTACAACTGAATGATTTCTAATGACTGATAAAAAAAGCAAGTTGTTCAATATTTAAGTCTTACATTTTTTTTACTTGATTAATTAAATTACGAATGAAAAACAACTAAATTAACATCATCGTGTCCTCACTATAAAGTAATATAATGTAAGATTTAGATAACTGATTTTCATTGATAATCAAAAGCTATCGTCTTCCTAAGATAAGTTATCTTTGCTGCTACATTTTCCTAAGAAAAATAAGTTTTCAGTTATTCTGATTACAGATCATTGAAGGGACAATCGTATTCTAAAACTACTTTACTCAGATACTTAACGAGATGTTTCATAATGTCCTTTCTAGCACTACTCATGTCCTCATAAAAATTATACTTCTAAATCATTTATTTTTCCTACAATCTGATTCCAATAAAATGTAAAAATGAATAATTTAAGAATCCTTCAAATTCTTAATCCTTCTAACGCTTTTCTCATAATTTGTTTTTGTTTTTGTCGCTTTCTAGGAAACGAGGCTCATCAAGTCTGTATAGATATGCGCCAGTCTGTATGTCCCCTCTTTTCAACCACTGTACAGATCTTCTTGAAACTCGTTAAACATGTTACCGACGATGTAATTTATATATTTGGAATCTTTTCCAAGTGGATCCTTGAAAAGAATTTACTGTGACAAGGTGACAAAAAAATTCCCTTAAAAAAGCATTTTTTGTTTTTTTTCGTTTTCTCATCATTTCATCTTTACAGTCCTACTATGAAAATTTACCCTGTCAGTAGATTCTGGAGATTAATGTTTAACAATCTGATACTTTTTTTTATTTTAATAAGTTTACAGTTTCAGTCCTATCTGCCTGTAGGTTTTGTATAATATAGAGTAAGTGTGCCGAATATGAGACCCCTGCCTAATATGAGACCCCAGCCTACAGAATATACTAAGTGCTGCCGCCTAGCGACTGGAGCGTGAAACAGTAGTCTAATGCATCATTCGTCAGCGGTAAGTCAGTCGAGTGTTTCCTAGCGCAAACAAAGGTTCAGTAATTTTTTCCCTGAATTTGTGCTCGTCGACTTTTTGCACGAGTATTTTCATTGGCTGTTTTCACCTTTAAGATAAGACTCGTTTTGAAACTCTTAGTATCGGATAGGTAGCTTTAACTGTGTAGTATAAACATGCCGGTTTGTTTTTAAGCTAACGTTAAGCCTAACCTAAAAAATTCGTTGGCGTATATGACAACGCGGTCGTGCCTAATATGAGACCCCAAAGGATGCCTAATATGAGATAGGGTCTCATATTAGGCATTCTTTTTTTTTTCATCATGCAAAGCTTGTTTACATTTTTTTTTTTAATTTTTAGATGCCTTCCGAAACAAAACGCAAAAAATGGGATCCTGTAATGATGGTACGAGCTGTCAAAGCCGTAAGAAGTCGTGATATGGGCTACAAAAAGCCTGCAAAATATTTTGAAGTTCCAAAAAGAACTCTGGAGCGTTATGTTAAGGATTCAGAAAAAACAGCTGAATCACTGGTAGACGTTAGTTTGCGAAGACGGCCTACTTTACCACAACACATTGAAGATTCGTTAGTAAAATACTGCATTGAGATGGATTCAAGGTTTTATGGCTTAAGAATGAGGGATATTAAAAAAAATGGCATTTCAGCTTGCTATTAAAAATGGTTTAAAGCATCCGTTTTCATCAGAAAAAAATGTGCTGGTGAAAAGTGGTTAAAGGGATTTTTATAACGACACCCACAACTATCTAAAAAAACCTCAAGCAACATCGTTCGCAAGAATTAAGGGATTTAGCCCAAACAATGTGAAATTTTGGAATCTAAAAACGAAAAGTAAACAAAACCTGAAGTAAACTTCAACTAATTCGTTTAAATGTCATTTTTCTTTTTTACCTATTAGCAATGAAGGTAACTATTACCTAATTATTGTTTAAAGTTTTGTTTTTGACGAACTTTTCAGTAATTACAATTCATTTTTGTAGTTATAGAAGAGGGTCTCATATTAGGACTACTTTTTTCAAACCCCCAAAATGGAACATTTGTGTTTAAAATTTCCTACAAGACAAAATGTAAAGTTGTTTTAATTTTCTATCATTGTTATTTGTAGTAAAATGTATGCCTTAAAAGAATATCACGTTGGTACTGTAATTCCTCACTTATTTTCCTAGTTATAGATGAAAATCAAAAAGGGTCTCATATACGGCACACTTACTATATCATTTTTAAGGTTTTACAGATAATATACATATAAATAATTTGTTACACAATTATACAAATATTCTTAATTAATAAATTTAATAATGTTACTATATAGCAATATTAATGTAAATATAACAGTATTAACGTTATCATTAAATTACTAACAATTCAAGTGTTTTTTAATGTTTAAACTTAAGCCATTACAATCCAAAAAAGAAAATATTTTTTTTGAACATTACAACACGCAAACAATACCGTAACAACGAATACGGTAACATTTTTTAAAAACACGGTTAGCTTTAACTAATATTTAAGTAATATTTAGAAGTCAATTTACAAGTAAAGAGGAATATTTTGAAGCAACAGCTTTACAAACATGCAAATCAAATAAATTTGTTTCTTATTTTATTAAGTGAGGATCATCTTTCCAAAATACTAAGAAATAGATGAGAAGTGATAACTTTTTGAAGAGGAAACTTGATATCGTCCAGGTCATTTATCTCAATCGTAGTTTATGTATCTTCGATCAAACTTATGGTGTTATTAAAGTACATCAGTAACTTACTGTTGAAAATAATTGATTACTACTGTTATCTACATGAAAGATTTCTATTTTAGTTCATGATGCATATCATAATGTCTATGAAAGCTATATTAAACATATTTACGAGATAATCTGCATCATCATATCATATGGTTTATGAACTATTAAATTTTACATTAACGTATATATTAATTTTGATAACGCACATTTAAAAATATACTATTATTTATATCTATTACCAATTACAATATTATTTAGTTTTAATGTTGATATTTATAGGCTATAAATTGCATAATAAACCTAATATTACAAGAATATTTTTTTAAATAAAATAGATAAAATACTATATTTTATAATATTATAAAAATATTAGGCGATAAATAAAGATTAATAATAATAAAGAATAAATACCAAATACTTGTATAAAGTTACCATTATTATAAATATGGTAAATTTATACAATATTTATGGATATGTAAATATAAATATATGTATTAAGTATACTTTGTGAAATAATCCTATGAATTTCTAATCAAATCGCAAGCAAAGAAACTTAACATTTCGAAAGTAATGCTTCCACTTATATTTAAGTAAAATTAATTTCCCCAGTTGTAATTAGTTACAAAACAATAAAGGAAAAAATACTGAAGCAGATCCTTGTGAACTAGTCAAACAACAGATACTTTAATTTTTAAATCAGAATTGTGAGAATATTTTAATTGAAATAATACATCACTCAAGTACGGTCACCGATAATCATAAATTTCTACTTTATGATTTTGCAAGGATAACAAAACAGATCAACAGACAGAACTGGTGAAACAACACATAAAAATGTTATTTTATATCATTCATTTTTATTTTCATTCTGGAAAAAGGCATTAAAATCTGAATGTAATAGATATAATAAAAGTTTTCCTTAAAGTCAAATGTCACTCTTTTATACTTTGAAAGTTTTAGAAAGCTTTCATAGTTTTAGCTTGATAATTTCATGAGCTGTGAATTAATCCTTTCTCGCCTATTTATGTGTTTTTAGTTCACTTAAGAAAATTAATATCTTTTAGAATTAAAAAAGAACGTAATTTGAATTGATTCAGAGTCTTTGTAGAAAATAAATTCCAACAATTTATTATTTTATTTTTTCCCTAAAACGAAACTGCTTTGTTTATAATTAACTAATCCTAATCAAATTACATTTCGCTTTCTTCTCATTCTCGAGAATCTAATTGGAGATTAAAAGCTTAGAAACAAATTTATGACGTTTATATTTCCAGTAAGGAACTGTCTGCGACTGGAGACGCTTTTAAAGAGAATTGTTGTTGTTATTTTAATGTCTTTAAATCAGAATCGTGGCTGAAATATTGTCTGCCTAACAGAGTCATTAACGTAAAGGATTTTATTTGCAGATAATCGTAAGTTAAGTTCTATGCACGAGAAGTTCACTTTTCTTGAGATGTTATTTAACTTTTGACTGTGATGTAGTTCTCAAAGCTTAATATTGATGACTGGAAAACATTTATAGAGTGATAATTGTGCATCGTTAATGCACTAAAGAAAATTAGTACATACAATTACTTCACTTTAGCTATCCTTTTGTCTATTAAGTTTGAGAAGCCATCTCAAACATACTTATTTTTAATTTTGGACAGGCCCTTGAATTAGACGAAGTCAGAGCAGTTATAGACAAATATACAGTAGTTCAGACAGGATTATCCTATCTCAACTGAGATAACATCAAGAGTTTCTTTAATATACAGATTGCCAAAAACAATTAGCGCACACAGAAGCATTCATAGAAATGGAATGACACTGATAATGAGAAGGATTTTGTAAATAACTGTTTACAACATTAGAGCAAATGGGCCATTTATTCAGGCAAAACATTACAGGTCAATAGTCTCTTTAGTATAGCGTCATATCGCCCCTGTCATATCATACCTAGCGAGGATACTTGCGGCGATACGACTTCACCAAGTAAGGGTGTCGATAGCACGCAGGCAGATCGGGGAAATATGTGGATTCACATTATATTGTTGAAAATAAATCGCTGTAGCCGCTCCATGAAGGGAAGCTGATGAGGTCGCAGAATCTCCTGCATGTACTGCTGTGCTGCCAATTCTCCTGATCACTAACATCGGAGACCGAGATTCGAAGAAGATGGCTCCCCGCACCAGGACAGTATTTGTTCTGGGGTGAATCGTAACAAAGAAGTCCGGATGTGTTCGCTGTCCAGTGCTTCTCCATACTCGAGTACGGTGATTATCCTTATTTAGAAAAAAACATTAATTCGTAACTTGGCAACGAATCGTGTTTATCCACAGCCGTCCACGACATCTGCTCACTAAGACACTGATAATGAAGATATGAACGGTAGAGTGGCAGGCAGTCTAAAGGGCTTGAGAATGCAAGTCTCGTTCTGCAAATCGTTTCGTAGTCGTGCGGGTAGATGCTTGCTAAATCATATGGTGGACACTGTGGGGACAAGCCTGGTGGACCCGGACACCCTTGGATCAGTTTTCGCCTGTCAGACAATGACATGATCCTCTCTTTTAGTAGTCTGCCTAGGTCTCCCAGCTTCTTTCCTGCGCGAGTCTGTTTCCTCACGTTTTCATAGCTTCCAACTCCGTAGTACAGTACAGTCAAAAAGGTCTAGCTGGAGGCCAAGTCGATAGAACGACCAGCCTGCCTCCCACAGTCCAACGGTACGACCTGTTTCAAACTCTGTCAGTTGTTCAAAACATCGTCGTCGAGGGACTCAGAGAGTTACACTCTCAACCAACGCTGTGCCGTAGCGATACTACCATCCCTGGTGGCAGTACTCAGTGGGTAGTCGCAGCCCAACTGCAATCAATAGCACAACTACCTTTGACAGTACCGTATATGGAGTATCGTCTATGTATCATAATAAATGAATAGTGACTTGAAAGTTCATTTTAGATCCGACATTTAGACAAGAACTTAAAACAAGCTTAGTTTTCATTGGTGTTAGTGGATTTATAGGCTATTCACTTAGATCTACTTTTGAACATACATTTACTCCTCCGTATTTATTTATTCTTAGGCTAGTAGATGCTTCGAATAGGCAGATTTCAGATATTTTTGTGTAGACTTTGCTGATTCTAATTAAAATATCTTATTCATTTCCACATAAAACTCATGGGAACACAGAACAGCATTTGTAAGAAAGCTATGAATAGAAATTTTGATAAGGAGAATTAGAAAAAACGGTGGCTGAGTGTTTGGCAAAAAAAAAAAAAAAAAAAAAAAAAAAAAACGCTTCATAAAATCACCCTTGTAATTAAAATTATCCAAATTAGAGATTTTTCTCCAAGCAAATGTTCTTAATAGCAGTATGGAACTTACAAATCAGTCGAGCCTTGATTTTATATGCTGTTCTCAGATGTAGACACAGTTCATTGATGATAATGAAAAATCATCTAACTAGTAAAAAGAAATTGAGAACTATAAAGTAATTCGTGATTGAATTTAAATCACTCCACATTTAAAAGTCAAAAATATTGAATTTAATAGTTTTTGCTATTGACAAAATATATAGGTGTATAAGACAAAGACAAAACAAAATGAACTTTAAACACTCACCCAATCTCCCACCCATACGCAAACACACACACACACACACACACACACACATGCAAACATATACATGCAAGCACTGAAATATGTGCATGTGCAAGTTGCACATGCACATATCGGCAAACATACCAAAATATATGGAATGGAAAGTTGGGTTCCAGTTCGTAATTCAAACTGCTAATCATTACGATCTTTCATATCTAGTTGATCCGTCTTATTTTTTAACAAGTCTTTGTACACCAATTTGCTCTAGAAAGGTTAGAATATCTATACATATAGAATATCTATACATGTAAGATCTCAAGCATTAAAATTGAATGATAATCAGAGATTTGCTTACACTATCTTTATCTAAATTTGATAACCACAGGATTCCCAATATAGTTATATTTTATATGGTTTGCCTGAAGATTCATGTAACAGTTCCACATTTCACTCTTGTGATGCCTTTTTGAAATAATTATCCAGCTTACTTACCATACGTATTTTTATATTTCCTGATACCTACGATCACAGAAATATTCATATGAAATATAATTTTTAGATCATACAAGGTTTTTTCAAGTTGAATTACCTCATTTTTGGAATGCTGTAATTTCCAAAAATTCGTTTAATTCAAATATACTGTCTTCTGTGGATATTAAGATGTAGGGGAGACCGGGTATAGTTGGCGTAGATTTTGGTTTTTGATTTTTCTATTTTTTTTGTGTGCAATACTTAGAGGGATTCTGGTGAATGCGGCGGATAGTTTAACTTTTTTTGATAGCCAAGCCTGAAATCGTACGAATGTCACGAAATTTACAGAACGAATTTTAATAAATTCTCTAAGGACAGTTTTGATAACCACACATCAATTGCCTAATTGGATTTCTGGATACGCTTCATTATCTGGTGAATTTATAATTAAAATAACATCTGTTGCAATTTTAATATGAGTAATTCTGATATGGTTAGCAACTGTAGAATAAGAATTCGTTCTTTAAATTTAAGTTTAAAGTTAGGAAAATTTTAAAGAAGAATTTCTCCAGTAAATCCATCTTTCTTTTGGGAAAAAATGGATTAAAAATAATGTAGAAAGTAATACGAAGTTAGGAGAATAATTATTTAAATTGCATGGTTCGTGCACAATCCTAGAATGTCTGGTGGCGCAATGGAAAAAAACAAGGATCCGGATCCTTTTTTTTGCTAAAAGGAGCCTTTTTTTTTTACAAAATCTATCCGTAAAACCAAAACACGAAGAACTGTAGATCCGCATCCAACAAAGAAAAAGAAAACATCTCACAATAGCACCAAAAAGAGTAGATATATCAAAACTACAACTCATCTCTCAAAATGCTGAGACACAGATATTAGAATTTTATAGGAACTACTCATTGTTTACAAAACGCTTTTGCATAGTCTTGAATTTAGTAAACAGAAAGCTTAATTCCGTTTGCAGGATTTGACAGGAATTATCATTGAAATTTGGCGGGTCATTCATATGAGCATCGAGCTCTTAAAAAGTGAAAGCAATCTTTGAAAATTTAAAAACATAATCAATATTAAAAACATAATCAATATTAAAATATTAAAACTGTAATATTGGTATGTTTTCTTTTTCTTTATTGGATACAAAACTTTGGGCTAATTTTTCCCTAGAGAGAAGATTTATTATTTATTTATTTCTATCCTCTTTACATAGTATATATGAGAAAGCCCTCACTGATTCACTGACACATATCTAATTCTCCTACTTCCTATACAGCCAGGAACCTGAAATTCGGTAGAAAGCTTTCTTAGTACTTCTTAGTACTTCTTAGTACTTAGCTTCCTTAGTACTTGGAAAAAGTCAACTATTGGGATTTTGATTATCCTCGCTAAAGGGTTGAAAATGGGTGAAATCCCTGAAATAGCAGTTGGTGGCGACAAGTGGAAGTAAAAAAATTTTGTTGTGAAGCAATTGGAACTAAAAAAAAATTTTGTGAATAATAGTGCCATATAGCAACCAATATGGTGGCGACAATAGGAACTAAACTGTTTTGCACAATAGTGCGACTTAGTAATCTAGTGGCAAAAACTAGAACTAAAATATTTTTGTGCATAATTCTCTTTCGCACCCTCTCCTGTTTTTGTCAAAATCGAAATTTTCGATTTATTCGGAACCTAATAGGTGTAAATGGTGGGAAAGAATCTTTCCTAAAGGGGTTGCGTATCTCCCAAACCGTTTGTGATGAAAACACAAAAGTTATCATGACTGTTTTGTGTGAAAATTGAAAAGATGCTTTTCCGGTATCGATCCCTAAGGGGTGTAAATGGCAGGAAAAGGAATTGGCAAAGATTGTTGATGCGAAGTTTTCCGGATAGATACAGATTTTTTAATGATCACCTGATTCCTTACGAACTGGGAAGGTTTGAAGTGATGGGGGTGTGGAGAAGGGCGGAAAGAGGTGGGAAATCTTATATTTTATATTAATTTCATAAAAGCGGTTTAGTGGGAAATACTAAATTTGAAATGACTATTGTTTGTCAAAATCAAAAAAATTAACATGAGGGGGGGAAGGTACAACCTTTCTAAAAACCCTTGAGCTGGAAACACGAAATTTGAGATGAGTGTTCTTTGTGAAAATTGAAAAGATGCTATTTGATTGAATTTTCGATATCGAGCCCTAAGCTCGAAACGGAAGGGAGGGGGGGGGGAAGTGGATGGGCAAATATTGTTGAAGGAAACTTCGACGGGACTTTTGGGTTGTACAATCAGCATATAATATTAATTTGAACTGATCACGTGATTTTTTTACCAACTGGGGAAGGTTTGATAGGGTTGTGGAGAAGGGAAGAAAGGGGTGGGTTCGAAGTGATCTCACAGTTTCAATTTCTTCTTCATCCGCATAAGGACATCCTTTTTTTGTAACCCCTACGAAGAACGAGTACTACAGGTAATTATAAGCTATATAACAGTTAATTGGTAAGCTAAAAATAAACATAATTCGATTCTTCTTATATCTTCAAAATCAAGGATTTCTTCATGTGAAAATAACTTTTATATAATAGCTTGAAATAGAGAAGTTTACCAGGGAATTGAGTACTTGATAACTTACATGACACAATAACTTGATAATAGCTTTTATGTCCTCGAAGCTCTTGGGATGTTGCACTGTTGTTTACATTAAATCAATACCCATCAATTACTTCCCAACTTTGACCAGAGGCTTTTAAAAACACTGTTTGGCAAGGCCAGAGTTCATTTTCATAATTTATTATTTTGGGATTTCGCTTCGATGAAATGGGCCTGCATAAGTGACTGGCAGCAGCGAAAAACGGATGATGTTTTGTAGTGATTGTGATCCATTAAAGACATGATGGATGAATCTCCAACGACGATATGACGGTTTGGGTATAATGCTCTTTATCAGAATTATAGTCTAGCGAAAGTGTTACTACCTTAATTCACGAAGTTGTTAACTGAACTCAATTCCTGACTGTTAAATACATCTTTCTCTTTACGGAAATAGAAACTTGTATTAACACAAATTGCCAAGAAAATAGAAATTTTCTAAAAAAAAAAACCAAAAAAAAAAAAAAAGTTTTCTTAATGTTTTTTTTTTTATTTTTGCTAAGCATATTACAAAAATTTCTTTGCCATAAATTTGAAATAACGGCAATAACTTTTTCTTTTTTCTTTTAAGAGCACTGAATATTTTTTCTAGGCATGTTTGTCATGGTTGTTGGAATTTTATATTTTACAAGTTTAAAAAGAAATTGAAATGAAATATTGGAATTTAAATATTATTTCAATGATAAGCATTCCACAAGGAATATATTTTGCTAAGAGTGAACAAAGCATGTTGTTCTTGAGCCATCCCGATTTATGTAAAATGTCATCAATTTTATTTTGTATATCATTATTCTGACATACCTGATTTACTTCAATAGAAATTTCCTAGATAGTTGAAAATAGGTAAGTATCTTAAAAACAAATGAATTTTTACACATTAGCTTGCACTAACCAAGCTTACGAGGGAATTAAGTAATTGATATCTTACTGTAACTAATAACTTAATAATAATAAAGCAATTCAGAACATCAACTTTATGATTACTACTTCTTTATTTTTAATAGCAGATGCAATTATCAGGTGAGTTTATTTTATGTTCATCGTTATCGTGTGTTTCATAACTTAGCAATTAATGCTGATATATTTTAAAGCAATATGATTTTGGAAAGTAAAAAAAAATAGAAAGGAATGAGATTAATAAATAAAATGATAAATCATAACAGTGATCTCCCTTCATATAAATGATAGAACAATTACGCAGATATTACAAGAATGATGCCTGAAGTAAGAACTGGTATTCCGCAAGTGTACATTAAATTATCTATGTAATCTACATACCTATATATAATGACAGCACAATAATATCTAATAATAATAATATTAATAATAATAATAATAATAATGGCTAATTGATATAGCCATACCTGGTGATAGTAGAGTGGAAGAAAAAGAACTGGAAAAAATCACACGGTATCAAGACCTAAAAATTGAGGTTCAACGATTATGGCACAAGCCGGCAGTGGTGGTTCCAGTGGTTATCGGCACACTGGGTGCTATACCAAAAAACCTTGGTAAGCACTTACAAGATCTAAATATTGACAAAATCTCCATCGGTCAACTCCAAAAAGCCGCACTGCTTGGATCAGCACATATTTTGCGCCGATACATTACGACATCCTAGATTCTTGGGAAGAATTCGATGCGTTTGAAGGCCAACACCAGCTAAAGAACTGGCAGCTGTGATACACATTGTTTTATAGTGCCCTGTATAATAATAATATTGTTATGATTTAAATTTGATTGAAAAAAATAAGCAGTAAAGTAAAAATAAATATTAAGGAAAAAAGAGCAGTATAGAACCGCTCCTGAAAAGGATTAAAATCGGTAAAAAATATAAAGAGATATTTCACAGTACTCTTGAGAAAAGAACAGAAAGATAGGGGCACTCTACACATCAAAAAGAAATGCGAACTTTTTTTCAAAGCTGATGTACCAAATTTTCTTTCAGATTTAAAATCTTATTCAAGAACTCTTAAACAAAATTATAGGAAAGCTATATCACACAGAAAGCCAATAATAATAATTAAAAAAAACCTATTTTTTTTAATTGAATATAGTTTTGAAAAGCAAAAAATGTTGTTGGGAAGTAATTCTGGATGAACCAAACAAATACGAATTTACAATGAAAGTTTTGTTCTGATATTTGAAAAAAAAAATGAAGTACAAGATCTTTGAAATATTTTCACGAATTTGAATTAAGATTTTTGTAAAAAGAGAAATATCAAGTAAAGGGAAATCAAGGAAAATAAATATCCATCACTCTTTCCTTTTGATCGAAATGGGAAAGTATATTTCCATTTGTTTTAAGTTTCTCCTAGCATGGAACTGGAAAGAAACTTTAATCATAAAAATTATTTCATAGGGTCTTAATTTTGATATATTTAATCCCCATTGATTTCACTTGTATAAAGGGAAGTATAAGAAATGTATTGAAGTTTTGTACATGATTTTGTCCTGCAAAAGTAAGTTGATCAAGAAGATCCGTCATGAATGTAAAAAATAAATAAATGAAAATACGAACTTAATTGCTGCAACAACAGGAATTGCCTTTATATTTAAAAATATGAAGATCATATTTTTAAATATGAAAATCATTAAAAATTTTACTTTCTTTATGCTTTTACCTTTTTTTCTTTCTTTTTTTATTTTTAAAATACTTCTCTGGATATTCTGTTAAAATCAATTATAATATAAATTGAATACAAACAGGTTTCCAAAAATTCTCTGTTATCTGAATCCAATTAGCTTTAATCCTGCATAAGCTCACGAAGATATTAAGGGTTAATATTCTTTGTTTAAGATATCAATAAATAGCAGTTTTAAATGTAATGGTAGAAGCGCTTGTGAGATCTAAGACAGAGTTCTTAACCTTTTCTTTACCATGGACCCCTTTAAATATCTTTGTTTCTCGCGCATCCCCAAATATTTATGTAAAGTTCCTCATCAAGGGTCTTCAAATTTGGGCAGAAGGGAGAAATAAATAAATATACACATCACTTATTGCTAAAAAATAAAAATTTTAAAAATACTTATGGGTGTTTTTAGATTTTGATTTTTTGAAACAAGTTAAATTAAGTAAACAGGTCACTCCAATAATTGTTCTTCCCCATCTAATCAAAGTAATTTATGTTTACGTTTACGTTACGTATGGTAAATGTGGGTTATAGAGAAACCGAGCACTATATCTTTAAGATCAAGTGTGCTATCCCCAAGGAAAAGAAGGAAAGACGGAGAACGAATGGTGGAAATAGAGCAGGGGAAATGGGTGAACCCGGTGAAAAACTTCCCAAAGGAGAATCATCCAAACCACGAAATCATAATACTTTGAGGTGAGAAGTCAAAGTCTTAGCGACAACGCTAACAGCACGGCCATCAAAGCAATTACTAAAATAGAAATCAATTGCGTAATGATTGCGTTGCCTTATTAATAATATAAATAAATTGTTGAATTTTAACAATTTTTTTAATTTTCTATATACAGTGGAACCCCGCCATTCGTCCGCCTCGCTATTCGTACAAGTCGTTATTCGTCCAACTTTTTCAAGTAAAATTGAACTCGCTATTCGTACGCTTGCTCGCGATTCGGACAGCGTGACCTTGTTACTGGCCGTCCCACGCGGTCGCTTCAGTTCAGTCTCGTGCTAGCTTCCGTACGCTACGCATCATCCACGAAAGCTTCGTGAAACCTTGTGCTATTTTATTGTTATTTTTTATTATTTTTATTGAAAATAGTGCAGCCATGGATCCAAAAAAGATTACTGATTCAACTATGCCTAAAAGGAAAGCAGTGAGAACGACAATTGAATTGAAAAAAAGAACTCGTTGCGAAGTTTGAAAGTGGAACTCGTGTCTCTGACCTGGCAACTCAGCATGGCATGGCGAAATCAACCATATCGTCTATACTGAATAAGAAAGACATAATAAGAGAGGCCTATATATTTATTCTTTTCATAGTTTTAATGTATTTTACGCTTAAAGTATTATTGCAAAGGTTTAAATAAGCAATCATCTCTGGGTTCTGGAACGGATTAATCCAATTTACATTATAACTTATGTGAAAAAATGGATCGGCATTCGTACAAATCGCCATTCGAACTGCCTGCTGGAACGGATTGTGTACGAATAGTGGGGTTCCACTGTATTTTATTATTTGTATATAATGGTTTTTGCATACTTTATAATTACATTAGACAGTTTTTAGTGTGGGGCATGTCCTAGGTTTATTTATATATATATTTCTACAACAGTTAATACTTATGTATATGATCTAAAGATTGAGAAAAATAAAACTTAGCATTTAAGTTTTTATTAAATTCTAAAATTCTAATTATTATTATTAGATTACTTTTTATACTCTTATTTTATTTAGTATTTTTTTTTTTTTTTTGCTAATATTTGTAATATTTAAATTCACTAAATAATACATTAACAAATTCTACAGCTTATTATTAACTATATTCATAAAGAATTGTAGAAAGACTTTAAAGAATTAAAAATAATTAATATGACTTTCCACAACAAACTGAATTTCGACTTCAGGAAAATTGCTTTTACTGTTTTAGTATCGATGAGACTCTTTATTATTATTTCACTGAGTCTTTAACCACAGGATTATCGAATAAGAAACTGCAAAAAAAAAAGATCTAAAGCTTCTCTTATTTTACGTCGACCTCCGAAACTTATTCTGAAAGTTATCGGTTCAGGAATTCAAGAAGAACCCTAAATCCCATTCTAGTTCATCAGCGCCAAAATATGTGGGAGGGTCTCGCTTACATTGCTGTTTGGAATGCGGCCAAAGTCAATAGTCTTTACAATTTTCCGCTACACTGCATTAGAATTAAAGATTGCATTTTTCTTATCCTTTTATATAAATATTTATTTCTATAAAAACTAGCATTATAAGCTTAATATAAAATAGGTAAGAAAGCTATTGAGAGAACTGACTTCAACTAAATTTATATCAGTAAAAAGAAAACAATCAATTTAAGAAGAAACAAAAAAAAGAAAAGATTTGAAAACTTATCGAATACTGAGGAAATATGGTCTTAGTCTGGCTTTGCCTCAGTTCACTGAATCAACAGTTATTTTTACTAAAAGGTTCTTTATCGCTATTTCAGACAAATATTTTTTTTAAAAATCGCTGATATTTTTTCTGCAATGCTTTATAAAAAGAAATCTTTCAGCACCTTTTATTAGTTTACATTTAATTTAATAATTGAAATTGATTTTAGATATTAACAAATTACCTAAAAATATAAATTAATACTTAGTAATTTAAAAAAAAAAGTTATTATGCTTATCAATTGATTAAAGTAAACAGTGATATAAATAAAATAAAAGTCAAAGTCAAATTATTAATAATGAATTTAACAGTATGAACTGTTACAAAATAAAGTAATTAGAATAATTAAAAAAATATATAAACAAGAATTATTTAAATTAGAAAATTGGATTTATTAGAGATGAAGATATTTAATTAAATTGAACAGATTGATGTTTCCAAGTATTAAGCATCCAAGTTTGTATTAAAAGTGACAAGCTAAACTTTAAATTGTTACAAAATTGCTATTAATTTTCAGAAAACTAGCGATAGTATGATTAATAATAACTACAAAGTAAAAAGAACTATGTAAATATATAAAAAATATAATAGCCAAATTTCGATGGAAGACATCTGGATGAATGAAGTTTTCAATGTACCATTGTTCCATGTACAATACACTTCCTAGTAATTTCATGTTATTAAGTTATGCCTGTTCTAAATACTCTTAAAGGATTTAAGAACTTGAGAAAAATATAAATTCCTAAGTCACTTACGCTAATCTTCTTCTCTATCTTATTCTAATTTTCTGAAAAACTTTAATCTTCGCTTCCTCGGCATCAGAAGAAATCTTGGTACATTAATCTACTCTCCTACCTAGGGTTAATGGATGGATCGATAATCCCCGGTTTCTCTGGAAGATTTCCTTTTCCTACACCTTTCATTACAAGTCAGAAATAATAATTATTTCATGTCAAGAAAGCATGCATCATAATTTTTTTCTTTTGTGCATTTAGAACAATCGAAAGTGAGTCCTTGCTGACTTAGCATTGCAAATATTATTAGCAAAATATTATTTCAGTAGATGAAGCTTCAATTTATGAAAGTATAAATGTTGGTATCATTTTTCTTTTATTTGATTTTCCTTTCAGTTAATTTCAATTTTCAATAAGCTTCTGATATTTAAAAAAAATCTATTTCATATATTTAGATTGTATTTTGATAACATTAATAATACTAATACTGTAATATTTCATTTTTAACTAACTCAGTAGTATCAGCTATAAATATCTGCCAAATATGCGCCACCACTGCAATTCCAGAAGTACAGTTTGAAAGCTTGTTGAATGTGCTTCTGATTCACACCACTAACGTAGTCTGGATTAGTGAAGGAACGTCATGCGGGCAAGTGGAACGCACCCATTTGGAAATCATCGTTTAATAAAGCACTTCAGGAAGAAAAAGGAATACATTGAATGCTAAATAGACATTGCTAATACCCCTCAAAGTAATCTCAAGATTGTCCACCGTACGTTGCCAGCGTTTGGGAAGGCGGAGAATTCCATTGGCTGTATATGACCCCTCGTCAAAACGCCGTCAAAAGTTCAATTTTGTTCGCAAGCGTTTCCCATGCAATTGCAGCTTGAATTTTGGAATCAAATCAAAAGTCGCATGGATTCCGCGTCTGGCGATTACGAAGGGTGTTCCAAGACTTCTTAGCCCCATTGACGTAACAAAATCTTAGAGATTACATGGAGGGGTGTTAGCAATATGTATTGAGCATTCCTGTGTTCCTTTTTCTTCCTTGGCTACACTTCATTTTCTTATTAAAAGATTTTGATTTCCAAATACGTATTTTACACTATCTCCCCGTTCCTTCACTGACCAGACCATAATATTGATGGCAAATTACATTCGGTTGATGCAATTGTTATTAAGCCGTATAGAAAAAAGAATCGTTTTTATATTAGGAGCATCCTATAAAATATTGAAATTATCAAAAGTTTTACATTTCTTTTTATAAAAAAATTAAACAAAACAAGAAAAATAACTAATAATAATAACAATGGGTGAGACGAAGTTGTATACAAAATGACATCCTGTTTGAAACAAAAGGATGATACGATAAAGTAATCTTTCATCCTGAATTGTAACCCTATAAGCTTTCTTTTACTGATTCACAACATTTCATAAATTTAACACAGCATTCTAGAGATTATAATAGGTCAGACTATCTACATAAATACATATGTGCTATTTATTGGAGAAGAAGCTGTGGGAAGCCAGATTCCATTCTCATAGACTGAATTCTTATAGACTTTCTTTTACTGCAAATGCACAAAATGACCATAAAAAGCAAGAACTTCCAAGATAATTTATATTCAGAAATTGTCTCACTGTTGCTTAAAGATTATTCGGATTATTATTAAGCATTTACGCGATAAAAGCCTGTAATAAATCGAGATTGTTTATTTGGAAGTCATTTGCAAAGATCTTCTTGGGCTCCAATGTTTTATGATATTTCATGATATATCAAAGCTTTCCTGTGTCCTTACATTGCATAAATATTTGAAGAATTAACAGAAATAGAAACATATATTTAATACTTCTTTACAATAACTTTAAGATACTCCAGAGAATATAATAAATACTCTAGGAATCTTTAAGCCATCACAATTTTCAAACGCAGCCGAAATTGAGATCATTTGACAGATGCTTATGACATTTTCCTCCCAGGCTGAATTATAGTCAGCAGTTAAATCAAAACACCAGCTCAATGTCATATTGTCATTTAAGATAAATTACAATATAAAACAAGTTAGAAAAAAGCAATTTAGTAAGAATTAACAAAGGAAAACTAAATATTTTAATTCACTGTTTCATTAATGTGTTAATTAAATTGTAAATTAATTTGAGGTTATTACAAAAAAAGAGTGCTGATGTTTTTTTGTTTTTTTTCGGGGGGGGGGGGGGGTAGAAACTGTTTTTACTTACACAACCTTAAATTAAGAAAATTTATTTAAAAAAAACAAGTAAAGGACTTAATTGAATGACTAATGAGTGCTTTTAAAAAATAAATAGCACTATTTCAGTTAACATTTGAGTAATTCTGTTAATTAATAACCAAAATCAGTCTCAACAGTTTTTAACTGATTTATACCGATGTATAGCATTTTTTACAAAACATATGATCAGTGTTATTGAGATGGAGAGAACAGATGTTTTGTGTTAAATATTTTTGATGTTGATTTTCGCCTTTTAAATATTTGTATAATCATAAACAATAACCTATACCATCTTAAAAGATTCAAAACCAACTTTTAATACGGAGATACATTACGGAGATATATTAATCAATAGCAAGGAAGCTTTAAAAAAATATTCTTCATTATCTCGAAATGAATTTTTTATTTTAAATTGATCTGTTTAGAATCGCGACAGGGAATTATTTTTGTTTATTATTTAGTTAACTCCCATAGGTTTTATAATGAGGAAATTGAAGGTTGGTAACTGAATAAGAATTAAAAAGATAAAAATGGAATGACCAGAGACTATATAGATAGCAATAACTGACAATTCCTCTTACAAACTTTATAATTCTTGTATTACGTTTAATTTTCAAGATTGACGAATTCTTTGTTGAGTGAATACCTTTAGTTTCGAAATAACAACTGCGTAGGTGAATGCGTGACTCACTTAGAGCGGGATTTGCCTTCAGGGAGGCTTGAATGGAAAAGAATTGAACTGCGAGTTTGCCAGTAATGGAACCGTGTAGGCTATTCAGAGACAAGGTTATTTTGCCTTTTTAATGGATTTTACACACTTTCCAAAAGTCATTCTTATAAAAGCATCTATTAGTTTCGTCATGTCAGTCTATCTGTCTGTCTGTTGATTATACAAAAGAGAGAACTAATTCCATTTTATTTGGATTTAGAAAGAAGTTTTATTGTAGAATGTTTAATAAAAATTCGGATAAAATCCAAAAGCGGTCAAGATCTCTGGTTTTTTTTTTCAGATATTTTCTAATCAAAACGATTTTGCAATTTACGAATTTTTGTACTAATTGAACCCAATTTGCAGAAATATAAGTTATCGTAAAGTATTGAAATCAAAATAAATGTATCTATAAAATATTTTTTTTAATATCTATTTTAGTTTCAGTAAACTATTTTTCAGGCTGGTTCAGCTGGAAAATGAAGCTTTTTATTTTCAATTATCTTTCCTCATTTACACAAATCTTGGTTAAAAACTATGAATTTTCCTAAATTCCTTATTTATATTTTATTATTGTCAATATAAAGAAACATTTGTGAAACTGTAATAACTCAACTTTTAACAAACAGAAGAAATAATTCAATATGCTCCACGGAAAAGAAACAACGTTCTGAAAAGTAGCAGCTTCCCTGAAAATTTAACTTTACTATTTTGTGTGGAAAGTGTCTGAATACTAGTCGCGTTTTTGACGTCATTTGTGAATGATTATATGGTCGATGGGTTGGTAGTGCTTCAGTTACAAACTGAAAATCTTTAATTAATGTGAACTTTAGAATACAAATGTAGTACTAAGAGAAATTCTCTACTTTAATTTCAAAAGTAATTGTCTACACTTTCAAATGAAATTAACTATTTCGTATTCTCATTTTCTGTATCTAGAGGGTTATTCAACAATCTACAAAAAAATAGCAGCTACGATAGCAGAATACTGGGAACTTGAAACTCTTTGTAAGATCAATAGAACTGGTGAAAGAGAAAGAAAAAGAACTCTTTGAAATATTCGAGTCAGGAGGTATTTCTCCCAGTTGCATCATCAATACCATTCTTGATAGACGCTTTTACTTTAGTACGTAATGGGATTTCTTTCTATCCGCTCTTCCTCTTTCCTTTTTTTTGTTGTTGTTATTCTTTTCACTTTGTTTTGACTTCGATTAGTAACAACAGCCCTTAGTTCACCAGCTGCTGTCGCAATCCATCATTACGAATGTAAGCAAAGCAGTGAGTCTGTGTGTGTGTCTTTTGTGGGAGTGTGTCTGCGATGAGATAGTGGGAGCCTCTTGAAAGCCATTCAATACTGAAATGGAGAAGCCGCTTCCGAGAGATACAAGTTATCTGGCAACTGCAAGGAAGGAGTTTAGGCGGAAGTGGCCATGCGACTGACCAGTCACGTAACGTTAACACACTGTCGGGTAACATCCGAAGCCCACGTCAAATCATTTGGAAAGAAACAAATAAACAGCAGGATCGATGTTGATAAGTTCACGTTGACGAAAATAACACTGTGCCCTGTCTTGTGAGTGATTTACTAAAGGAACCTAAAGGAAAATTCCACTCTCTTCAAACTTTAGTTGGGAGAAACAAGTCTTCAATTTCAAAATGGAATACCTTAAACAAAAAAGGAAATTATGAAAATAATAAACAAAAATAATTCTTTCGATTTCAATATCTATCTAATTAACAAACCTTTGAATAGAATTTGAGGGCTCTTGAAAAATAGAAATAAGATAAAAATTTAAGCCATTCAAATTTTGCGAATGTATGAATCAAACGCAATTAAATACATATAACAAGACTAATCTCGAAACAATATTTTCTGAAGTTCCAATAGATGAAAAGAATTACAACAAAATAGAAATTAGAAGTTAGGTGTTTTTTTTCTTTATATCATGCCTGCTGAAGTTCGTTTTACGTCGATAAACAGGTTTTCCCAATACTGAACATTCAAAGTTAAAAGTTAAATTATTCCACTACAGGCCTATTTTGCTCTTGGGGTAGTGGGAGGTAAGACTCCCGAGTTTCCATGACCAAAGGGAATAAGTTGAGGTTATGTCCAACATTCAAACATATCTACAAGAAATTTATGCTATTGGTATTTTTTGCCTTGGAGATAATTGGATCTTGCTACTTTAAATTATAATATCACCATAAAAATATGATGATAAATAAAGATGATGTTTTCAAATTTTTTTCTCATTTCCAAAACTACGGTTGTATTTGACTTTAAAACTTTAGCTCATATGAGCAGAACATCAATTTCCAAATGGACATGACCTGAACTGACCTCAGCTTTCGCAATTTATTTTTCATTGGGAATATTTTATGGAGTGAGTCTTTATTAATAGACCTAGATTATCATAATTTTCAACAGCATTTCAAATAGGATTCTACAGATTATCGTGAAAAATGTTTTCATCAGATCGAGACTTTATGAAGAAACCATGGTGGACCTTTGAAAAGACGTGATTCGCCTCGTAAAACGTTTATTAGGAAATCATCAGTAATTACAATATTAATGAATCTTCACTACCTGTGACCATATAATGAGAATTATTATATTTTGAAGTAAAGAAATAAAGTAAATTAAAAAATAGAGAAAATTTATTATTTATTGCCTTAATTTTTTAAAAAGTTCTTGCTAAAGAAAAAAAAATGCTTAAGCTGCAATCGTAGTTAAGACAAAAACTCTGCTATTTGTCGAGGATGATTAACTGAAATCTCGGAAATCGTTTAAATCAAGCAGAATGGACAGTATAAGGGAATTCTTATTTCGAATTCTTAAGGCAGTACGAGCCTACTGGTTGTGAATGCCATCGTTTTCCCACTTGGCCACCAATCAGATATAGAAAAGGAGGGGAAAAAAATAAAATTTACGGTCTTTTTGCCCGAAGAGTCACGGATGCGTTATTGGAGCCGTTATAAATTATCCTATTTTTTGGAGGGGGGAACAGGAGAGTTCGTGACTCACTGGCATCGAGGCGTTTGGAAGAGAAGACCCTCGCCACACAAAACGAGCAAAGAAAGAAATCGCTGATATAAAAATGGAAATTTTTATAGTCCCATTAATATTGGCTCGAGCCATCATCGTTCTTATTGATAGCGAGCACCAGCACAGTATGATAGCGACGCCTTTTGGAGCAGTCTGACCACTAGATTTATCGGTATCTTGAGATAGCAAGGCATTTACATGGCAGGCTTTGGCCGT
>JAFIDM010012231.1:67201817-67213592 GCA_023159025.1 Thereuonema tuberculata
ATTGATGTTGACATTTATAAAATTTTGCGGATAGCCATTCATTCTCAATTTATTACTAAAATCATTTATTTTTTATACTTCCATAACTATGAATGGCTATCCGCAAAATTTTATAAATGTCAACATCAATAGATTCTTTAAGAGAAGAAATGTAACAAAGGCTAATGTCATTCCAAATCAAATTAGTAATTATAAATATGTTAAGTTTCCAGTTGGATTTATAATAGAAAAGAAGGTAAGAGAGGTATTTACAGAAAATTACAAGGGTAACAGTTTGTTTAAAAAAAGGAAAGAGAAAGAAGTAAATAATCTTTATTGTATGGGAGTTGTATATAAAAATTAGAATGTCGAACTTGTCATGTGTAGGATGTTAAACCTACGGGGGATGTTAAACCTACGGATGTTAAACCTAATATAAACCCTTGCTCCAGCAGAAGATTACTTGTAACTACACGCTATAAAAACTTTGGTGTGAAAACTAAGTTGTGAGAAAAAAACGAGTAAGACAGATTTTAAACAACTGAGTATGTATTCTCTTAAAACGTCTGTTACAAATATTTTGTTGTCCTAGTTCACTCATATGAAGTTACTGCTTGTAAATCATATTCTTCTTAACTATTCAGTTATACCCTTGGATAACCTCGCTTCAAGATTAGATTACAAAAGTCTCTTTGTGAAATCTTTAAGTATAGTTACTTTGAACTCTTGACTCTTTAACTTTATACTCGTTACTTGTCTTAGCTAAACTGTTGTACTTGAATGAAAGTCGATGGTCAATGTATTCGTGTCTTTGGACCCTCCGTGTTAAGTAGAAACAAAGACATACTTACAAAACTTGCTGTTGAATCATCTTCGATCTAACCTCTTGAATATCCAATTACTTGCGTGGATAATTCGGCTCCTCTTCGTTGCATTCTTCGGCTTTCGAACCCTTTAGAACGTTGTATAGTAATCGGGATTATTTCCTAAATCCTTCTCACCAAAGTAAACTTTAATTCTGCAGTTTAATACATATCAATCTTAGTTATGCATTTCCTATTGCAGGGACTAGGAACATTGGCTCAAGATAATTCCTATTATCTTCGATGAAACAACGTTGGAATACATATTTGTTTTACACCTCGGAAAACAACTCCATCTTTTTCTTCCAACTTCAGAATTCATTCATCGCAACAATACGTCTCAAGTTCACTGTTCAAAAACAATCGTTACTACTTGGCATCATGTGTATCTCTTCTTTATTTGAACGTGATTGTTGCGCTGTTCTTTTGTTTTTTATTTCCCTCAGATTATTCATGATTATTTTTTTGACTTCTCTTGGAATTGTCTCAGGTTTGAAATACGTTAGAAAATTGTTCAAGTAAGCTTTTCTCAATTCAAACCTACATCATGAAATCTTAAAGATGAATGTATTATTTGAAAACAATGATATTGCAATTGTTTCCTTCATAGATATCTACAGTTGATTGATACGAGGAGATGCTGTAGTGTTTTTATTTCTTCGTTTTATTTATATTGTAACTTTGTTGTAATATATTTCTTTAATTTGAACTATCATACTTCACTTCTGTTCGTTAAAATGGAAGAAAGATATATATTTTATTTTTCCTCCTGAAGAAAATACCCGTTCAGGGTGTAGAAATATTGAGAAACCATAAAGATGTTTAATACTGTAAGGAACGATGTTTTTCATTTGTTTATATATTAGAAGAAGTAAGTTATTACGAATTAAGAAATATCATATAAACATGGGTCTGGAAATGCGTTATTTCCAAGACATGAACATGAAACGATACAAGGTATTGGTCTGTACTTCGTATCGTAGAGTCATTAAATTGCTCCTCAGTAATCGTGACGTAATGTTCAATAGTCCCCCTTCCACCAAGTTGACAATCCCCCCCCCCCCGATCACCACCACCATAAGTGGACAACTCTTCCCCCCTAAATAAAAGTGGAGCAGTCTGGTTGAATGCATTCCGAGATCGCCGCAGCTTGTTCTAGAAATCATCACGACTACGAGGTACTGCAATGCAGAGGTGGCCTACATCCGTTTCACTTACGGAAGAGCAAATGGAAATGGCAGAGAAGCTGCGCGACTGTACAGGAAGCCTTTCCGCAACGAGTATCCATCCAGGAACACATTTAGTGCGATTCAACGTCGCCTGGCTGAGTCAGGATTATTTACGCCCGCTAATGTCGATAGAGGGAGAGCAACACATCAGAACAACACACATTGAAAACAGGTGCTGGATGAAGTTGCAGAAAATCCTGGAACTTCCACTAGAAAGATTGCCAGAGAAGTTGGCATATCCAAACAAACTGTGCACAGAATTCTCCAGGAACAGTTTCTCTACCCATGATTACCCTCCACGCTGTGGTCTTCTGCATATGCTATCTGCACGCAAAACTGTGTTCAACCTAGTTTTGTGCAGTCTGTGTTTTTCACCGTAAGTCTTGCTTCAGGAAAGATTCCATTATGAATTTTCATAATGTTCACGACTGGTCCGATGAAAACCCGCCGAGCTACCACATAGTCACGGCATCAACCAAGGTTTTCCGTAAATGTTTGGATTGGTATCATCGGCGACCAACTCATCGGGCCAGTGTTTCTGCCAGCTAGACACAGGCTGGGCTCACAACGCTCAAGACGAGTCATTTTTGTCAGAGGCTGACTCGACGAAGAAGTTACAATGGTTTTCTATGGATCAGCCGCACACGCTCCTGACAATTGTCTCAGGCTGTCAGAGGCTGTCTGTGACAAAACAGTGAAGCTCCCTGAAATCTCGTCTGTAGGCCACTCGAGACATTTCGCTTTGCGCATGCGCGTTATTTAGCTAGGCTATCACTCATTATGAGGCTAGCTGAATGAGATTTCGTTGCGTTCGGCGATAGCGGGTTCTTTTTTTGAAAATATGGAAATAAATTTGGACAAACGTGTTGTTTTAGTTCAGGCAAGGCCTACCCTTTACAATTAGCAGTTAAAAGAGTATTCTAAAAAAAGATGTTACTGACAATTTGGGATGAAATACGAAAGGAAATGAATGCTTCAGGGTTTTTTTTAATTATGATAATATTTAAAATAAAAAATATTATGTTCAAAATAAAACAGACTATTATTATACAAATGATATGAAAATATAAATATTAGAAAAGGCTTGAAAGAAACATAGGCTATAGGAAAAATAAAATTTGTGAAAAATGATTTTTCAAAAAATTTGTTACCAGAGACAAAAAAAAATAATAATAACAGATTGGTTGTTTAAAAATGCCTTTGGCTGTAAGAAAATGAAGGAGATGCTTTTCTAATATTTTATTTTATTTTATGAAAATATTTAATAATCTTTTATTAAATTCTTAAATTTATTAGAAATGGCTGGTTTGTATCTGATCACCTCCTGTTCATGCAAGTAACATGTATATAACATTTTAAATTACAGAAGTCGAAGTTTCTGTATGTGCGTAATACTAACGTGATAGTTTCAAACATTAGAAATTTTCTTATAAGAATACCAAACACACACTCGACGATTCGGCATGCTCTAGAATAGCGTTAATTATACATTCGCTTTGCGCGAGTCAGGGCATTTTTTGGAAAAGGTTCCATTAAATTGGGATTCAGAGGATAAGCTTCGTCCGCAACGAATACATATGGCAGATTCTACTCTTTTTGTGGACCCAATTTTCAAGGCGATGGCAGATTCAGCTTATTTTATAAAAGGTATGTCCAAACTGTGAAGCAATGAAATTACGGCTGTCATTGTTTCTTCCATAGTCGCCCACATCAACAGCTATAAATTTACCATCAGTATTAAAGTTACCTCAGCAGATGTCATGCAGTATTCCGATAGTTAGTGTTTTGTTTCTCAATTTTTTTTTACTGATTAATCTTAATAGATAATGAGTCCTTGGTTCAGCCTACACACGGTTTAAATTATTTACTTTTATTTATTAAAAGAGCATAAAATTGTTTAAAAAACTTTATTTTAAAAAGAACTTCAAAAATATAAAAATGAGCTCAAAATAGTTTCTGCTTGCTAGCAAGCTATCATCGGTGAGGGTGACAGCTTGTTAGCAAGCAGAAACTAGTTTGAGCTATTTTTATATTTTTAAAGTTTTTAAAATAATGTTTTTTAAATAATTTTAATGCTCTTTTAACTTAACAAGTTTTTTAGTTTTTGTAAATAATGTAAACCGTATGTAGGCTGAACCCAGGACTCCATTTTCACACATGTAAAAGAATTTTACTAATCCTAATAGATAGTCGAAACTATTAATAAATACTTATTCTTGTAAAATTAAAGAATTTCTTTTCATCTCCTCTTAATTCATCTAAAAACATGTTGAGTTTCCTTTTTTTGATTAATATGATGAACCCAAAACGAGCCTTTCCTCCTCTAAACATAACAAATAATATTAGATAGAAACACACTTTTCCATACCTTACATTAGTAGTGTTTCTATCTAATATTTTTGATATGGAAAAGAAGAAGATTGTTGAAGAATTTGGTTTATAACAAATAATAATAAATAATCACAACCACTTGTTCATCACTCGCCATATTGACTCCGAATGAAAGAGACACTCACAGACAGTCACAGGCAGTCTGGAGCAAAATATTTTGTCACTGACGTTTTGTCAGCTCCGGTGTGCGGCCAGCCACAACCGACGATGCTTACAGGGATTTCCTGGAAAAATGAGTTGCCTACATGCCTGGAGGTTGTTCCTTCACACACTCGTCGTCACATGTGGTTCATGCATGATGGTGCGCCACCTCATTTCAGCCGAACAGCCCGAAGACTTCTAAACCAACGTTATCCTGACCGTTGGATAAGAAGAGGAAGACCAAAACCAAAATCTGTTCGTTCCCCTGATTTAAACCCTCTGAACTTTTTCGTTTGGGTTATTTTAAAACATTAGTGTACATCACACTGGTCCCTGACGCTCCTGCACTGCTTAATCGCAAAGTGGATAGGTTCAACACAATTCGATGTGCAACTGGCATCTTCGACCGTGTTCGGCTATTTCGAAAAGAAGGCATAAAAACGCACACAAATTAAGTGTTCACTGAGCTATTTTTGGAAATTTCGTACTAGGAACACAAGACTGACTGTTTAGAGATTCCTATCTCTCATTCGCCCAGTTCTCAATAGCTCAGTGGAACCTAAAGAAATATAAACAAAGGACAAATGAACAAAACAGTGACCCTTAAGTTAAAAAAAAAATCAAAATATAAAGTAATAATAAAAAGGGAAATTAATTAATCCTCGCTAGCTCCACGCTTAGCATATAAGAGATTAATTTTAAAGAAAACATACACATAATAGACAAGTTTAACGTGCGTTAAGCACAATGTAATTAGAAAAGAAGGCATAAAAACGCACACAAATTAAGTGTTCACTGAGCTATTTTTGGAAATTTTTGTACTGGGAATCCAAGATGGACCGTTTCGAGATTACTATCTCTGATCGGCTGGGTTCATTATCCTTTTCATTATTAATTTATATTTTGATTTTTTTTTTAACTTAAGGGTCATTGCTTTGTTCATTTGGTGTCCTTTTTTTATGTTTCTGCAAGTTCCACTGAGCTATTGAGTACTGTGCGAACCCAGCCGGGATCCCAGTACAAAAAATTCCAAAAATAGCTCAGTGAACATTTAAATTGTATGCGTTTTTATGTCTTCTTTTCGAATTATATTGTCCTTAACGCACATTAAATTCATCTATTAAAAAAATATTTCTTTGGCTTAAAATATTGCTATTAAATATTGAAATCGTTACTGTTTAGAACTAACAGAGATTACGAAACTGATATAACTATTGAACTTAAGTCGAATGATACTTTTATATTGACGTCTTTAATAGGAATGCAGATAAAGTGTAAGTGATATGAGGAAAGCCACTTGGGAGGCAGTGTTTTGTAGAAATATTGTTACCAGGCGTTTTGTCCGCTCCCCCTGCAGGGCAGTCGACTCGACCTTCCCTGCATACCTCGGCCGAGTCGACCTGTCCTCAGCATCGTGTGCAGCGCTCTGCGCCCATAAAACCAGGCGCAGAACGCCTGAACATCTCTTCGTCTCAGCGGCAGGAGCCGCAAAGGTCTCCCAGTAGAGAAGCAGAGTATAGGACTTCGTCTCAGCGGCAGGAGCCGCAAAGGTCTCCCAGTAGAGAAGCAGACTATAGGACTTCGTCTCAGCGGCAGGAGCCGCAAAGGTCTCCCTGTAGAGAAGCAGAGTATAGGACTTCGTCTCAGCGGCAGGAGCCGCAAAGGTCTCCCTGTAGAGAAGCAGAGTATAGGACTTCGTCTCAGCGGCAGGAGCCGCAAAGGTCTCCCAGTGGAGAAGCAGAGGATAAGAGAACGTCTTCGGGCAGGAGCCCAGCCGGACCTCCCATTGGAGAAGCAGAGGATAAGAGAACGCCTTGGGGCAGCCGCCCAGAGTGAAGTTTTGTTAAAGCCAAGCCCAGTGCATTCGCTAGTATTGACGCCGAGACGACAGCGCCCATTCCCGGTAAGGAACCTGTGAAGACCGCTAGTCGTTGCGTTAGGAAGGCATCGTGAGAGAAATCCGACGCCGAGATCCTAGCCCCCGTCCCCGGAAGAACTCTGAGACGACCGTCAACCGATAGGAAGGCATCGTAGAGGTTAACGAAAGCCGTGAGTGCAGCACCCGTCCCCGGAAGAACCCTGAGACGAACGCTTGCCGGAAGAGGACTGCGTAGAAGACAGCCTTTCCATAGAATCCTATCGATATTCGTTTTACTTGTAAATAACCACCGTTCTTATATAATAAAGTCTCTTTGGTTTTTAAATTACCTTGGCTCTAGTCGCATTCCGTTACCCTCCGCTACCGAGCCTTTACAAAAGCACGGTAGCAATATACAGAAAGACAAAAATGATTTTTATTCACTCATTGAGAACTTTAATTTAACTCAATTAATGGTTTATTACAGATGATGGACTTCCCGTTCTGTTCGAATTCATGAAAATGCATTGTCTGAATGGAGAAGTGCCCAATAGATATACCTTATCAGATTCAACATAGGATTTGAATCTGCACTGCATCAAATCTAATAAAGTTTTAACTGACAGATGTAACAGCTATTGATTGATAGTGATTATGTCTGTGATAAACAGAAACTTGTTGTAATAAATGACTGGAGGAACGAATTTAATCGAAATTAAAACCTATATTAAGTGTCTTTATATCTGTAAATTATTTAATTTTACTTCTGCGCTTCCTCTGATCTTTTCTTACAAATTTTATTTTCAATGTTAATTTTATCAATGTAAATACGTTATCTTTGGTGTGAAATCAAAGAAGTTGACTTCATTAACTGAAATTGCCTCTGAATAACATTCGAAAGTAGACCCATGTAACTTGACAGTTGATCTCTACTGCTTTTTTGGATAATTAAATGTCCTTTATCACTTTAATTACATGATCCGTACGAATAATGAACACTGCTGCATTGAAAGGATTGATAAAATAAATACATCTACATCTAAAGTTAGGTTTTATTTTCCCAAATTTTTCGGAAGAAATTATAATATAAATATCTGAAAACGTGTTCGATTTTGTCTTGATATATCTTAAATTTCTTCTACGCCTATGCAATTTTAATTTAGTGGTATTCCTTTATTAAATCTGATAAAAGAAATTCCTGCATTGAAATTCTTTAATTTCAATTAAGGGATTAGAAACAAAACGATACCATCATTTTTTTTAAAAAATGGATAAATTGCACAACGCCAAGTGTAAAGATGAAATTGAATGTTTGTAAGTGAAACAACTACATAAAGCTTATTTTCTACTAACTTTTAATGGAACGATTTATCTCGAGTCTATAAAGTTATGTTAAACTCATTTGACATCTTTTATTCTTTCAATGATAAATAAAAAGTTTCACTAGTCATTAAATTGACAGAACTTTAAAGAACTGAAAATCATCTCTACGAAATCAGTTATTGATATACGAAATCAGTCTAGACCTCAAGGTTTCACAATTGTTTTAAATTGTTAAGATTGAAAAAAATTCTTCTTCTTCAAATACTTGTTGCTAATGACTAATGATAAAGATGCTATTTAATAGATCTATTAGAAGTTCGTATTCTACAGAAACAGTTATCAAAAAAGTACAAATAAAAAGTTTTATTAAAATAAATTCTCTTATTCTTAGGTTACCAAATTCTCTGTGATTCAGCAGTAGGACTAAAACAATGGTTATATTTTATTTTAATAATAATATTAAATCTAAACTTTGGTAATTATGGATTTCAACCTTGCAGTTTAAAAAGTTAATTGTGTATGACAGGATTTCTGGGTGTAAACATTGAGAACGCAGTAAAAGTCATCCCAATTCTATTTTATTTTTAGGAATTTTAGGTGTCTGATGTCTCGTTATTGTCTGTCGCATCATGATTGGTAGATTTAAATTACTTATATTATTATACATAATCAATTTTTGTAGATATTATCAAGTCTTAAATACTAAATGAAGTTTTAATTCCTCGTTATTGATTGATTTAAGGAAAAAAAATTGCATCTTATTTTGTCTTGAATTTATTTAAAGAATCTGTAACTAGCTGCTGAAGATTAAACATAATCTAAGCATTATACTTTTAAAATTACAAAATTTGAGGAAATACTCCCATTTACGATTCTATTATGGACATTCATGTCAAATCAACCATACGTGAACGCTTCATATTCCCTATCCCCCCCCTTTTTTTTAAACAATTGTATATTATAACTTTACAACAAATAATGTAGAGGTTTTATTCTTTACATTACATAAAGCGTAACATAATATTTTCGCCTAAAATTGTAAAATATATTATATATATTATATTATAATATTTTACAATGAAGCACTATAAAAACCCTACCCTGTATTAAATGGTATTATCGGCAATTGAAATACACATAAACGCGGATATCTCTGCAACCGTTGTCATATAATTCAATCTTCAGCATTGTAGCATCTGACCGGTACCAGGCTTTGCTGCAATTCAATACTGGGCGAATGGCAACATCAGCGTTCGGACATTTTAATATTCTGTTTCTTCTATGATGTCGACGACCCCCTTGGGTTCCCCTGCTGATCCGTCAGCATAGGGCTCTGCCTCGTCTGCGCTCGTGAACATCTCCACTTAACACAAGACGACTGAAAACATGTTCCCTGGTCCAAACAGCCAAGGTTTCAACTCGGACAGATGGACGATTACGCGTGGGAAGAAAACGCTAGAGGCAATGGATTCCGCATGCCAAGAAGGGACAGCCCAGGCAACAATGGCTTTCAGTTGGCACGCATAATAACTTATTAGCCACCTGCAGACATCCAGCGGACGCTATGAAACCATCCTTGCGGATCATTTGCACCCATTCATGCCATGCAGTCACTTAGACGGGAGTGGGTCTTTCGGCAGGACAATACGCCATCGGACAGGTCCGCAACATCACCCGTGGCACGGATCTAGTATATAATGTCTACCTAGTATTGAAGAGAGCTCGAAGAATCCATACCTTGTCGTGAGGGAATCCGAACCATAGGAACCTACATATTATTAGACAGATGTCTCATTTTTTTTTTTAATACGTTAATGTATATTTTAATACATTACATTACATTACATTATAAAATTAGTCGATAGTCAACTAACTTTTCAACATACAGTTTAGTGCATTAATGTTGAACCTTTTGATCAGTACAGATAAATATTTTCTAAATATTTTCTGCATAATTAAACATAGCTTAATTTAATATGGATCCAGTGAATTACATTTTCTTATTTCTAACTTTAAAAGTTAATAAATTTAAAAATTTTCATCAAACCTGAGCGAACTGATGAAAGGATTTTTTGGCCAATTCAATATTCTATGTTAATGAAGACTGGCAGACGTTCGGAGAAGGAATATGTGGCTTTTCTTTTTGTATTGTTAATGGGAAAGTGGTTCCACGTGCATTTCGGTCCAAATTTCTTAAAACTTCTTGCGGTGGAGGTAGCACAGAGAAAGCAAAGACAGGATAAGAGGCGAGAGAAGCAAGGAAAAAGGATGCTTTTCAATCCGTGCCGCGTACGACACTCCCCCACACGGAGATCAACGTCAATCCCTTTCATTGATGGTGACTGAGGGGAGGGTGCCAACAGGGGCGCATTAGCTGTACCTTGAACCGACTGTGAACGAGCCAGATGGAGCTAATAGAGCAGGAAGAAAGTGTCAACAACCCCTATCCTACCCTTGCGACACGCGCTGAGAAAAGCGAGAGAGAGAGACTGACTATTTAGCAGCAAATAGGCCTTTCAACTGAAAAACGAGAGAAGTGGACACAGCCCTTGGGAAACGCAATCCTGTTACTTGGTCATGCTTGACCATGCGCTAAAAGTTGAGGTAAAGAAAAACAAAGAGAAAAATAGCGACACTTAACGGATGTGACTCGAATTAAAGCGAGTGGATTCATTTGCTCATAAAATACTGCTAGTGGTCATTACCACTGTCAGTCAGAGGTGCAATTCAGGTACAATAAAAACCCAATGTTCAGTAAAGTCAATCAACCAAGACTTTTATGAACTAATCTTCTGTTTATTACCAAAGTTCATTTTAAATCTTTAATTTTGAGAATGAGGTCTAAATTGTGAAGGTTTCTTTAGCTTTTCAATAATTCCTATTTTGCAGTAATAACATTTTGTGAGTATTTTCATGTGCCGGTATGTCGTCTTGTACGTGTGTATGTGTTTGTGCTTGGTCGTTGAATTTCAATGGCTTCAAATTAAGGTTTACACCAAATCAATAGTAGTATCAGCTTAACAGCCTAGAGTTTGACAGATTGCAAATTGTATAGGATCACTTTGTTTTTCTTGTTTACTACATAACTGTGAATTGACTGGTTATGTTTCACGTTAAGGCCAAATATGTCCTTTTCCTATTTTATGGTAGTTAGTACTATGTTACCGTAGGGACAATATAGAACAATGTAATTTTGTATTTTAAAATTCTTTTCGTGAATTCTTGGAAAATCGGAAGTATAAAATAAATAAAATAAGTAAATTTGCAACAGAAGCGAAGTAATGAATATATGGATGTAAACAATAAAATTTAACTTTACATCATTACATGTTTTGTAGCCAATCGAATTTGCATGTGCATTGGTTCGATCACAATTAAATTGGATTTAAATAATTTAAGTAAAAATAATTCAAAGTTTCATCGAATATTGATGTTCGCAAACATTTTCACTAATAAATAAAACGGACGCACTTTTATCATTGCGTTTCAACACTTTAGAAAACTATGAAAGCAAAAAATAAAGCAAAAGAAATAATTTACGGAAAATAATTGTGTTAGGAACTTATTTCTTTAAAAAAATTATCAATTACCAATTTTCTTTAAAAGAAAATTATTTATTTTCCCCAGACGCTAAGGATTTGTTTTACTCTCAATTTCAATCTTATTCTATTTTCAGTTAGTCACAATATTTTCCGTTTTGATTCTGCTTTTTTTTTTTTTTTTGAATTTTATAAATAAATAATAAATCTGCTTCTTCACTAGTCAATCTTTAGAAACTCGATGACAATTTTGCATATTTTTCTGTGATTCTATTGTTTGTTAATTCATTTCTGCTTCACTAAAGCGTTTCGATTCCAAGAAATTGTGATAAAGTAAATTTAAAAAAAAAAATTATCTAGTAATAAGGGAAGGGGATATCTGGTAAAAAATGTCTTCACTTGATATTATTTCAAAATGAATCAGTGGTAATTTTCAACTAACTGATTACCAA
>JAFIDM010012231.1:67221432-67240221 GCA_023159025.1 Thereuonema tuberculata
TGAGTAAATGAAAATCAATTTTTCAAAGGACACTGCTACCGAAATCAACCTTTTACTTTACTTATCTTTATTTATTTTACTTTATTTATCATATATTTTTTATCAATAGCTATATATTCTCAATCACTATTATTCATCCCTTTTTTCATCATAATTTATTATGAAATTTATTAATATTATTTAGCTAATATTAATCATTTATATAAATATTTATTATTGTGATAAAAAAAAACCGCATGAAATCAGGAGAGTAAAAAAACAGTAATTGATTTAAAAAAATAGTTAAAAAAATTTAAAAAATCATAAATTTAGAATGAGAATGAAATTTAAGGTTAATTAAGTAATCAATGATGATATAGATTTACACAAGCATCTATAATCAGACCACTTATATGCAGTATCTGTAAACCCATCATACTTTTACAAAGAACAAACTTTCGCCAACTTGGAGGAGGATTCATGCTTTTATATTTGTCAACTCAATCAGCTGTTTGAAACCTGAAGTTATTCATTATTAGCAGGGCCCGGATTTTGATATCTAAAAATGTTTAAAAAATGACCTATTAAATGACTGCAAATATCCCATAAAATGACCCGAAAACTTAAAAAAAATGACCTAAAAATTTGAATGAAACTGACATAATTTCATCACAGAAAAAATGCAAACCGACTACGTCATTGTATATTGAAATGATTTTAATAGTTACCTAATATAATTTAATTATTATTTGACAAATTATTTGCACGCAAAGACTGATTTAGTTGCAAGTGCAGGTGTGTCTCCTGGAATATGGAAATACCAAGAAATAAGGGTTGAACAAAGTTGTGAAGATTCTCGTCTTCGTATTCAGCCTCACTTTCAGTTCCGTTAATATCCAGTACCATACGCAAAAAATGCATCATAAACCATTAAGAATCTGAGAAAATGACTCAAAACGTATAAAATATTCTACTAAATTCCATAAAATGATAAAATAATGACGCGAAAAGCGAGAAAACGACCTAAAAATACAATACTTAGAAAAATGACGAAAAAATGACTTAATAAATAGTGTAGTATGGGGGCCATGAACAGGATTTGTATATAAGTTAGCAATGTCTGTGGTGAACTATTTAAAAGATCACATGTCATCAGAATACTTGCCCTGGTTATTGATTATTAGTTAGTTAATAAATGAGCATAGTTAAGATCTAATATTACTTTTATTATTATTCTTACTTTTATTATTATTATTACTATTTTGTAGGACCATGGGTAACTTACCAATCGTGCGGCCTTTGGCCTATTGTATAGAATGCAGAATAATACAGAAAATCATAAGGAAAGAGAGAAAGAGGAGAAGTATCGCTGAAAAATCACTGAAAAGAAAGAAATGCTCTTGCCTGTTCCTAGATTCCACCCAAGGTACTCGTAGTAAACTACAGCCTATACCTCTTGACTGTATGATCTGAGGTTAGTTACAGAATTTGTACATCCTAAACAAAGTGACCTTCTATGTTTAGTACCTGGATTACATTTTAACGGAATATTGTTAAGATTTCTCTGATTATTAAAATCAACAGAAATAAACAAATGAAGCACGTGATTTCTCGCATGGATTTATATTTTCTTATTTTAATACATCTAAGTAATATTTGGAAAGATTTGAAATATTTCCGAAGCTTTCTTGAAGCTTTTATATTAATTACGACTTAGAAAAATTAAGGTGAAGAAAAAAATTAGATTGAAATAAGCATGAGTAACAGTCAAAATGGATACACAAAAAAGGAACATAAATAACGATGGGTGAAAGTGACATCCTAGAAGAGCTGTTTCACGCTAATATGACGATCATCAGCTAGAATCAGTCACCAGTAAATAAAGAGGTCTCGATACATCTTCAGGTCTCGATGTTTACTGAAGCTTTGCAGGCTTCACATTGATTCCGACAAAAAAAGTACATAAACTAAAACAAAACAAAGTAATATGCTTTACGAAAAACTTTAATTAAAATTATAATTTCAAATACAATATAGTAAATAATTGAAAGGCTATTACAGTCGGACCTCTATTTAACGAACCTCTATTTAGCGAATTTCTCTATTTTGCGAACTTTTCTTTGGAACCAAGAACATTTTGCTAATTTCTTCGTAAAATAACCTCCAAATAGCGAAGTGCATTTTCTATTTAACGAACTTTTTCGGATATCTATTTTTTTTTTCTCCTTGAAATGTTTTTATTATTAATATTCCCTCAGAGGAAATGAAAGAAATGTGGATACAACTGAGGGAAAAAGAAGAAATTGTTGATGATGTGCTGATTGATGATTATCTTTTACTTGATTTTGAAGATGAGACATCGGAAACACTAACTGAATCGGATAAATTGGACAGTGTGAAAAATAAAAACAATACAGCTATGAATTGCGATGAAGATGATGAAAATGGATATGATCATGATGCAGAAATCAAAAAACCTTTATATGATGAAATGCAAAAATCATTTGAAACAATCCGACGCGGATTACAATTTGAGGAAAATACTGAAGGGATTTTTGTTGCATTGCAAAGATGCGAGACGTACTATGAGCAAAAACACTTTTTCAAAAAAAAAAAAAAAAACTAAGACAAAATTAACAGACTTTATTAGTAAAATTTAGGTACGCATGTGTTAATGTATGCTTTGTGTCATTAAAATTATTACTTTTTTTACTTAATATTTATTGTTTATGTAGTTTAAAGTAATTTTAAAAGGTGGATCTCTATTTAACGAATTTTCCATATAACGAACTTTTTTTCGGGATTTAGCGACTTCGTTAAATAGAGGTCCGACTGTACTACAATAATTTTTAGGCTCTACAAATTGAAATTATAAATAAAATAAAGTCCTAGAAATTTAAATAACGATAGCAATTACAGAAGGTGTAACTGCAATATCCGAATTCATTCATTCATTTTATTTCCATTACATTTTATCATAGTCCTGTTAGGAAGCATTTGTAGAGCTTCCTATCAACAGGTGCTACCGTTGAGTACATTCATATTGATATATTTCAGTTATTAGTTACATACTGTACATTTTTAAGAAAAGTAAAAAGACTAAAATTGCCGATTATACAGTATATTAATTAATAACTTAGAATTTAAACTTAGGAATATTAATAAGGTTTGAAACATAATAATAATAATAATAATACAAAAAACAACAAGATATCGTTGATTTGCCACTTTTCGAATACTGTTCGTTTTTGTTTGCGAGAACCTTCAACGCTTTTGCGCATGCGTCAGGTCTCCTTCGATTTCTTCAAAATAGGGGCGAGGAGACACAAAGATGGGAAGTTTACTTTTTATAGTGTTAGTTTACTAGTAGTTGCGTTCTATTTGCGTTTTTCGGGAAAGAATTATGGAAAGAATAAATACTATTGCAAAAATGCTCCTCCGTTATTTTTTTCTTAAAAGCGAAAATGTCCAAAAGAATTTCCATCTCAGCGTATCACCTCTCTGCGGAGTAAAATCGTCCGCCATCGTCGATATATTTGTTTATTGTGGTAAGGAGACTCAACTTATTAATAAATATATGCGTCCAAGTTGGTACGAGATCACATTTCCAAACATTGCAGAAAATTCTTAATCCTAAAATTGGATGAATAATTAAATTCATAACTTCTTAGGATGAATAAACAAACTTCAGTTTTACATTAGTTATCTTGCTCACAAACGGATGCACAGAGAATATACTCATTTCTACTTAAAATTCTATTCTAAATTTTTATATCCTTTCTTTTCTCTCCAACAACATATAAAGGAATATTAGTAACGATTCACCAACATACCAAGTTCTCTGATTGGTAGCTACCATGTGGATAAAAATATAACCTAAGTATTACTACTTATGTAAATGTTCCTTTGCATAAGACATCTCCTTTTCAAAGATAAAATTAACAATTCTCATTACTAATATCAATTTATTAATAGATTTACTGTCTTTTAATTTAAATAAGCAAGAGGTAATAATTAACACTGAATGACTCCTAAAAACTAATAATTTTTAAACTCCATTTTTAAAGGATTTTCAATGATAAAGAAAAATATTGGCGAAGTAAAAAAAAAAAATCACTAGTCGATGAAATGTTTCATAAGTGTTAAATTCAACTTGTTTATTCACGATAGAGGGTATTGTGCAAGTTAATTCCTGACTGGTTATATAGAAAAATATTCGTGATATGCATATCTAATGTTTACAAACTCCACGGCTTGCAAATAACATTTAATAACATTTAAAAACTATAAACGAACTACAAACGAACTACAAACTCCATGGCGATATTTCGTCCATATTGTAAAATTTTTGAATTCTTGAGTTGTGATATTATTGTTTTAGTTTAGAAGAAAAATGGACGAAATATCGCCATGGAGTTTGTAGTTCGTTTGTAGTTCGTTATTAGTTTTTAAATGATATCTAATGTTTTTTGATTAAAATAGGTCATTCTATCAAAAAACATTAGATATGATTAGAAAACTTACAATTTTGTTGATATATCTCTTAATAACAAATATGCATTTTGCATATAATCCGAGCCCTAGTTATCATCATTTAATCAAATCTCTAACAAATATTCAACCTGAAAGATGCGTCCTTATTAACTGTGCAAATATATGCAAAAGATAGAGATTATAACTTCCTTAATATTGAAATTGCAGTGCTGTAATATTATCGATATTAAAGATCTCGCAATTGGCGTTGTCGTTGCCAAGCCTCTCACCTCTGAGCACCGGGGTTCGGTTCTCATGTTGATTTCGTAGTGGTAGCACGGCGGGTAGATTTTCTCGGAGTTCTCCCATTTCTCTGCACTAGTCCATCATTTTTTCTCCATCTTTTTTTCTATCTGTCCTTCTATTCGTAGAATAGCACAATGGACCTATGTTCTCGGTGCCCGGTTTCACTGGTAACCACATACAGAAACTTAACGACATTAAAGGTAAAGCCGGACGGTCTGCGGTGATGATCAAGCAATTCCGTTATCATGAATGTATCTGAAAGTTACTTTTAGCAATCCTCTTCTTTCTTCCATTGCATCTTTTCTGAAAGTCTGATAAGCTGATTGGATAATTTTCGAATCGTATGGTTGACAGGTAGGATTTCGTGGTATCCTCATTGAAATCGGATAAGCGCAAATGTTAAAAAAACAACAACAAAAAACAGCGCTAATGGACAACGTTTGCTCTCACCATTATAAATGCTTAGACTAAAATATATAGATAACAGTAATTTTTTTCGAAAATGTCTGTAATAGAATAATCTTAAAGAGAACATTTTAATCTTATCCAGTTTCTTCAATAAAAAGAAAAATAATTACTATCCTTCTTCTTTTGCAAAGAAAAGCAAAATGAAATTCATAATGAATTTTTGCTTATCATTTACATCAGTTTATGAGTCTTCTCCTTGAATGTGAAGTTGTATGTTTTGAGATTCATATTTCACAAAATTTATGGGAGCTGAAAGTCGTTGGCCAAGCACATAAAAAACATTAAAAAAATAAATAAAAGTATTGGATCGTGTTTCTAGCAGCATGATTAGATTGCGTTTGTTTATAGGAATACATTTAGTTTTGGCGTTGTCTTGGGCGATTCTTCACTAGCTGAAAGCTGTAAAGAACGTGTTCCGCCAACGCACATATTCCTACCATTTGTTGGCAGCCGCGCCAAGCAGTAAAAGTGGACATAATCAAAAACTTGTAGGAAATGGGAGCAGTCCAGAAGCATTTGCAAACCCATAGCTCATGATCTCAACTTTAACTTCAATTGGACATTATCCTCATAATTCACTGAATGCCAGGTGAAGGCGGGAAAACAGATCGTATAACATGACGAAGGCGGAGAAGCGCAGAACATCTTTGAACCACAAGATGTTAGATTTATGGAATGACATTTTCTTGCGAAGCCACGTGAACTATTTCAGAGCATTTGCTTCCTTTCTACCCTCTTCCCCTTCAAAAGCATCCACTTGAAAAAGAAACCAAATAAAATAATACGCTAACAAACATAAAAAAAAAACAATAAAAAAAAACCTATGCCACAAAAAATATACCAATTGACTTTCGTATATTTGCCATCAACTTTCTTTGAAATGTAGAATGGTTATAAATTATCCCGTTTTTAGAGGGTTTTCATGACTTTAAATTCGATTAAATAGTAATTTCCGTTATGTAACACATTAATACTTTAAAAAAAAAAAAAAAACTTTTTGAATGATGGATGTTCTCCAGATCTTTATTTCCTGTCTCTTTCATCATTTCTATGCCAACATTACGAACCTGTCTAATCAGTTGACGGGGAATCAGAAATTATGAATGTCTGCGTTTTTAATGACATGTCATAACACAGAAGGAATCTTTATCATTCATTATTGGCTTCTTTTCATTAGGCCTCATGTGTTTGGCTTCATTATGAGAAAGTACAAAAGCGAGTATTTATTTATTTTTAGTAATACCATGCAACAAATATATAAATATATATACACAGGGCGACCTTCATACTTTTTAAGTTATATTTAAGTGTATGTATATATTTAATAGGTAGTGGTGAGGCACGCTTTAGTAAAATCTGTAATCTGTCGGCATCCCACCCACACACTAAGTTCACCAGCAGATTGACAAATGAAGAAACTTATTATAAAAGTAAGAGAAGAGATGACAGAAAAGAATTATAATTATGTTTCTAGAAAGTATCAAATTGTTTAAGAAAAATTGTGTCATTTTCAGTTTTTTCAATGAATTTTATTTTTCTTTTTTCTAGATCTTTTTCTATTTTATTTTACTTTTTTTATTTTTATTTAGTTTATTTTTATATTTATTTTATTTACTTCTTTACTTATTTTTTTTTTTTGAGTTCTGAATAGCAAATAGAAAGACTGAAGAAAGCAAGTGAAGCTAAAAGGTAAAGTCAAAGTCTTGAAATTTTATATAAATTTTCATTTCTTATTTCAATTATCCTAATGTTCATCGTTATATCAGTATATATTGATACTTATCTACCACAGGATATTACAATTTTGGTCTAATGTCATAATACTCCTTAAATGAGCGTTGAAGAGAAAACATCGTAGAAAGCTGAAATTTAAAGATAGATTGTTAGATTGTTACAAGGATTTAGTGTTTGTATCTAGTGAGGAAAATAAGAAAAAAAAAAACTATCATGACGATTCAAAACTATTTATGCTATAAAGCTAAACTATTTATGCTATAAAGCTATTTATGCTATAAAGCTAAACCATCTACCAATTTTTGTAGATGGTTTAGGTTCTTCCCTATTGATTTTTGTAAAAATTAACTAGTTGATAAGGAGATTCATTCATTCATTAGATTTCTGAGCCATTAAGGCTCTTCGCTGCAGTCACAATCATACGCCATTTTCTTCTATCCTGTTCCTCTGTCTTCCAATCTTCCACCTGGAGTGATTGAGATAGTTATAAGTGGATAAGGAGATAGGAGTCAAAAACTGTCAACATGAATGAATTAACTTTTTTTATAACAAATTTTTATGGGATCTTACTGAGCTTATTTTTGAAAGTTGGCACAACAACTATATCTTGTTTTTTTGTAACAGATTCTAAAAGATGTAGAATGTCTTTATTTACAACTGTTAATGTGCTATTGCATCTCCATCTGAAACACGCAACAGATGAGAAATGTTCTTAATTATTTAAAATATTTTACATTGCCTTAATATAGTCTATTGATTGCTTTAAAATTAAATTTTAAAAGCAATTCCAACATCATTCTTTTCTCGTCAAGGATTCCATCTCAAGCGGCGACTATTTTGCTAAATGCTGTCATGAACTCCAAAGGAAGGAAGATTTCTCTGTCCGAAAATTTGCGGATATTTAATATATTTAATAAATGTATTTTATTTAATATATTTTCTTGGTGTAAGGATGTGGTTATTTATAATTCATATCCAAGATTGCTTAAGAAATGATTATTTGTTAACCAAAATAATTTTTGAAATATTGCTTTATTCTCTTCGATTTTTAATATTGTAAAAGCCTTTTACAAGCTTACATGGAGGATTCACATGTATATATTTGTTGGAATTTTAGTTGCATGATTTCACACAGCATACTACGGCGCATTTACTGTAATTCTGAAGACACGTGACAACTCCTTAAATGGTAAACGATTGAACCTTGGTTATTCCGCATACTTCCGTTTTGAACATGGCGGCTCTGAACACACACCATTGTTCATTTTGCCAACAAAACTTTGAAGAGTCAATCACGAGGAATCATTTGGAATGTCATTTTTTATTAAGTCGTCTGTCTCTATCGTAAAACGGCTGAAGTAACAGGTATTTCGTCTCATTCAGTGTTAAATATTGTTAAGGAAACCGAAGCCTCGCTTAAGCCTAGCCCATTATTTGAAACGCCGGGCAAGCAAAGAGAGCAGCCGGCATCAATAACAGAAATGACGACTAAAAACAAACTTTTTATGAAATCGAAAATACGAAAATAAATAAATAAAATGAATAAATATATAAATATATTCTTAATATTGAAAAATCGAAAATAATAAAATTCAAATATTGTAGCGCGATGACGCATTTGATGTAAACACCGGAAGTAACTTACAACGACCAAGCACTAACTCTAGTGAAAAAAGGAAATGATAATGATTGGTGAACTGAGTTCTCGTGTCTTCAGAATTACAGAAAATGCACTTGATTACATGAAAACCTTAAAAATTATATAAAGGCAAACTCTATATGAAGTGAATATGTCGACTTTTTTTTAAGCCAAATATTTTAAAATAAAATCCCAAAAAAAGAAAACATAAGAATACAAAACAATTACGTTACTTCTTATGATAAATTACAAATTACACAACATATAGTAATAAAATTTCACGTGTGTTGATCATAACTGTTGTGTATGTGAATAATACAGTATGTTATGTATGTGTAATCCAAAAACTAAGCAGGTGTGCCGGTTTAGTTTTCGGATTACACATACACAACATATTATTCAAAACAAAACATAGATAACATATGAAACCATTACAATGTAAAGTCAAAATTAAGAACCTCTGTTCAGCAATAACTTAACAAAACGTTTAGTTTACTCCAAACGAAGAATCCGTTGTCTAAAAAGGAAACAAAATATTTGTTCCATATCAAAAAGCCTTTGCTCCTATTAATGCATTTCAAAATTGTCTCAATGATTCCTCCTTACTTTCGTTCTCTTCAAAGACAAGATTTGAACCTCATCCAAAGGGCTGTGAAAATTGGACAAGTAACAATTTCAGATTTTTCTCTGTTCTCCGTGTTTAAATAACTTTTATGCTCCGAAAGATATTAATTATTTTGAGTTTATATTGTAATGGTTTCATGTTCTTAACAATATGTTGTGTGATTTGTAATTTATTATATATGATGTATCCTAATTGTTTTGCATGGTTTTGTTTTCTTTTTTGGGAGTTTATTTTTAAATATTTGACTTGAAAAAGAAGTAGACTTATTACTTCGAAAATTTATATGCAGGAACTTTTAAGATTTTGATGGCGTAAAGTGTATGATTTTATATTATTATCATTGATGTATACTGTACATAATGTAAAATAAAATATTATATATCAAATATATAAATATAAGCAAAATATAGGCAAAATATAAGCAAAAATATATAATATATTTGCAATTATTTTGGTATTTTACAGCCATAATATCGCTGAGTAAGGAAGAACTAATATAGATTATTTTACTCTTACGAAATCGGAGTCAAAGTCCAGCCCTGAGAGAAAGTCATTAACAAGGGTTGCATTAGTAAACTCCTTTTACAAGGCTGACTTTCCAGTCCAAAAATATATTTCAAAGAAATTTAGAAAGCTTTCTAATGCCAAAGTCATATTCGGATTACTACTATAGTTTTGCATTGCATTAATACAAAGTAATGAGTTCCTTGAAACTTCCTTAATATTATTTGAGCGTTATCCAATCATCTACTTCTATTGTAGTAGTTGAGGTGTGTTTTATGGTGATCTCATTAGACGTAATTGGTTGTAATTTCCTCTGCAAATTACATACCATATAAAATTCTATAAAATTATATTTTTTGATTCAATTTAGAAAAATATATTAATTAAAATTAATAAAATTTTAAATGATTAAGTTTATAGGATAGGTCTTATCAGTTAATTTTATATAAAAATTCTTTTTCATATAGAAAGTTCTCTTCATTACTTTTTATATTATCCCATTCAAATGGAATAGAAAATTCTTTTGGAATATAATTATTTCATGCTCTTTAAACTTACGAAACATGAGACAATAAGAATTATCTCATGTAAACTTATCAGGTTTTTGTAAATAATATTACACCTCTAGAAATTTTTAATAAAACCACTTCTTTAGTTTCCACTGTATTTCATCCTTTTTTGCGAGGGACTTCATCTGGTGGTAAAAGTGGACAAGAAACTACTCTTCTTCCTCTACTATTTTTTGTCTTTGTACTTTTATTGTCTTTTCTTTGCATTAACATGTACAAATTCTATAGTAGTTGATCCAGATTAGTTTTCTGGGACTAAGCGTGCACGGATGGTGGTCCACGTTGAGGACTTGGAAGAAGGGGTGGCGATCAAAATAATCGTACTCATATTTTAAGTTCGACTATAAATAAGCATCGAACCAACTTTTAAACAAATTCATCTGGCCATTAAAGAGAAAATTTTGAGGATTATTTTGGTAGGATGAGAGAGACAGAGAACCAAAAAATAAGCCTATATTTTAATTTGGGCCATAACTTAGCTACTGTCCGTACTAAAAATTCTACAGAAATCAGTCCAGTCATAGATGCGTATACAAACGGACAGAGAAGAAAAACATTCAAGTAAAGTAGCAAAACTTCGAATATCCAATACAATTAACAAGAAAATTTGCTAGATAAATAAAAAATAATTAATTTTTTAATGCATTGTTTAAACTACAGTTCTCAATCACAATTCCACTGGAAAATAATATCTGTCGAAGAGTAGAAAATAAGTTATGAAATTTCTAATGCATATATTTCGTTTTACTAATATGACTGTATGCAAATCATTTGCATATTTTGGAACACGTGGTCATCTTCAGCTGAATGAAAGTCACACGTGTGTCTGATCACTTTTTAAATTACTAAATTACTAAATAGTACATTTTGCACCAATTGATATTTCGTCAATTAAAGTGAGTCATTAAAATCGTAAAAAACAATAAAATTTTCAATTAGAAAAAAAACAACAATTAACTTTAGAAAATGACAAATCAAAAAGAAAAGATTGCTGGTATTCGATCTTTCTGCATCAAATCATTGGGAAATAAGTAGGTTAAGCAAATTTTAAAGATATGTGATAATTTCAATAAGCGGATTTAATTTATTTCTTTAATCAGTCATGAGAACCAGACGAAAATACGACGATTGAAAAACAAATATTCAGGCATTAAAAGGCAGCATCTCTTCAAATATTAATAAGAGACATTACACAGCTTTTAATTGGTAATTTTAACTTACAAATCACAAATAAACATTATGAAATATTTAAAAGTTAAAATTTGTAAATTTATTAATTAAAAATAAAATTAGTTGTTTTATGATTTCAATGGTAAGATTATCATTTAATTATAATATCTCTTATTATATGTAATAATGTTAATTAAGATATTATTTTTGTGAATAATATTTTTGTTATGAACTTTGATTTGTATATATTATTACATTGCATGGTATGATGTATGTATTATTATAATGTTAAATAGCCTATAAAAGTAAATATTTTGAAATAATAAAGTTATATTACATTATATTACATATTATTTTAATTTTAAAAGCTATTCAACATCCTTTTTTTGTAATATTAAGATATTACATTAGGATTATAGTTCAGTCTCTTACATGGCTATTTCAATTCATTTTAAATTTAATAGTTGTTGATTCGTTTTTTTATTGATATATACTATAATAACCCATGAATTCTAGAGGTTAGGAATTTTTAAAATTAAAAATAAAAAAATAAAATCTTAATAATTTTAGTTTTAGATGAACTCTATTGACATTCGAAACAACATTTGATTGAGATAACAAACAGACTTTTGTTCAATTTGACTCAATGCTTCATCTTACCTTATATGAAAGCATTTTTCAAGAGCAATAAAACAGAAGTAAAAATGTTCAAGATAAACGAGTAGGAAGGAAGAGTTCAAAAATGCAGAGAACAACATATTATCTCCAGTACAGACCGGAACAAGACTTGCGGTTTCACTTGGTTCAAAGATCTAATGGTGCTTCCTTTTTTTTTCTTTCTTTATCTTTCAGGAAATTCTTGTTTGTCTGTTTGAGAAGTAAAACTTTGCAGAAATGTTTGTCTTTGAAAAACAGTTTAATGTAAAAGTTTCTTGGAAATTTAGGGTAAAGAGGTAAATTCTCTACATCATTTCCGTGAAACACTTCTTCACTTTATAGTTAAATGTTACTTCTGGATCATTGTTAGTTTATTTACTTTTATTATTTTTTCTTTATTTATCTATTATTATTGCTAATATTAGATAAGAATTAAAACTGAAGCTTTCATTCAAATTTGAGTGGAAAATTCTTTCATATTTTTTATAATTTCGCTTGAGAACTTTTTAACTTGTTTATATCATCTTACCAATGTTAAAGGCGTTCGGCTTTTGTTTTGGAAAAAAAAATCAAAGCAGTTTTTTTCTCGTTTCTCTTATAAAGAGGAATTACCTTCACCTGATTTTTAGATATTAGTTATCTAATTAGGAAGTGCCGTGCTGGCGTGGTCGTGCGGTCTCGGCGGCGGCCAGCCGTGGCGTCCAGTGCGCCAGTTCCTGGGTTCGAATCCCGGCAAGGGCATGGCTGTTTCAATTTCCTTTCCTGTGTTGTCCAGCCTCTTCTTCACTTTCTCTTCGGTCTGACGTCATTCCTTAATGGCGTCCTGGGGGAAGGCAACGGGAAACCACCCCCAGTATCTGTTCCCTAGTTTATCTACGGCTTCTCCTAGGGGTTCGCCCTTCGGGGGGTCACTAGGTTCCGTAGACCGCGTAACTTCGTATATACGAAGATCGCACATCATGATGATGATGAATTAGGAAGTCGTTTTTTGTTCACTTTTTCATATAGAAAGGTCTCTTCATTATTTTTTATATTATCCCATTGAAATGGAATAGAAAGTTCTTTTGGAATATAATTATTTCATACTTTTTAAACTTATGAAACATGAGACAATAAGAATTATCTCATCTAAGGTTTGATTATCAGGTTTTTATAAATATTACACCTCTAGAAATTTTTAATAAAAACCACATCTTTATTTTCCACTATATTTCATCCTTCTTTGCGATGTACTTCATCTGGTGGTAACATAGGACAAGAAACTACTCTTCTTCCTCTAATATTTCTTTAGGATTACAAATAAGAAATTATAAGAAATAGTAGAGGAAGAAGAATAGTTTCTTGTCCTCAGTTACCATCTGCTGAAGTCCCTAGCAACGAAGGATGAAATATATTGGAAATTAAAGAAGTTGTTTTTATTAAAAATTTCTGGGATTGTAGTATTATTAACAGAATATGTTATCAGGATTTTAATCGATTAGAGAATTTGAATATTAACTTTGTCTTAATATGCTGCTTATTTTTTTTTTTTTAAACTTACGTGTATGTGCCTTACCAACTTCCATTTTTTACATTACATTCAAGGATTACAAATTAGTACAAACAATTGTAGCTTATTTCTCTGGGATCAACTTGAATATTGAAAGCAGATTTCATTCGTTTTATTAAATTGGTTAATTCAAGACTGTATTAGTAAACTCAACTGAAAATAAACAGATGTATACGATGCATTATGTGTTTTGACATTGAATATCATGTTAATGCAATAAATTAAATGAACATTAAGCACGAATTAATATACAGCTAATAAAGCTCTCACACTCATATCAAAAAGTTATGAGTTTATTTAATTATTAAATATTTAAATCAGGAAATCATCCTTTTTTTAATTTACATACTTTGTAAAAGACTTTTTTTGTTGTTATTAAATAAATTTTCCAAACATTAACTTCATTTTTATTAAACTGTGTCATTACAGAACAACAAGATAATTCAAAATAAACATAAATACTTTAAAAGTATTCAGAATCGAAACAGAATTTCATATAAAATTAACTGATCTCTACAGAGAAGTGTTTCCTTATAAATTTAAATTTTGAAAACATTAAAGGATCAAATGTTTCTTCTTTAGAAAGTGATTTTTTTAAATAATGTTTATAATAAAACAGAAAAGCTTTTCTTTAATACGCCAAAATAGTAAAATTCAAAATTTAAAGAGAAACTTCCTACTTGAGCATTACCAAAGCTTATATAATATTTAGATGAGTGATTCATTACTTTAAACTATCTTCAGTCATTTACTTTAAACAATCGCATCTTTTTTATTCGTTATATGCTATATTTCATCCAGAGAATTTCTAGACTTACGCAGAGAAAGTCCAGAAATTCTCTGGAAGAAATATAGCATATAATGAATAAAAAAGATGAGATAGTTTGAAGTACATGATTGATTATTGAAAATAAATGGTTTCCAGTAATATGATGAAAAGAAATGAAAAGAGCTGGTAAAATACAAATTTAGGAATAAACTAATAGTAAATAGGAGCAAACACCAAAAGCAAAAGCACAATATTGTATAATATTGTTATTGTTTAATCTTTTTTTTTAATTAAATATTTTTTGCTGGACTATTTGAAACGTATTTTCTCTCCATAATTTCTAATTTGTTTACCTTACCAATTGTGTAATGATTAACAAAGTGTAAATTACAGATTCAATTAACGTGAGTAGTAGAATCAAAATTTAATGTTTAGGCCACCGCACATTGATAATTAACATTGATACAGAATTTAAAAATAAAATACAGAATTTAAAACGTTAAAAACTAGAACTTTCAATTCGATCAACGAATCATTGTCAAGCTGGTGACAAAAAAACAGCTCTGGAATAAAAGAGGTGAGATTGATCACGTGGGTGTGGGAATATTCAACCCATGATAAGGAATGGTTATCCTGCACACTTTATAAATACTAAAATTACTAAGAGAATTCTCTTAAAAGAATATATAATCCCCAAGTTTCAACGACAAACGGCAATAGAACTTATGTTTCTATGCCATACCATCCAACAATACTTGCAGATATTAAAAGTGTCCTTAAAGAGATGGGCATCGTTCTAATATCTCCTATTGCGTTGTCGGTTAACAAGGCCCTTAATAGGAATAGGGAAAAAAAGATATTAGTAATGCCACAGGAGTAGTCTACGCTATTACTTGTTAAGAGGGTACTTGCAAATATTGACAGTAAAACACAAGGATTCATACTATTTCACATTTCAGTATATTACAAATTCTCTGCATATGCTTAATACAGATGGACCGCAGATTATATGTTTCGAAAAGTATAATTTTAAGCGAACTATAAGGAAACCTTTCATATTCTTACAGATCCTGATTGACAACATGTCTATGTGTATTTTTGCTTGATTTTTGCAAAATTTCCCAGCCTGTGATTTATTCAGGGAATTATTAATTGATCAGTTTCATTCTATATTTGAAGCTAGATAGCAGGGATTGATTTTTCTTTTATTATCATTTTATAACACATTTTCTTTCTACCAAACCTTACTGGATTTACTGGAAAGGTCCACGCTAAACCTCTTGAACTCACCTCTTCTATTCCTGGGCTGTTTTTCTTTTCAGCAGCTGACAATGATTTGTTGATCGAATTGAAAGTGCTAGTTTTTAACATTTTAAATTCTGTATTTTTTAAGTGTGTTAATTTTCAATGTAAACACACATTGAACTAAACATAAAATTTTTATTAACAAAGTGTTTTAAATTATTTTTTCATACTTAAATTGTAAATTGTGATATAAAACTCCAGAATCTCTCGATCAATGCTGAGTATTTTTGAACTTTTTTTTTTTTTATCGAAAAGCGTATAAAAATTGTTTTGGTTAGGGTGGTACAACTTTAATGTTGGAATTTTTATTTTATTAATTTTCTTGTAGTTCAGCCTTTACAAGGCTCAAAATAAAAATATCCTATATGTAGCATAAATGTAACTCGATTAAGATAATTTAATTTCTAAAAAAAACTGGGATAACAATGTGACTTTTCATCAAATTTTATATACAAGATAGTACTTTTCAAGGCAGCAGAGGAATTTTAAAGGCAATTTGATACTGCTCTTTCTAATATTTTTATTAACAAATTGATTTAGATCAATCAGTCAATTTGGAACTGGACATCCTCCCAATAGTGATTTTTTTTTTTAAAAAACGTTATCGTTAACACTAACATTCAACAAATCATCAGAGGTACGGAACGGGGATGAAACGATTTCAATTATTTATTTTAAGTATGCCTATGAATATCTAGTATTAAGGAAATAGGTCTGCTGCTGAAGCGTCACGCCCATTTAAATTCACTAAAATCTTAGTCTACTACAAACATAGACACACATAAGTGACATAACACACATAAAATCTTACTAGAAGTTGAATAGCATTTTTTCAAATCAAGAAAGAAAAAGAAAATTCGAAATCCGAAATCCAACATTTTTTCTAGATTCAAAAGAATGCTCTATAACTATTATTTCCAGTGATTTAACTAATATAGATGATTATTAACTAAATTGCAATAATTTATTGATTAAAAATTAATCACGCTATGTTCTGCTAATGATTGCTCGTGACTATAAAACGATCTTTAAATTCCTAAAAATTGATTCAAATTTGAAACTAACCAATATCCTAATGTAAAGTATACATTAAACTTTTTTATTTCCGAATTATTGATTAATTAATTTCCTAACATCTTTAATTTAACTGAATTAGCTCAGATTAAAATGACATACGACCAACTGTCATATTAATCTCAAACTAATTCAACGGAATTCCCGATGGACAGATAAATGGTTGACCAATCAATGTAATAAACCCTCTTCCATTTCGGAATCCTGCAAATTCAGTTTTAGAGGAAGAGAACTCGTTTCTACCCCTCCTCCCTCTATATTTTACAGAAAATTCTTTCGGCGGGTCAGTTGCAGATAATACATTTCATTATTTACCAATCTTTATGGAATCTCTTGGCTTATTGGTGCAATTAGGGGAGAAAGAGAAAAGAGGACGGGGTTCAATACTTCTCAATAACTTCCCTTAGTTGTCGGGTCACGGATCGCTTGTGTTGTTGGGTCTCTACGCAAGGACGCATTTCGCCAGAGGCAAGTCCACCTCCACACGAAAAAGGGTAATGAAGTGTGTACGATTCCCTCAACGCAATCGAATTCGCTCATTACACGCCGCAGTGCAAACGGAACGGTTGCCCGCGGTCGGTAAGGAGCGACATCTGTTCTTCTTTCACGAAATAACAACATGAGTAGATCCTCGCAGGCGCAACAGAAACAGCCTTTGCTCTTGTCCATTGCTTAATATGGCTGTGGGGACAAAAGCAGTCGATTCCCGCTGCACCAATTAACCTCTTGATTTGCCCTTTGGCTCCCCTATGGCAGCAATGTAAAGAATTTTATTGTCTACCACCATGTTATACCATGCAATTTAGGTTTGTTGTTCCTGCCTATAGGACTGTAGGCGGATGGAGATGGGCTTTACTCCATTAAGGAACAAATAACTGAGAAACTCCTAACAAAGAACTCACAATAAATTTGTAGTTAGAAAAGGAAACTTTCCAAACCTATTTTTCTGAGAAGGTAATGAAATGTTCCAACTACTGTCTTTGAAGTCCTGATAGAGATAATTGGCTTCTTATTGAAGTGAGAAAATAGAAAACACAATTGAAAAATTCCTTGTAAATACGACATACACTTCATTAAGAAGTAAACTCAAGTTAATGTAACAAAATACTGAGAACGACAATATTAATAATACGAGAATTAATAAGGAATAGAAATAATTTTGATTGATCTTTAGGAATTACGTTAAAATGAGAATGATCAAATGTCTTTTTTGAAAAATAAAAGCCGAATGATAAAATAAATTCTTGACTGATTTTGTTAAAACTTCACTATTAAATGAAATAATTTATAAAAAATACAGTTACTGACATCTCATTCACGGAATTAATATTATCATTAAAATTTTTCATTACTTCTTCAGTGATGATCACATTGTATGCGATCTAATTTGAACTCTGCAATTGATAGAAATTTAATTAACTTTTCAAAATTTATCTTTAGGCTTTATTGAGAACAGGTTCTAAGTTGATAACATCTTGCAAAGATTATTCAATAGATTTTATATCTATTTAATGAAATGTAATTATAAAAATGATGATTATAAAGTATCTTTGTGGAATAAAACTACTTAAAAAAAAACTTACTGAAGTTGATAAGTTCAAAAAAATTGAAGCGAGATGAGTTTCAGTATATTGCGATATTTATGGACATACAGGGTGATTCATAAAGTACTGGAAGCTTCGCCTCCAGTTTAGCTTCACTGCTATGCAGTATGTCGCTTTCCTATTTGTGGCTTTTATTTGCAAGATTTTTGTATAGGGTCATTCCATATCAAATCATCCAGAAATTTTAGGAAATGTCACCCACCCTCACAGAAAACTTTGAAATTTTGTATAATTGAAGTTTACCTAGATATATGGACATTTCCAAAATTTAAATGTTGCAGGTTAAGTAATTTTTCAGTAATGGTCTCAAGAAGTTATATGGATCCAGGAACTCAGGTGTTCCATGGACGAGCTCCTTGATAAT
>JAFIDM010012231.1:67259716-67319744 GCA_023159025.1 Thereuonema tuberculata
AATTTTTTAATTCTTAAGATTGGTGCTTCCAATAGTTGAGATAATTAATAATAATACAGTAGCTATTATTTTTCGTTTGAAATGTAAACAGATACTATATTATTAAATTTTTATACTATTCCTTATGAAATGTAATTGAAGTTATTTGTGTCTGTATATTTGCTTTTTTAAAGAATTTCATTCTATTGTTAATTATCTCATATTTTCTTACGGCTTTTTTTTCACGTTATTTTTGACTTAACATTGTTCACAGCGAAAAGTAAAACAAAACAAACTCTGCCAGTTACTTTTTTTATTGTGCTTTCTGCCATAATCGAAAGGGGGAAAAAAAAGAAGAAGAAACAAAGAAAAAAATGATGAAATGAAAGCCTCGTTAGAAAACTTCAGATAAAATGGGAACTGGAAATATGATCAGTATTTTTCTTGCTGTTGAGAACAGATGTTCTTTGGGTCCACTCTAAATGAAGGGGAACGGAACAAGAGGCTCCTGTTACAGAAAAGAATCTCATATCATTGGAATGAAAGAAGCTTCCACTTGTTTTGTCGGTCTTTCATTATTTTCCTCCAGATGTTGTTTTGCTATATGATGTTGGCAGAAGATGCGTAAAGGCATTTGGGCTTGTTTAGTTTTACTTGGCATTATCCCTTCAGAGCTCTCTATTTTTTTTTTCTTCATTCATCCAAAGTTTTCTAACTGTATGGCTGGATAGAAGTCGAAATTAAATATTTCGTTACAGATGCTTGTTTCTCTGACGTAGGATACAATAAAAAAAATGTTTTCCAGGACTTGATATGAAACTAGTCATCTAGTATTCTTGGAAATACATCGTAAGAAGAATAGTGATAATTTGATAAATAACATTGAATAAACATTTTACTTCCATTCAGCAGAATAAAGAATTTTTAATAGAAATAAAATCTTGAAAATACATTGAAAAAAAAATGATATTTTTCGTATTACTTCTATTTCTTTTTCTAAACTAATGACTAAATGTATATAAAGTTAGAATATTTTTTTATATCCTTTTTATACAATAGTTTGTATCCTATAGGTCCTTTTTTTTTTTAGAGATTTCCTCACTCCGGGGTGAGATATTTTCTCGATATTTCGGCCCCGTCCTCGGGCCTTCTTCGGGATATGTTTTAGAAGTCAATCACATGAAGGAGAGCGCACAACGAAAGACTTCCGTCGTTAGTTCCTCGGACGAGTTGCTCCTGTTGTTGATTCCGAGGCGAATGATGGCTGTATCCTTTAAACTATCCTTTTTATAAAATGGTGACAGTAATAAACAAAAGGCTTACTGGAAATAACTGTAGGAGGATTATTATCAAACGCACAATACAAACAGAAATATGAAATTTGTCCTTGCATATTGGTTAAAAACATAATAAAAATGAATCGCTATTTCTTGTAGATATGGTTAAAAGTATTTTTTATAGTATGAATGTGAAAAAAAAAAATATTAGCTTGTTTATATTAGCGTGTGGAATTTTTAAGATTTTTAAATTTTTATTATAAAAAAGCGCTGATAAGAATTCGATATTGTTATATAAGTATATAACAATACTTTTTACAAAAGAACTAAATCGACGATAGATAAGTAACTTTTTCTATTAACAATGCCTCATCTCAATATCTGATTAATAACTAAATTACTGTATTACCATATTTAGATATATTATTTTTTCAAAGAGAAGGTTGATCAAAATAACTTATGAAAGAGAAAAAAATAGCAAGTTTTTTTTCGAATGTTAAAAAGATTTTTCTTTTCCATTTTTTTCCCTTTTTGCTAATTTTAATTTTGCTTTTGTTTTTCTTATTACTTAAATTAGAAAAAAATCTTCCTCCCTCAAAAACATAAAAAGATAAACAATTTTTGACTTCCTTAACTCTTTCAGCAGGAGAAAAATCATGGCTAGGAAAAATAAATTGAAATTAAGGGGAATTTTTTTTAATGTTTATTTTTACATGGAAATTCAATTGGCAGAAAGCACTATCAAGTAATCGCATTATCACTATCAGCTAATGTTTGCACGTACATTTGTAATGCAAACATACCTTGGTCTATGTAGTTGGTTCTTCCGAAAGGAACGGTTGAGGAATGGACTTGAAATTGAAGCAGATTGTTTACATCACGCAACTTTCACCAGGAGCAGGAATACACTTCCTAACAGTATTACAAGTATTAAGTTGCCTTTTGCAGCTCAATACACCTGTATGGAGCTACAGGTATTAAAGTAAGTAATTAGGTTGAGTTTACATAAAACTTAAGTTTAAGAGAGAGTAATTGCAAGTAATTTGATAGGTAGGAGGTTCATTTTCATGTAGTTGCAGATTGACTGAATCGCGATAAATTTCCATCTAGTTAGAATGGTTTGATACAACGTGAATTATTTTGAGATATTAGTTGAATTAAGTAGCTGAAATTAACGAAACGATGAAGTTGAGATAGATAAATTAGATTCATTTAAATTAGCAACCATGTAGTTAGTTGGCAGTGGAAACCGACTGACATACTTAGAATTGACAGAGCTGAGATTACTAATTGGATGAAAATGACTGCGTAAATACAGATTTATAACTTTACAGTTAGGTAAGTTCATTAGGAAAGTCCGAAAAAAAAATCCCCTTAGAATTGTTATGTTGAAACAGTTATTAATTCCTTCTAAAGAAGAAATACCACATGATATCAATGGTTCAACTTCATTTTATGTAAATCTAACAAATTAACAATTCAAGACCTCATTCAATAAAAGTAGTAATGTAATAATTCAATAACAATGACTTTTATTCGGACTTCGTGACGTTTTAAGTTTTGTTGAGCTTTATTAAAGTAATGGCAATGCACACATCTTCCAGCAGTTAATGAAAAAAGACGAAGGGAAATTTTTTATGTTCTTTTCCTTTGATGTAACAGTTCAAGAATGTAATTGATAGCTAAACATACCAATTTTTTTCTTTTCTAAAGCCAAGTAATCAGATTTATTCACCGGAAATTGCCTTTTACTTTCAGTAAATAGAAAAATCCGGTGCATTTTTTTTTTAACTTTTAATGTACATTGGATTTTTACCGATATGTTGTCTCAATCTTTTTTTTAATGCATTTTATCAGAAAACTATATCAGATTTCAGTTTCTTAAATTTGGAGTTTTCTTTTCTTTTTTGCCTAAAGGAAATTTCATATTTAAGAAGCGGAGATAACAGTATTTTATGGTATGAAGATTCGTGATTATTTTTGCTACATTTATACTGAATATCTTTGAATAGTAAGTTTAAAAATTTATTTTATGATGGTTAATTATTTTAAATTAAAATTTTGAATTTGTGGAGTCGAGAATGTAGGATACTTTAAATATAATCAATAATAAAGAATAAATTATTATAATTATAATGCCACCCAAAACACTTCGTGTAAAATAAGTTGCCAAGACTCACATGCTCATAATGCTTTCACTGTTAAAAAGATATGAGATCTCATGTAGAGCCAAGCCCCTAACTCTACGAGGCCTAACTCTACAAGCCCTAACTCTAAAAACTCTATATCTTGGTCAAAAAGTATGGCTTGGCCATTTCGTGGCTGTCACACAGACAATCCCATGGAGTTATGTAAAGGATATGGAGTATGCCAAGGCATACTTTTTGACCAAGATAGTAGGGTTTTTAGAGTTAGGCATGTCGAGTGAGGGGCTTGGCTCTACATGAGATCTGATAACTTTTTAACAGTGAAAGCGTTATGAGCATCTTGGAAACGTATTTTACATGAAATGTTTTGGGTGAGATGAAATAGTTCCATGAAACGGCCAAGCCATACTTTTTGACCAAGATATAGGGTTTTTAGAGTTAGGGCTTGTAGAGTTAGGCCTCGTAGAGTTAGGGGCTTGGCTCTACATGAGATCTCATATCTTTTTAACAGTGAAAGCATTATGAGCATGTGAGTCTTGGCAACTTATTTTACACGAAGTGTTTTGGGTGGGATTTCATTTCTTTTTGTAGGATGAGATCTGATAACTTTTTAACAGTGAAAGCGTTATGAGCATGTGAGTCTTGGCAACTTATTTTACATGAAATGTTTTGGGTGGGATTATCTATTACAACTAAATTTCGTTTTAAGATTATTTAGAAAATGGATTTTTTTTCAATACCCTACTTTTCTGTTTTTCTATTGGTCAACTTGTATATACAAGCTGTTTGCACTTTTATAAGAAATCACATTATTACACAGTATTTTTAGTCCGAAGCATTGAGGGTACGACGTATTTCAGATCTTAATAAAATCCAAAGTATAAAAGCTAGATAAATGAAAGGTAGCGTATTTCATTAATATGGTAACTGCATCTTATCCTGAAAATTTGAGCTCTCTAGTATTATCCAGGCCGAAGCTATGAGGGTTCGATAATACATAACCAGACCCCCCCTTTATGAGGGGTTGGAATGTGAAAGTTACGGATTTCTTAATTTTTTTGTTGTTTGTGTGCTAATCCTAACCTTCATACCAAATTTCAGCTATCTAGGACTTCAGGAAGTACCCTAGAGGTTTTGATGATCATGAGTCAGTAAGTCAGTCAGTCAGTCAGTGAGTGAGTGACGGAATCGACATATTTTAGGTATTAATAAAATCTAAAGTATAAAAGCTAAATAAATGAAACTTAGCGTATTTCATTAGTCTGGTAACTGCATCATATACTGAAAATTTGAGCTCTCTAGTATTATCCAGGCCGAAGCTATGAGGGTTCAAAAATACGACGAAACACTTCCAGAAAAGGTACGTAGTGCCCTTCATGCCTTCGGCTCGTCTTGGCGGGGGCACTGCCGTGCCCCCAGATTAACAATGAAGATGATTTCTATTAAATGATTTTTCACTCTTTAAATCATTTATAGAAAAGACCTAAAATTAAAATAATAATAAAAATTGATGACATTAAAGACATTCAGACTGATCGTAAGAAGGACAGAATAATTTATAAGGGCAGAAGAAGTAATCTCTACATCAATGATTAAGAAGATAATTGCAATAAGAAAAATACAGTGAAGAAAAATGTAATTTTGATCAAACTCTCATTCAGAAAACTCTCTGTCTGAAAAAATGTTTTAGATGTACTGAGTGTGGCAAATATCATTACTAAATAGAAATGAATAGAAATGAATAAAGTATTTATTAATATTATCATAATAGATAAGTTGAATAGATAAAATATATTAATAATAGATAAAGGCGGTAAATTGTAAATCTATTATGAAGTTATTTTCTTGTTAGGTTTTGTAGTATATGTAAAATAACTGACTGCAATTCAAATGAAATTTAAATTAAGGCTTAGAAAGAAGGAATCAATGGGGAATGAAAGCAGTAAATTAAATAGATTATCTACCTATATAGGTTGGGGTGATAAATGCTTTTTTATTATTTGTTTCTTATTTGTTTTTGGTATAGGTACTAGTTCATGGGTAGTCTTTTTAACTCTTTTAGAGCGAGGGTCCAGGTAAGTGTTACCCCTAAATTTTTCATTATTTATGATTCTAAACGAAACAATGTGTGCTAATGATTTTTTTTATTCTTATCAAATAAATGACCTTTTTAATTTTTTGAAAACAATCACAGAAACGAATTTTTCCCATTTACCCCAGGATAAAGAAACAGATTCAACGCTTAGACTTAGATCGAAAACAAACAAATGGTGCGTATTCAAAATGGTGAGTATGGATCCTTGACAACCTATCCAGCTGTTGTGAAAGCGATCATCTACAAATCTTCGACTACATGATGCATAAACAGTGCATGCTCCATCGTGTTGGAACTAATTTCCCAGTAGGTTGCCAAAAAACACCAAATCTATGTACAGATCTACTAAACCCCTCAGGATCCCACATACAACAGGCCATTCAGCATACCGTCGAAGGACAATCTGACGCGCCACTGTCTCTCCAAGCCACCGTGTTTTCCTCATTCCAGTAATGAACGTTGTGGAAATTCACCACACCACCTCTTATGAATCGGACTTCATCAGTTTACAGAACATGCGATATTATTTCTGGTTATTCAATATACGTCGAAAACATCCATTAACAAAAGACTACATGGATTGGATAACCCTGCTCTTCTAACCATTGATTGTATTGTCGGTTAAATTGGTGAGTTCTGAAAACACGGAGGACTGATTGGTGACAAATTCTTATTTGATGTCCGATTGTCCTGCTGCTTTGTATGTGGATTTGCAGCATACGGTACCAAGATCAAGGTAAGTTTTCTCATCTGTTCCCATTAGGATAATTCGCATCATTGTCTATGTTCTGTCAGGATATGTCTGGGCATAGATCTTCACTGTCAAACGCATGTTTTGTTGGCAACCACCACAACATAGGATCATGTCTATCACAAGTTTATTTACTGGATACGACATTCAACAACTTGGCATTCAACAACTGGTACTGGCCAACTTGGAGCTACTTTTTCATTATCCATCAACAGAAAACATGTATAATAGTCTGCGAACTTCCAACTTGGGTAGTGATTTATCCTGATTTGCAAGATTAGAAGTATTATTTTTTGTATGTGCAAGAACAATAACAGTGTATAGCAAGAAATACATAGTATGTAGCAGTGTATAGTTACCAAATTCTAAATATGCTTTATTAGGAAGAATTCCAGCAGTAGCTCAGACTATTCCATATGAAGTAAGAATAGCTTTTATTCTTAAAAATTTGTAAAATTCCATATGAAGTAAGAATAGCTTTTATTCTTAAAAATTCGTAAAAATTTATTATGTATTGCATTTTGACTGAAAGATGTAGTTTAATGGAATGTAAGGATATTCTGAGTTATTTATGGTTTTTATATATTTCATTTCCTTTAATAATAAAGTGATTAATTATTATAATGGCTTAGACTAATCGAACACTGCTGATGTATATATTATCCCCCATTTCTATATTATTTATTTATTTATTTAACATTAAGGTTTTGGACTACAGCACGCTTCCACTGCGCAACGCACTGGTAAAGAGGCATTGGTTGTGAATTATTTTGCTAGAGTTGTTTATTTTGTAAGCTTTGAATGTATGTACTTAGTAAGGGTTTTATCATAATAAGAATGGTATTGTAAAAGTCCTTTAGTACAGTCTAAACTGAATTTATTTGAAACATTTTATTGGTTAGAAAAATGGCTGTCTATAAAGAGTTGCATCCCAATGGGAAGTTTAATGGTCGTAATTATACGACGTGGCGCTTAAGCATGCGCAACATATTAATGAAAGATGGCTTATGGGAGGCCGCAAATTTATCATCATCAGAACTAGAAATGATAGATGATAAGATAGAAAAGCGCAAAATGAAAGAAAAAGCTCAAAAAGCATTTGGGACGATTTTTGAATTACTTGAAGACAGGTTCAAGTTGTTGATTAAGGAAGAGGCCAATCCTTATGAACTTATAAAAGAACTTGACCGTAGATATAATAAGGTTGATCGTTTAAAGATCTCCAGACTAAAACGAAAGTTGTATGATGCTACAAATTTTAAAGACTGTAGTACATTAGAATATGACATTGTAAACATAAAAGTATTATTAAAGGAACTGAATCTTATTGGTGGGTCATTTGACGAATTAGAGCTTTGCTGGATGGTTCTATCTGGCTTACCTGAAGAATATGATCAGATAGCACAAGGTATTGGGTTAACTGAGGATACCCCTCAATTCAATTTAGAGACTGTGCTAGATAAAATTCTACATGAGGTGGAAAGAAAAAGGAATAAAGTTCCTCAAACAGATGAACATGATAGTGTAAATGTGTACAAAAGTAAAGCCAAGAAATACCCCAATGTCAAAGAGAAACGAAAGTGTTTCAGATGTAATAAGATTGGGCATCTTGCTAAGGACTGTCGTTCCAAAGATAAAGACACTCATGATAGGTCTTACGAAGGGAAATCAGGTGATAGAAAAACAGGAGCTAGTTTTCGTAAATCCGAAAAAAGAAGTTATACAGGTATAACAATAACTAATAAGAACAAATGTTTACTAGCAACATTAAGTGAGAATATATGGCTTATGGACAGTGGGACAACCCACCACATATGCTCCAATCGTAGTGACTTCAGTGATTATGAACCCCTGAATGAATCTGTTGAGATTCATGGTGCTTCAGTCAAACCAATTAAAGCCATTGGAAAGGGTACTATAGATTTAGAATGTAAAGTATCCAGAGACGAAGACGTTTCCTTAAAACTCAAAGACGTTTATCACGTACCAGATCTTGGAGTCAACTTAATTTCCTCAACGCGTTTGGCACATAAAAGATTTGTCCAAATCATCAAAGGAAATACATACACAGTTTATGACTGGAATAGAGAAGTAGTCTTAAGGGCTAATATGCACGCTAACCTATACTATGCTGATGTTATTGTAAACAGAGAAAAGGTTCATGCTTTCAATAAAACATCGTCGGAGAGATCTCATTTGTGGCATGATAGGCTAGGTCACATTGCATACAGAAAACTTCAATTGATCTTACGTAAACAACTACTCAGAGGTATTGACCCAGTAAAAGTAAATGTAAGTGAAGTATGCGAATCTTGCAAATTAAGCAAAATGGCAGATGTTCCGCATAAAAAGTTGAACTTTGTAAGAAGCTCGGATGTATTGGAGATTGTTCATACGGATGTATGTGGACCTATGAACATACCTAATCATTATCGAGCTAAGTATATCCTAACGTTCATAGACGATTTTTCTCGGAGGAGCTTCGTATATTTCTTGAAGAGCAAAAGTCAAGTACCTAGAGTAACCAAGGACTTCATCAGTTTTGCAGAACGGCAAACTGGAAAGAAAGTCAAGGGAATTATGTCAGATCAAGGAACCGAGTATCACAACAAAGTCTTATCCCAGTATTTCCGGCAACGTGGAATCAAGCATATGTCATCCTCTGCCTACACTCCACAACAAAACGGAATTGCAGAAAGGTACAATCGGACCTTGATGGATTGTGCTCGCACCCTACTCATAGAATCCAAGCTACCCACAAACTACTGGATCTTTGCCACAGAATGTGCTAATTACTTGCTAAATCGTACGCCACATGACACTATAAATAGTAAGGTACCACTTAAAGTGTGGAACGGGGGGAGGTACGACCCCAACGTACGACATTTACGCAAATTTGGTAGCACCGTGTATTTGAAAACATCAAACTATCAGAGAAGAAGTAAGTTTGATCATCGAGCAGTTAAAGGGATATTGATTGGCTATTCCACTCGACTCAGAGGCTACAAAGTTTGGTTGCCTGAGCAGAGAAAAGTTATTGAAACCAAAAATGCATTTGTAAATGAAAGAATACCTGGAGTGAACCTTCTGTCTAGTAAACGTACTGATCTCTGTGAATATAAAAGACAAATTAAAGTAATGAAACCGGTAGGTCAAAGTCAGTCTTCGAATGAAGAATCTGAAGAAGAGATTGAAGAAACCCATGAACATGATGATGTAGAATCCGAAAAGGATGAAGATATTAAGAAGGAAGAAAGCCAATCCAGGGAAACAAGATCAACGTCAAAGTTAAAACAAGAAATAGTAAAATCATATGTCATGCAATTGCAAGAACCTCAGTCATACAAAGAAGCCATTTCATGTGAACGAAGTGAAGATTGGAAACAAGCAATCGACAAAGAACTTGAAAGTATCCATTCTCATAATACTTGGTCGTATGTAAAAATCCCACAGTATGCTCTTCCTTTGACCACTAAGTGGATATTCAAAGTTAAATATAATCACAACAGGGAGATTTCGAAGTTTAAGGCAAGACTCGTCGTTAATGGTTATACGCAAAGGCGTTATGTAGACTACGACAAGACTTATGCTCCGACACCAAGCGTAACAAGTATTAGACTACTACTTGCATTGGCTACTGATAAAAACTGGTATATTGAGCAATGCGACGTAAATTCGGCCTACTTATACGGAGACCTCCATGAAGAAATATATCTTGTTATGCCAGAAGGCATTATATATGACAAATCGAAATATAATGGGGTACAGCTGAAAAAGGCACTATATGGTTTGAAACAAGCAGGCCGGCAGTGGTTTATGGAGCTAAGAACAAAGTTAAAATCCATTGGTTTCGCCAACCTTAAATCTGATCCATGTATTTATTTAAAGAATGACGGACACGAAAAGGTGTTTCTAGTAGTGTACATTGATGACATTCTCATAATGAGTAAACACAAAGACTCTATACTTCTAACTCAAAATGATTTGGAAAATTACTATAAGATAAAGAGGTTGGGTTCAGTAAAAGAATATTTAGGGATGTATATAGATTATGACAGGAATAGTGGAAGCATGAAAATCAGTCAAAAAGGATATATAGAAGATCTATTAAGTCAAAATCATATGGAGAAGTGCAAAGGAGCAACCATACCTATGGAAGCAAATAGTAAGAAGAATGAAGAGTTAGGGCATTTATTAACCAGTGAACAACAAACCCAGTATAGAAGTATAATTGGAAGTTTAAATTATTTGTCCAACACCTGCCGACCCGACATCACATATGCTGTGAACAGATTGTCCAGGAAGAATAATGCACCTACTAATACAGACTATGTGAAACTAAAAAAAATATTGAAATATTTGCAGGACACCAAAGAACTGAAACTATGCTATTCAAGCACCGGAGAGAAATTAGTATTATATAGTGATGCAAGTTGGGCAGATGATTTGAACGATCGTAAATCGACATCTGGATGCGTCATCATGATGAGTAATGGCCCAATTCATTGGCTGTCAAGGAAACAGCAAGTTATCGCTATTTCTTCCCAGGAATCGGAATATATTTCTATGGCACTGGTCGTTACAGAGTTTAGAGCCATAAGAAATATATTATGTGAACTTCAAGAAGACATGTACATGTCAAAGCCGGTAAACATGTGGTGCGACAATCAAGCAGCCATCCAGCTCGCTACAGAAAGTTTAAACAAAAGTAGAAGTCGACATATAGATCTGAAATATCATGTCATTAAAGATGCCGTAGATAATAATGAAATTCAGATTCAGTATGTAGCAACAAACAAAAATATTGCCGATGGGCTCACTAAACCCTTAAGTAAAACATGCCATAAACTATTTCTTGAAATGATGAAAATGAAAATGTAATAGAGAGAGTAATTTTGCTTTTCAAGCGGGGGAGGTTTTTGCTGATGTATATATTAAATTAAATATAAGTTATATTAATATTTATATTTAATTAATTGAAGTTTAATTTTTGTGATGATATATATTGTGATTATCGTGCTTGAAAAGAAAATTTTTAGTTAGAGATTATTTACTAGTTTTCTGCGGGATTAATGAGTGCGGTATGACAACGAACAAGATGGCGGAATGACCAAGCCTGTAGCAGATCGTTCAATTTCAACGGAGATGAATATGCCTGGTATGTCTCCACGTTGACAGATAAAGGAGAGCGGGAATTTTGAAGAAGAACTGTCGCTGCCAAAACTAAAAGTACGAAAGAATAAGTTTGCAGTTGACGCAAGTAAATAAGAAATAATTATTATTCTTCTGAGGCCCTCCTAGACAAATGATCAATTGACGTTTTCCATGGAAAGTGCAGATTTAAACCCGAACAGAACCGTAATAAATAATTGAGAAATCCAGGATAAGAAGACATAGCAATGACGAATGAAAGTATTTATTTTCCGGTTGCTGAGAGGATCGATTAAAGGAAGAATTTGACGGAAATCCCCATGCGAAGAGTTCCGAAGATCGAACGTTTAAATAGGCTTAGCTATTTGAAACAGAAGAGAAATTAGTGCCACTGGATCAAAGGGATCGGAACTGATTTCATACAAGTGATTAAGCATATTTGTGTGTGAATTAGTGAAACTAATTATTGCTTGTTTGGTTATCTAGAGTTAATTATAAATATCAACTGATAGTTGATAGTAAAGTATCAATTATGTGTATAGTGCTTTCGAGACGAGTTATCATCGAGAGTCAAGATAAGTAAGTACAGTTTCCTTTATTTTATGAATCGAGTATCCAAGGGGATTGCTGATTTATAACAAGACTGAACTATTCAAGTAATATTATCAAAGGTGCAAAGATTAACTTTTCCACGTTGGGAAAAACCATTGTTGAGTGATCTAACTTTAGTTTCATCTATGAATGAAATAGTATATTTATGACAGATATTACTTAGATGTAAATGCCATTATATTATTAAATTAAGTTACCTTGTAGGTTGCTTGTTAATATTTACTCAGGACGTCATCAGTTAAATATTTTGAATTTAAGGTGTAGTATTAATGTCAAAAGTGACATTTGAAGATGAGATATATAATACTATGTTTATTTGACTACATATTATTATTCTAGGATTAAGAATAATCATCAAGGTTAAAGTTCATTAATCATTTGTAATTATTGAGTATTTCATATTTTGATATTTACATGTAAACTGATACATGCAAGGTTTCATAGATGGTACCATTTGGGATTAGTTACAGATGAACTTAGTTAATATATGATAACAAATGTTATTGTTCTTATATAATAAATTATTGTAAAGTCAATTTTTCCTTTCATAAAGGTTATGAATTCTAGTAATAAATTATTTTAAAGTTTTTTTTAATATTCAATGTTTTTTGTTTCTTTACCATGATGCGTGCTTGCTCTGAAAGTATATAATCTTACCCCATCTGCTTTTTTTTGAACAAACACCTTTTGATTAGTGGAAGCAGATAGAAGTGGTGGTTTGCTTTGGTTTTTAAGGCAGAATATTTTATTAAAAAAATACTAAAACTGATATTAATTTTTTTGTAGGAAATTAGAATTATATTTATAGTAATAGTATTTTTTGTATTTGTTTGGGGTTAGAGGTTAGTTCCTCGAATACGATGTGATAAACAAGTATAAAAGAACCCGTATTCCTAGTCATAAAATCAATCATATCCATAAAACTTTTTTCATTTAAATTATACTTTAACAGAATTTCTTTTCATTATTTCTAATGTAATTCATAACACAAAAACTCCGCACAGCATAATTTAGTATTTAACATTACTTTATTAAATATTTGGCGAATTTTCGGAAATTTTACGTCTTCCCTTTATCAAGCGAAAAAATTAAAATATATGGAACAACTACAAACAACAAAAATAGTCTTCAACATAAAAAATTAAAAACACGTTAAAGCAACAGATTAAACTGTTGTTAAAAAGACTCATCCACTTAATACAATTCATTATTTTAAACAATTTTGGACATTATTTCTTGTAATAAAAATATGCTGACATCAATTGTTACCAATTTGTTTACATCAATTTTTAATAAATCTCTAACTAATAAAATAGTAGCAGGGTCTACGTTAGTTTCCTCTTACCTATTAAAGCTACTTTCTTTAGTATTTTTTATTACACAACTTGTTTTAAGTGGATGAATCTTTATAACAATAATTTAGTCTGTTGCTTTACAGAGTTTTTAATTTCTTTTTGTATTTAAGACTGTTTTTGTTGTATGTAGTTATTCCATATATGTTATTTTTCGCTTGATAAAGGGAAGACGTAAATTTCCCGAAAATTCGCCAAATATTTAATAAAGTAATGTTAAATACTAAATTATGCTGTATATGAGTTTTTGTGCTAAGATAACCTTTAGTTCCGTAAAATGCATTACATAATATCTTACAACACACACAAAAAATTACCCACCTCTAGCGTCAAGTGGAGTTGTTCTCATGTTTTCAAAGACCTCCAGGAAGTGCTCAGGTGAAAGGCAAACAGACAAGTAGAAGAATCTTGCATCAGAAATCAGAGTTATGTAAGACAGTAGAATAATTTATTCATGCAATTCGTACTAATAAATTGTGCTCTGTGGTAGTAAATTATATGTATATCTAGTTAATTGGAATATCAATTACATATTAAGTATTTGAATAATTATATATATATATAATCAATATATATAATATAAATATATACAATATAATTATATATATATATAATCAACTTCACTTTTATACGTTTAAAAACAGGGAGCTACGTTTTAAAAGTGCAAACGCGTAAATGAGAGATGATATGAAAAACTTTTCAGTATAACTTTTCAATATTATGTAAAATACTAGCCGGCTACCCTCGCTTCGCTCCGGAAGCCTTGGATATGAAATGTAAAAAAAAAAACCACTTTATTTAACTAGCAAATTAACATCGAGATCGGAGAATATACGAGTTCCCAGCCCGTTATGGCCTTCTCCACACCCCTATCACTTGAAATCTTTCCCAGTTGATAATGCATCACATGATTATTACCAATTAATGTTACATTCGAAATGATAGGTGCCATTGACTTCTCGGAGTTTCAATAGTTATACGAATTTAATATTAATTTATAACTAACATCTTCCGCCACGCAGGGGGAAAGCATCGTAGACAGCTTAACTTAGGTGTATTGCGGGTTTACCGACACTCATTTCCAGGGGCCGCTACGCACTTCATGGTCATTTATCTCACCTCTCCCCTCCTCAATACAAACGTTTAGTTTTTTTATACTTTTTACATTGCCTACACAACGGAACTTATGCACTCGCCAAATTTAAAGTTTGTAGTATGTTGGGGAATATGCTAAAAAATTTCGAACACATTCACACATCCAACAATCGTTTCCCTTTTATATTATAGATTTTAAATTCATTAAACTCTATTTAGTTATTATCTCTTTAAATTTACTTGTACCTCTAATATTAAACAATTTTAATTTATACGACTAAATTATATCTAGAAATCATTCAATAATATGTAATTACTACTATTCTGTATCATTATTTATGTAGTTATTAACATAGATTTCTAACGGGACTCAATATAGCTAAGAAATATTATTAAAATTGTATTATTTTTCCTCAAAAAAATTGTAGAAGGATATTTCATTTGTTAAGGTATACCAATAGCTCGAATATTTTAAATTTGGATTACAATTATATTAAAAATGTATGTAAATACTTACATTGTAGTCAAGATAATTTTATTACATTTTGGTAAAATTTACTTTCAATATTTTGATTTAATAAAAGTGAAATATTTCAACTTCTTTCTAAACGAATTCGTTACTTTATTAATATTTTTTTTCTTTCGTTCAGGAAATTCGCAGAGGATGATACTTTATTCTTTTGAATTGCTACTATTCGTTTTTCCGTCGAGCAAGAAAAAAAAAGTAGTCATCAAAATGAAAGACATTTCAATAATGCAACGGTCTTCCCAGGCCTTCTCGAAAATCTCCAGTATCAATAGCCACAGGCAAAGGAAGAATTTTTTTCCTTGAATTCTGGTTTCCCTCCTGTGGTGAAGGTGGAATAATCTCGAAGTTTCCAATGGTGCTTCCCATTTCGCCGTCTCGACCCGAACTTCACGGTCGACAGCCTTTCCTGAGGAACCTGTGAGAATGGGTGGTTGGGGAGACTTGTGTTTGAACGAGATGAAATCCTCTGTCGTCGGTGTCATCGCTCGCCTGCACGATTTTGGACAACTAGAAGAAGCTCGAGCTCTCCCCACCCCCGCACTCGGGTCTCTGGAATGGAAAAATACAAGGGGAAGGTGGACGTTTAAGCAAACATCTCTTTTCCTTCTCGACCACGCACTCATTTTCACAGACTTGTAGCAAGAACTTGTCCCTTTGCCTCCCTCAACCCTAACGTCATCCCTTGCAGCTTTTTCCTCTTTTTATTTCCACATCGTTCTGTCTAATAGTTTGTCAGCTCTTTCGTTATTTTTGCAAGCTCTTTTTTCTTTCGTAACCTAGTGACTGTAAAGGATATGTCTCGGCTAAATTTAAAGATATTTCATTTTCTGCCAAAATGGAACTGTCACGAAAGGAATGGAAGAAAATGAATCGAACTTACTGTTGCAAAACCCATATTCAGTTCACACAATATTTTTGCTTCGCGCTGTTGACAACTTTTTATAAAAAAAAAGATAGTATAAGCGTAAAGAAAATATTTGCTCTTAATGGCAGATTTTTATCCCTTTCATGTAGGATTACATTCACAAAAGAAAATACTGTATCATAGACATTTCTATGATTTTTTGTTGGCTATTGTTGGATGGCTAACAATGACAGAATAGCTTTACTTTCTATTACATGACCGCAGTAAAGAATAATGTCAAGAAAAGTACGTATTATGATTATCTAAAAGAAGTGTGCATCAATATCATTGTTGACTATCTATCAATATTTGGCGTAAAAATGTTAAGTGCATGAGATCTTTTACTGAAAAGTCTAATCTGCCTCAAATTTCTGTGAGCCATTATTAGCAATCGAACGGTTCACAGAAATATGAGATGGATTGACTAGCGTTCTTCAGTGAATGATATTATGCACCCAATACCTTTTTACTTTTCGGTGATAGATTTCTCTGTAGTTTCATTTCTTGAAGCAAACAATGAACTTTTGCATGATTTCAACACAAAGTTGCACGTTTTGAAGAAATTTTGGCTGCCATAATTAGAGGACCTGAAAATTTTATATCAGCCTATTTTAGGTGACCGCTTGTTCAAATACTTTGGGAAGATAGAATGTACACATATCTTCTTTATATATGCCTACATATTATCAAAATTCCCGTAATTTGCGCGGGTTAAAAAAACAGAGATGTGGACAAAAAAGAAATTTTAATTGTGATATCACTTCGAATCTTTTTCAGTTGTTAAAACAAAATCACGTGATCGTTCCAAATTGCTTTTTATTCATATTTTGTAATTTGAAACCTCTTGGATATCAAATTTCGTCGAGATCGGAAGATTTCCCACCCCTTTCTCCCCTTCTCTAGCCTTTCGGGAAAAAAACTTGAAAAACCCTCACAAAACGTTTAACGCAATTCTAGAAAGGAATCTTCAATTAAATTTCGAGCTGCTATGTGCTTCTATGAGGTTTCAATAGACACGTAACTGGATTGTGAAAATTTTCAAACCGTCTTTTGCACCTCTTAGGGGTTGAATTTACAAAAAGTCATTATTAGTGGGTCCTAAGTCGTGAGAGGAAAACATCCCTAGAAGTTCAAGTTCCTAGATTCAGCGGTTTCGTCTCCGCGTTGATGAGTCAGTGAGGACACAGCTTTATTACAGCAAAAACTTGAAAACACATCCCTCTCCGTTCTCCCTTCGGGTGTTTTGTTTTGTTTTTCGAAAAACCGTTTTCATGTTTTCATTTTTTGAAGAAAAATATTTTTCCGAATTTTTTGTTTCTAGCTTAAGCGGTTTCAGAGATACGCTTCAAGAAAGTGTCAACCCCCGTTTTCAACCTTTAGGGATGCGAATATCGGAAATTCGTAGAAATGTATATTTTCAATTTTGTCAAACCCTATGTATTAAACTTTTAAAGAAAACCTATTTTTTTAACTCCCTTTTCCAACCCTTTAGGGGGTAATACTTTCAAAAATCCGTTTTAATGGGCTTCTACGTCATAAGAGAAAATAATCCCTAAAATTTCAAGTTCAAAGGTTCAGCGGTTTCGGCTGTATGGTTATGAGTCAGCAGTGGGTTTTACCTTTGATATATAAAGAAATGTACATGGTTATTCATAATTCCTTGACACATTTCAGAGGCTCGCAACTAGGGGGCAAAACAAAATAAAGACGAACTCACCAACTTTTTTTTCCCAACAGAGCACTACATTCTAGTTCATCAGCTTGGGCATCAGCTACAAGCAAAATGGCAGTTTTGCAGCATGAGAAGATGTTTTGCATACTACAACAGGCGAAAAAGAGTTCAATGGGTGACTGCGCAGATTGCCACAACGTTTCTAGGGTGCACAGCCAAGGATGATTAAGCCTGAAGCTTCTGTACTCAAGCTCACCAATTTACTTGAAGGAGTATATGTTCGTTCTTCCATTTCTATCTGACCTCACCGAACTATGACGTCGTATCACTATTACAATTGCTGATTTGCTGCACCGCATATGAATGCCTCCTGGACGCCTGGCGTGTCGCCGAAGGTGGATGCATAGAACATTTACATAAAAAAAAACCATAAAAACTCAATGAGTTCGTCTTTCATTTGAAATCTCGAGGGCAAACATCCCTTTTTCGCCTTTTGTAATTATCTTTTATATTATAAAATTTTTTCACAATTCATTGAAGATTGTAAATTACTTTTTACTGAGATTACGAGGTTATAAATTAGTTAATTTTACCATAAGATTTGCTTCTTGTATTTTTCTAAAAAATTGATTAACTTTAATAAGCTTTAATAAGATTATCTTTAATAAGAAACTATATTTAGTTCTAGTTAGGGAAGACTACAGCTGGTAACTTTGTTGGTTAATTAATTATCGTTTAGCAGTAGGTATTTCCACTTATTTAATTTTTTAGAACTGATGAACCTTAGATTTTTTAGAACTGATGAACCTTAGAGAGAAGCTTTTGATATAAATTTTTGCTGTACAGTAGAATGACAAATACACACAAAAAAAAGGCTTTTTACCATTTACCAATCGATAACACTGTATTTTAAGTATATTTTCTTTTGAATAAATCTAAGAAAAAGAGAAAACTTTTATCTCATCTCTTATAAGTTGAAATTTATCTAAATTAACGAAGCTAAATACAAACTTTTTTGTATAATCAATATCTTAGAAATGAACAAAAGCTTTCAATCTCTTCAAGGCAGTTACAAATAAATTGAAATATTGTTTTGTAAATATTATTTACTATAGATTGATATTAATTACTATTGATTACTTTTAAAAAGTCTTAAAATAGCCAACACACTGAGTTTAAAATTAAAAAAAACTATTTTCAATTTAAAAGTTCAAACAAGCTTCCTTCAGTTAACGGGTCATCTTCAGTGAGTGAATCTTTCTAACAACCTCAGCCTCTTATAAAGGAAAGTTGATCAATGAGAAGCATATCGACGTGATGCAAATTAAGAAATTTTAATAACCAGAGAACAATGCGATCCTGGCGGCGATCATAGCACTTAACCAAAAGCTCATGGTTTTGTTTACAAATAACGAGCATCTGGAAGATTTATACTGTTCGATTTTGTTTACGAGAACCTTCAGCGCTTTTGCGCATGCGTCAGGTCTCCTTCAATTTCACCAAAATAGGGTTAGGAGAAATAAAGAGGGGATGTTTACTTTTTATCAGTGTTAGTTTACTAGTAGCTGCGTTCTAATTGCGCTTTTCGGGAAAGAATTATGGAAAGAATAAATACTATTACAAAAATGCTCCTCTATTATTTTTTTCTTAAAAGCGAAAATGTCCAAAAGAATTTCTTAGGAAAGTGCCCATCTCAGGGTATCATCCCTCTGCGGAGTAGAATCGTCCTCCAGTGTAGTTCTGACTTCCGAAAACGAACAGTAAATATTAAGCGAAGATTGTAAACATTTAAGGCTGTGAGGAGAAGCCTACCTTTTTATGTGGATGTTTCCAATTCAGAATCCCTTAACTTTTTTTCGGAAACCATATTGATGAATATTATTAACCGTTATTGATAAATATTATTAACCGATATTGATAAATATTATTAACCGATATTGATAAATCTTAGTAACCGATAATGATAAATATTAGTAACCGATACTGATAAATATTATTAAACGATATTGATAAATATTAGTACCCGGCTAATAATATTTATCAATGTGGTTTCCGAAAAAAGTTTAGGGATTTTCAATTGGCAACATGAACATAACAAGGTAGACTTCTTCTCACAGCCTTCAATGTTTACAAGCTTCGCTTAATATTTACAAAGATTCCAGATGATCGTTATTTGTTAACAAAACTTTGTGGTTTTGGTTAAGTGTTGTGATCGCCGCCAGGATCGCAGTGTTCTCCGGTTATTAAAATTTTTAAATTTGCATCATGTCGACAATTGGTTCCTTTGAACCATGCTACCCATTGCTCAACTTTCCCTTAAAAGAGGTTGCAGTTAAAGAAAGTTAGGGAGATTCACTCATTGAAGATGGCCCGTTAACGGGAGGAAACTAGTTTGAACTTTTTAATTGTAAATAGTTTTTAATTTTAAACTCAGTGTATTGACTATTTTTAGACTTTTTAAAACTTTTATCGCACACGTTAATAATTTTAATCTACTATTGATTACTATTTAGATTATTCCTGTGAATAATTCATTATTCTAACCCGAAGGAAATATCAAAACTACGAAAAATACAAAAAAAAAATAATAATAATAATTAAAACCTTCAAGGACAGAAAAAAGTTTCATCTTTCGTAAAATTTTCTTTTGCAATTTTCTGTCTACTCTATTTGTCTTTGAATCACTTTAGTCTTAATGCTATTCACTAAAAGATGAACACAATTACGATTTCATTCTTTTTTGTGATATTACGAATCGTAAATACTATATTGTAAATATATTTCAATTGAATCGTTTTATAAAAAAGGAGAACTTTATTAGTCTGTCATTCTGCAAGACAATGAGAATTAAGCCAAAAAACTAAATTTCATTAGTTTGGATTTTTTGTAAGATGAAAGACCTGTATTCGAAAAGTCTGTTTTCGAATTTCTATCTTGGATTCTTTAATTTAGAGGCTGATGTTGAGGAAATTACCCTTCGTAGTGATCTGGTCCCGCTGAGAAGACAATAGATGAGTCTTTCATGCATCTATTCATGTCCCAGGATAAACGATACGTTCTTTGACTATACTTCCAATGCAGCTGCTCTGAAAACTTATGGATAAGAAAAACGAGAAGCCTGTTTTATCGATACAAGCCTTTTTTCTTTCTTTCTTTCTTTTTTTTTTTCTTTTTTTGGAATGGAAGACTTTTTAAATGTTAATTATTACAAAATAAGCAAATTAGCGTAAATTGCTAATTTGTTCAAAGGAAACATTTTCATTTGTTAGGAGGATTGTAGCCCAAACGGTGACTATGAATTGTGTTTCTATGAATTCATTTAGGAAGTAATATTATGTTCCTCGCTTGATATGTCCAATCCCAGAATAAATTGGTATTTTACGGAATACCCATAGCTTATTTACACTGTATCCGTACTGTCATACAGCTTCATTAATATTTGCCATTCGCCATTCATCAGGATTTTACTTTTTGATGGATGCGACGTTGACAATAACAACAACAAAAAATCCCGATGTTGTATTTTAACATGTTCGCCTATAAATGTTAAAAAATATGCTGTTTTAGGGTAATGCCAGAACGAAAATTTGAATGTTAAGATGCATGAACATTGAACAATCAAAAATTTATCTTTAATTATTTATTTTCTGTAAGGTAATTAATCGAATATTAAAAATATATCTATGACTAAGTACAAAAGACATATTACTGTCAATATTCAAATCCTGTTTGTGTTTAGCACGTAATGGTAAAATGTTTAGGATTAGGAAAATTTGGTCCAAATTTCCTAATCTTCAGCACAGCCCTCTTTCTGGTCAAGTAAGTGCAGTGAAAAGTAACCTTTCGTTTTATTTAAGATAATGCATTAATATTCAAAAACAATAGTCTTTTTTATTCTAAATAAATATAAATAATTTAAGAAGGGTTAATAAAATTCCTTTTTGAGATAAGCCTTTTAGGGTTAAGGCGAGATCGTAAAAACAGCCGTTTCGTGGTTTTTCAGCTCTAGTCGGCCAAGGCTACTCAGCCTCTGTAAAGCCCAAAAAGGCGTACGAGGGGAAGTGTAATTTAATGGTGTAAGCATAATAACCTCTCCTAACAAAAGAACGAAAATAAAAAAAACAATAATTGAACAATCGTTAATAAAATTCATTTTGTAAATAATAATCTATCTACAGGTAAGATGTATGCCACTTCATTTAAGGCAAGACTGCATTACGAAAATGCAACCGACAGAATCTTAGACAGAAATGTCGGCTTTTATTGTCCGACCACGGATACGATATCTCCACTTGGCAGAGTTCCAAGAACAATCGATTTGTGTTGAAGGGGAATAGATATTTTTTTATTTTATTACATGTAAAATTATCAACTGTTAAGCAAAGTAGTTACAATTTTAAAAACTATAATGTTCATAAGCTAATTTTCCGAAATTGATAATAAATAAACAAATTTTCTGGTGTTGTGGTAAAATTAAAAATTACATCGCATCTAAACAGCTAAAGTAAAGCGAATTGAACTAATTTTGACAGGAAATGAAAATGTAGTACTTAACGTATTCAGCAGATATTGTAAGTTAAAAGTAACGTATACGTAGTGTTTGCGTAGTTTTCACAACGTGAAAAATGAAAAATAGTAATACAAAAATGTAAGGACAACAGTTTATGGTAAGTAGGCTGTAAGTTCTTGAAGAATATAAGAATACAAGATGAGGTTTTTTTTTATTTAAAATCAAAAGTAAATGTAATTCTATTTTATGAAAAAGAAAGTAGGACTTGTACCTTGGATGTGACATATGAAATATTCTAATTACGAATGATTCCAGTTTCTAAGAATTATTCCACGAATACAAGTCCGATGTTGATGAAAAGGTCAGGTAATTAATACTGTCCAAAAAGGTTTGAATCATGACAGCACTCCAATCAGATCAAATAACATGGAAGAATTTTTAATGGCAATATCAGTTTTCTAACTGAAAAATCTCCTTTATACATTACATATACGGATATAAGGATAGAGCACTTATTTTATTTGACTTCAAAGTTAAGAAAATTATAAATTACCCTTAATGCGAATAAAAAAGCTTATAATGCAAATAATACACGAAATACTTCAAAAAAGATTCATATCCTTAGGTAGAATGGCTGCCTATTAATGATTGTTTTTGACAAACATTATTAATAATATGTAAGTTAAACATACCAACTGAAAAAAAAAACATTCGCTATTATTTCCTCTTTACAGCATGAAAACTTTAAGACTTTAAAGAAAAAAAGAGAAAACTTTTTTATTACAAAAGCTTTGAAATCGCATTCTCTAAATTTAATTTTTACTGGCCGAAATACACTGATGTCCTTAAATTAAGGGTTCTTGCAAAATGAACTGTTCTGGTTGTCCGGTCGGGGCCAAACTTGGTAGAGGGGAGGTTTCAGAAGGTATTCCCAATAACATCCCCATGCAAAAAGTAAAGGTGGCAGCACTGTCTCTAATAGAAGAAATAAAACTATCCGAAACATTATTGAGATAGAAGCACCTGGAGTACTATCCAGGTGTTTGTACAAGGCATAAAATGCGTTCAGCAGGCTGAATGCCTCCCCTCCCCCCGCACAGCTACGCAAGCAATACAACATGTTGGCATACTGCACTCCAAAGTATCAAGCAAACTTTTGGGGATTGCATCCCACTCTTCAACCAATGCTGTCGTCAGCTCGGGTAGCATTCTAGGTGGTAGAATGCGTCCACAATACGTTTTCCTAGAGCATCGCATGAATGTTCGATTGGATTAAAATCCGGGGAACGTGCAGGCCACTCCAAACAATGGATGCCCTCATGTTGGATGTACTCGTCCATTATATGAGCCCAATGCGGACGTCGTCCATGAACCGAAACTCTGGACCAGCAGTACCCCTGAAAAGTCGCATATGTTGGTGAAGGATATTGTCCCGCTACAACTGGGCAGTTACGAATCTTCTGTCGAAGATGTGAGTGTTGTACGAGAGCCCAGCATAATGCCTGCCCAAATCATCACACTGCCACCCCCGTATCGGTCGTTTTCGACGATGTTGGCAAGATTGGCCCTGGTTCCTTGCTTCCACTTCCTTGCTCCCACCAGACGCGGATCGTCGCGAATCACAGTCTAAATTGTACCGGGGCTCGTCATAAAATATGACAAGCCTCCTTGTGCCTGTGCCTATGTGCATGTTCCGTGCACCACAACAAGCGTCTCCTCATGTGAGCTTGGCTCAAGGGGATGAGCCTCATGAATCTCCTAGCATACAGACCAACTGCATGGAGTCGCCTGTACACTGTTTGTCTGGATACAGTGGTCTGTGTTGCTGTTGCCATGTCCCTGGTAAGGGGATGTACCGTGCTTCGAGGGTTCCGTCTGGCCGTTAGCGACAATAGCGGTCTTCCCGGGTGTGCTGACATGTGGACGTTATCTGTTATAGTGTCGGGCAATATTTCTATCCTACTGGAAACGTCTCCATAAGCGAGAGATGACGCTGGTTGAAACTTTAGTCACTTCCACTTGTGACTGGTCTGCCTCTGCAGGACCAAATGGACACGATGGGGTAACAATATTGACATACAATACTGTACAATCAGTGACCAACACTGTCACACAATTCGTCCTGAATCGTGATCCGCACTGCCACTACACAGTTGGTATTTCTGAACTTTATTGAGACAGAACGGATTCTACCATTTTTATTTCTTGTGTGGGTAATGGCATTGGGAAAACCTTCTGCACCCAAGCCTTCTGCCTACCCGACCAGACAACCACAACAGCTCATTCTGCAAGATCCCATAATTTAAGGACATTAGTGTATTTTGTTAATAGCTTCAATATTATTTAACCGAGTTAGCTGCAGAAGTTGTAATAAGTTCCAAATTTATTGAAAAGAATGAAATAAATGATTCAGGATAATTAGATCTCATCCTTTTTTTTAACCATTTTTTGCTTATTGTCAAAAAAAAAAAATTAACACCTCCAAAGGGATTTCAAAATGTAAATTTTGTCTTCAACAATTTACTATGAAAATTACCTCACTATCGAAAAGGTCATTTAATTAACACGGTCCAAACCAGTTTTAATCATGAAAACAATCCAATCAGATCAGATTCAAGGAAGGATTTTCAATGGCTAATTGAGGTTTGGTAATTTTAAAAGTTCCTTGACCTAATGTACCGCAATAGATAGGTATTTGCGTCAAGGTAAGATAATTATAAATTATAAAATCATAAATGTTAATAAAAAAAATTCAGATCAACTGACATGAACTTAATTGTTCTGAGATGCTTGATGATTTAAAGAAAATTTCATATTGAGAGGAAAGGAAAAGGCATCCGACTTCTACTTGTCCTGTTAAGCTGTCGATTATAAGGACCTCTACCTCTTATGTGATGTTCATCTTAATTTCAGTGATGCTGTAGTACTTCAAATATAACGTATTTGAGTATTGGAACTTTTCAAAACATCACTTGGTAAGGAATAACATCTAATGCCAGTTACAGTTATAATGCGGTGCTCAAGGCCAAAGAATCACATCTTTTGAAATAAAAGGATCGTGTCAGAGAATCTTAGCCATTTTCCTGCATTCAACTTGAACATGCTATCAATTTCGAAAGCCTTATATTTTTTGCCCGCGAAAATTCAAGTATCATAGAATAACAATATATAAATTGTTTCAATCTTTTATTGACGTGTTATTCAATAAACTGTCAACACTAAACTTCAGCCTCTTTGAAGTTTCCGAAATTTCTTTAATTTTTTTATATAACAACTTGCAATTTGAGAAGCAATGCACTCTCAGTTGAGTTACTACAATAGCGTGACTAGCTTCCGCATGTAATGCTGCTGATTGTGTTATCAGCTATCGACTGTCTCCACGTCACGAGAGCACACTAGTTCTCTTTAGAGAAAATGGAAATATGACAAAAGTTTCGCGGGTATTCAAGAAGATCTTCACAAAGTATACAATTTTCGTTTCAATATCTTAAATTGAAAATGAAGTAACTTATAGTTATTTATTGTCGTTTCGGAAATCAAAGGACAATTCAGATTCGTTTGAATCTAAAATATCACCAAGGACTTACAAGGAATACAAAGTGTAGTTCAATATCATGAATGGATATCGGATTTTCGTAATAAGGTGAAAATGTCAACACGTGTTTAGGGGAAATCTACATTTTTTTAACGTTTATTCATATAAATACTTACATTAATAATCAGAAATATAAACAATATAAAACATAAAACGAAAAAAGAAATTCTCCAAAAACTAAACAGGTTACTCAATAATACATCTATCAATGATTAATTCACTAATCAACGTCAATTACTTGATTGTAAATTCGAAAGCTTCCAAGACGCCACAGATCACGTCATTCGGATCGTTCCCATTGAAGGAAGAGGAAAAGACGGTCCATTGGTTGAGGCCTCTGCGGAGTGATTTAAAGACTTCCCATATATATTGAGTCCCAGACACTACATTGTAGGTTAACAAAGGAGGCCATATCGGATCCGAAAAGTTTCCCGTATATATGTTTTTAGATGTGATTTTAAACATGTATGTGTTTTTTATCAAATCTTTTAAAATCGTCTACTTAATACATGTAAAATATGACTTAATTGTTTATTGACAAAAAACACATTTTATATTAAGAAAATTGTGACCTACGCTTCCATCGCATTAAAAAAGCATAGACGTTACAATGGGGTTTAGCTATACTATTTTAAATTACCCAATTTAACTGCTGAAGACTATTAAAACTTTCTCAATAAGCTTTACTTTGCTTCTTATTGAGATTTACTTTGGTATAAAAGGAGAAAAAGCAAAAAAAAAAGGCTTGAATCTAGAGAAATTGAGGGATTATTAATCCCGTAGAATAAATTAAGGTGAACGAAGGTCAAAGAATAATAGTAGATTCAACAATTTGGTGCAGCAGATTTTGTAAATGGATAAGAGAAATAGGATTTATGATGTTTTAAGTAAAAACGATGCATGCTAATGATGGGATTTCTTTTGTTATGTGATTTTTAAGCAAGAATGCTTCTGTACGTTATTTTTTAGAGTTTATAAATAAAGTCCAAGAAAAGTGAAATAAGATTTATATGATTTTGATTTCTTGTTCAGCAATAAATTCTATTTATTGAAAACCCCTATTTCTAATGTAATAACTTTTAATTATTCCAATTTTATTTAGGAAATTCATTTTTTTATTTTATAATGTTTTGTAGTTCTGTAGGCTACTCAGAATGAGTTATCACTATTGCTGAGAAAATTCTTTACAATGATTTTATATTAGATTTTATATTAGAATTTTGTATTAGAATTTTATATAGACTTTCAATTGACTGCACGTCACAAAGTGTAAATTGAAATGAAAATAACTATATCAGTCTTCATTCGACTATATAATAATAGAATAACAATATAACAATTAATCCTGTTCAAATTACATATGTTTTAATTTTATTTTCGCTAATCAGATCACAAGACCAAGCGAAGATTGACCTTTACAATTCATGGAGGCAGCCATGATTTCAAGTAGTTCGGCAATTTAATAACCAATAGCACGATTGAATATTACTAGTTTGAAAATTTCCACAAAGAATAATTTTCACTATATATCAATACAAAAAAAAATTAATTCACATCATATAAAATCTTTTGCTTGCAGAACGATATTTACAGAAAGGTGGAACTATGTTTTGGGCTGACGGATATTGTGTAACTTGGTTCAATGACGTCAATCCCGATCTTTTTCTGAAACTGACTTGTACGTTTTAAATTTAAACAATTCAATTAAAATACAAAGGTAATGATCTGCAATTATTATGAATTATAAATGCTACGAAGGAGTTAAATACTAAAAGTAAAGCTTAATTCTAAAATTAACAGAAATTTAACGAGATTTTTCATTGCTACGAAATCTTTTCTAATGAGATTTACGTGTTCATATTATTCAAGTTATGTAAACTGAATAAGATACATTTTTTACTGTAGATTTTTTATTTTTCTACTGGCTTAAGCGTTGGATTAATGGTCGGCACCAGATATAATATATGTATAATAATATAAATCTCATGTTGCCGTTTTTAATACACAATTGAAGAGATCCCGAAATCGTTAATCTAATTTATTCAATTTCTTTCCATACTCTTGGAGAGATATGGGCTTACTCGGAGAAATAGAAGAGTTCCTAGATTTATTGCCCTCAAGTATATGTTAAGAAATGAACCAATATCGTCCCTATACTTCCTGAACAGTCAATATTCCTCATCGCTATTTAAAGATTAAAAGGCCATTTTAGAAGGTAAATCTACTTGCTTGTCATCTTAAAACCACTACAGTCATCCAAAATAATCTATTCGATTAAAAAAAGTAGTAAAACAAACAGTAGAACAAAATTCTGTCCAGAATATGATTAAATAAATTAAAATAGCTACTTGAAATATTGTTAAGCTCTGTTTTTGTTTGGCTAAAGCTGATTTAGAGTTAAAACGAATCAAAAAGGAGAGAGGTTCATAAAATATTCATTTAAAATTTTTTGATTTCTTCTTATGTAATTGTGTTTATAGGGTAAAAAAATTACAAATATTGATCTTTAATTCCTGAATTTATTTAATTTACTAAATGATGTTACGTGTAAGTTTTCTTCTATTTGTTGTTTTATGTTTTAAATTATTTTTTTTCTTCTAATATATTTTTCATTACTTAAATGTTTTTATATTCTTTGAACATAGCAAAATTGTCTTTATAAGAAACATTTATTTCTTTGATATTTTTAAAAAGGAAATGCAAGTATTTAAATGATGCCGAAATTTCTTTATTTAAAAACATATTTGTTATTTAAATATTTGTAAGTTTATCTTGCTTAATGTTTTTATAAAGCGTGCGGAAGGATTTTCGTTTTGTTTAATAAAGAGTTGGATCTCATATCTTTTTCTTAGTTGATAATAACGGCTATGTCTAACATTAAGAAAACCCAAAGCATCCCTAAGGGAAGAATGAGTAGTGAGATAGTAACCTAGGAAATTGGTTTCTCTATCCCCAGGCAACTCTAAGCCTTGGTTGAGAGAGCAAAGTTAAGACGGGACCTAAAATCCCATACAAAATAACTAATCTGAAAGACCTGCAGCGTTTGTTGTTCCTGAATATTTTGATCAAATAAATTGAAAATAACAGATTGTGAAAAACAAAATGTAATTATTGAAGGAGACTCAGTATTTCAAAACAACATAGAGAAATTATCTATATGTTAATTCCGACATTTTTTTTACTACTTTTAAAGCTAGTAATGTAATTGTTATAATGTTTAAAAATAATTATTAGAAATCTAATAAAAAGCCACAAGATAACTCAGGAAAACAACAATTCACTTTACCGTGCTGTTGAAAGGACATGATTTCAATCTGACAGTTATCTCAGGCTGTCTAACCATAAGTGATGAAAAAAAATAATAGTTGTTTTTTTAAAAAAAATTCTTAGACTTAGCAAAGACTATTCTAAGAATGGTTTGAAAAGTTAGAGATACCTTATAAATTATATGTCGTTTTAGAGATTTTTGCGGACTAACAATGTTATTGATTCTTTCTTTCTTTCTTTCTTTCTTTTAGGTCAGTGAAGGGAAATCTGTTGTCATTGGAATACATAGCGGAGATAACATCAGGTCTAAATTGAATTGTTGTAATTTTTATATTAAATTGCATTTTTAACGTAATGCATTTGTTTTCCGTTGTGTAGAGAGTTCTATGTATGTAGGCTATTAAAATATTCTTTATTCTTTAAAAATCTCAAAATACCCTGTTAGAGTCAATCGATGTTGTAGCCCCAGTAGCTCAAATGCGAAAATGTTTGTCAGCGGTCTGGAGAATCCGAATTTGATCGATGGTTCAATCATGTGTTTCTTTGATTCTTTCTTATCCAGACGGGTCCAGAGGTCCACCCAACCTTCTGGGAAAATGGGTTGCTTTTCCGTGTTAGTCCTGTTTATCACAGAACGCCTTGAGACTTTCCAAGCGATACCAAGCTCTTCATAGACCAGTAGAGGAATACTTTAACTTTATATATTTACTGTTGTAGGGAACTAACAGAAAATCAATTTTTCATCAAAACCGAAATTTAATTTATAATTTTAATTTCCTTCTATCACTGAACTTTGTTAAAAGTTCAGGTTTCTGGAAGTTTTAATTTCAAATCCTGGAAGGATCCCATTACTGCTACTAGAATTAACTCAAAAATTTTGCATTTTTTCCTTCTGCAAGAATTCAAGGAAGTATTTTTAACTGTTTTTCAATAGAAAAAGATAGTCACAAAAATTAATCATTGATTTAAGAATTCCTGCTTGAATAAATACTGGTTTAGATTAAGAAATAGATGTTATTAATATTACATAAGTGTTCCTTTATACAATAACTTAATACTAACGTTTATGTATTAATCGTTTCTTTGTCTCTATTTTGTAATTGTTTCATTTAATGACGAGCATTTCATTTTTTACATTGTTTTCAGATGTAAAATTGTTAGAATATTACTAACAATTTCACAATTACACATTTTGTAGATTGCAGCAATACGTTCTGTTATGACTGAGCCATTAGACCAATTAGACTTTTACAGTCTAAAAAATCTCAAACAGATAAGTAAACTTCAAATGTTTCTAGGTCTGCCAATCATAATAAATACTATTATAAGTAACGAATGAAATAGCATTTCACAATGGAAGAAAGTAATACTTCGAAGAAAGTAAACTATGCCACTCCTATGTTTATTATCGATCTATCTTTGAATCTAATCAGGGAATCTCGGCAACTTAGATACGAGATTATTGATAAAAAGTGACCTTTTGAATAAATCTCGGTCTATGAATCCGTTATATAATCCGTTTGCTCGTAAGATTTCTCATTTGACTTTAAGCGCTATCTGAGTGTGAAAAGGTCAAACTGCATCAAGGTGTGTTGTGGGCTCCAATAGTCAGATTTTCTAGTGAATCTGTACCAAGTTTACGTCTGAACAATAAACAGACTGACTGATCTGTATTAAAAGCGAATAATGTTTAGTTGATATATTTATTTATTGATTATAATCTGTTAAAAATTGGAAGTAAAAGTAATCCAAATCACTCCCCTCCTCCCCAAGAAACAGTGATTAATCCTTCCTAAAGGGACATATGCTGTGCCAGAATATAATAGTTTTTCTCCGGAAGAAGTATTTTCCCGATCTGTGAACACGAACAGCAAAATACATAAATGTTCACATTACTGAAGATCGACTGTACGAATTTATTTACAAAATAAACTAAAATACCACAGTAAGTGTTATAATAGTCATTTTATTTCGTAATTTCTGTTTATATTTATATATTAATGTAATTAATTAATTAATTAATGAAACTTTGTAAATAATGAATAACAAAAAGTTTGGTATTTTGACGTTCTCACTCTCAGGTGGCGCTACAGGTTAATCTTACGGATAGACATCTTACATAACGAGATTCACACACAGAGATTTATCCAAACAGCCACTTTTTATCAATAATCTTGGTCTAAGTTGCAGAGAATCTCTTGTAAGTCAATTTTAGATTATTTATTTGACTTTTAGTAATAATAATAACAATACTGTTAGAGCAGATAGTTACTTTTATTATATAAACAAATTAAAATTTAAAATACTTTTCTTTTATAGGATCTTCATCTTCCCCGAATATTTAAACGTAACCCAATCGAGCGATAAGCTTCTCCCAGGAGTTGACTAAAGAAAAGATATTTTTTCTGCACAGTCATGTTGTTATGTAAAGAAGTCCATCTTATGACGGAAATGAAAAACATGTGTGTTAACTGATGATTAAAGAAAATAAAAAAGATAAAAACTGAAGCATCGTCTGTTAACACTGCTTTTATTCTTATCATTTTATTCTTCAGAGTAGTAATTAAACCAGAAGGAGTAGCATAATAGCAAATTCGAAATACATTGAAAACAAGAAAATAAACAGTCATTTTGACATAAATTTTGATATCGAGGTGAGTTTTTTTTTAATCTTTCGTCTTTCACCATTAAGGAACCTCTAAAAATTTCGTTTAGAAATTCTATGTAGAATCATGTTGTAATAGTGTAGAAAGTTTGCTAGCCTGCCATTTTTTAACTGCTTTTGTCATGGTAATCGACATAAAAAAATTATCAACAACTTTGAAAATTAATCGTGATGCAAAACGAACGTGTATTTAGCATGACCATTCTTCATTTTTTAATAACTTCATGATTTCTTTAAATATTTGAAATTGTTTATTTAAAAAAATTTAAAAAAAATTCAGGATATAGTTTACCCAAATGACAACTTATCCTGAATATCACTGCAATTTGCTACGAGTGATAATATAATGACTTATATTAGCCTAAAATTTAAATTTGTCTCTGTTGAGACGAATCATCTTGTCTCGGTGATGTCCAATAGACAGTCCCTTTTTTCCGTATTTTAGTATTAATATGTTTTAGCTATACAGAGTCCTTTTTAATCGTTCTTCCTCTTATTTTTCATTAAACTATTTAAAACGTCTATTTTACTAACAAAAGAAGAATTCACAGCAGATATTTTCTCCTATGGCTTTGGCAATATCATAAAATTGCTTGTCATGCAACATGTAGAAAATATACTACGAACTCCATTATACTTAGGGCAAGTATGATGAAATTTCAATATAAAGTGAAAAGCTTTTCTTTTATTTCTTATTTTTGTAAAAATTTTGAAGGAATTTAAATTATGTCAGCAAAGAATTTTTAATTAGGTATTTTAAATAATCATGAGCATTCTTTGTGATTAAAAAAAAAAGCTAGGATTTAATGATTCTTATTAAAAGCGCTTTAAAATGCATGGAATGCAATTGATGGGAAGGGATTCAGAAATTTCGAGTGGGATGAAAACAAGTTATTGGATTTTCACCCATCGTTGTTTGGAAGAAGAACCGCATTTCCCTTCGCTTTCGATTTCTTATGTTAACTTCAGCCAAAAAAATGATTGTCTGTCCAATTTTTAAATTAATTTAATTGCACTTTGCCATAATATTTCAATTATGATATTAGCACTGGTTGAGATTTTCAAAAATTTACAAATCATTATTTACAAATGTTTGTATTGAAAAAAGTCAATAAATTCTGCAATGCTTTCTTAAAAAAATTATTAGGAATGATGTTCCTTGAAATCTCTAAATTTTTGTGAAGAAAAAGTTGCTCTGAAAAAAAAGTTTCATTTTTTAAAAACAGAAAAAAAAGTTTTTATTTTTTAAAAACAGAAAAAAAAACCACTTTCTTTTTTGTTTTTTAAATCTAAGCAATTCATTATCTACAATTAGCAGATTATTTATTCAATACAAAGATGTCAATTTTATTCTTCTTAAGTAGATATTAAAGGGCTTAATGTAAGAATGGATAGAATATATAAAATACGAATATTCATTCATTGCAGGAAATCTAAACATTGATCATCTTATTAGCATTTTTTGTAACTACTGGATTAATATTACTTCCTTTTTATTCTGAAAGTTGATCTGAAAACAGTTCCAATCCTTGCTGAATTAGTCTACCCAAGATAAGAAACACACTATATGTAAACAACTAAGTATTTAGTATCTTTGCGCTTAGCTGCTTAAGATAATTTTTAAAATAAGACCTCTCGCTTCTACGCCGACAGTATATAAAAGTTGAAAAAAATTGCACATACTTAGCACTATTTGTTTTTAAGGGACTTTGATCGCTGTCTCGTAATGCTTTATAAATTCTGAACTTGATCTCATCAATCAATAAAGAGGATACATCTGACTGGATAAATGCTGACGAACAACAAGACATTACAGATGAAATGATCGTCAATAAGGAAAATGAATCTAGCGATGATGATGAAGACAGTGACGATGAAAATCGACATCCGAAAATCTCCCATACAGATAGACTAAAAGCTACCGAAAGTGCTATTGAATATATAGAACAACAAGAAGAAGCGACACCAGCAATCGTGTTATCCTTAAAAAAAAGTCGAAACATTGCTGCAGAAAAACGCCAAAGTAACGTAAAACAAAAAACAATTAAAGACTTTTTTAAGTAAAAGAACTCTTTAATTATTGTAACAATTTGAATTCCATGTGGTGGGTGTATTTGTTAAAATATACATTTAAACTCATACGATTAATTTTATTTACAATTTTCGCTTTAACGAGTATTTCTTGGTCCACATTAACTCGGATAATCGGGACTCTACTCTAGTTTAAAATTTGAAAGATATTTTGTTAAGATATGTAATAAGTTCATTGTAATAATTCAAATGGACCTATATTTAAAAAAAAAATAACCGAATTCTTTTAAATCCCAGCATTTATATAAAACAATAAAAGCGGTATCAAAAATTCCACTATTAGCTTTTTACTACTAATAACAGAAGATTTACGACCAGAAGATTGACATTTGCTTAACTCCAGCAGATGGAAATTAATCTACTGAAAGCAGTTTTTTACAGATTTTATGTAGAACGTAATATTGATACAGATGGACAACGAGCAAATATTTTTCAAGCATATAATCTTCACTGCATTTTAAGAAAGCAAACTTGGTCACGAATCTCCTGCTAATTAGTGTCTGCAACCCAATCAAATTTTAAGCTAAATCGAGGAAATGTTTAAAGAATAAAAGTAGATTACATTTACGTGTGAACTGGCCTCTCTGCTGAATGGCAATGCTTTAGTATGAATATTTCAAAAGGGTTCTTATGAAACTTGCAAAGGAATGCTACTTCAATAGATCGATGATGTAAAGCTTGTCCAAATGCATCTTAAGAGGGAAAAGCCATTTAGGCAACTGCTTCAAATTCTTATAAATTAAAGATGAAACGGTGAGAAAAAAGATAAAATTAGAATAAAAGTCCTTTACAACGAATAAAAAAAATCCAACCAAGAAACTGAATGACATTCTGAATTCTGAGAAGTCCATTTGATTAACCTTGTCAGTTACTTCCCTATTTATAACAAACACAAAGTGTTTCTAAATCATTAAAAATAAATTGGAATTCTATTGTAATGAAACTTTAAATTCCAAAAAGTCAACGAACATTGAATTGTTTCTTTTCCAATATTTTTATTCATTTTAAATCCGGAATACAACAAAAAAAAATTCAGAATTCTTTTACAAATTTCAACAAGTATAAGATATCGTTTTCAAAATCATATATTAAAAACAATAATTTTCTTTATAAATATAACAACTCGCAATTACATTACTGTAGGTACTTATATTTCAGGCATTTATGCGTAACAAATTAAAAATCTATCATCTTCAATACAAACAACCAAAACTTCATTTTTTTAAAAAAAATCTTTATACGAAAATGTAATGTAAATTTACAGTATTCCATTTGGTCTTCACTAATTAGTATTTACTTAAGTTATAAAGACATGAAATGTGCGACTTTTCTTAGCAGTACTGACCTTGTTAACATAAGAAAATTTATACCAAGCCAAAAAGTAACCTAATAAAAGATATAAGTAAAAAGAAATTGAAAAAAAATACGAATAATTATTATTCTAATTATTAAAAATGATTTTAGTTTTATTATTCATTCATTTTTTTCTAGTAATAATAAAACTCTAGTGTACCTACTTTTCTGGCTAAAATATTACATAAATAAGATAAAAGAATTTGCATCTTTTTTATGTAAATGTTGTTTGTGAGCTTTTCTTTTTTTTGCAATAAAAAGATATGTGTATAATTTTATCGTTGTTATGTAAACATTAATCAGGTTTAATTTGTAATCTAATTATATGCTAAAGTTAACAGCCCTTACAATTAAGCAACAACAAAATAATTATCAATTGATGCTACTTCAATTTCGGTAACATAGGTAATAGGAAACTAGAATATGAAAAAAACATATAAGAAGGATATTTTGATGTTTTTCTTTCATTTCTTTTCCTTTTTTTTTTTTTAAATTGGACTCTCAGGAACAAACAAGCCTGATTCAATTCTCCCCAATGTTTAAGATAATAACTGTTTTCGTTTTTTACGTAAGAAAAGAAAAAGAATGACGTCTTGCTGTTTTTATGTCGTCGTTGAGGGTCATGTGATCTTATTAGGAGCAACATCCGCCCAAATGAAAAACATATCCAATTTCTTGCACACAAAGCCTCCTTTCATTATTTCTAGTAACTAAAGAAGCCTCTTATTAAAATGGCAACGTGAGTTCCCAACGGAGACCTCCTCTTGTTTCCAGGGAGACTGTGTACAAAATGAGGCTATCGGTGTACCTAGGCCTAAGGCTATGTTATGTGAAACACGTTATTGGCTGCTGGGTAAGGTTTGTGGTTGGCGACGCCGAACATGTCTAGGCTGACGTTTGGCATTGCCGTGCCTCCAAGCACTGTGTCCAGGGTTTCGGTGGATGGCATTAACTGCGCACCTCCGGCCATCTTCTCCAAATTACCATTGTGATAATCGTCTGCAAAGAAAAACAAAAACTACATGAGATTATTTTTTTATTTTTCTAACGCAAGACTTTAAAGGATGGTATAATATATTTTGACTAAGTTTAGTAATTGCTAAAGAAAAAATACTGGAAATGTTTGATAATATTGTAATTCAATAAAAAAATCAGATTCTGATACCACCTAAAGAATAATTCCTAAAAAAAAGATCGGGACACTTTTCTTTTTTCTTTTTTATATTTTGATGAAGTTGTCAAAATTCATGGATAGTTAGTTATGATGATTCATATTATTGAAGGACATACATTTTTCCTAACAAACATTTCTGCAATTTTTACACTTTGAACTAAAGAAATTGATTTTAAAATAAATCTTTGAGTCATTATATGTTTTATTTGCATAGATAGCATTAAAAACTAGGAGAGGAAAAAACAAATACATTTTCAAGAGCTCAGTCTCCATATTAGGAAATGTTTCTTACACTTAAGAAATCTTTAGAACATTGTAAGATAGTTAACAATGGCTAATAAAAACAGTAAAATAGAACATAAAGTTCATTATTTCTAAGATCTCAAGGACCTATATATCAAGGAGACAAGGACATATATATCATTGTTGAATGTTGACAGTGAGCAAACGAATTCTTAGGGAAAGAACGAATTATATCAATTAATCAATAAAGGGTTGCTGAAGCAGATTAATTAATTAATTTACTTTTTATTTCTAAATAATATGATTTTCTGCATTATCTAAATCTTCCAAGTTGAAATGAGCTCTATCTGTTTATCGTATTACCATCTTTCAGTATAATATGCCGACACATTACCAAACTGGATCTTTGAAGTAGTTTTGGAAAAATTCAATTACTATACATTATTCATGGAAAGTATTATTGAAGTTTCTCTTTAAGTTATTTAAACTTCTCAAGATTAAAAAAAAAAGTCAATATTTTTTTTTCTCATTTTTCTCTTTCCAATTGAAGATCATATGAATTATTAAGCAGCAAAGTATTGTTAAAAAGCCTTCAATTTTTTTGAGACGTAAAAGAAATCTATAAAAACTTTGTGAATCTCTCGGTATCTTCTAACAAAACCGCCTTATTTGGGCTGTAGACAGTGTTTATTAAGGGTTTTTACACTATATATCTTTAATCCTGAAAAGATTAAAATCAATGATTAATCTTTGCATTTTTTTTTTAAACTTAGTAAGTTGTGAGAAGTACAAAACAAATATCAACATAATATATAGCATTGTAAAAAAACAATAACTCACTATTGAAAGATGTACGCGATTTTAATCACATGAAGCATATATTATAACTTAGGAAAAACGAGCTAATGATATATCATTTTCTTTAATTTTTTTGGCTAAATTTGCAACATGATGCCTTTATGTATAGAATCCAAGATGTCATGTTCATGCTAATGAAACAAAGAACTGAAACATACACCAAACTTTCAAACACCATGTAAATGAAACACAAAAACTTACAAACACCATACAAGTGAAATAGAGAAACATACAAATAACATGCAATAAATGTTAACAAATAGCATGAAACTTCATAGCGTAAACGACCGCACAAACCGGAAACTGAAACACGTTCAAAAAGGAAAAAGTTATCCAGTGGATATAGAATCAGAGGAATTTTGTGATTTTTGAGATTAATTTATACTGCGCAATTCTCAGAAGTTCCTTAATTTTAAAATAAATTCGATTTAAACACATTAATTTTAATGTTTTTTTTTTTTATTTGCAACAAGATCTGAAATTTTCAGTTGTTAATTTTATGTGTTAAAATTGCAATAAAATCTGAAATTACTCTTTGTTCTGTAATTATTTCTACTTAGATGTACACTTAACTTTACACTCAAGAAAACAGGAAAGAAATTGTGCGAATAAAAGATAGGAATTTCTTCGTCCACGTCTAAAATAGTCATCAACTCAGTCTTCTTTTAGAAAAGCTGAAAGTTTTGAGAAAGATATCCTATCATCTTAAGGGTAGTAAAACAAAGATTGTGTTCTGCATTCTTTGTTGTATATATTTATAGAGAAAGAGATGGAAACACTCAGTATTTTGTTGAGTTACTGAGAAAATGATTCGATCAGTAAAATATTGATTTTAGGATTCACAAAAAAAAAAAGAGAAGTTTTTTTTCTTTTTATGTGAATCTTTACTTCCTGTAAAGGACACTTCCAGGGGTCACGAAATGCTTGTTATCAAACAGGAAAGTCTTGCGGAAATTGGAGAGAGTGTCTCAGGAGAGTAAACCATAATTTGATATGCCTTTCACGAAAATCTTGAAAAAAATCTTGAAAATCATATCAGGAAGAAATGAAACTGATACCAAAAAGTAAATTTCATTTTAGTTTAGTTGGAACAAATCCCGAAATCATGTAAAAAATAAGTTTTATTCTTTAAAATTGCTCTTATAAATGTATGTAAGATTCAAATTTGTATTTCTTTCTGTATTAATCACTTAGATTTACGGCAACGGTTGAAGATGGCTAGAAATATTTGAAGTAAGTAATAGTCGAAATATCGTAGGACGTTGATAATCCTCTTCATGCTCAAGAAATGGAAAGAAAGAAAGAAAAAGCCAGATCTTAATGTACATTATGTCAGCAATTTACTATTTAGAGTTATTATATTATTAAATTTAGTATTTAATACTATTAAATTCATAAAAACAGCAACAATAAAAAAATGAAAAAATTAATAATAATAAAAATTTAACATATTAAAAAAGGGCCTAATATTAATAAAAATTTAATAGCAAAAATTATCTACAACATTGTAAATTACTTTGAAATTCGCAATCATATGTTACCCTTTATTGTTTTTTTTCCCCTCTTTTTTCCGTATGTAAATAAATGTGTTTTATGTGCTTGGAAACCAAAGATGCTCCTGTTCACTGGGTCTTTGATCAAGACGCTCTTTTTAATTCAATTATTTTTAATTATTAATTAAATAAACAATGTCATGTACATTATATGCATTAACATGTCTGGTTTGGATTAAGATTTGGCAGAAATTTGTGGAATTTGATTTATAAAACTTGGATTCTTCTTATGTGGTCTATTTGAACGTAATTTGCTAATCTTGAAACAGGATTCAAATTACTGTCGAAAACTTCTGCATGTACATTTAGAATTTTTAGATAGTACGAACGTCAAAAAAAGTATTGATAATTATCCCTAAAACGAACTGAAAGGCTAGACTTCTGAAAAAATAATTATATCTTAATTATTTACTGAAGTTGCTTAAATCCAATTAACATTAGATGTATTAGAACACAGCAAAAACAAATTGATAAGCGGATTAATAAGTGATGTTAAGAAATCAATAGAAATTTTGCTTCATACCTTCTAGGAGAATTTATGTAAACTATACGTGCTAATTTCTAAGCAAGGAACTAGAAGAAAAATTTTTCAACTTGTCTTTTGTTCGTAGATAGTCTCTTTATACGCAAATTCGTAGGTCAATCTTCAAAAAAGATCTATTTATAAGCTATTAGGAGGACAGACACTTTCACACATATGCAAATACAAACTGACTTATTTTAAGAGCCTGACTTTCCCAGAAAAGTAGACAAAAAACTATTCTATACTTACTTTAGTACAACTAAACTATTCTGTAACTTACTTATTCTGTACTTTACTTTCTTCATTTTATTACAATATTCAAGTTCTAAATTCCCTTAGTAAGTAAATTTGTTTATGAAGTTTCAGTTTATTTCAATCTGAAGTTAGATTTTTTCTCAGTCATATGCTTTCCTTTTGAGTCAAATCTGTTTTCCAATATTCTTTCATTTTTTTTCTTACTGAATGGCTTTTCCCTTTTATTTTCTGCTTTTGAATTTTTTTCCTTATTTGAATGGATTTCAAATATTTGTTTCAAAAGTTGTCTTTAAAACCTGACGCAGTTCAGAATCAACAGAACATTATTCGTCTATAAATTTCAAGAGAAGAAAATAGCGGAATCTTAACTTTTAAAAGGCAAAAAAATAAAATCAAAGTTCCAAAACATAAAAAAAGAAAAAAAGAAAAAAAAGCGCCAACTACTAAAAAGACTAAGTAGTAGATTTCAATTTCTCACCAGTTTACATGGTGCAGATAAGACGTTCTTATCTCTAATCCACAGTGGTGCTTGTACTGTCAGGGAATTTTGATTAAGTTAGGAGAAGCCGCAAAATGATACTGGACGAATTGAATCAACATCCAACATTGGCTCTTTATGCTAAACATTGCGCGGAAAAGCCCCAATCGAAAAATGAGGGAGATAAACCACAGTGAATTTTATGCCCCAAATTTTTGATTGGAAATACGGAATACATTAAGAACGAACTCGGATCGCGAAATGAAAAAAGCCTAGAAAATGTGAAAACTTTTTCGATGATTCATTGAATCAATATCTATTTGATATTCATTACCCTACTATTTGAAATGTAACCGTAGTCTAATAGACTATCATTTCAAGTGGCAGATGGAAGGTTAAAATCATATCCTCAATTTCAAAGAAAATCTTTTATTATCAGTTTGTTTCTTTGAATATTTAATTGTTTTCAATTCAGATTGGACATTGAAGTTGTAATTAGTGTAAACGTGATAATACGATGTTATAATATAAGTATAGTAATATTTTACATTCATTTAAGTATAACTTTTTTAAAGTCATATTAAAGTAATTTTTTAAAATAGAAAGTAAGGGCAATCGATGAAGGTATTATAATATTTTAATACTTCAGTTTATTAAGCTTATTAAATAATTCTAATTGCTATGTTTTAATTAATGTATTTTTATAGACAATATAATAAATGTGTTAACTTGATATTAAAATCACTTGTGGTTCAGGGGGTCCATGACTTAAGGGACTATTAACTTGTTATAATTAGACAGAATATTATGAAATATTCCAACTGATTGAGGGCTTATTATCATAACAGGTTTTTTATCAAAGATACTATGTATTATTATGTATATGTTATTTTAATAACAGATATGTATATTATGCAACAACTAAGTTAATTTAATGAGATATTGTAATATGTTTACATAATAATAACCTATTTAGTAAATTATTTATTTTTTTATCAATTTAAGCAAGATATAGTTTCGAATTTCCGTATCGCAAAAGCTCATAAGAAGTTATTAAAAAAATGGTGTTTATTTACTTATCGACAGTTTATGGTTCACTCCTCCTTATTTAGCGGGTAGATCAGAATTAAAAGAAATCGTATACACCTAACTATTGCATAACTTTTTAGTTTTAGTTGAATGGTTTTGAGTTCTGCGCTTTAAGGTTAACGTACTGTTAACCCCCTACCTCTTTATCTATTGATTCAATATACCTCAAAAGTAATAGAAACATTCCTACAGCCATTAACCTGTATTAACCTATTAAATATAGCCATCTTTAAATTTCAGCTTTTACGGTTATTGTGATCAGAGATGAACTGACGGATAAGAAAAAAAAAATCCCTTATATCAAAGTTCAGCAAGAATATTACGAATATAAGTATTCATAAGGTAAAAATAAACTGCTTATGGTATTTTTCATTTTATATAAAACTTTAGGAAACGAAATAAGATATTAACAATCTCTAATAAAATAGAGAAAAAAAATAGAGAAAAGTTTATTTCTAATTCGGAAACGATATACTGTATTTTGAAATTAGCTTCAAAAGCAATAGATTATTAAAAAAAAGACCTATACTAAGTTTTTATGGCATATTCATTAATCTCATTAGGGGTTAATCTCATACTCATTAGGGTTTTTTTTCTTATTAATAAATATAATTAATTATTGATTGAGTACAAAGCTAGAATATGAATTATTTATGAAAATCGTACGTGTTTTGTAAATTATGCAAAACACAATGTCATTTTAAAAGTAAGTGGAGAGAGGATTATTAATATATGAAATTATTTCTAGACATTCATTAATAAAAGGAAAGAGTTGTAATTAAAATACAAAAGATGAGCTTTAATTATCGTTTTTCTTAAATTACTTAGGAATAGTAACATTTTTTAAATATCTTTCTGTATTTTATTTTTGTAAATTTTTCAAATGTATTAAATACTTTTTTCTTATTAAGTTCCGAAAGAACAGATCAGTTTGAGTATGATTGTCACGTGATCTTGTATTTACCGACATCATTAACATGATCTATTGTTGAAATAAAAGCCTTTATAAAACTTGAAGGTTAAGTAGTAATTTGGAGCAGCTGTGTTGTCCTCTTTGGTGACCTCATCAGTGCGAGGTTGTTCTCCCTTCCCACCCACCCCTTTCGGCGAGTTGATTTCGATGATAGTGACGGAGTCAAAACCCTCCCAACCCCTCCCTTACAAAGCCAAAAGCAGATTCTCAGATTGGTACAAACTTTCCTTCATCTAAAGTTAGCTGATGGACCTCTAACACTAGTATTTGCTACGAAGTATTGACTGGGCTCCCTTGGGAGGAAACACGCAAGGGAGGGTTGCATTTTCTCTGCGCAAGAATCCCCCTGTTGACAGAAGCCAGCCAATTTTCGTTTGGCTTTCAGCCAGTTTTGACGCGGCATGCAGGGGGCTTGGTTCGTTCCATATGTCGTCCTTTTCCAATGCTAATAACTTCTTTCTTTCTTCTGTTTAATTTCAGTCGTTGCGAAGTAATTAAGGTAAATTTCCTAAAGAATTCCGAATAAGATAGAAAATGGTTGCGAATAAGAAACTTCAATTTTCCTTTTGCAAACCAACTTAAGTTTTGATAAAGAAAACTTGATTCTTTTTGTATCAAAATGGAATTGAAAAAAAATACCTTAATTCTGATGGTTATTATTTTAGATAATTTCTTACGGAACATTAAGAGAAGTGAGTCATAAAATTTTGCAAAACATAAAAATTGAGATGTCAATAGCTAAACCTCAAAATTCATTAAATTTATCAATCTAACAAAATACATAAAAAACTGAAATATGTCATTTATTTTCTTGTGCAGTCTAATTTCAATTCCATAGTATAAAAGGAAGTAGATTTTCTGAATATATTAAGAAAGCTCTGAAATCTAAACTTAGAAATGCCTAATTAGCGACAAGATTATTTCAAAAAAATTACCAAGAGATAATATTTCTATTAGTATATTCAATTTTATTATTGATAGATCTAAAATAATTTTCAAGTTGTAAAGAAATTTAATTCTTCAGAAGAAAAATGTTCTGAATCATAACAGAAATTAATAAGTACATTTTCTCAGAGATTAAGTTGAATTTTGTAAAACAAGCATATATTACAGTTCCTTAAATTATTTATACTCAACAGATTTTAGTTTTCTTGTAAATAATTTTGAGGTTTAATGTGGGAAAGGATAAAAAAATTGTTTGTTTTGTTTTTTAATTTTGTTTTAGTTAGCTTTGCTTGTTTTTGAAATTAGGATGCCTTTTGAGTCAAGCTAAGACCATGGGACGGCCGTTTCGAGCTTGTTGAGCTCTCCTCAGCCAGGGCTTCAATAGGCGAACGAGGAGAAGAATAAGTGATTCTTATTTTTGTAGAATATTCTTGCAGATGGAAGCAGTGATCCCTTAAAAACTAAAAACAAGAAAATAAAAAAAAAAAACAAGAACAAAACAAGCTCGAAACGGACGTCCCAAAGTTGAGACCAGGGTCTTAGCTTGACTCAAAAGGCATCCTAATTTCAATTATGAATTGTTTGCTTTTCTTTTACCCTTTAAAGGGTTTGCTATTTTTTTAATTTATGATTTCTGTTTTGTGGGCAAATACCAATTGAGGCATCCGTAATGCTGTCCAAGGGTTTGCATTCCATAATTTGTTCTTGTTTTTTATTTTCTTGTTTTTAGTCTTTGAAGGGTCGCTGCTTCCATCTTCAACTATTTTTTAATTTTTTTTAGTTTTTTAGTTATTTATATTTTAAAAAGAACTGATTAATTGCTATAATTTCAAAATTAATCTCAAAACAGATTCTGATTTTGTAGTTTGAACTAAATTTAGAATTAAGGAATTTGATTAGCAGTATATAATTTTATCAAAAGTATGAAATAACACATTTAAAATAACCAATAAGGAGATGCGACCGACTGACCTAACTGATAAGTTTGTATAAAGTATTGATTTAATTTAGCCATTCAAAAATACATTAAAACCTTGATTTAAAGTTCAGCTGAAAGCGAAAGCGTTTTAGTTAAACCAGCAACTCAATTACTTGCGTAATGTATTTAAAGCTTACTAAAATATCGTGATGCTGGAAAATAAAAACAATAAAGCATTAGGTACTATTACAAATATAATAGCAACTTTAAATCAATTATCAAATGATGGAAAAAAAAAACCCTTAAATGAGCTTAAATTTGCATATCTAAAATAAAAGTCGCTTCATAAAAATCAGGAAAATGCTACGTAACTACCATTCTATGCTTGTTACGTAACAACTATCAGTCATTTCCTAGAAGGCATTAACAAGATGAAAGAATAGAATTAAGTTACAGCAGAAAACAAGAGGTTTCCAGAAATATATTATTATTATCCGCACGCCCAAAGAATGCAACGCATATTATAGATTTTCCTTTCCTGGCTTGTCGGTCACATTCAAATGTAAGAGAAAATGGCGGTCGTTGATTCACATTCAACATTTCGACGAGGAAACGGTCTCAAAAATAAAGTAGGGAAATTATTCTTAACGTTGCTCGTTGATTTCAAGAAGATGTATGTGAGATTTTTGATATTTCCTATTTTTGATAATTGAAATTGATATTTTCTGCTGAACTAATGGCGTTGATCCTGGAGAAATTAGTCAATGATAATGTGTTTGCGAGTCCAACTTTCGCCGCGACGATAATAGCATTATGTAAAAGCTTCAAACCTTGGGTTTCCCCAACAAAGACAACATGGCGGGTCAAGGACCAAAGCACCTCTTATTCTTATTACTTTTATTATTATTATCAGTTGATAGGAATTTAATTCCTAACGGGACTGAATTGTATAAATTTAATAAATGAATAAAATAAATAAATAAATAAATCATTATTATTATTATTATCTAATAGTTTCTTTGTTTAAAAATGGTATACATAAAAAGATAAAAAAATAACAAAATAAATTATATTTTTCGTAAATTATTTAAATAAATTATAAGAAACTGTAAGCTTAGAGAACAAAAGATTAAAATATTTTAAATAAAACATAAAGAAAAACAAAAACAGAATATAAAACTTAGGGAAACCAAATGAATAAGGAATTGAGTATACTGTCAACTGAAGTATACTACTTATTTCATCATTGTCCAATTATCTCCTTGCTAATATTTGCTAGAAAACAAGAAAAACTGTTTTCTTTCTGACAAATATTAGCTAGCTAAAAGTTGGACATCCATGAAATAATAAGTTTCGTATGTATTTTGTTTGGTTTTTTTTAAATATAAATAGTAATATTTTGTACTAAGGGTTTATTTAATTCACTGAAGAATTTTTTTTTTTTACTTAATTTTCACTAAAAAAATAATGTCTGAAATATTTTTTTTTTTTTTTTTTTTTTTTTTATTTATTTATATAATTTGAGTTTTTACAGTCCTACTAGGGAAATTTCCCTGTCAGTAGGTTCTGGAGTTTAATAGTTACAATCTGATTAATTTATGGTTGATAATATGATGCAATGTACATATAATCTGCATATCTACAAAGTACAATCAATAAAATGCAAAATATCTAGGAACATTCACTCTAATATGAAGATGCAGACATGTGTATATGTCTCTGTGTATATGTATAATATACACACACAGGAGCGTAAATACACATATGTGCATGTTCAGACTTATATATATTACAGATATACATTAAAATTATGAAAGTTTAAGAATAAGAGGATATATATTTAAATGTAATTGAAATATTTACATATATTACAGATATCCATTAATATTATAAAAGTTAAGAATAAGAGGATATGTATTTAAATGTAAATTTAAAATAGTTACGTATGGTACGGATATACATTAATATCATAAAAGTTCAAGAATACGAGGATAAGTATTTAAGTATTGCTACTCGCTACAACTTCCTGTTTGTTTTTTGTTTGTTTGTTTTTGTTTTTTTATAACCAATGCTATAGTTGGTTAGGTAGGTGCTTTTAAGGAAGTTCTAGAGAAGTTCTGTACAAAAGCGAGATATTTTCTGGAGTTTGGATTTTAAAGATATGTACTTATTTGAGCCATTTTATCTTGTTTTCTGTGATGTAATTAAAGAGTTTTCTTTTTAAGTCTTTAAAATTTGTTAGGTTGGTTAGATTTTTATCAAATTGATTAAATATGTTTACTATTGTTTTACTTTTTAATCTTAATCCGTAGTTATTTCGGGGTTGTTCAAATTTTGGTTTATTATAGAAGTTGTTTCTGGTTGGATAGTGCGTTGTGCATTCGGTGTTATTTAGAAGAGTAAAATAGTTCTTTAGTGTAATTGTGTATATTATTTTTTGTCGTGGATATAATATTTTGTACTTTTTTAGGATATCAAGTTTTTCAGAGCGTGACATTTGCTTGAAATTAGGGAAGATTATTCAAAAAGCAATTATCATTTGTAATTGTATTTATAATATATAATTTTTTTAATAACTTAATATTTTACTAGAATAATCACGGTTAGTAACTAACGTAGTAGTTACAAACGTAACTACTTTTTAAACAGTAACTTACTTCAGTAGTTTCTGTTTGTAACAATGAAGCCAAAATTAATTTTTCTTTCATCTATACAATAAAACTTAGTGAATTTTTTTTCCCATACGTATTTACCACAGTGACGAGATCTGTTGTTTTGCGCATTGTAGTTATTTCAATAGCATTTCATTTTCAATTGCAAAGTTCTAAAGCAAAGTTTGACATACTGAAACCTATGTTAGTAACTCTTTATTTCCGATATGTTTATTATCCACAATAATCTATTTGATAAATCTATTGCTATAAAAATGCACCATTTAAGATAAATTATCTAAGTTTTGTTTTTGCTTTTAGTAGGGAAAAGTGGTTGGTTGTTTTTTGGATCAGAATGCCATCTCAAGAGTGAAAAGGGATCTTGCATTTTTCGTATTTTCCGTTGACCATAAATTAATAAGGCAGTGGATTGAACAAATCAGATAAAGTTAAGCCACTGAAAATCGCTTTTCGATCATTTCCAGAAATTTTGGAAGGTATTACAACATAAATACATAGTAGCTCTAGAATTGTTTAGGATACTATGGAACTCAATTGAAATAATGACTACATTTGGATTAAAATTGGATTTTTAAATTTATCTTAAATCTAACATAGCCTAGCAATGTTTATTAAAGGTTTATCAAAATAGTTCTTTTTGGACAAATAAGTTGATGAATAAAAAGTTACTTAAGACCTCTGAAGTAACCTACTTTAGAAATAAGCTTCAGTTCGCCCAATTATAACTTTATTACTAAAAATTAAATGATGAGTGGTCAAATCTGCAGATGAAATCCTGATAGGGTGCAACATGGTGTGGCTGTACAAAACTGAAAAACATGTAAAATGCAGGTTTTTTTTTCCATGTTGTTGTTGTTATTCCTAAAATTCTCAGTTAGATGAACTTTCGTTCAGATATTACTACATTTTTTTCCTTCTTCTCAAAGAAAACCCTCGAGAAACAACATCTGCTGTAGTTCTCGGTCATACTAAATCGTCCAAACCAACAGGCTTTTGAGCTATGATATGTAACTTGATTATGACGACACAACTGAAATGGTTTATTAGGTCCGGAAATTGGTAATTTTACTTTAATAAATATACGATAATTGTAACATTGCATAGTAATTAACTGTAATTATAATGGAAATATATTATTGCTTTAATGTTAATCACTATTTAGAATACAGGTAGCATTCCTCAAAAGATCGCACTCATTTGAACAAAGTTCTTAATAATTGTTATAAATTATATAAATAAATTTCAAAGTTCCAGCCGACACACCTGTTTAACCTAATATTTTCAAATTAAAAGATTCCACAACTAAATTTAAAAAACTTTGTTAAAAATAAAGCTATATACAATTTAAAATTTAAGAATTTACACGACCATGGTTTCCCGTTTATAATTGTAAATTTTAAATTGTACATAGCTTTATTTTTAACAAAGTTTTTTTTTAAATTTAGTTGTGTAATGTTTTAATTTAAAATTATTAGTTTAAACAGGTGTGTCGGTTTGAACTTTGAACTTTATTTATAATCAACGTACGTTAAATAATTAATTATGTTATAAATTATCTTTTGTAAATAAGTAACTTTTTTTAAGAACTACGAGAAATTAAAATAGATAGAAAAGATGATTTCTTTAGCATAATTTCTTAGGAAAGTGGGGCTCTTAAAATCAGACAGTATCTTATAATAACTTTTGAACCACTGGATAAATGTTCTTGAAACTTGGCTTGAATCTTGAAAAATTAGATCGTGTTTTTGATATTTGAAAGTTTTTTGAATGGATCTCTTTTGAAACTTTAATTCTAGAAGTTGACAAAAATCTTCATATCAAAACATTAGAAACTAAACACTACACACTAATGAGATAAATCAATTTATTTCGTAATCGAATGTATACTCGCTTAGATATGATTAAACTTAAGTAACTTTAATAATGAATTTTAATTGCCTTTTTCAGAAATTGAAAATTTAGCGTATATCAATAATTTTGAAGTAGACATGGACTTTTGGTTTGTCGTCTTCACCATTTAAAAAAAAATAGTACAAGTAAAGATAAAGAAATTTTAGAGATACCATTTTAAAGAAAATTAGGTTTCAAGACTTTTTATTATTCTTTGGTATATCTATCAAGCATTGTAGATTTGATTCTTCACTTACATCCAACGTCTTGCCTGTAACTTAAAATTGGCTAAATTGGGAAGGGTTGTCGAGGAGACATTAAAGTAGAAATCCGAATTTATGTTTAAATTTTGTTCAAAACTAATTTTCAATGGCGATCCTACGCTACTTAATGGGATACTGAGAAAATTCCGCAAAGATTCGAACAGTCAGCATTTGTGGGCTCGTGCATTGATGAGCCTGAAGTGTTGATGCTGAGGAAAGTTGGCATTCTGCCACGATTCAGGGCGCCACAGTTTCCTTCGTTATATCGAATTCAGGACTGGAAGATCCCTTTGATTGGTTCATCATTGCCAAATTAAACCAATCAAATTGCAAGAAAATGCTGCTTTTACGTCTTTCTCTTCGCCTGGAGGTTTAGGTGTGAATCATTCAAAGAAACCGCATATTTAAAGGTGATGTTTATAAAATAACTGCAAATATTTATTTAGCAAGATACGGAAAAAATGAAAGAACAGCCTTTAAATCTATTTCTTAATTTTCATTTTAATGAAAAGAAGAAGAAAAATCGAATTTTCCTTGCTTGAAGTTTTAATTTAAAAGTCAATAAAAATTATTTAAGACAATAATAAATATTTAAAAAGTAAATAAAAATAAAACGTAAATTTAACGTGCTGGAAATTTTAATGAAAATCAAAAAGAAAACAAGGGCAGCACAATGAATAAAGAAATTGTCTTAGAAATTGTCTGGTTCAATTATGAGAGAGGGAATCGGGAACGGCCGTTTCGTTCTGCAAGGGACTCATAAGCCCGATCCGCCCTCCTCGATAAAAAAAACCCAGAAAGGCAAGGACTCAAGTGAAGGTCACCGTCACACTTGGCAGTCTCCCCGAAAACAAAGAAATAAATGTAATAAACAATAATAAATGTTGTGCTGTTACCCAACAAAAAACTTTTTCCCAATAAATGATGGAATTGAAGGCTTTTTTTAAGAAAGGAAATTAAGTTTCCAACGAGATGATTTAATCTAAAACGTAAATTTAACATGCTGGAAATTTTAATGAAAATCAAAAAAGAAAACAAGGAAAGCACAATGAAGAAAGAAACTGTCGATCTGGTTCAATTATGAGAGAGGGAATCGGGAACCGCCGTTTCGTGCTGCAAGGGACTCATCAGCTCGATCCACACATTAAATTTACATAAGATGTAAAACATTTATTATTGTTGTTTTTTTGTTTTCGGGGGTCACTGCCAGGTGTGACGGTGTCCTTCACTTGAGTTCTTGCCTTTCTGGTTTTTTCTTATCGGAAAGGACGCATCGGGCTGATGAGTCCCTTGCAGGACGAAAAGACCGTTCTCGATTCCTCTCTCATAATTGAACCAGAAAGACAATTTCTTTATTCATTATACTGCCCTTTTTTTCGTTTTGATTTTCAAGTAAATAAAATACTTGTGGAGTTTTTTTAGTTTATTTAGCACAATAGTTTAATAATAAGTTATTAAAGTTAACAAAAAAAGTAATTCATTATTAAATCTATTTTACTTACAAAATTTATCATGAATGAAACGTATATCTAGAGTGAGATAACAAATGACAATAATTTGGTAAAAAAATTAATGATAAATTAAAACTATTAAAATAATCACGTGGACTGAAAACCATCAGTCTCTTTTATTTAAATCCAAATTAATTAAGAGATGCTTTTGAGTCTGAGATTAAAGTAGTAATGATCACATCAATTTATTGCCAATAACATCTGCTGTAGCATTCCAGTAAGTGTTAAGTTCTGCGTACACTCCTTCGTACAGAGTTGTGGATGTCAGTGCTTGCATTACATTTGACAGGTTTCGCATAGAATCAGTCTAATATGACGAGATCGTTCTTCTTAGCTACATAAGATATTCTAATGTTCTCGAATGTTTCGCACACTTCAACTGCTAAGCTAATGTACGAACTTTTTATTTCTTTCCTCATACAAATTCAAGGATTCTAATGCAGATTTGATGATGCTTATTGGCAGATAAATATATCATGTAAGGTAGTTGATGCAAATATGGCCAATGCTGGTAATATGGCCACATTGCCAACCTGCCGTTAATTGAAAAGGTATCCAAAAGATAACGCTAGAATATCAAACTATGAAGTAGAAAGTGTACATGGCTACCACAGTTTGCAGGATAATGTAATCACAGAGCCCAGGGAACCCCGTCATTTGAGTTTTGACAACGAATTGAGAATCTTTTATAATATTGTTGTTATTATAATATTATTGTTGTTGTTGTCTTTTATTTCCTTGCAAGCAATTGATGATTATTGTTTATATATCACTTCCTGTAGTTATTCTAAGCTCATTCCAGACACCCAATGCTTCTTTAATTAAACTGATAATCAAGAGATATTTCGAGATGGGCTGTAAGCAGGTAAAATGGCCACAGTAGGCCATATTACCAAAACGAGGTATGTATTGGACTCATAAAAGACGATAAATTTGTATTTATTTGCTACACATGCCACGATTGATATTTTTTTTATATTCTTTAAGATTTGATCATTTAATGATTTTTTTTTCTAACTCTCTCGATACACACATGATCTAAATTGTAACTTTGAAATATTTTTTGTTGTAGGCCCCCTGGAAAGTTAATAATTATCTGTGTGAAAATTTTAATGAAGTCAAGACACATTTACTTTCAACCCAAAATTATTAATCATTAACAAAAAAATATTTTCCTAAAATAAAGAGGTATTTTTGAATTTGGCCACATTACCTTCACAAGGGCATATTACCTGCACAGAGCAAGCTTTTTCAAAGATTGAAAAACAGAACCTTTGGGTTTTAAAAAAAAATCTTGAAATATTTTTTTACGTACGCCTAAAGAGCCAAAGTTCTTGTCTACACATTTTGTTTTTTAGTGAATACCATAATCATGAAAAAAAAATTCAAATAAAGGTGGCCATATTATCTTCAGGCACCTTATATTACTCTTATCGAATTATTCTTCTTCCATTCTCACTGAATCGGAACGGATTGTGCCGATCAGGTTATTAAAATTAAAAATTTACATTAATATCATATATTATTAATATTAATATGTATATTAATGAAATATATTGAAGTACTGTAGATACTGTAATTATTATTGGTTTTAAACAAATGTTATGCAGTTCTTACAGTACTACAGATTTTAGGATTTCGCTTGATTTGGAAAGGTTTTTTTGGGTTTTTTAATTACTTTAATTTTAATAAGCAAAAAAAAATACTTTTCATTATTTATGAGTTTAACTAATTAAGTAATAGGTGTCAATTACTTATCAGAAGACAATAACAAATCAAAGAAAAAATATTTTTCATGTGTAAATTTACCTTAAGAGAAAAAGTATAAAGCCTTCTAAATTGATAATTTATCATTTTTACAGTGAAATTAGTAAAATTTCACTGATGACTATACATTTTTGACTAAAATTTACTATCCGAATGATGATCACAAAAGGATATCTATTCTGAACATTTATTATGGAATTTAAAAGAATTATTTTCATAGATATTTTAAGCCAAGAATTCCGTTTCTATTGTCTGATTGGCGAAAGGTTCGGTTGCCTTAAAATACGCACCCATATTGGAATCGATATATTATCACACTCTTCGGAATTTTCTTTTCCATTCTTTTCCATTCAGGTCGGAATAGTGTACGCAGAAGTTTGAAATAAATACAGGATCACATCAGCAGATAAACTTACAGAAATATTCGCAAAAAACCTAATATACAAATAAGTTTCCTGATTCTTTTACTTTATCACTAATACACGAAACAAATCTCAGGGTTTTGATTACTTTTTCTTAAGATGAATTGAGGCTGTTGTTATACACTTGACCATACGGATTACTGGATTATTTGTCGTTAAGAAATAATACAACTATACCAGATCTACCAATACCGGAATGAACAAAATAGTTAGCACGGCAACTTTAGAATACCGCGAGTTTTAAAATGTGCTTATCAGAGACTCGAGTTTTGGAAGCTTTGTCTGTGTCAACTATAGAATTACTTTCTATCAAAATCATCAGATGATGTTTCTTTTACCATTAAAATTAAAACGCTCATATTCTTAACGGACATTTTTTAAAAATGATAACAACATTATAATCTATTACAATAACATTTTCTTTTCTTATACAATATTTCAATCAATACAATTTTGGGGTCTTCTTCAGATTAATCTTCATATTAAACATTGGCGTTAATAACTATACAGAATATGAACATGTATGATAAAAAACAACAAGTTGACGTATGATGTATCATGAGAATATGGTTTTGTTTTGGACCATTTTGAAAAAAAAAACAAAAAAAAACTTGTAGTGTAATTGTTTACTTCTATTCCTTTATCTCGGTTAATGCGTGGGAAACAAATTTTCAGATTTCTAATTGAAGCTTAATCATCAATTGTTTCCCATGCATTAACCTAAGACAAAGGAATAGAAGTAACAATTACATTATAAGTTTTTAAAAATAAAATGGTCCACAATAAACAACTTGCTGTTTTCTGTTATATATTGTTCATGTATAACAGAAAACAGCAGATTTTGTTATTTACGCCGACGTTTAATATGAAGGTAATTGAATACAAGTGAATATAATTTAGTGCTAAAGCAAAAAAACTAAAAATAATAATAAAAAAGGAACTACATTAACGTAAGAAAAAGGAAAAAAAAGGACAAAAATTAGAAAAAGATTTAGGAAAATAAGAAAAAAAAAGTAGATAAGATTAGAACCGACAACCCTCAGTGTATGAGTTACAGACGTTAAGCACCAAGCTAGAGCAAACAACTGGTTGTATTTCTAACATTTACGCGAATAGAGGAAGTCCAATAAAAACAATGCCAAATATCTCGAACATGGGAAGGCGTTGACCCCTGAAAATACTCCATTCCTACGGTCCCTGAACACGATGGTGAAATCCGTTTGTCGATCCGACCTTCCATTGGGACTCGTTACGGGTGGACAGACACGGACGGACGGACGGACAGGACAAACGCATTAGCTACCGATTTTGGTCGTTATCACAATAGCTCCCAAACGGGTCGCCAAAAAATTCATTCTCTATTAACTTGAGGAAGATCCACAATTGTATTAGATTGAAATATTGTAAACGAAAGAAAATATTATTGGAATAGATTAAAACTTTCCTATTTTTTATGACTTGCTTTTTAAGTGCCACGTATTCTGGGAATCGCTGTTCCTCGCCTATTTATCAGCATGGATCTTTCTTTTAATTACTTAAATCAATCTTTAAGATTCAGCTTCTCTGGAATGAATCATTTTGATTTATCATCATCACAGACAGACGGACTATGATACGCACATTTCAACTAAAAATTATTTTTGATATTTTTTTGTTCTAATTCTTTTTCTCGCCGATCCACTTTAAAGGGAGCTATAGTCATTGTGTCAAATCTTCTAAATCCTGTTATCACTATTAGCTACTATGACATTCCTATTAGCTACATTTAACTATAAATTTCTTTATTTGTGGATAGTCAGAAATTCTAAGATGGGCTGTAGGCAAATAATGACTATATCAACAGAATCCCTACAAAATTTTCAAAACTTAAATCCTTTGCTTAATTCGCCTTTATAAGTTTCCGAAATTTCGCTGCAAAAAAAAAATATTCCTTTCTTTTTACTTCAATAAAACGGATTGAACATTTCAGTCTGGAATAGACACGACTATACCGACACCAGCAGAAGACTTAGTGCAACATCATACATATAATCGCAGTCTCCAACGACATCGTTAAATCCAAATAGGAAATATCTAAAAATCCCAACAATACTGAGACAAGGAAGTGCCAGATCCTTGCTGTTAATCTAAATATCATTATAATAGGATAAAATAAAACTGAATGTAAAATTAAACTGTTTTATCTACTGTAAATTATGTCTGTTCAATCCTTTGTTAAGTAGAAAGTATTGATATGAATGGATATTTTCATTTTATCTCCAAAACAATGAATTTTAATGTTCAGTTTATTCATAACCTTGTTTCTAGGAACATAACTAAAACACATTCGAAGAAAAAAGAAATATTGATAAAACATTAAAAAAGTGGAAAATGTCATGAATTTTTTTATGTCTAATAAGTCGTTCGAAAACAAGAGTACTCGTGTAATGATTTCATACTTAATTACATAATCTATATTACTGAAATCTTTTATTTCTCTATCTGTTCGGAGCAATTGTTAATTTCCTGTGAAAAAAAATTTCTACAACGAAATGTTCGCGACGGGAATCGAACCTGCAACCGTTTTGACCCGAAGTCAGACGTCTTATCCATTAGGCCACAGGACTACATTCAAATTATTGTTTCTCATCACTCCCTTTGTGTGTGTGTGTGGCGCAATGAGAGAAGAACCAGAAAAAAAAAGAAAATAACTCATTAATTTTAGCCTACTAGATTAAAATTTAAAGTTCAATTTTCATTTTTTTAGCTTCTCTCCGTCAAAAATGGCACGCGCTATCAAATAATGAGTTGTATATATGTAAATAATGATGAATATTCAAAAAGGAATAAAATATCACTTTTTGCCATAACTGCTTGGATTCGATTCTTCTTGGATTATCTCATACTTACCAGAGGGAGACAAGGGGATGGCCTAGTAATTCCAAATATTTGAATTGATGAATTTTGTTTTTGTAAAATAAAAAAAAAAAATTCAAATTTTGGGTTTCCTTCCTTTCATCGACTTTGACCAACTATGGACCACGGAATTAGTTCAACCTGACAACGTCAGGGCGAAACTAGTGAAAGTCAAGAAGGGGGGACGAGATTCACGTCCCGTCCAGGATAACCCTGAGATAGTAAGTCCCAGGGGAGAAATGGACGAAACACAGAAGAAGAAAGAAACAGCCATGCCCATCGCGGGATTCGAACCCAGTTCCGACACATCGGCCACACGACAGACCACCGTCTAAACCTCTCGGCCATGCTGGAACGGCAAATTTTGTTATTATTTATCAAATTTAATACTATTTTAAAAGACAATTAAAGGAAATGCTTTTTAAATAAGTAATATAAAAAATTCCTTTTGAAGACATTTAGGACTTATGGTTACTAATGAAAACCATCATCTCTTATTCATTACTATGAATTACATGAGCTATTTAACTAGTTGTTTAAGTGGAGCATTTATCATCTTATTTGAAAAAGAAAGATCCTTTAAAAAACTGGTTCAATACTGTAGACATTTCAACAGCCTCTTAAAATTCAACATTGACTTTTTTTTCACCTTCAACTTAAAAAAAAATAATTAAAAGCTTTGAATTAACGAAATTGAAATGATCACTTCCTTGGGGTAGAAAATGATTCGATTATCCTCCTTCATTTCCGAAGGTCATTCTTCTCTTGCGAAGAAAGAAAAAATAAAAAAAAAAGTTAATTACATGTTCATTTGCATTGTATATAAAACAGGAACAGAATCCATTTTTTTTTCTTTTAGTTCTAAAACAAAGAAAAGAAACCTAATTTTGAAAGAAGCAAATGAATTAAATGAAAAAAAATCTCGGAGACATACTCCAATTTCAATTTCATTCCAATTTTCCTGGTAGAAATATTTTAGTTTCTTATGAAGAAATAAGGAAAAAAAAATGAAAACCTTATAAATTAAAAAAAAGAACGATAATGAGAGAGAAAAATTGCGAAAATTGATAATGAAACTTAAAAAGAAAAACAACTGTTTCAATTTTAATTTTAAATTGTTTTCAGGAATTTTGCGAAAATACTTCTAATGAAAATGTGAACTGTTTTTAAAATATTAAGAAAATTCGAAAATAACACCGAAAAATACTGAGGAATAGTTTTTTTATCTTTCTATAACTTTCTTGAGAAAATGCATTTCTTTTTAATGGTCTCTTCTATTTTTTTTTAATGTAAAGATCTATTCTTGTAATGAACTCAAAATGCTTTATTTGACATAAGAAAAATTTCTACTACAAAGAATGGAAATAATGTTTGTGAAATATTCTGAGATACCTTTGTAGCTATTAACCACTAAATAAATTAATAAATCGGAAGGGAAAAAATGCTTCGGGGAGTATGGCTGTGAAAAAGTTGATGAAATGCCCAATAATGAATAACTTTAATCACAAAAACAAAAGCAGACAAATTTTAATTCCAACTTAAAAACAAGAGGGAGTGTAAAGTACTGTGTGTTTCGTTTGTTCCAGATGACAAGACAACCATCGTTATTATAAAAGAAAACGAACTTTCTTTCGAATGAAGGATTGTTTGGTGAACTTATGAATTCCATTAACATTTAATGAAGTAATAATACAAAAAAAGTTTGTGTTCCAACGATAGAAGTGAATTCTATAGTCTCCATCTTTACGAAAAATTGCCTTAAAACAACAAAAAGGGACACTTTAGGACCTGAATTAGAAGTCATAAAATTTTTTTACGGTTGTCCGGAACGCCGTCAATGCCGTTTTAAGCCGGAAACGCATTATTCCGATTCCTGTTCCGTTCGGTTTCAGGGACTTGCTTTACGATTTCCTCCCAATGGCTATTGGAGGTAGTTCCACTTTACCGTAACTGTTCATTATCACTCGTTCTGAAACAGCGCACGGCCCAAAGCTCTCCGATGCAAATCTTAACGGCTCCTCGACAATGAAGTGAGGAAAGGCAGTGGGCGAGCCCGATCTAGGCGGCAGTTGGTCCCAAACAGAGGGTTTCTTTCCTTTCGCACTTACTGTTATCGCTTGTAATTGCGTCTTCCCGTCATGTCAGTTAATGTGTGCGATCCGCGGAGTGTCTCCAATCTAAGCCTCCAAGGTAAACGGAGGACAAAGTCATTTCCGATAGCTTTTCGAGTTTCTTGGAGCAGACTGTTTGTCCCAGAGGCATGTAAGCTGCAGACGAAAGAAAGATGGATGAAAAACTCCACTTCAAGACTTCCTTTTTATTTTGCGGTTCCGTTCCAGCAATTCGTATCCACAGCGTCACTATGACAGTAATTAAGAATAGGACTTCTTCGAGCACCAAATGGAAAAAAAAAATTCGAAGGAAAAAACCCAGCTTCGGGGAACATCAACACTGACAACTAGAGGGAAAAAAACTGGACGATGGAAAGATGGTTGCATTTAATTTACTTTAAGAGTTGGAGACGTAATTGAAGGAGGAGAAAAAAGCCAGGGAAAAAAAGGAGAAAAGAATTTTCGACTATCAGTAGATAAAACATGACTTTGCAATTAGTGTTTTAAAGGGGCTGAAGTCGAATGCAAGAAACTAATTAGCTAAGCAGAAGATATCCTGTATTACATTTCCTCAGTAAATCACCTATGTTGATAGGAAAAAAAAACTTATCATGTAACTGTTTTTTTGTAGGATATTGTCCACTGTTATAAGGAGCTATTCTTGCCCTTCTTTCTGAGTCCTTTTTTTCTGATTCGAACTGGCATTAATTGACCGTATCTGTAAGTAGAGAGATGGTAGAGAAATAATTCCCGAAGTCTGTAGTCATTTCTCTTTCCATTTTGAAAGAAACAGACACTCAAGCCATATTCGTGAACCAGCGATTCGTTTAATTCTAGAAGAAGCAGACATTTTGTTTGTTTCTATCCTCGCACACCTATTTCAGTGTGAGGATTGTAATGGCATCAGAGGCTAAACTACGCCAGGAACAAGATATGAGAAGTTAATATTATTTATAGCGAAGCATTTAATATTGTTAGGATTCAAACATATGTATAAAATAAGACATGAAAAGAAATAAATTTCAAACTATTCACTATCCAGTAAAATTTTTTAGAATATTTTTTTAAGTTATATCAGCTTCCTTTTTAATTTGCTTCCTTTTTTGGATGTAGAACAAAAAAGATTAATTTTCAGAAAACCAATAAATCAGTTTTAGATTAAATCATTCTAATCATTCCCTTTTTGTATTAGAAAACAAATTTCCAAAGATTTTTGTTTCTAATGTATCTGTTTCTTTATACTTCAAAAGTTTTCGAAAACACTGACATGGACATATGATCATGTAATATAGGAACTTTTTTTTTTGTTACTTGTCCACATCAATGTTTGGATCATTAGTAATGGAGAGTTACAATCGATGATAGGGTGATATGCTGCTGTCGTTTGGATAACAGTTCAAGATGCACCGTTAGGTGACAGTCAGACTTTGCCTACTTTTTTGGAAGAGAAAGAAATACCGAAGAAGAAAGAAGTATTAAAGGCCTATGTCGGAATTCGAACCCAGATTCTAACACTCAGCCTCGTGGCAGACCGTTGTTTTGACCCCAAGGCTGCGCTAGAACGACACTTCAACATAAATTATTTTAAATAAGGCAAAAAAAAAATACTGAGTTCAGATTGTACATGAAACCGTAGTACCCTACACGTATTTCATTTCCTACAAATAAAGATGGAAAGAATATAAAATAATATTCAGAAAGAAAAATAGAACAATAAAAAAATCAAAATAAGATAAAAACAGAAAACAAATTTCTGTGACCAGGTTTGGAATATGAATTAATGCGACCACAACTCAATATAGTAATCATTAAACAGACAAGCGAAATGAATGATACCACTAGAAAAGCTTTTCCCCACATCTGCAAGTTATAAGGATTCATGACACGTTTTATTTTTGGACAATTCCGAAAGGTAGGAGACAGGAAGTGACCGTTTTTGTTACCCGGAACATGTTTTTGTTACACTCTTACGTCATAAGCTTTGCAATAATGTATCACTCATGATGTATAGTTTTAACTTTAGAGGCGGAGACGGACAGACGGACAGAAGCTTCCCTCTTTACATTTTGTGTATGGGATCACAAAAAAAACATGTCAAAACAAGTCAAAATCTTTACAAATCAATTAGCATGCAATATCCTCAACTATATACAGGGTGATTCATAAAGTACTGGAAAAATAGGCCTCTAAAGAACGAACATCGAAATATTTTTTTGTCAAATTCGGTGTAAAAAAAAGTAAAATAGGGCATGGATTTCCGGTTCGAACATGCGATTCTGAGTCGGATCATGGGGTCCGCCCCTATGAAAAAATGGTCTAGTTAGCACCCTTCACAACCGGGAAGAGCAAGGACAGGGAAACGAGATTAGAAAAGGCTAAGTTAAATGGAGTATTGACTCCATTGGTTTTATTTCAAACACAAGGAGCCCGGGGGGGGGGGGG
>JAFIDM010012231.1:67328297-67345697 GCA_023159025.1 Thereuonema tuberculata
TTAATCAATTGAGTATAGTAGACACCAATATTATCTATTTACCACATCTGGTTGATGGGCTGTTAAAATCGGATATGATTCAGCGGCGGAAGTCGAATTATCAAAAACCTCCAGAGTATGGGGAATCCAAGGAGGTCCAACTCATGAGGCTCCGATTTCTGTTTTGGGTTCTGGACATGTTGAACAGACACTGGCAGACACAGAAAATATAATAATTCCTTCCTAGGAGGTCGCTGAAAATTCAAACATTATATTAAAAATTCATTCAAAAACAAATAAGCCTTATTTACTATCAAAACATCATCACATTTTTACTTTTTATAATTTGATGACTCCAATATGTTTAATGAATTTATGTAATGTACAATTTACTTTTTATTAATATTATTCCTTATTTTAATCATTGAAATTACAGCTTAAAATAAGATCAAGTGCTCAAATAATATTATCACTTAATAAACTTTTAAAATTCTAAATTTTTCAACTGAGAACGTTTCCAACTGATGTGCTGTGGCCTTCGTTTGCATAGTTTTCCATAAATTGCAGCTTAGTGCTGATGAGTTCTGCGGCTGGTCAGATGATTCCAATTCTGAAATCTGATTCCAACTTCTGAACAGCTACCTTACTTGAACGGGGATTGTGTTCGGATGCCTGTGAGACTCCATGATCCCTAAGGGTCACTGAGCTTCTCTAGACGGCGCCATTGGATTTCTTATCCAGTGACCCACATCTATAAGCCCGCGATTTATTTCCGGAGAGTTGTGGTTTTGCATTATGGTTTACCAGCGCCCGAAAAGGGTTTAGGGCAAAGAAAAGATGCTGAGCTAATGCGGCTTTAGAATATTACAAATCATGAAAGGAAAAGGAACTGGCTGAAACATGCTAAATCACGAAGGATATACCGCAAGAATTAAAAATTCATCAGTAAACACTACAAATATTTACTTAGCAACGAATTCAAATAAAATTCGACCTCAAACTAAGCTGCTTGACACAAGCATTTTACATTTTATTAATATTTATTCAAAGAACAGGAAATGAACTATTTGTTGGTAGTTCAGAGACAGTGAAAAGACAACAGACGATAATCATTTAGATTTCTTATTTAAGAAATTTAGTGGGATAATACTGCATTATTGATAATAAACTGAGAACACAACAACAATGTATGGAAGATGGAGAAAATGAACGGATTTTTTTTTTATCCGAAGAAAATGTAACCATATCTTAAGCTTAATTCCCAGTATTTACATATATAAAAGATATATATTTATGACCAAAGAACAAATTGTTCCTCTCATCTAGATTAACTTATAAAGGTAGTTCGGTCGGATCAAAGGACAGGTGACTGAAAAAATGACCACAGAATCCAAAGTAACTTGATCACTAAAAATTTTACTTGACAGGTTTGTCAGTTTATTAAAGAAAATATCAAAGAGCTTCCTCATATTTGCCTTTTATTGTTCACTATTTGCTCGAATTTGATTCAACACAAAATATTTTTATGTTTAATTGAGTAAACATTTTAAAGTAGGATTTAGATATTTATTTGATATCTGTATCTGATATATATTTGCATTTATATATATCTGTATTAAATGTAAACAATTAATGTTGGTAGTAGCGATAACTGAATTGGTTAGTGTTAATCATTAATTAAGATAATATAACTAATTACAAAAGCAGTAGCTTTTACTTTCTTTTTCATATTGTGTAAAAATAACATATTTTTTTCCTTTCCTCTCCGCACTCTCTGACCTTTCATCCATTATAAGATTCTGATGTTTTCAACATTTCCACTCTTACAAATTAAAATTTTAACCCACGCTAACCTTCCTCTGATCCATTTCCCTTTATAAGCAAACCGATCATATTTTTTTCTTTTAGTGTCTGTCCACTTGCTTAATCTGATAAAAGCTCTCAACTTTGAGTCAAAACAGTCTGTTTGTACATTTTTATTTTCTTTCCTAATTTCTGGAATTGTGCCATAAATGTGAAAAGGAAATATTTTAGGTATTGTTAAACAAATAAATTCAGTATCTACCATTTCCAATAAGTGTCAGTTTTATAAATATTTATCTTAAAAATTCAAATTCTTATCGTGTGCTTGTATTTACATATGAGTATTTTTAATAGTTTCAATTCTAACAGATTAATGTAAATTGTAATCATGTTAATAACATATTCTGAAATTCATTCCATAAACCAACTGTATTTTCTTTAATCCTAAATTGCAGACACGTATCGTGTCGAAGAATTTTCATAACTTTCTACATAACTTTCTACTTATAAGTAAATGAAATTTCAAGCAGCAGAACTAAACTTTGTGACTTTCATTTTAATTTTAAGATATTGAGCTTAAACTATGCATCTCTATCATGTTACAATTGTATTTATTTCTAAAAAAAAAATTATAAAATGTGATTTGAGATTAAAAAAACTCAATTGAATGGTTTTTGATATTTCAACAAAATCCGAGTTTTTACTCATTGCAATTATAAGTATGAAATTTCAGCAATGGAAATATATTTATTTGTTTTCCTAACTTTAGTCTTATCTTGCATTTTTTTTTCCATCTTGAACATGTTTTGTGAACTGTTAGGCAAAAGCCCAGCAGCAGCATTATCTTCAGTACACAGAAGGGCCTTGTAGACAAAGGGCAGAAGCACTACTGGTAGAAAACCAAAGAAGATAAGAAGGGAGAAAAAAACTCTAGGCAAAGTGAAGAAAACCCACGCGAGATACGGATTCTGAAAGACATGACTTTGGTTCTTGTTGAAAATGACTAGAGATTACGGGAAAAAAAATTAAAAAACAAAAGATATTTTCTTTTAATTTCGCTTCGAAAAATTACTTCTTTTGTTGAGTTTTGGCACCGTTATTTAGCAGTGTTCCACAGTTCTACTGAAATTTATAACTGACTGTATTTTTGTGTTTTCTTAAGATAATAAATTAGTTACGCAAAAGGCTGACCATCTTCATATTACAAGAGCATTCATTCTGCCGATTTTAATGTTGATACTATTCTATATCATAATTAATTAGCAATTGATAACATGTACTAAAAACATAGGATTGTCATCGCTGAGATAGGCGCTACTCTGAAAGCTACTTACCTCAGTAGATTGTAGACTTTTTACCCAGATGTGCCTGAGGATTCATCCAACACTCTTTAAAAAAGGGATGTGTTTTTTTCCACAGATGGAAGGTAGAAGGGCATAAGATTAATCAAAGAGATCAACTTCAACCCGGTGGTCACAGAATTTTGGGAGCCAATAACTGCAGTATAGATGACCTGCTACATGTGACTTTAATATATGTTAATACAAGCTCTTATGGTAAGTAATATTTAGATGATTTCCTTGGTTTTATCTAAAACGTTATGTTTTAGAATTTTTGTAATCCTTGTTTAAGATCTTTGGATTCTTTTATTTTATTTCGATATAAATTTTGGAATTGGCCACTATCATTTCATTAATAAATATTGGCAATTATCGTTAAATTTTGGAATTTTTAATTGATTTTAATAGATTATCGAAAATAACTTTCTTAGTAATGTACAATTTGAAATGAAGCAATAAATTCGCTTTGAAATGATTTATATCTACGAACTTCATCTAAACCATGAGAACTGTAAAGAAATAAAACATAAAATAAGTTCTAATTTTAAGAAGTATACAAGTATGAGTATGGAATTGTGCTATACATCGTTCTGTAGATAATTATCAATTACGATACTATTAGCAATCATGATTTTACAAAAAGTAAGTTTACATTATGTTGAGAGAGTCCGTTCGGATACAGCAGTGTTGGATGTTTCTTTCTCTCTTCGGTGTATATTTCTCATCCTTTAAAAGCCTTTACAGCAGGCTTAAAAGAGCTACAATGTCAATAAAGTATCTACTGCCCTTCAAAATCTACAATCTACAAGTTGAGAGGGTTAAATAATAAGTGATAATAAGGTATCCAGAACTTAACTTGGTTGCAATAGAGGAAGTTTGAATGTAAAACTACAAAGGATCTGACTGATGAGAGTGTAGCTCGAAACTTTACTGTCTCCGATTCCCAGAACAAAATTCAAAATTAGCTCAGTGAATTTTTATTTAATTATCTGCGTTTCTGTTTTTTTATGTAATAATATTGTCACGCACGTTAAATTTAATTTCATATATTAATTTAATCAGCTAAGTGGAATGCTAGTGTGGATTTATTGTTCTCCCCTTTTATTCGTGAATTGTTTTTTGATGTTTTTGTAAATGAGGGGTCATTGTCTTGGTCGTTTGTCCATTTTGTATATTGTCTTTTTTCTCTGGGTTACGTATACTGGATGGATCGGACTGATGAGAGCATAGTTACTCGAAACAGTATCGTCTCCGATTCCCAGTACCAAAATTAGCTCAGTGAATTTTTATTTAATTATGTGCGTTTCCGTTTTGTTCTATGTACAAAGCTGTTGTTGTCGTTTTGTGGGAAACGAATATAACCATAGTGTTTAGAATTTGAGAGAAAGAAAGCGCAAAATATACTGAATAACGGCCTACAAAAAAAGTAAATGAGTGATTCAGAAAAAGCAACATTTTGTTGCATAAAGACATAAATGAAAAGTTTTAATAATAATAAAAGTAGTAAACAAAAGCAGATCAAGGCTAGTAAGAAAATTTTTCTGAACAAATGATGGTTGTGAAGGACGGTTTAGTTCTTTTGGCTTAAATTGTATTTAAGGATATTTTGCACTAATCTTTGATTACTGCAAATCAAAATCCCTTATAGTATATTGCTTTATTGCTGACCGTAATGCTTTGATTAAATCAAGTCACAAAATCACGTCTTCTTCAAGTTTACATTCAAGTCTGCTAAACTTGATTTATCTGGGAAATGAAATCTTAATTGAATGAATTGTTTAAGAAATAGGTATCATCTAACCAGAAGAAATCTGGCATAATTATTAACACTGTAATATCCAATTAGCATACAAATGTGCACATAGCTTTTCAAACAAGCAGTTTAGAATCTCCGCGAACCTTCTGCCCTCAACAAGCAACTGAAGTTGCCTAGAAATTATTACACGGAGTGAAGTCGCTTTTTAGAGGCTAGTTTCTCGCTATTCGAACACCTTCGACCACTGCAGTGAAATTGTTCATTTAGACTCCTTCCTTCCCTTTATCCCTTTCCAAAAGGGCTCCACTCGGTTCTGTAACTGAAAGTGTTTGAAGGCGAAACAATATTACCATTTAAACTGCTCCTAAAGAATGACCCTTGCAGTAGAGCAGTTCTAGAACAGTTATGATTGTAGCAATGAAAAGCATTTTCTTTCCTCTGTCATTTTCCTCTATCATTTTTTTTACATCCCTTCATGAATGAAAGATTCTTAACTTATCTGAAATTTGAATGTTCAGATTTCTTCTCCAACTTTTTACTATCTTTAATGCAGCTATTATTGAATTATCGCAGCAATCTTATTTTCTTGTTTTCCTTTTTAAAAAAGAAGTTTCTAATAAAAGTTTATAATTTAATTTATGTAAAAAACAAAGGAAACGCTTGTACTCTTCCACATCATGAACCCACTCAAAGCTCGCCCTTCACCTATAAAAGGATTCGAATGTCAACATCAATGGGTATTGATATTGAACATCCATAATACCAAAAGTGAATCAGCTTATTGCATATGGATTTGCTTACAACAAGCATTCTAGTTTCACAAAGGTTATTCTAATTGAATGCCAATGCCTACAGGCATGTTGAAAATATAATTAGGAATTTTTTTTATTTATTTATTTTAATAAATTAACAATTTCAGTACGGATTTATACAAAACAATGCATTCTTTTAAAGGACAATAAGCCATGTACAATCAATAATCGTGCTGTACAGAAATTACAATAGTTTAATTGTAGACTGATAGCTATTATCGTTTTAGGAATCTATTTAACTGTCATGAAATTTTCTTAAACAAGTTCATTTCACATCGAATATTACTGCACATTGTATATTCTGTATATATTAATTCTAGCGTTAACTTCCGGTAATTTTGGATTCAAATTCCTTCCAATACCGAATCCCTCGTTCAAAACAAAAATAAGATAAACAAACCTTTTTAATAATGTAATTCTATAAAGAAACATTTTTGCTATGCACTTCTAAAAATTTGTGAAAGTGAGTTCTCATGAACAAATTCTGAATTTCCTACATCTGGAAAAGTTGCAATGACAATATTCCAAAAATTGTACCACGAATTGTATTAATTTCATTCTTTGTTTTTGTTTCTACTTAAATGAAGGGGCTGTGAAGATATGGCACTGAAATTCAGTAGATGCTGACATGATCAGGGTTTATCTCTTCGTAGCCCTTCTTGCTTGTTTTTCGACACTTTTTTTCGGATGTCTCCTTCATTATTCCTTAGTTTCATAGTTTCTTTGAGCTTTTCCTTTTGAATTTTCTCATTCTAACAATTGCTACTGCTGATGATCGTCTTCTGCCTCCATTTCTAAGCATAAGTGATTCAGTTCATCTTTAGCCATTGTTGCCTCCTCTTGAAATTCTTATCAGGATTATATATCGATAATAATAGAATATGTAAACAAAATAACATATAACCCGTCGCTTTGAGAGCTGAAGCGTAACTAGAGAATTTTTCTTGGGGGGAGGGGGAACTGGCTCTTTGTGTTCGAAATGCAAAGAGATAGGAAATCACATTTTGTCGCAAGTACGCATGTACCTTCGAATAATTGCATTCTTATTGTTGCAAATAATGCATGTAATGCCAATAAATTTAAAAATATTTTTTATTTAATTTATTTTTTTATTTAAAATATAAAATAATTACACTAATAGGTATTTTTTCTTTGGGGGGGGGGGGGGGCGGGCCATGGCCATTCTGGGGCTAGCCGGGCCTTCCCTGCCCCTCCCCTATTTACGCCTATGTTTGAGAGATATTAGTTCTATTCTTGTAAATAATATAACACCACAAAATTTTAACCACAGCCTATTTGTAAAGCAATGCTCACTTAAAGTAATTTTCATCGAAGAGTTGAAGAAAGTGAAGAAATGTCCTAATGTTATTGACAACTTTTAGATTTTTTTTTTCTTTCACAATCAGAGTTCTGGAGTTGGAGTTAGAATTAAAATTATTTCTTTTTTCTTATAACACAATTGCAAGGTCTATGGAATAATGAAGAAACGAACGGAATAAAGAAAAATGGTATTTAAACCAGATTAACGATTAAAAACAAAGTACGTCCTTAGGTGTTGGATATAAAGCATTTTTATTGCATTTCTAAAGTGAAGTACTTTTCCAACAAGTATTTTAGTTTGGTTTTAAAATATACTAAAGAAATAATAAAAAAAATAAAAATAATAAAATAAAATAAAAAAAAAAACTAAACACTGATTTTAAAATAAAATGAAAATTATTTCTGCTGAAAGAATTAATAAAATGAAAATTTCCTAGAAAAGTTGAGAAACATATGATAATTTAAATGCATATCTACTAAGTAAAATTCTATTTTTGCTTAACTGATAAATCAATCACTTTATGTTTTTAAGTATTTAGATGTAAAAATTGTAGAATATTATTTTGTCTTTAACAATTATAACTTTGAAACTACTTCGATAAGGAAACACTAGAATTAAAGGGAGGAATGTCAAATTATAATTTTTTTATTAACATCCATGCTTTCTTAAATGGAAGCAAAATAGATTTCCTCATCCCACTGCCATCTCCAAGTTCTTTGCTCATTTTTCTCCATCTTCCTTCTCCCTCCGGAGTGGATCTTCCCTCCTCTCCATAACTGCTAATGCCAAGTGACAGCCACGATAGCGATGTGTAACGAATCTTGATTGGTTGTCCTACTACTGTCACTCGCGGATCTTATCAAATTCAAATCAATTATCATCGACTAAAAAAAAATTACACTTTCTTCCCCATTTCTCACCCTTCAAAAAGACTTCTACTTTATTATTTTTTTCACTATTTTAAATGACAGCAGTGCGCAAGACTTGAGTTTGTGGCGACTTATGTTCGGTTTATTGTGGAAAATTATTTATTTGCTGTGGAGGACTTCAAACACATTTCGATCCCAACTTCAAAAAGAAATAAATAACTGGACAGATGTCATACACGTCTTAAACTTCTGCTCGGTGAAGGAAACATTCACAAAGACACGTGCAGAATCCAGATAGGGTTGATTTATTTATTGCGCTTTTTTTTCTTTTTTTCTATTTTGAAAACGAAACAGTACAGGAGTTCTAAAATTTTTTTTAGCACGACTGTTACTAAATTCACCGTTCTGGAATATCACAATAAATGACAAAGTTATTTTTTGTTCTTAGCAAAAAGAGATTTTGCTCTTTAATAAAATATAAAAAAGGAAATTCATTCTCATTTAAAATTGTCACTTTCATGATTTTTTTGTAGGTTCTAGACTAATTATTTCAAGTTGCACTTTGTTATTATGACTAAATAGTAAAAATTTCACTTAAAAAATTTCGATATGATATTTTACAATCGTTAATATTTTTTTCTTATCTTTTTTTAAATTTAGGATGTTTTCTTAATTAGAAATTCCACAATGTTGTTGCGACAATAATCCAAAATAAATTCTAAACATCTAAAAAGGAAGAAAATTATTTAAAATGCAGAATTTTTGTCGATTTTAGGATTTCTATTATATTTTTTCATTTCTTTATATATTTTTGATGACAATTTCGAAGCACCTTCTCTCACAATTATCCTCTGACATTCAATATCTACTTATCAGGAAATTTTGTGATATTTTAGACAGTACTGATCTCATTTATCAGGACTAAAATGAGGAATCTAGTAAATCCATTGCGATATTCCTCATTGTCGAACGAATTAAAAGAATGGCCTGTTAAAATAAACGAATAGCAATTATACATTTACTGCAATGCTAACCAAGTAATTTTCTAAAAGAATATTCTTGTAACTCAATATTATCTATTTACTAGAAAATGTAGATTTTAATTGTTTAAATATTATTTTTCTGCATGTTGGTAATGAAGTCTGGAAAAAATGCTTGCAATAATAATTTACTTTGAAAACAATTAAAAAGTGTTGTGACAAATTCTGATGAATTAATTGATTGATCTTTCTATGTAGCAGCTGCCTTGAAAAAAAAATGTAGACTGTTTCCTTGTTCATGCAATTCATGGAAATTCATCATATAAAAACTTTTTTTTCAAGCTTGAAAACCATTACAATTTCATCAGTTTCCAGGAACGATTTCTACATGTTCTGAAATTTTCACTTGAAGCCATAGTTATATAATTCAGTTGAAAATTGTTAAATATTATTACAATTAATTAATGTATTTGAAATTCAAACATTATGAACACATTCATGAACATCGCAATAATTTATGAAGCTGCTATAAATGTTTTCATGAATTATGATGAGATTATACATCTATACACATAAGTTATACATAAAACAAGGAATATATATATATATATATATATATATACATAAACAGACATACAGTACATATGTACAAACATAATCACATCCATACACATAAACAAACACACATAGGCAGACACAACCACAACTAAACAAACAAGTAGATTTAACTTTACTAATTATCATATGAACAATTTATTAATACATTGTTTCTTACTTGCTAGCAAAACGAAGAAAACACCCCAAATGATGCTCCACAGCCAACCGACGAGGCACCAAGGGATAGTGACGAGTTGTGCTAAGCCTACCGATGTATTAACAAACACCATTAAAGTAGCGTTTTCCATGCGAGGTTTTCCAAAGCATAAGGCAACGAAACCACTGATGATGGTCCCTGAAATAACAAGAAAAAGATATAAATATCAAGATTTTCAAATACTAATTACAGTTTAACTACTGAAAAGAATAAGCTTCATCCAAGTAAAATGTACCATGTTCTAATAGAAAATTGGCATTTTCCAACAAAAAGTAATTTAGCTAAAAAAATGTAAAAGTATGATTAAATAATTTAATGGTTTTGATATTTAATCAATATTACTATTTATGATTTTATTTTTATAATAATTTTGAATAGAAAAACTTTAGCAACGGAAATACTTTCCATGTTTTATAACTAAATTCTTTAATTTAGAATTTGATGAAATACTTAATCACTTGATAATGTAGTAATCACTTGATAAAATTACTTGATAAAAAATCTTTTATAAAATTTTTTAATTGGCATTTTTAATTTTTAAAATTTAAATTTTAATAATGAGTTTTACATCAAATTTTCGACAAGAAACAATATACTCTAATATATTTAATAATAATATTTAATCAAAATAACCTGAGAGGTTTTTGTAGTATTAGAAAAAGAATTGGAATCAAAGAAAAATATGTTATATCAAGAAAATATGGGCTATCGTTACAAGCGACATGTAATGTATTTTAAAGAAATATTTATTAGGATAATGGAACCATCATTTAAGTTGTCACTCTAGCTCGATAACTTCTGAAGTAAAGTCGTTATATGCGACTTTACAATACATATTCAAACCTTACATTGGAACGAATTTCAAAAATTCAAGAGATAACTTTTTTGCGTCGTATTTAGACATCAAAGTGGGACATGCAATTTTTAGAATGGAAATGTACAATAATAATCAGTGGCCCGAAAGAAATATCAGTTAATAAGTAACTCGTGGAAAATTAAATTCTTTTTAATGTCCGAAATTTAATGAAATGTTAGAACTTTCTTTTACATTACATCATAATAAGATATTGTACTAAGAAGTAAAGAACACGGAACCAAACATAATAAATCATTCACCTTAATGATTTCCAAGTGGATATTCCAAATTAATTGATTTGCTTTATTCTGCTGTTTGCTTACTTAATAAAACTTTTTGTTTTCTCAGCACCTACTATTTTTGCCTATTTGGCTTTCATTCGATTTCTTAAAAATATACTCATACTTCAATATTCGAAATATCGTTTCTTGAAATTGCAAAGAGATGATTTGATTGAAATCCTCCAACTTAGAGATTTCCATATTTATAGAGAAACGAATAAGATGCCATACAGTCTCTTTCAAATCCATTAGCTCCAATCGACACTTCCTACCATTTTAACCAGCCAATGGTGTTCATATAAATTCCATTGCATTGACTGAATTTGAAATGAAGTTTCCCCCTCACCCCAGCTTTCTTTCCCCTCCCCCTCCCGTCCACGGAAGTGATCGATTCGAAGGAAATGTTCCAATGAATCCTTTGATCTACGAGATCGAACCTGTTTGGAAAGAAATCTCCGGAAACACGGAAGTTTTTGGATGGAAACGTTCAAGGAAAGAATAACGACCACTTGCAAGGATCAAACCAAGCGGCTGCGGGACTTGTGTTTAATTTAAATGGAAATGGAGACAGCCATTTGTCACTAGAAAAGGAAGAAACTCTGGTACCAATAAATAGCCTTTCAATCTGATTCATATTTAAAACATTTCCGAAAGTCATGTTTTTGAATAGAATAAAAGCTGAAAGAAATTACGAAAAATAAAAAAACTCTTGACTAAGTCTATTTTAAATAAAAGTTTTATTTGACTTAGGAAACATCACTATATTTATATTAACGAAGGGTAGCTGCAAATCGTCAACTTACTCTATGCTATCGTTCTTGGAATATGATAACTACATTGTGTTGCTTTCGGATATTAATTCCTATTTGTTAAATTTGCATTTATTTGTGCTGTATTTGAGATTTTAATTTTATTTTCAATTTTCTCATTGTGTTTTAACAAATACTGTTTCCATTCTATTCAGATTCTACTGAAAATCTAACTAAATGACAGATCTGACAAATCGTAGATAGATAATTTTGTGCTTAGATATTCTTAAGACTGTATGAAATACGTAGGATTGCATACTAGTATTTAAAGCTATAAGCAGCTACTGATAAATTCTAAAAAAAAAAAAAAAAAATCAGTGCAAGAAAATGTTGTTATGAAAAGGAATTTCAGTAGTTAGCGGATTTCCTGTTCCTGCTAAATTCAAATAACTCGGATTTTTCCTCCTGAATGTAGCTCTCGCTTGAAGATATAGTAGAATTTTTCAGCTGATACGAAAGATATCTTTGTTGTTTGCGCCGCCAGTGAGGCGAGGTGTTGCCAAAGATGCCGAACAACAAGACAAATCCAAGATGACAGAAATCCGCTCTTCCGTCTGGAGACACCTCAGATCTAAACCGAAATCTAGAACCAGTTTTACGATGTTGGGAGACGAAATCACCAGACTCCAGATCTTTTTTGTTGTTTATTTCTGAAAATCGTAATTCTCCTTCAAAAGTTTAAGAGCATTTTTTTCCGCAAATATCTTTTATGAAAAATACTTTCGTAGATTACAGGTTTGTCTGCGTAAATATAGATATATCAAGTGTATATTATATTATATGTAGTCTATCTGCCGGATTGACGAGGGCTTCTTTGATCCCATTAAAATCATACTAGCAGAAATAGTCTGGTTTTGCAAGTGAAGAAAAATAAAGAAAAACTGATCTATTATTTAAGATGGAGACGTGAAATGCGAATTCTATATTCATTCTACGTCTTCATAGATTCTTTTTACAAATTATACTGTATGGACCCTTATTTAAAGAAGTACTGATGGTTAGATCAAAAATAATTAATTCTATTTAAAAAGGCGTTAAGTTCAGGTTTTGATTCGAAGTTCTGCGTTTATTTGCCATTCCGACACAGTCGAGTGGTCAAAGCTTTGGTCTAATTTGAGGCTGTTACGTCTAAATCTGGATTGCGCGTGCTTTCTTTAAAAATTAATAGGGCTAATATAATAGTCCTAAAAATACATCAGGGCTAGTGGGATATATTCACATCTCTTACAAAATCTAAAATCAACAAATCTGTATTCATTTAACTAAACTAAAGCTTTGATAAAGGCTTAATTTGATTAATAAGTTCTTAATCGATACTTGTCTTCTTATTTATATTTAGTTCAACAGCCTCAAACAAAAAAAATGATTGCTGAGACTCAATGAGTATTGTAATGGGTTTATTTAAAAGACCCTTTTCTGTTTAATGCCTTCTATTTTTATCCTCTGCCAATATTTTCCTGATGATTCCAAACTAACAGCTTTCTTTTCAATAATAGACTGAGAATGCGAAATCTTAGGTTCGACTTGAACATTTTCATTCTTTATCTATCTATATTTATCTATTTGTCCCGAATTCACATCAATTTGAAAAGCTCAATCAATTTTCCATAAAATTGGTTAATATGTAACGGTCCAACTTAAAACACAGCCATATTTATTTTGCTCTCCCACTCTTCGTAAACGACTCCAAAAATCCCTTTAAAAAAAAAAGTAAATAAAAAAAAATTATTAAAGGATTTTTTTTAAAAAATTTGGCAAGATGGTCCAACCTAAAATGTGAGTATGATTATTTTGACTCGCTAGCGCTGTATGTTCAGTTCTCTCTAATAGCTCAGCTTTTAACTTGTTTAACTGTAAGACACTATGTAGATAATGGTAGTTGTTTGACTCCTGGAATGCATTTTCAAATTACAAAGTTTCAGTTAGAAGTATAAATGCAAAAAATTACACGCGCATTATATAAATGCCAGATTATAAATTACAAATAGCTCAATAACAAATGTTTCTTCAGTAAACACGAATTACATTTCTTGCTTACTTTAATTTTTAAACAAAAGCAAACAATAGCATATTTTACATGTCAACTGCGATTTTCCATTTTGTTGAATGAGACTTCTTAGTTAAAAAGACATTCTTCGATATAAATGATTGTGGCATCTGTTTCCGCCATTGGAAATTTAATGTGAAGGAAAGAATAAAGAAGCTTCAAGGGAATACGAAATTGTCGGATGCAATTAGATCTTCATGAAACAAAGAGCTTCTACTGTATCTACTGAATGTAAATGTACTTAAGAACCTATCTAACTTTGTCTGCTTAATTCATGTTTACTATTTGATGGAATGAAAGGTAACCACAAAGGAAAAGAGTTAAGATACTCTTTGATTGTTTTTGTTTTCATTTTAAATATTTTAAAACATTTCCTTCTTTTTTTTCTTGTTTAAAAATTTTTCAGCAAATAATTCTATAAAAATGTTTCTTTTTATTACTAAAGGGGCTTTTATCACTAATGTTTCAATTTTATGTAACTGCTATTTCAGGAACTACACTAAACATTATTTTGTTTCTTAGAGAAACAAAATAAGTCAAATAAATTAACTGATAAACTTTTAAACAGAGAAAATGCAATTCTTTCATTCTTTGTTTATTCAGTAAGCTCATATACATAGTACAACTGAAATTGAATGAATCGTCTGCTACTTTTAGTGATCCTATAGGGAGAAATTATTAATGTTCCCATGTGTATGGGTGAGTGTATCGGTGTACTGCCCTCAACCAGGTGTCGGAGCCCCAGGAGTCATACCTATTTGCATTCCTATGGTCTATTTTGGTAAAAGTCCGATTTCCGACTCCAGACCACTTTCGGTTCAGGTAAATCAATGGAAATTGGAACTACATTGAATCCACTAAGCTGAATGCACATAATACTCTCGACACTGGACACTGGCCGCGTATAAGGAGTCACCCGAATAGTAATAAATGAGGGTAAAAACATATTAAATGATCAGGGCATCGCTCGAAATTGCATTTGACCTTTGAATTACAACGGCTTGAATAAATGAGTTTTTCGCACCAGTCAACAATAGGAAATGTTTGGTAAGACTGCAAATTCTACGAATCGCTTGGTTTTGCATTTGCTACAGAACTGTGAATTGATTAGTTTTCATATTCACTTGTATAAGCCTTCCATTGTTCAAACATTTCAATAAGAACTAAGCACTAAAATCCAAAGAAAAATATCCACAGGGTTGCTTAACGACAGAAAAAAAAGTTTGATACCTTTTTTTTTATATCAGAATGTGCAAGCTGAATCTCTTGATGACAGACTCAAATCGTGCGAATGACTATGATTAGTCGCATGAAACATCAAAACAACAAAAATGAAGATTAAAACTGTGAACTCCACACTATTAAATCTTGTCCTTTCACTGAAATGCTCAAAGGAGTTTAATTCTAGTCAATAAGCTTTTGAAAAAAAAAAACCTCAACAAAGAAATTATTAAAATTAAAAATTCCATTGGGCGACAGAAATTAAATAACGTAGTTTTGATAGAAAGAAAAACACCATAACTCCTCTCAGATTTCTTTGTACCATTATTAGTTGATTAACATGTCTTTCATGTTCATCTGATTCCTTCTTCCTTCTTACCCAATAATGAATTTTAATTATTCCTATCCATTGTTGTAGCGTCTTAATAAAACCATAGCATACATTAAAGTCATTTCTAGCCATCAACAGAATCTACAGACCACAGACTATAGAATAGTCAGATGTAATTATAGTTCTTTAAACAATGATCAGTGCTTCAGTAAAATTGATCCAGAATAAGATCTAAGTTACGCTTTTAACTGCTGTAAATGATGGAAGCTTGGAAACTCAAACTCACAGCAGTAATTATAGCTTAGGAATGTCTCTACTTGAAATGTCTTAACCTGTTGCCTCTATTCTATATTAGAAGCATCTGCATTTTCAATTACAAATTTTCAAAAAAACTCGAAGATAGTGTTATTTATTTAGAGCAGTGCTCCTCAAACTGTGTATGGTGAAGGGCCATTTTTTTGTTTGTCTGATCCGTTTCAAACAGGTAGGTAAGTAAGTACTTCCCAAACGAGTCTTTTGTAGCTTATTGGGAGCCAAAGTATTTAAAATCATTGTAGATTTTAATCATATCAAAACAAGAGCAAAATTAATAGGCTACTAAAGTTTATATATATAGTTTATTATCCAATTTAAAAATACAAAAGTTAAATTATGTAAGAAAAAGTTCACTAATGGTTCAAAAGTTGTTCGGAGACACATATACACATGCTCAACGGTACACGAATCTATTGATTTGATGAGAAATAGATAGGAAATTAGATCTAAAAATCATCTATGATATAGATAATTTTATGGGGGTTTTTTTCTATATTTTAATTTTGACATTTTCATGAAAATTTTTTTTTCCCAAAACAAAAAAAACAAACATCTATGAATCTATAGCTTCATCCATATAATAAAGCTAGCAGTGCTTTTTAATTATACGAGGTATATGCTCATCCATCCATCGCATAGGCCTACTAGGCACTGAGCAGTATGGAGAGCTGGTTAATTTTGAAGACTGAAAAGGCAGCGGAAACAAAATAATATTGAATTTTAAGTTGGATCAGCATCATCGTTCCAAATTAAACTAGTCGTTCTAAGCAGGGTTTCAGAAGCATTTTGAAAATTGGGAGAGGCGGACCAAAAGAAATATGATGTTGTTTTAAGTTGTACCAAATTTTATGGAAACCATCCAGTCTAGTTTTAGCATGTTGCGGATACAAATAGAAAAAAGTACAAACAAAGGTGAAAAATACTCAAATGGAATACTAAGACTTCGCAATCTCAGTCAAAAAATTTACTAGAACATTCTAGATAAAGAAATTTTGCAGCCTAGCTCTTACTTCCCTCGATAAAAACATTTTGTTATTTTTAATTTCAAATTTTTTACTTAAGTTTAAATTTTTTACTTAGGTTAAACTCTATAAGCTTTTTTTCCTCTGAGTCACAAATTTCTAAAATATTTTGACTTTAAAACGTTCTATGTTTACAATACTGTCACGTATCCCTTGTAATTAGTTTTCCAATATACATGCACGATCCTTAGGGAGAATAAATAAAAAAAGTATAAAAAAGGTCATTCTACCTTCATGAATCTTATTACTTCTATTCCCGGGTCTTTTTACAAATGTCAAGGGAGAAGGGAGTGTGGTGATGTTGGTTCATTTCGTATTCTTAAGCTTATACGCGTTTTGTTTACAAGATCTCTCGTCTCGGAAACAGATTTTCAAATTGGAAAGACAACACGGGAAGCAATCGATGTAAAGATGCTTCTAGGTAAAAGCTAATTAAACGGGTATTTTTAATTGGAATTAGAAACAAACCAAGGGATATCTATTGAAAACTCTAAGCTTAAAAACAAAAGAAAAACAAATGCTTGTCAAATATGCAAAATAAGAAGCTCAAAACCAATGGAAGTGAAAAGCATACATTTCCATTAATTTTGATCTTATCTGAGTCTTATTAATTCAAAATAGACTCACGCAAGCTTACCAATCCCTTGATTTCATATTGAAATTTTAAATTTTCTAGTTTGAAATTCAAAAACACCTGTGCTGGATGATATTCCAGTAGAACTTACTAAAACAGTGTAATACATGAGCGGTGATAGAGTAACAATAACAATACTTTATTGAATATTAAGCATAAAAAATCATATAATGCTCAATAAAATAAATATAGGTTCTCTCACCCCTGAGC
>JAFIDM010012231.1:67346097-67425390 GCA_023159025.1 Thereuonema tuberculata
TGTGCTTACGTAATAATTGAACGGCCCCTTTTGGTGTAGACTGTGGGCATGCAGGACTGGGGGGAAAGAATAGAAAGCAAAATAATTGTAAATTGGGCAGTAAATAAGCAATCTTTCCAGCCATTTTTAACTAGAGATTTTGGTAGAAATCAAATGAGTAGAATTCTATATATTAAGTTATAAATAAACAAAAGTTATAAATAAACAACGTATCAAATTATCTGAAGACAAACAAACAAATGGAAAACAGAAGAGAAAAATGTTCAAATGGAATAGTAAGACTACGCATGCTTAGTTAGTTATTATTCGTAATGGTTTTTGTTTCTTTACTAATATATTGTTTTCTAACTTAATTCTAATAATAATAATAATAATAATAATAATAATAATAACTAGAAATTAAATTCTCTAATTTTGTTCTAGAAGCTAAAACTTACATAAGCCGCCGCACTTGATTAAAAAGTGAAAAATATTTATAATTAAAAGCTTCCAAAAAATTGCAGATTAGACATCGGAGGAGGATTTTGTTTTCTCTAATTTTGTTCCTTCCTCCTCTTATTTTAAATTTTATAAATTTTATTATTTTTATTTTTATTTATTCCTATTACGCTACATTATTTTGAGATTTATAACAAATCCATAAAATTACAAATCTTAACTTTACCTTTTTTTTTTATTTTTATTGCTTTGATTTCTCATAATTTTTACATTGTAAAGTAAACTAAGATATTTTTAATTAAGACAGTTCCGGCACAGCCTCATGGTCAAACACGTTATGTTGGAATCTGGATTCGAGAGTCCCAGAGTATCAGCTCCACTCAAAAGGCATTCTTATTTGAATTAATTGCTTTTCTTTTACTCATCAGAGGGTTTGTTATTTATTTATTTATTTACATATTTTTTTTTCTTTTTGTGGTCAAATACCTATTGTGGTAGCCTGAGTGCTGCCCAAGGATTTGCTTCACATTTTGCTCATGTTTTTTATTTTCTTGCTTTTAGTTTTTGAGGGTCACTTTCTCCATCGTGTATTCCAATATTTAAAATTAATAATAAAAAAAAATTAAAAACCACAAATAAAACGCTTTTATTTAACATAAAACGCCGATCACAAAAGCACTTATATATAAATAAAAACAAATGAACATAAAAATTAAACTTACAAATGTTTCGAATCCCCATTCTTGCGTGATGAATTTTTAAGTATACAGGAATTCCCATGAATCATCTTCGTGACATGCCCGAAAATAAGGTAATCTACGCCATCTAGTGACGAAATAGGTCAGCTATTTGAAGTCTGATGTTGAATGTCGTAAAGTATCTAATTTTTCTTTTATTGAAATATTAAATACCATATTTCTAAACGTTGGTCACTGATAATTTCTGGTTGTAGCTTCGTTGGAGTCTTATGTCAGCCGATTTACAATACTTGTGTAAGTAGACATCACTAATAACATCGTATACAATAGGCTCGGTGATGTTAAGGGAGTGCCCAGTTGTTTGGCAATGCGTTGCTGTACAATACTGAAGATTGTCCTTTTTAACGAACCTACAACCAAAATTATTAGTGACCAATGTTTCGAAGTATGGTATTTAATATTTTGATAAAAGAAAAATTATGTACTTTCTGACATTCAACAACAAATAGGGGAAATACTTCGTCGTCAGATGGCATAGATGATCTTATTTCCAGGCATGTCACGAAAAAAATGAATCCAGTATCAATGGGGATTCGAAACTTTGTGTAAGTTTAATTTTTTTGTTTATTTGGTTTTATTCGTATACAAGTGCTTAAATGGTCGGTGTTTTATGATATTGTTTCGACTGCACGTAAAGATCTTTATATAAAAACTTTTATTTATATTGAAAATAGTTCCATATAAATCCTTTCTTTCAATAAAACAATTTAATCTAATTTTTATGAGCATTAAAACAAATTATCAGTTAATTCTTAATTAATCGCTGAATTTCGAATCTGAAATTAATTCAAGGCTTTCTTTTTAAGATTAACGTGAAATTTTAACAAATTGAAATTTCTATTTGTAGCTAAAAAAAAAAATCAATAATCTTGTGATTTTAAAGAGCCATGGACACATCCTACTACCACAACGGCCAGAAAGAAGAATAAAGAATATCTAAGCCTCCTCGGAATACGAACGTGATCTCGCAGATTCAGGAGATCATTTACTCTCAAATAAAGTGATTAAAGAATGTGGTTTATTTTCCAGAATATTATTAATCTTTATAGATATTAATTTTGAAAAATCACAAATCTCGTGTTTTCATACTATTTATGTTGACAGCTTTGTTATTGATATTTTTGTTCTTTTCATGACTTCGTATATAGTGTTATTACGATATCTAGTAGATTTTTGTATGTTTTTACAAGAACTTTTTAAAACCCTTCAATTTCTAGCCTTCCTTTAAGAATTTGCTATGTATAAAAATTTTGAAATAATGTACTTGGTAGGAAGTTGATCATTAAGTCAAATTTAATGGTTCTAGTGCGAACGTTATTTAATGTTTAAAAAAAGTTTAAATAATCGATTGAATTTTATTATTTATGGCAGATTCCTGCAAGGTTGCTAAAACTACCAAACCTTGCATTCAGTTTTGGCTTATTTAATTAGACTTTTAGTACTGTTTTACTTCTGGCTTCTGTGGAAATACCGCAAGGAATTTGAAGCGTAAAAATGTTTACTCTGTTAGATCTCCTCGGGTTCCTGTTATTTTTTTGTCTCTAACTTTATTTATCAACTGTTTATTTTACGGTACGAGTTTCCTTATCTAACCATCAACATTCCTGTAACATTACGTTTGCTCTTCTCAAAGGAAGCCCAAAAATCTTAAGTAAATACTTTGTTCTCTGATTATCTGGCAGTAACACAAGGTGGACAGAGCTCCTTGTATCTTCTAGGGAAAACTACTCTTTGTTTTTACTTAGAAAAGTCGACCGTCCTTCATTTGTTTGCTTTGTTCTCTTGTGGGTGCAGACTCCAGAGCCCGGCTCAAAAAAAAAAAAAGATTTCGAGAGAACATTATCAAAAAACTATCTAAAATGAAATGAAAAAAAAAACAAGATTTTTTTTTTTACAGAAATTCCACTTAGGAATAAACACAAATGCTTATCGCTACATTATTAGCCTGTAATATTTTTTCTATATGTAGGTGAGGCGTTTAGTTACCACAGAACTGAAAACAGATTACATTGAAGGATTTATATATTTAAAAGAATTTAATTTTTAAATACAGAAGAACAAAACATTGCCATCTTTGTGTGAGTTTACTTTTTCATCTTTCCTTTTATTAATATGTTGATGAATCAGTTGTCTGTTCCTTATAGTTATAAAAGGAAGACTCCGTTAATACTATATTACATCCGGCATTGTCACGGAAGGGGGTGGCGGTGTGGAGGGGTGGTGAGGGAGTGGGGAATCCTAGTTCTTTCCTTCTCCACAACGCTATCAATCAAACCCTCCCCAATTGTTCCAGAATAATATTTGAGTAGTTCCCATTCTCCCTACCAGGGCCACAAGTGCCGCTATTTCAGAGATTTCATCCCTTTTCATCCCATTGTGGGAGGGGGGGAGGGTTAGCGGGTTCCAAGGCAGCCTACATTTTCCGCAGAATAGTAGAGAGTATTATTCCAACTTTCTATATTTATATTTTTTTTAGGATATGAAACCGTGAGAATTTTACGTCAGGTACAATACCATCCAGCTTACATTTTCGAAAATATTAAAACGATCACATCATTTTATTAGAAAATAATACTTCTTGATTGCATTAAGAGATATCAGACAAATTCCTATTTAGATTTTTTTTTTTATTTATTGTTTTCTGTAAAGTAAACTATTGAAGCGTAATGACATCAAGACCATGTCAGTTAGAACGCTTGGAATCTGAACTGCAACAAATTTCTCAAATACAATTATTGTGATCTAATAATAAGAATAAAATACCGAAAAATAGAAAACAAACATCGAAATCCAATTGTAAATGTTACCGCTTCGAATAAATAATATAACGACTCCAAAGGGAAAATACAGCGATGCCACCCCAAAACTCTAAATTATTAAGGCAAACTGAAACAAACAAGCTAATTCACAAAATAATGTCATAAATTCTTTTGACTGGCAAAATTTCGAAACATCCTTCAACTTTAAAATAAAAAAGCTTGGGGATGGGACTTCTGGTTAATTGATTGAAACTGAAATTATGATTTGGAAAAAATTAGACTTAATCAGTCATTTTTATATATCTTTTTTTGGCCTATTAACTTTAGTAAATGATAGATTAATTCAATTTCGTGACATCATGAAATTAATAATCCTAAACACTGGCGATCATTCAATCTTTTAAATTTTTAATTTTGATTGTTTGTTAAAATAATTAATTCAAAATTAATTAAAGAGAATTCTACGATATCTGGACAGTCATAAAATTTTGTAACAAGCAATTCATATCACAAGAATTCTGCTAAATTCCTAATATTTTTTGACTTCTGATAAAGATCAGAAGCCTTATAGCCTGACATTATCTGTCCGTCTGTGGACAAGTATCATTAAAATATCATTAAATTATCATTAGCAACAATCACAAAAATCGCAATAATTGCGCCGTTTGCATTCGCAACAATCACATTTATAATATAGCTCAACAGCAATCACAACAATCACAAAAATTGCAATAATTGCGCCTTTTGCATTCGCAACAATCACATTTATAATATAGCTCAACAGCAATCACAACATTTACAATAATCGTAACAATTGCGCCTTTTGCATTTCTTTGTAATAATAAAGAAATTAAAGCAATAATTCAACATAAATTCAACAAGTTCTGGAAGCTGTTAATGTTTAACTTTGAGATAGCATTATTATATATTCTTATATGTATCAGAAGCCGTTGCAAAGCATTGTGATTGGTTTACTAATCGCTGTCACTATCTTGTTTAAATTCTTATGTCAAAAAAAAAACAGGAAATTAGAAAAAAAAATAAAGACTGCCGGAATATTTTGCTGAAGCTGTTTCAGTGTTTCTGATAGTAATCAACTGTTTTCAACAATCATGGCGACATACACATGCAGAACAACTTACAGTGGCTTGAAGATAATAATGAAGAGGCCGTAATAATAATGTAATCCCTTCTAAATAGATTTTAAACCTTTCTCCTCCTCTCAAAGACATACATTAACAAGATAATACTGATTTGACGAAAAGATGGGAACACTCAAGCACATTCGAACACTTCGACAGTTTTGATGTTTTGTATATAAATTTAGTAATTTCAGCCGGGAAAATTAATCGCAAGAATGATGCTCTGCAGTGTCATTGTAGTGTCTATTTGAAGTATTATGAAGATTTGATAATATAAATAAAAAAAAATTAGCATTTCAATTGATTGGAACTAAACATATTTAAGAAATATTGAAGAATATTTCCTTTTTAAGAAATTTAAAACAACTTTCATTTGTTTTATTTTACATATTAATCATGTAATAATCATGTAAATAAAATACAGTAAGGTTCAATACAATCGTGCAATACATGTAAAATGAATAAAATTCCCATGCCCCACTTATATTTTCAACTACTGTTACGAAAATTGTCCTATTTTAAAAAGAAAGCAAATAATTCTGTTTGAAACTGTATTTCAATTAATGAAACAATGCGAGTTGTTGCTTGTCCATGATGAAGTTGATAACCCTTATCTTTTCAAGATTAAATTTCCATTTATTTTTCCAGAAAGTGATCATATCTTTGCAATGCTTTTGAAGCGAAAATTAACAAATTTTTGTTTCCTTAGAATCGTAATCCAAAGCTATTCATTCTTCGTGTTGTAGGTTATATATATTTATTTTCTAATGTCGTTGTAATAACGAAGAATACTTTTTAGACGATTTATAAATTTAACTTCCTCGTCTTTTTCTTCTTCTTACTTAAGCTATTTCACTGTCTTTCTTAAATCTGCCTTGTAACATACTGTAACAGTAGTCTTATTATTTGTTGATGTTCTTTGTCTTCTGTACTAAAATTTAACTTTTCCGTCAGATATCACTTCGAATGCATTTCGACAACTTTTCGAATGCTTTACCTATTTGTTTGCATGTACATGATGGTCAGCTACTTAGCATCTTGTGGGCAGAATAACTTTAAAATACGTTCTGATCAACATAATATTTAAGAATGTAATCTCTTTAATTTTACTCTGATTATATTTAGTTTTTTTCTTTAATCAGCTTAAATACAGGCATTATCTTCGGTAATTCAAACGTTAACGTGAACATTAAGAACATGAAATTTCATATCTACTAGCTAAGTAAAATCAAGGATTTCTAGTATATTTTGTAGATCGACAGTTTAAAGCCCAGGCCAAACATTTGCTGGGAGAACAAAAACTTTGAAAGCACTTTAAAAGCTGCAATTATTACTTAGCTGGAGATTGTAAAAATAATTTAATTGGACATTATATATTAAGTTTAGTCGAATTTTTATTCATTATTTTGTTTTACTTATCCTTATCATCAAATGCGAGATCCCATCATACCGAGAGCTTCGTTAGCTATAGATTTAATCTTTCCAAACTCAGGATCCCAAGTTATGGGTTTTTGCCATCAAACCTAATCCAACAATAATAATATTGCTTTAATATTTATTTTTGCATTAAAGTCTTAGACTTTTATTTTCATTTTTTATGCTATCCTTGTAGAAGTAAATGGTTGAACAAAACATATTTTTAATTTTTCGGTAGAAAACTATGCAACAAAAAAAGGATGATTTTTAACTCTGTATGCTTTATAATGAAAATTACAAAATGCTAAAATGGGATGAAAACTATTATTATTGTAATTACAGAAAGCGTCATCCATACCATATTATTTTTATGATGTAGGATACAAAGTGCAGTCTAGCTTGATGAAACTAATTAAATTCACCGTCCAATGAAACAATTTACACGAAAGTCCTGTGTTTTTTTTTACGAATTGACCCCTTCTTTACTTAGAACATCGGTTCTTCCGCTGGAAATCTTTATAAATTTTAGTGTTAAATAACATATTTTCAAAAGACTTCCAAGTACTTGCATTACATTGATTATTTTCTTAAAACAGATCTGAATTGGAGAAATGTTTATTAAAAATGTTAATTAAAAAATTGTATGTTGTAGTCTATCCAATCTGTAATTGATGTTATTTCTCAAAACAATTAAAAAGCTTTTAAATCAGCTTTAGATTCAAGCTTTAATTTCATTTACATTATTATCTTCTTATAATCAAAAATGAAGTTTATCTGAAAGATAAATAGATTCGGGTTACCTTTTGTTTGAATTGTAGTTTTTTATAAAAAAAAAATTAACTGTTTTATTCATAAATATGAACAGTATATTTATAATCACGTTTAGAAACTACTTGGAAAGGTATATGATATTTACCTCATATTAGCTCAGAAAATCAAGTATATAAGCTTAATAGTGAGTATGATTTCCTTATCATTTTGGTATTGATTAAACTCATTCTAATCTAACAACATTATACATAAAATTACAAACTGGGTTATGTATAAAAGAAAACAGAATTTATAATGTGCAAAAACAAACGCAAAAATTTGAATTTAACTGCTTATTTTCTTTTACATTTCTTAATACAATTTTATTAAGTGTTTTATTTCCAACTTTATTTCATAAATGTTTCATTTTTTCTTTCTGTCATCGCTTGGAACTACAGCTTTAAAAAAAACTTTAGCTTTTCTACAACACCATGCTTTTAAAGTAAAAATAAAGATTTTGAAACTGCATAATTAACAAGCGGAAAAAATTACTGAGAAAAAAATTTCTTGTCGTCTCTAAGGCATTTTTAATGGAGCGGATGTTCTGCTTTGAGGTGCTTCTGACAATTCACCCTTTGGTTCCTGAATCAAAGCCAGTCAGCATACCAATGAGGCCAGTCAGCATGCCAACGAGGCTACCCCAGCTCCAATAAAACACGTACTGAATTCCAGAGAAGCTCCCTCTGTTACTTTTCTTCTCTTCGACTTGTCGAGTTCACAAAACACTTCCAGGTGTACCATAGACTTATCACGTCTGGGAGAAATTTTAATGGAATACAAATTCCTTAATTAAAAATTAATAGCCCGAAGATAATTATTTAAGTCTTCGCGCTTTTGCTACATGACATGCAGTAATGTAATTAAAGTCCTCCACTTTTTAAATCATCTTAAAAAACATTTCTGGCTTTGGAAAGACATTTTTAGTCAGACACATATTTGCAATTCTCATTCAGTTACGATAATGAAATTCAAGATTTTTGGACAAATTTTGGATTTTAAATTTTAGCCCTTGAGGGAAAATGCCTTAGAACTTCATGAGAGAAATGAATTTAATGCTAAGGTTCATAAATATCGCTTGAAAAAATCTATTATGTATTTAAAATACATTTAAATCTCTTTTTCTTAAATAATTTAATTTACCATTTAATTTTCTTTCTCTTTTCAATAATAATACTTTATAAAATTATTACTGAGTTTAATTTAAAAAAAAAAAAAGAGAACTCAATATATTTTAAGTACTTCAATAAATGAGAAAACATTTATTATTATTTATTTAACTTAGGGAAAAATAATATAAATTGACGTTCGATCATAAGTTATATTAAAGATAAGCATTATAATAATTAAGGTTATTTTAATAATTTTTACGTTGTCTACGATACGGAACTTACCCCCAAGCCAAATTTCAAGTTTGTAGCATGTTTGGAAGTATGTTAAACATTTTCACAGAGACACACATAAAACATATGCACAAATTTCACTTTTATATTACAGATGTCTCTTTTTTCCTTAGTGTTTTTCATAAGTTTTCAATGTAAATTTGCTAATATATACAGGGTGTTTCGGAAATGGTAGACAAAGCGAAGAGATAAGGGATCCAAAGGTCATTTTGAGTCGAAAATGTTCTATGACATTTCGTTGTATGGGCCGTACTTTTAGAGTTAGGAAATGAATGATTTGGGAATGGTCCCTAATCAAAGAAAGCTCAGTTCTGGCCATTTTCAGCATTTTCTTTAATTATGATAGCTGTTTTCAGTAAGGACATTTGTTATGCAGATTGCTTTTTGTAATAAACCTTTATCTTATATGCTTACACTTCCTGTGAACAGAGCTTAACTTTGAGTAGGGATCATTCCCAAAGCATTCATTTCCTATATCTAAAACTACAGCCTGTGTAACAAAATGTCGTAGAAAATTTTCAACTCAAAATGGCCTTTGGAACTCGTATCTCTTCGCTTTGTCTACCATTTCCGAAACACCCTGTATAAACGTAGCTCCTGTTATCACTTTTTTTTATTATTTATTAATTTTATAAAGTCATTCTTAAAATCTTCATATCCCAGCTGTCAAAAAAAGTTCTTTTTAAGCAGCAAAGAAAGATTCGAGAAAAAAGTAACTTTTCCTCCAGATGGAATATTATTGCTTCTCTTCATTAAAGAAATCATGTAAGAAATTTTCATTTAGAAGAAGTTAAAAAGTTGTTATATTAAATCGTAATTTTATGCATACGAAGGGAAATCCCGTAACATTCTGAATTTCAGAAATGCAATTGCTCTTGGTAAAGTAAACAACAACTTCAACGATTGCAAATTATGAGCAAATATTCTCAGAATTTAAGGATTTTTTTTAAGAAAATTTAATTTTTGATTTCTTTTTGAATGGATATCAAAAAGAAATGATGGTTAACAACATTATCAGAAGTGGTATTTTATTTGCATATTCAAGAAATCAAGATCCATTAAATATTTTCTCAGTAACAACAATAAGCTTTACTATGAAAATCTGTAGAGTAATTTTTATTTAAATTAAAATACAAATGCCTTATTTGACGACGTGACGAGAAATCTGAAGAAAGGAAAATCAGATTTGAAACTTATTTATTCACATTCATAAAATGTAAGCTTCAGTTTCTTGCAACCTCATTTTAAAATCTGTTTTATTTCACAAAGAATTTTTACAGATAATTTCATTAGGTTTATAGTTGAAAAGTTGGAACTATCCTTTTCTTAAAAATATTAGTTTAACTCTTGTCTAACGAAAATCTTCTCATAGTGCAATAAGCTTTTTCTAATGTGGAATTAACTTCACGACCTGCAAAAGAAGAAAGACTTTGACGTCTTCTTAATCCAATCTTAGCAGAGCAGCTTTTATTTTGCAATGGCCTTAAGCCGAGAAGCTGTAAAAAGCTTTTTTAATAGGGCAAATGAATGAAAATCAGACAATCTTCTAAGCATGAGTCTATCTAGCGAATGGAAGCTATTTGCCATGCAGGAATGAAATGAGCTCTCTTTCCAGTTTTAAATCCAATTTACTTATTTAACTGATTTCACATTAGGCTTTAAGAAGCAGCTACCCTACATTACAATAATTTGTTGGTCTTTTTATTTTAATTTTATTTGTATGAGAAATGCTTTGTTCAACAAAAACTAGCTATTTCTTAGTTGACATTTTTATAGTAGTTTACACTTTGTAGTAAATTAAAATGTTTAAATAAGTTTTAGCATGCAGAATTGTATAAACATATCAAAGAAATTAAAATAAAAACAAAGACTGCACAAAGGAATGCTTCCGCGCTCTGAGACATCATCGATGGGAATCTGGGCAGCTGTTTCGTCCTTCTTAGGAGTCGTCATTCAGATTTACCCTTAGTGATAGGCTCAGAAGGAACGGAAGGTTAATCATCTAGGGTAAATCTGGCTGACGAGCCGTAATAAGGACCGGATGTCCCAGATTTCTGTAGTAAGGGTGTAGTAGTGAGAGTGTAGTAGCATTATTTTGTGCAATCTTTGTTTTTATTTTAATTTCTTTAGTAGATTCTGTTTTATAGAAGTTACACTTCTTCGTTTTGTTTTAAGTTGATTTACAGCAGAAATTTTCCAAAGCAATTATTTTTACAATGAATTAATTTAGCAAATGGATTACAAATTGTGGAAGCTACCATTTCTGCAATCAACATTGCTGCTCTTATATTTCAAGAATTTTCATAAATGCCCAAGTAAATTTTGAAACCCAAAGAATTTAGATATATAATGGAATCAAAAGTTATTAAGTTAAGCATTTGTCAGTCCTACCTTTAGTACTAAAAATCCAATAAAATGGCTCTTCTTTTTATCAATTCTTTTACTTCGACAAAAATGGATTAATATTAAGGTGAAGATCGCAATTTAACATTTAGAATATCAACAAATCGTCAAAATTCCGCACAATCACTATTGATTTTTTTACAATGTAAGTTGGAAAGAATAGAGCTTTTGCTTTCTCATACTCTTGGTGTTTCAATTTATTTTGATTCTGAAATTCTTTCAGCTGTTAATTGCATACGTTGGGAAATAGACATTGGTCAGGAAACAGTCGTTCATCTAGAGAGTTTATTTATATTTAGTGTACAAATTTTGTCATAATTTACAAACAATGTCGTCAAATAAAATTCTATTCAGGTAGCCATTTATTTTCCCTCAAACTGCTTAATTTACATGATGAATAGTGTGTTTGCCTTCGATAAAGAAAACTTTTTTCTTCTTCATTTTTTTTTAAACAATCAATTATACTACAGGGTGGCTGGGATGTTCCCGTACCCCTTATTATGTTATTATTACCCGTACCCCCTATTTTATTATTATTACCCGTACCCCCTATTATATTACTATTACCCGTATCCTTATTTTGTTATTATTATATTAAGGGGTAAGGGAACTTTCCGGCTTTCCTGCAATTACAAATACTATCAGTAAGTGTTGCTGGTGAATCTTTTAAAACTCCTTTATTCTTATTACGAATGACATTTAAATTGAGACTAAAATAGAATTCAGATGTAAACAGATGAATTTATCTCCTGTTGAGTCCAGACGCACTTGATGATGATGATAGCTTATGTTACAAGTACTTTAAGAATGCGATGATAACAACTTGTTTTCTGTTAGCTTTTGATCTTTAAAGACAAATCTTTAAGGAATTAAAAACTTTTAAGATTTGAAGTAAAGAAACTACGGGAAGCGATTTCTTGAAAGAAAAAGGGGTTGGTATATGTATTGGATGCACCCAACAAGAGTCAAACATTCCCATACAGATATATTGAAGTGATATACATGTCATATACTATAAAAAGAGAAGCATCATAATCTAAATAAAACAATAACTTAATAGTGGTACGGGAACTTCGCGGCTACCCTGTATTTTTGCAAAACAAGAAAACAAAAAAAATGTCATTTTCTTGTTCAGTCTTCCAATGATATCCTGTAGCAAAATAAAAGTAGCAATATGAAAATACCCTAACTACAAATGTTTTAATCAAAATTAAAATGCCAATCCATAAATAACAATGTCGACTACTTAAAGTTGGTCGGGCGGAAATGTCTGCTTTACTTGCGTCCGACTCATGCGAGATCTGAGAGTCTCATGATATTGTTATAGCCTTTAATTAGAATCGCTCAATAAATCGTATGTTTTAAGTAAAACAGTAAGTAAGGAGTACCCATAAAATTTACAGAAAACATAGTGATATATATCTTTTGTTTTTAGTGAAAGTCACTGAAATTTTTTCAGTTACAAATTCAGCCTTCCTTCCATAAAAGCAGTCAGAGAAGTTACTCTTATTTATTTTCTTCCTATTTCCCTGACCCTTTCTTTATTGATCGTATATTGCATTTTATTGAAGAGATCGTCAAACTCTCAAAGAAATTTCAACATTGCCTATTCTCTTCGAATGTTGAAATTCTATCTTTATGATGCATTTTCAGTCTCATTATTTTACTCATTTAAATCTATAAAATAGATTTAAAATATCAGTAGAATGAAAATATGTGAAAGAAATCTTTGAAGGGAAAAGAAATAAATTTAACTAATTGTTACTAAATTGCAATAAATTCGGATTTGTTGATATCAAACTATTGTTTAATTTTATACATTTCCTCAAATACTTAATCAAAATGCATTATAGAATTGGATTTAATAATTATTATGAAAGATGGTAAAAATCTTTAGCATTGATATATTGTTGTCCTTTCTTTCAGCTTTAATTTATCTGAAATGAAACATTACGTTCTTTTTTGAATTAAGCTGCAATTTGAATTTTATAGTTACTTTAGATTATTTTCAAATACGGAAGTACAATAAACAATTTTTTAACAGATTTTTTTCTTTTTTTTTTTTAAAGTAGGTATTAGCCAACGATAAAAATTCCATTTAGTCTAATCTCCTCCGAACTTGAGACTAGTACATTCTGTGTTTATATGTAGAAGCGGGTTTCCCTAATAATTTTTGAACAAGTGAAGAAATCTTTAGGAGCAGATGAATCCCTGTAATCTGGATTACAAGGATTTATTATTAACAAAAGACATTGAGAAAATCTAGAAAAACAACAGTGATGAAATATTTCGCTTTCCACTCTACTAACACTAAACATATTACACAAGCTTACAAAACGCATTGGTATTGTTAAAGGCATTTTCGAGTTTAGATGGATTTCGAATATTTTCATTTAAATTTTAGCAAAATGGAAACTTACTTAATTCTAACTTCAATATTGTAGAGCAGCGTTAGCCATGGGAAATATGCAGTGATTTGAAGGAAAATGTTGTATTTTGCAACCAATTCCATTATCCATTATATGTTATTTCCTCAGATCCATCAACAAACCAATAGTTTTAATAATCTCTGGTTATATTTATTCTAGTTAATTCCAAAATTAATAACAGTATACAAACAAAAAGCTAAAGACAAATTTTCCTAAAACTGTATTCCTACAAGAAATTATTATGAATGATAACTCTGAAAGTTCTGCAGGGGAGGAAATCAAAGCATTACATCTATTTCAAATTAGAATAATTGAGGAAGACACTCAAGTTAATCAGTATGTCTTAAACGAGCAGCCCTTGCTTTATCTTCGCTGCCAATTCTTATTACGAATCCTAATGTTTTCTGGAATTAGATGTACAGATGATGGTTTAAATTGAAGACCTCATTACTGAACTCAGTACGAGATCCACAAGTGGTAAGATTAGATTCCTAAGAAATGAGTTAAGGTAACATTGAAAGGGGGAAAAAAAACCAACTCTTCCTTCTGAGAAATGAGATAAGAAGGTATTCAAGTCAGGTAATATGTTCAATCTGTAAAACTCTATGAAGATATTGTAAACTATCATTTTTTCTTTCCTTAACTGCACTTTTTTTCCGAATAAAATGATAAATTCAGAAAATTAACGTTCAATATTAATGTATAAATACTGTTATATCTGTGAAACCTAATTTCTTTTTATATTATTAATGTGTTTAATATGTTTATATCAAAGATTTTTTTTTCCTTCTGCACTTCCAATTAAAGCCTAACTTTGTATTAGAAGATTTATTTTCAATTTCTTTTTAACTACTGTCAGTTCAATTATAATTAGTTGTAGGTCATTAATATTGTTATTTTACTTAATAAATATTTCGTGATTAATATCTTATTAGTGAATTCCTAAAATTTTATACCTAAAATTAAAATAATTAATTATTTAAATTAAAAAAAAATCAAATTGACAGTCTTTTGACGGTCTTAAATATTAAAATCTTTCTTCCATGTTCGGTAATTGAAAACTATCACCAATATAATGAAATGTACTGTGGTGAGCGTACGTAGCTTGACAACCGAGCACCGCGACCTGAAAGATCTTTTGTGCTATCCCACGGAAAGAAGGACAGACGGAGAGTAAGACTGAGAAAGGATGGTGTGAGAAACGCAGGAGAAATGGGAGAACCCGGGAAAACCTGCCCAGCGCGGTTCGCCACCATCAACGAAACCCACATGAGAACCGAACCTCGGTATACCGACGTGAGAGGCCAGTGCCTTAGCGACATCGCGAACCGCGCGGCCAAACTATCACTAAGTAATACTTAGTAATCAAGATACAGTAAAACCTCGTTAAGTCGTCACCCGGATAAGTCGTCACTCCGCTTAAGTCGTCGTTTTCCTTTGGTCCCGACATGGTCTCATAGACAATAATGTAAAATAACCCTCTTTTACTCGTCACCAAATTTAATTCTACTCCGGATAACTCGTCACCCTCAAAAATGGCGAAAACTATCTTTATTCTCAATTTAGCCTGCTATCTTTTCAGCCCCTAACTCTAAGAAAGCCTAGCATTTACGGGGAATTTTCACGTGGGGAATTTTCTCGCTGCGACTCTTATCAAGAGTAGACGTTGTTCTTGACCGCTTCTGAGTGTAATTTTATTTCATTGCGAGTAAGCCCCGAAAATTTAAAAGCGATCGAAATTGTTTTTCTTCCTCCAAATGTAACTGCACTTCTTCAGCCTTTAGATCATTGGATAATTCTTGACTTTAAACGAAACTACAAAAAAATGCTTGTAAAGGACATGATAAAAGCCTTGGATAGGAACGAAAAGCTAGAAGTTTCGGTTTTAGATACGATTAACTATGAGCACAAAAGCTGGAGTTCGAATTGGAATTCAAAAGTGTTTCGAATTGTTACCAGTAATCAGCACCTTCATCAATCAACACTGTTGGATTATTTTAATGCCAGTAAAAGAAAAGAAAATGTGGTAAGTATAAACTGTGTGTTTTTTTTTCCACTCATTCATTTGCAGGTATTGAAAATCTTCTTTTCTCACCGAATCCTACAGCAATTCATAAAAATATTGTAATTCAGTGTTTTTATTTTTGATTGTTTTTTTCAAAAATGCCCACTCCGCTTAAGTCGTCAAAAATGTTCGGTCCCTTGAATGACGACTTAACGGCGTTGTACTGTATTTTATTATAATAATATTAATATTAATAAATAGTATAATATTTATTGAATTCTAAGACTCCTAAACTAAGAAATGGTGAGTTATGAAAATTATTTGTCTTGTATCATTCTAATATAATGTCAGATCCCAAAATTGAAACTGTTTCCAGAATTTCACAAAAATTGTTAATTTAAAAAATAATATTTCCTTAATGTAGAATTGGGTTGTTTTCATTCCCCAATATGGAAGAAGGATTTGAATAACTGAATATTGATGGTCGATTTATATAATTCAGTTGAGCTTCAATTTCAAAGCAATATTTATGAATATTTATTTTAAGTTAGGTAATGTTAAAGATCCAAAAAAGTCACCGTCTTTGGAATATCGAAAAAAAAGATTTTTTGAAAATGACATCTTATCAAAAATTTTCATTTTTTATCAAAAATTTATTTATCAAAAGATTTATATTTCCAACAATTAAAAAAATTTAACGATATTATTGTATGTAAGAATTGACTCCTAGTATTAGATGCTAAAGTACTAGCCTAAATAATAAAAATAATAATATTCCTTTCAATACTTCAAAATAAATGATTTCTTAGATCAACAAAACGCTCACAATGACATTAATCAGATCTTGAAAATATATCAACTGTTTCGTATTCGTTATTGTTTTAAAAGAGATAACAAATATATATATATATATATATATATATATATATATATATATATATATATATATATATATAGAAATATATATATCTATATATTCCAAGGTTTGAACATTACCTTAGAAAGCAGCATTCAGTGTCTGAAGTATCACTAAGTAGTACTGTACATTATATTTATAACTAATTGATTTATGATTTAAACCTAGATATCAAAAGTCTTTTTCAATAATTTCATAACATAACAGAATTTGTTATAACAGCGAAGCTGAAACACACATTGGCTGTTTGGCAGAGAAGCATTTTTTTTGCGAGTACCAGCATGGTAAGATCGCCAAAAAAAAGCTGACCGAAAAAAGAAAAAAAAAACTGTAATTTATTGACCAAAAAAGAAATGTAGTAGATAGTAAATAAAAAGCAGCCATTTGGATGCTACCGAAAAGTGAGACTCAAGAAAACTACATAGACAGAAAAAAATCAATCCAACGATATCTTCTTTGTAAAAGAAGAATGTATTACAGGGAAGATATTTTTCAGAGGTAACGCTGTTTTTTCTTTATTTCTTTGATAATGGGATTGAAAGTTAACTTATTTTGGCAGTTTTTGGCCAAAAGATCCTTATCTTTTCTATAATATATATCTTATAAAAATCTAAATATTTTAAGTTTCATTTGTAGTTTTTATATCATCTAATACGAAGGGATGGGTACGCTTATTTTTATTTAAAAATGAAATCTTATTTTGCGTCTAAAGGGGTATTACAGTCATTACACTAAACCACTAGTATCTTGAAGTATTTTGTTATCTAATTGATATAAAACTATTACCCAAAAAAAAAATCAAAAATAGCAATTACATTCTCTTTTCACACCAAATACATTATTTAGAATTTTTAGATCCATAAAATTGTTCCTACTAAAACGACTCATTATGAAGATAGCATACTGATATCAAGAATAAAGTTATTATTTGCTTTTACTTTACTTTTATTTATTTTTGTATACACAATACAATTATTCAACATTGATAATTCGATACTCATGTTTCTCCTGATCTACTTTACATCCACCAAAATGGCCCAACTCATCACATATTAACCCTAGCCCAACAATCAAGTAAATACAGTACCGGTATATCTATATAATTCTACGATTCCCAAATGAGTTATAACAACGAGTTACAACACGATATAACAGCCATTCAAGAATAAGCTTTGCAAATCGTAACCTGAACTTCAAGTCATTTTATTTTTGACTCACACTAAACCAGAAAGTTCCAAGAATTTTTCAAGGAAACTTATTTGAATCTTTAATGCTATAAATAAGATATGGAATAAAATATAAAAGTTCCATTTAAAAAAAGTTTTCTAAAGAAAATTAACTGTTTTTCCTCTGTAAATCAAGCAGTAAATTTACGAAAGATTTAATTGAATTATGCACTTATTTGTGATGCAAGTAACTAAAATAGTCTAGTAATAACCAATAAATTAGTTATTAAAATAAATTAATAAAAAGCAGTAGTTCATAAATAATTTCACTTGTTTACTTTGTATAAATACTAAATTATATCTAAGTACTAAGAATTACAAAGATTCTATAAAGACAGGAATCTTTGTTTTGAAAACAACTTTATTGCTCTCGATTTTACGTAAATTCAACTGTTTTAACTTTAATGCATCTATAAATCATACTGGTTTACAGTAAAACTTTTGTTGAGAGCTATATTGTACTCAATTGCAGATTTTTCTTTCTCAAGGTGACTCAACAACAATTCAGGCAGAATGCTCTTTGAAGTAAACCACAGAGTGAAGTGTTTTTCTCTTGTTTTTATGACTGGCGAATGGCAAAAGACGAATGATTGCTAAACATTTTAAATCCATTAAACAGAGAAAATGGACAGCTGGTCCTTTGAAAGAGGGCGCCGCACTCCATCCTTCGTCGATTAAACAATGACTCCTGCCAACGCAACCATTGTTGTAATCCTCTCTTTAATGTACAGCGAACCTTCCTTTCATAGGCACAAAAATACCCATTATGGAAGCAACAAAAGCGATGACGAACCAAGCCCGCTAAAGGAACCCACTCCAATTCGTCTGAATAGAAATTTTTGACGACAAAACGTGGTCTCTACTGGTTACCATAGCCCCGATTCCTTTAATTCTCTTTCAGGATTTTATAATAAACATTTCCACAGGCTGTGTATTGAATGGATCTAATAGCAGCAAAACAGAGCTGACGAAAGCAGAAAGATCTGCCCAAAAAGTCTAAGCAGTCTGATAAAATTTAATAATAGAAATAAAAACACTAAGAGGACTAAGAGACAGAAATACAATTTTAGCCTATTTAACACGGGGACATTATCTCTACGGTGTTGAAGATAATATAATATTTCGAAAAAAAATAAAACGTAAAAATTAAAAATAAATACTTAAAGTAAAGCAGTCATGGAAAAAAACAACAACCTAATTTCCTGCCGTTAATCAGAGTTACTAAAACATGGAGAAACATTAGATATTTTACTAATTAATTAAGAAAAGTTCTTCTTCGAACTGAAAATATTGTACCATTGCAAGAAATGAAAAGATTCCAAAGAGTCTTCATAACTAAGAGGTGGGATGGGGTAAGGATATTAAGAAAAAGAAGTTGAAGGACAGGTTGAAGCTTCTTTTTATCAAAGCAAAAATATTAAAAACCAATAACAAACAACAAATTCAATGTGATAATTGTTATTATTTTTAAGAGGAAAAATTGAATTTTCTTTAAAAATAAATATGATTGGTAATGATAATGCAAATAATAAGCTTCAAAAAATAGAAAAGTATTTAATATAAGTAGAAGGCTGAAATATATTGATTCATTGATTCCTGCACACATTACCGAAGTATTGCGATCATATTTTAACATTTAAGTTATAAACAATATATCTAAGAAGAATTGAAGGGTCGCCTACTAAAACCAACGAAAACCACATGTCGATTCTTTTTTTATTGCTGTCAGTGTGAGAGAATTAGAGAGAAAGAACTAGATATTATTTTTTTAGATTATTAAACTTTATTTCAATCAACTCGGTAAAACATCAGTCAAGTTACAAGAGTTTCAATTTTAAAAACATTAAGACCAATTTCTTAAAACTATTCTTTGGCGCTTCCGTGGTTTTAGTACGCGACACCTCAATTAATTTAGAGCACTGTACAAGATACGAAAAGTGTAATTTCATTTCTACAGCTTGATACATATTTTATCTAGTCACGCATACTAATTTCTTCATACTAATTTCTTCTAATGGTCTAAAAGCTTCTTGAAAAACAAGTAGTTTAGTTCAGAATTGAAATGATGCATTATGAATGCAGTTTCAAGCATCGCAATGCAGTTTTTAACACCGAACGTAAAAAACAAAAACATTATTTTCACTTGAAAAACTAAAATAAACACTATTCAAAATCAAAAGTAATTGAATATATTGATTATTGAAATTACCATTGATACATATTCAAGCAGATCAAGCTACTAAATAAAGTCTTCCAAGATGATTTTTTTCCTTTGTTTCCATTGCTTTTGTTTACAACACTTTATTATATTCCAAAGTAGGCATTGTCAATTTGAGTGTTAGTGGCTGGTGAGGCACTGAAGGTAGAGGCTCCGACATTTCAATGACCATCGAGACTAGATGAGATTGGATGGTCAGCCAATACTCGCTCGCCTGTACTCACGGAAAAGAAACACTGTTCTCATTTTACAGAAAGCTGGATAAACCTTAGGGTCCATCCACAGGAGAAATAATCCCGCCCAGAAAAAAAAATCTCTGGCCTCCACTGGGAATTGTATTCGACTCTTCCAGCCGCACCTAATTCCTGCATTACTATAGTACTGGGCCTATAGCTTTATTATAAAAAAAAAAGGAATCATAGCTCACTAGAACATTAAAAAGTGAAAAATATTTAAACGCGGACTAGCTTCAGGATCTATTAACAGAATATTACCTCTTTTGTCAATGCAGAATCAATATTCTGTTGATAAATCCCGAAACTAATCCGCTTTTAAATATTTTTTCACTTTCTTTCTAATTTCTGATTCCTTTACTTTATATTGTCATTAGTACACGTTAAATCTTTTAACACATAGCTTAAATTTATAACCTATTTAAATTTAGCTTAAGTAATATGGTAATTAGAATGATAATTATGAAAGTAAAGTATCTTATCGCTTATGATAGCATAAAGTTAGGCGTTAAACTATTCCTAGATAATGTTAACAGAAATCGTAAAAAATCCACAGAAAGAATTTTCAAGCAGATTAATGGAAAGATCTTGTAGTTATTCTCATTGTAGAATAAATATGTTCACCTATGATGTTGGTTAGGGTTTAAAAACTAATTTTTGTAATTTATCTTTATGATTTTTTTTATTATGTATGAGAATTTTTTTTATTATGTGTGAAGTTATGTATTTTTATGTGAACTTTTTATTATGCGTTTATGTCATTGTTCATCTATGGTGTTGGTTTGTTAAGAATCTAACAGCTTAACAGAAAGTTAGACATAATGTGTTTGATGATATACGAATGAATTCCCAAAAGATGCTGGGGCAAGAGATCGGTGAGCGACCCTTGCCACTTGCCGCCAGCTCATCGGATGCGATTCCTATCGATTTTTGGGGGCGAATTTGATCCTCGATTTTATCAGTGGGAGGAAAATAAGAAGAGTAGTAGAGTAAAGTCAAACAAATACCAGAGCTTACTGGACATTAATTTGTGTAAACAGTAAATTACGAAATTATCAACGCTACAATGATAACTTTATGATAAAGTTAAAAATTATTTAAAATCCAAAAGGAATGAATTATTTGAAGAGGTATCGGTTGAATGAAGGAAAGATTATTATTTAGATAAAAATATAAAATAAAGTTGTATAGAAATAGCATAGTTTTTCTTTAACAAATGAGGTTGGGTTACATAGAAACATAATATAAATTATTTAATAAATTAATGTACACCGAAACCCTTTTCTATTGCTTTTTTTGTTTCTTTGTAATTTATTGATATTTCATTTCAAGCAACTGCAAAGATGCTGTAATTTCTACTTTGGAGTAAATTCCAAAAATCAAAGATAAGTTTGTAGAACCCTACCACAACCGTACTTGTCTTCGTAGTTTGAAAGTAAACATAGCATGAGGAACAATAAGCTGTAGAATGTTGTCTAAATGGGATGCTAAGGTAGAGCGGCTGTCGTAGGAGGTGGCTTCCCAGACTGTAACCCTAGTGTAATGGCCTAATGTGATGGCCATAATGGCCGCTTGCAGATGGATTGGAGCAAAGACCACGACTTCTCCCTACATAGATACGGTGATCATCTGCGCCAAGAGAGAAGCTGGATTCACCGATGAACACGACTCCAATTCGAAACTCTTCCATGATTCCCAGGCTCAACACCTTACTAGACGATGTTGCCCATGCTGCTTGGTCAGTGGTAAACATGAGGAGAATGAAGTTGTCTGCCAGTCGTCGTGAATGATGATAGAAAAAGTTACGTGCCTTTGTATGGAGAGCAGGGATGGCAATGTTGTCGTTAGGACTGCTCTCGTGTTCGCACAATCCCCTCAAGCACTGACTTTACTGAATGATCCTTCCTAGAGACTCTGTGTGCTCATTTGAATCTACTGCTGCGAATATCACCTGACTGCCGTAATCATTCCGGCCAAGATACCGGATGATACTTCTTCATGACCATCCGGCTTCTTTTAAACTAATGATGCGACCTTTCTCAGCTTACACAGTTAGTGGCACTGCCGACATGTGCGTTGTAGAGGCATCTTCACACATTTATTTTATGTAATGAAACAGAAAAACTAATCAAATTTCTCCGTCCCCTCCTTATATTGGTACCAGAATAAGCTGTTCTCATGCCTTTATAAGCCATTCTCATGCTTATCCAGTGCTTTCTTTGGCAATGAAATTTGAATTATTTGCATATCTAAGCAAAAGACATTTGTAAACGAGTTCGCGGCTTTCACTCTATTTTTAGGGTGATCTTTTTCTCTTGCAATAGAGTTTATACTGTATATATATACAGTGGCGTATCAAGGGGGGGGGGGCGGTTCGCCCCGGGCCCCCGCCTGGGAGGGGCCCCACCAGCCAGTTTTCCACCTAAGGAAAATTTCCTTTTTTTTTGGTTGTTAAATAGGAAATTCCCCCCTTTTTTTTTTGGTTGTTGCTTAATAATGGAACTCCCGCCCTGGGCCCCCAGGCGTTGCTACGCCACTGTATATATATATGTATATATATATATGCTCTGTTGCAAAAAAAATATATACTTGGTGTATATAATGTATGTGTTTGTGGTGTATATGTGTTTTGTCTGGAAAATATCAAAATTGGAGGGTCATTTAAGTCGAGTAATAAAGCGCTTGAAGTCGAAGATATTTATACATATATAAATAGATTCTCTTATAGATTCAATTCATTCAAATTTTTGACAGAGCGTAGAGGCGGGCGACCTCGGATCAGTCATCCAAATAGTTCTGTTGACTGTGATTATCATAGGCTTACCTCTTTACTTTAAATGCGGATATAGGCGTAATGCTTTGATTGACAGGCTTCACCAAATTCAACAACTAAAAAGAAATGTTTAAATAGTTATAATATAAATCCAGTGTCTAATATTTTACTAAATTTTGCTTATAAATCATTTTTGAGAATGAGGGATTTTAAACCTTAAATCTATTTCTCCCCATATCAAATCCCTGTTGTTTCTATACTGATAAGGAAGAAATAATGGAAAATTCTGTATCGTGGTATTTTTTAATGGTTGAACAGCGTAATTACGTCATTTTTTTTTCTTTTTGGATTGGATAATATGATTTTAATCTGGTTTTAAATTGAAAGATTGGAGGTTAAAGCTAACAATATAATGACGAAAGGAGTTCGCGAACCAAAAAAACTTAAATATAATGAACATAATATTGAGGTAATAAAATAAATGAATATTGAGTAATGAAATAAATACTGAGTGAATAAATAGTCTCAATTTTTTACCCTTTTTAAATTCCTAACAAATTGATTCTCATGAAATAAGTCAGTTTAAGTGAGTGTGCAAATGTAAATGCGTCCCTAATGACTTTTAAAACACTAGAAGGATCTTCTTGAAATTTGACATGCATTTTTAAGCACTAAAAATGTCTAACTTTTAGATTTTAAATCTTTTTCGATTGGGCTTATAGAGAAATTAGAGTGAGAAGGTACCAAGAATTCCTTTAGAAAAAGAAAGGAGACAGTGATGTAAATGGATTTGCAGACGATTTAATACGGTTAAACTTAATCACATTTAGACCAATTTACGTCTATAAAGCAGATTTGATTAGTCTTTTCAGGAATGGAAAATTTCTTCTATTTATATCCTGCAGATAAATTTAAATGTAAATGTAAGTTTTTTACATTTATATCTTTCCAGAATTTTAAAAAAGGATTTTAATGAATAACTTAACTTGTTTATTATTGAATTTTTAAAGTGAAATTATAACATAAATTTGTTTGAAGTTTTTCAAATTACTTTACGTGTAAATCTTCCTCTTATATTTTGGAAGTTCCAATGGAGTCAGTAATAAAGTTGAGTTTGAACAATTTTTCAGTCTTAAAACACTTGATTGCTCAATTAACCCACTGTGGTTTCATAAACTGTATCGTAGAACGTACACACTGCAACTATCAGCATTCGCACCTGGTATTTTGAAAATAGTGGTTTTGCTAACGACTTGCTTCAGTGGAATGATAAAGCCGGAAACAGCTGATAGACGACATGAGGAAAAGCTTCTCCATCATTTTCAATCGATCTTTTTATCCAATCTTTTCACTTGTGGACCGGAGAGAGAAAGAGAGAAAGAGAGAACACTAACACACAAGAACCCGACTTTGATTTCAATCAATCAAAGAATCATTGTTGTTTTGATAACCGTGTCAGTTTTCATTTTGGTAACAGATACGATAAGATTAATTAAGCCAAAAATTAGATGGATTTAATTAAGTCAATGTAGGAAAAGAATGCTTCTTCCAACGATTTCGAGATCAAATGGAACAGAATTTCAAAATTAACGGAGAAGCATCGTCCGCGAATATCAACAATCGAAGTGGTTCTGAAGGGCGAATCTCAGGTCAAATATATGATACGTTTGAATCTTCACTAAACGTTTTTAGGAAACGATTTCACTAAACGTTTTTAATATCATTTATTATAGCAAGATAATAAACAAAACCTTGTAGCTTAATTAAACAATTTCTGTTGAACAAATATTAAAAAAAAAATAGAATTTAGCAAAATTTTAAAATATAAGTAAGGAAACAAACATATGGTACATTTTCGTATCTATGTTGTGATTTCGTAATATAAAATAGGAGGGTTTTTTACTTTTAAGAATATTCACGAGTCTAAAGGGAAAATATTTTTCTAAACTTATTCAATTTAAATAAATAACATAAATTACAAGAATTTACATAAGTCATTTAAAAGATGAATAAGTGCTGATGTGTTGATAAAGAGTTTAAAAATGCTAGATAATTAAATATTTTCTTCTTTGTTTTGCCTTTTGCATTTTCCAATAAAACACATGATTCCGATTGATTCCTTTATAATAGATGCAGCAGGATTTGTTTCTTTCATGATAGCCTACTAATTTAGGGATGTGATTAACAACATCAAGTCCTCAATGCCAATATTTTTTCAAAAATGAAATAATTAACCACTGTATCATTCTTATGAGGGGTTTCATTTAGCATTAGAAGAAACATTGTCACATTAAAAGAAATATGACAGTAAACTCATTTTCCATTTACACGCAATTTTGCATTCACGAATGTTCGCTATAAGGAGCGCAATAATTCATACAAAAGTCGCAAATAGATAAAGTTGCTTATAAAACGAACTTATAATAACATAATTGTGAGATTTAAATAAAAAAAAACTTTTAAAAAAGGTTTTGTTCTTTTTATTATTTTCTTACTTTATTTTACATTACGTATCGTTTATGATCAATCATAATACATACTTACTTTATAATAATAGACCATTCGATGTTTAATATATGGTTTTAATGCTTTAAAAGGGCTACTAAAGTATATCGTATGTTACTTCAAAGCTCGGGAATGCAAGATACCTTTGATGAAGAAAACGTATAACGAACATCGTGAAATGCAACTCTTTCATAACCGATAGTAGTCTGTAAATGAAAATTCTGGATAGTTTCCTTCACGTAAGTCCTCAGGAAATCCCTGCAACATGTCAAGCAGGATTTCAATAGGATTTCAAGATTTGTCAAATCCTCATTTTATAATTTGCATCCAATCTCTCAGACATCAGGTGCAGAAACATTGTAATATTTTACAGAGTAAGTATTTCAGTGACTAATAATAACGACACGATGCATCGATAAATCCCATTTTATGAGTGAATGTGGCAGATGTGAGCAGCAAGATAAGAGTAAAAGAGTCAAGGTAAGGATTCTATGTAAAGAAAGAATACTTCGTTTGTTAATACAAAGGAGCCACTAAACCCAAATCTTCAAATGTATGCTTTCCGCTATTTGCTAGATCGTTAGAAAAGTACGGTTCGTTCAGAACAAATTACCTTAGATATCCAAGATAATTTAAAATAGGCACCATAGCAATCATAATGCACAATAAACTTTAATCTCAGTTCACGGCCATCTCCTTTTATACTCCATCATTATCTATACTGATCATTTCTGTATAGGAAAAGGGGGAATTACATAGGTTATAATTTATCTTTTAGAAGTGCAATTCTATCTAATGTACCATACAGGTGAACGTAAAAAACGGACTAATGAAGTAGATTACTGAAGTCAATTTAAAACCAACTCTACACCGAATATATCGAATCACTAAGACCGAATATATATTTTATGGTGAGACAATATTACTACAAACAAAAAATACATTTGCGTTATCATTTTGATTTATATTAAACTTTTTTAGTTATCGTAAAAATTGTTTGAGATTTTATTAGAAAAAAAGCATTTGAACCAAAAAAATAGCATTAAGCAATTTTTTTTAAAAAGGAAGATAACTTAATAATCATCCACCAATTTAATTTGATTTATTGCATATTTTTTATGAAGGTTATTGAAATTTTTAAGATTTTTCTAAGTCACTATTTTCTTTTTATTGCACCTCTCTTGGATTTACCTCATTTACCTCATTTACAAAAAAAAGATGCGGCAAAAATTAATGGCGATAAAACATTTTCCTTCAGGAAAATTTTGATTTTCATTTAAAACCGGAAAAAATACCCGTGCCTCGCTCGGGCTACAAAAAAGAATTTCCTAATGTGGATAACGAAGAAATTGTAATTGTGTGATCAGTTTGGAACTTTTCCAGTTGGCAATAAAGTCACGTCTTAATTATAAATTAATCTTATATTTCTATTTTGTAATTCGATAAGCCCTAGATAACAAGCCCTTAACATCGAGATCGCAAAATATAAGAATTCACATCCCTTTCTGCCCTTCTCCACACCCCTATCACTTCAAACTTTACCCAGATGGAAAAAATTCTCGTAATGATTACAAAGTAATGTTACATTCTGATTTTGTAACCTGAAAACCCCGTAAAATATTGTTCAATAAAGCTTGCCCCCCCCCCCCCCGCCTCTCGTTTATATCCCTTAGGATGTGAACTTTCAAAAAATTCGTCGATAGGTATGTTTTAGATTTTGACAAAAAACACTCAAGCGAAATTTCGTGTTTCCAACTGAAGCAGTTTCGGAGAATCCCATATCTTCAAGAAACTTTGCCCCGCCCCCTCCTGTTTACATCCTTTAGGACCCGAAAATCGAAAATTCGTCTTTTCGATATTGACAACGAACATTCATGTGAAATTTCGTGTTTCGCAAAGCCTGTTTCAGAGATAAGATTGCCCTTCAAGAAAGTTTGCGCCCCTGTGTACAGCCCTTACTCCGGATCCGGGTATTCGTTGTTCTTAAATAAAGAACATTTAGTTACACAAAAAACTCAAGAAGAATATTATTTATTTCAAAATAAAAGAAAAAAGAAAAGAAAATTTATTATCATAAATAAGGAAGTTAAATAATAATAAAAAAAAAAAACAGGAGAAAAAATTTTAAAAAAATTAAATAAATAAATAAAAAATATCGCCACCAAGCAGATTTGAAGCCGATAACCATAGATCCAAAGGCCATCGTTTAATTGTTGTGCCACAAGAAAATTTCCATTGAACAGACCGAAGTGAGTTAATAAGCGAATACTTGAAAATTATACAAACGTGTCAAGGGGATTAAATAAGGGGGAGGGGGAAATATGTCCAGGTTTCATTTTAGGCTGTTTTTTCCGCATGGTCCTAAAGAGTAATTGTGCAAAGTTAGGTCGAGAACGGTTAAAGGGCCTAGAGTTTATAGCGAACAAACCAACAAACGTCCTCCTTTATACAGATATACAGATAGATAGATAGATAGATAGATAGATAGATAGCGAGAGAGAGAGAGAAAAAGAGATAAATTCTTCATTTTTGTATTTACATATAAAAATTCAGAAATATTAAGATGCAAAACTTTTTTTAAGAAACTTCAACTTGTTTCTATTCAGAAGTCTTAAATCCAGCGTTCGAAATATTTCGATATTTGTGAAATTAAGTTTTGATAAAAGTTTTTAAGTTGATATTATAAAAAAAAATAATTTTAGTTTTTATTATTCATCATTTTAAAACTATTCAATTGGATGTTAATAATTTTTGCTGTAAGACAATAAAACTCCTTATTTATTTGAAGTATAAGGAAGCCTTAAATGCTAAATTTTATTCGTAGGAATTACGTTTCTCATTACAGATACAACATCTCATTTAATAAAAAAAAAAATCCTAAAAGAGCCTACGTCTGCTTTCTTTTAAAACATTGTTATTCTACATTAAAACAGAACACTAGTCTTGAAAAGGATTTGAAAACAATACAAATGAAAAATCTGTTTATATCTGTAAAGTATCATATCATCAAATTTCCTTTTGCTAAAACGCAAATGAAAAATGAAAAAAAAAATCAATAAACTATATCTTGTTGACAAAATAAGTATTTTCAGACCCAACTGTCTAAACTTCAGTCAAAATTAAAGCACGAGCACATTTAATAGGATTAGAAAGCCAACTGTTTCGTTTTTGATACTGTAGAAATAAGAAAAACTATTTGCAACACTGATGACATGATTTCTTAAAAGTATTTTATTCTTTACTTTATTTTCTAATATTGAGGTAAGTTAAAAGAAAAAAAACCTCAACGAAACTAATGCTTAAATAATGATTTAAAATTTGAGTCAACTTTTAAGTGAAAAAGAAATGAATAAGATAAATATTCAATCATTGATTAAATCAAATTGTAAGTTACTACCGGAGGAACATCATAATACGAAGAGAAGTCTTATGTATAATAGAATCTTGTAATACTGAGGCCATTAAAGAAAAGCCAGGAAACTTTTAACAAGAACAAAGTTCCTACTAACTGAATGAAAAGTTTCCACTAACTAAGAGTTCTCGATAAGAAAGAACAAAAGAAAAAAATCAAAGATAAAAAAAAAACAAAAAAACAATTCAGCGGTGGTTTTCTTTCTTTTAATCATTAAACAACTACAGAGGAAAAGCTAACTATATTAAAAGTCAGGCATCAAATGAATAATGGAATTTTCATTGTTCCAAATGAGAAAAGAAAGGCTCCTTTAACTTCACTATTTAAAAATCTTATCAGTTCTCATAAAAAAAAGAGAATTTGAAATTCTGAAAACGAAAAAGGTGTGAATTTAGTGTGTAGAGCATTTGTGTTCCACAGTCATTTGGCACCACTTCATTTTCCAGACTTTCTTTGTTGTCTTAGATTTATTCTTCCGTTTCCTTTTTCGCCTTTTCTGTTCTTCGTCACACCCCTGCCTCTATTCCCTAAGGATTCCACTTATGGAGAATCGAATTCACAATTGTGGCTTTCGTCTTTTCTGTGCGATTAAAATAATTCTTAATTTTTTTTTCCCTCTCCCGCTGAAAGCCCTTCCCCAAGCGTCATAATTGCCGCCTCGTCTTTCTTGGCAGAGATTCATGAGCCCATTTGCAATTCTGACTTGGGTAAATGAATGATGGACGCCGGCTACTGGTTTTAGCGCCGCTGAAGTTAACGGACTACAAAAGTTTACAAAATTAACCCAGGATTTACATTATTCATCTCTGGATGAGGAGAAGTCCTTAAAGAGCAACTTTCGAAGGCTTGTTGAGAAAGCAATACCGGCACGTGAGTGGTGGAAGAGATAAGAGATAGTCGGGCGTTAATACAACACAATGAGATAATGCAACCACAACAAGAAGGCAGCGATAATCCTCATAAAACAAGATGAATAAAACAATTCCCCCATTATAACACCAAAAGATAAGGGCTAGTGAACAAGGGTGCTGCAAATTACGAAAAGATTATCGCTTGTAAAGTCCTCTCCCGACTTAGATTGCATACAAATTTTGCAACGTTAAGCTAACAAAATCGGACAAAGTGATAAGAATATTAAGCACCAACAAAACGGTTAAAGCTTGTAACATAATTTTTTAATTGCGTATTAATGAATATCTGAATAAGATAAGAAAAATTTAGGTTTTTAATGATTTTATAAAATATAAACTAAAATATATAATTATCACTTTAAGTTATAGTCTAATTTAAGTAAATAAACCTGAAAAAAAAACTTACTAATTAACGTCAATACAAAAGTGGACATCAAAATCTTAAGGCTATCGAAATCTTAGCTTGCCATATTAAAAAAATGGCAAATTAATAAATCAAATTCATTAGTGTTAAAAATAAAATGAATAAATATAGTTTGGGCAGTTGAAAAAGCTTCTTAACTAGGTGATTTTTTTTCCTCATTACATATACTATTTAAAATTATCATTTTTAATGATATTGATTTAAAAAAGGCTAATATGTACATTTAACGAATATAATTTGTACTCTATTCAGACAAATGTAGAAGTGAAATAGATTGAAAACATTTTCATGATATTGTGGAAAATCTTAAAGATCCTAGATTTTCCACAATATCATTCGATTTAGCTCACTTCAATTTAGTTCTTTATATTTAAAAAATAATGAACAAAAATCGATTAACAAAGCTACTGTTATTTAATTTTTTTAATGAAATTTATTAGATAAATGAAAAATATTATATTAAAAATGATTAGAGAACTTGATTTTTATCCAAACTTCGATTTCCATAATGGATTTTTAAGAAAACATTACATATATAAATTTCAAGGGATATTATGTCTTTCAAGGGTTATCGACACAAGGGATATTATGTCTTTCATGAGGGCATGACGAAAATCGTATAGCCGATGATAAAAACTATTAACCGTAGTATTACCCGTAGAATGTTTATTAAAAATAATCTTATTTTAATAGAAGCTTAATTAAAACTGAAATAAACCTAAAGTTATCATAAGTTATCTTGCTTTCGCTTCAACAATTTCTTTTTTAAAATTTTTCATAAAGATTAATGCTTATATTTAAGATTATTATTAATATACATATTTCGACTTAGGCTCGTCGAAATTGAGGCTATTATCGGAAGTATAACAAATGCCACATTTTTGAAATACCCTGAAATTTTTGAAAAACACAAGATTGAAAAAGATGTTGTAAGCTCATTTTTTAAAAGCCATGACTTCCGCAACAGACCACATATAATTTGAATGACTAAGCCAAATTTGGTTTAAAATAAAAAAAATAAAAAATTGTTTTATCAGTTTCAACAATAACAATAACGAATGTCCAGCAGCCAATACCAATAATCCTGTCTGGACAGCAATGACGGCATGTGCATCGTCATTGTCTCCTACTTGTTGATTAGTGAGCGAGTGACTCCACAGCCGAAATTATGTAAAAACCGAGGTTTTACAAACTCTCTGATAAATTTTGACGCATGAACTTCATGCATTTCAGTGTAAACTTCATTTATGTGGGAAAGAAAATCTCAATACGCTGATAGTAATTATGTAATCGCGATTCATCGTGGTGAAGTGGAGAAAATAGCAGAGACGCCATCTTTAAACATGGGCGTGACGTCATGCCTGACGTGTTCTAACGCTGCACTGTGATTGGTTATTTCAAATTACAAATTTACAAAACTACAAATTTACAAATCTACAAATTTACAAAGATCGTACAACTTTTGCCTATTAATAGGATGATTGCAAAAACGAATTACCGTGATTGAATATATGACTAGAACTAAAAATCACTTATAACTAAATTAAATATTAAATAGAAATATCATTTTTAAAAACTAAATTTCTGAAGTAAAATTTAATTTGAAGAAATAAGTTTCAGCCAACACACAAATTAAGTTAAAAAAATAACATATTATAATTAAAAGTTAAAACCATACATACATGCTCTGAAGCATGCTGATGTATGGTGTTCATTTTTAATTATAATATGTTATTTTTTAACTTAATTTGTGTATTGGCTGAAACTTATTTCTTCACTACGAATTACTTAGCACATGTAAAAACTTTTCCTTCACTAAAATTTAATTTAAAAAAATAAAATTTCTTGAATTGCAAATTCAAATATGCATGTTACTGCTGTAGAAATGGATACCCTTGCAATTGTTATTTCAATATATACTTTAAAGTTTTAAACAAAATAATTTTATTTCCAATGATTGGCTTTTTTTTTTTTAATTTTTCCATTTCATTGCATTAACTTCTGGAATATTTTTTTTTTCATGAAATCATTTTTGAAATATTATATCTGGCAATTAAATCTCATTAATTAAAAATTTTTTACGTGTATATTAAAATTTTTTGAATGATTTCAAAATTACACATTAAAACGGTTAAAAACTATTTTATAAATACATGTACATAAAGCGTTTTTATAAAATAGTTTTTAACCGTTTTAATGTGTGATTTTTTAAACCATTCAATTAAATCTCACTTGTGATGTTACCAATTTGATTTGATATCTAAACAAATATCTGTCTTTTTTTTCCTCTTTTCTCTCTTTTACTATATACTTACTATCTTGAGATATCTGTAGAGTATTATATAGGTATTAGTTGATTACAAGTGAATTGAAATTTGAATGTCTTCGAAGTACAAATGCATAATTATAGTTTTATGAATTTCTATTATTTTGATTTTTTTTGGTTAATCTTTTCATGATCTTTTAAAAGTAAAATAAATAGGCATTTATTCATTCACAAGTATTTTCAAAATTAATTCAACGTAATATATCATTAAATAGGCGTAATTTTATCATGCAAACTTTAAGCTTTAATTAATAAACAGAAATCAATGTTTTTTTAATTTCAAATTAGAAACATTAAAAAAATGAACAAAATATTAATTAAAATGATTCAGGACATCACAGAAAATTTCAAGATGTTCCGGGCATCTGCACGTAGCGCTGTTTCTATTTAATTCAGGTTTTTTTAATGAAAAAAGAAAAAGTTGAGTTTTAGAGTTAAAAACTTTCTCCGTAGTTTTTCAGGATGAAAAATGGGCTATTCCAAGCGAATGTGTGGACGAAATAGAATCTTTCTGTTTGTAGCTTAGAGTTGTCCAAGATATAAAAAGGAACACAGAACAATAAAAAGAATCATGAGGAAAAAGATTTTCTCAATGCATCAAGGACCTTTTCTCCTTGGCCAATTTCTGCATCCAAAAGAGGAAGTTCATTTGTCTGTTCTTCCTTTGTTGCTCTCCCTTGGGGTCCAAGAACAGCTTCCTTGTCGGTCCGCTTGGCCACTGAGACTCCGGTTGATTCATGAGAAGAGAACCATTAGGAGGCTGGACCTCCATCACGCTTTTCCCCGGCGACCCAACAATTTCGCGGCTTCGAGGGCCCAACAGGTTCCGGCAGACAAGACGAATGGGACGACGCATCATCGGGGGCTACTGGACCAAAATGGACCATTCTTCCGTGTCTGTGCGTGTTAGTCCAGGTCCTCTTTCTGAGCACCACTGATTGCCTCCGAGGCCATTGCGCTTCCCAACGCAGAAGCGTCGATGTTCCCTCGCACACATCGATCCAGAACAGACCACAACACTGCACTAGGATAATCTATTGAAACACATTCTCTACCGCTCACGATTGGTAATGATAATTTCCACTTTATGTTAAACGCAAGACAAAACTTACAAAGAAGCAACTTCTGCATGGAATTAAATCAAATTTATAAAGAGTAACATATTTCGTAGAAGTTTCGGCTAATTTTTAATTGTCAATTAAACTATTAATATATACATTTAAATATCGAATTTCAAATTTAATGAAATTCCATCTTGAATTTCAAATTTTAACAAATTTTAACTTATCAAAAATTACAATTTTTAAGAGTTAAGAATTGTTGATTTCTATTTAGGAAAACTTTATCAAAATGATATTATTCAATGATTTATCTTGCATAATTTAGTACTAATGTATAGAAATTATTCAGCAATAAAATGAATTTAAAATTTATCAATAAAACGATGATAAAAAGAAATAAAAGCGCACAAATAAAAATCACTGACCTGCTTTTGGAATTTTTGATACTGGAAATTCAAGACAGACTGTTTCGGGCTCAATAGCCGTCGTCAGTTCAATTTACCCAGTATCTTATCTGCACTTATCTGCAGCTCAGTGAATACAAACAAAATAACAGACAAGTCAACAAAACAATGGCCCTTCATATTAAAAATATTAACAAAAATATATTAGCATTTTGCCCTTTTTCAATTTTAATTTTCATGCTAATATTTTTTTATATGAAGGGCCATTGTTTTGTTGACGGTTTTATTTCTTTTTAAACTTAATAATATCCTCACGCACGTTAACTTTTTTCTAGAACTAGTTGTTGTTTGTCTGCAATTTAGAGCCATTTAAAAGAAAAGAAAAAGAAAACCTTCAAAACACGTAAGACACAAAAAGCAAAAGAGTTGATAACATTGTTAACAAATATTGTAAATAATAAAGAAAATCGTATAATAACCATATTGAAGTGCAAATGAAAAGTAGAAATTTTTCATATTAAGAATAAAATAAAAAAAGTTAAAGGATGCCACAACAGGCCTATGCAGGCCCAAGGGCTCGCGAGAGGTAAGGCTCCCGGCGTTACTTGACCAACGGGACTAGGTTGAGGTCGGGAGGTCAGCCCGACGCCCGCCCGCCTTTAACTCCCGGGAAAGAAACCCGGTACCCATTCTACAGAGGGCTGGGTAGGTTTAAAATAGTGGTTTAAAATTCTTTTAAAAATTAGGTAAAATGGCAATTAGTTTTTCATTGTTTTATTTATCTACATTAAATTTTTAGAATGATTATTTCTTTATCATAATTTCTGTCTAATTGAAGACGTAACTAGTAAATTTAATTGACTTGTTTCTGATTTTATTTTAAACGAAATTTTATTTCACAACAATGGGTGAGACCAATGGTGTCTTTTGAGACACCAATGCGTTTCCGACGAAATTTTATTTCTTTTATTTTCCAATATTGAGAAAAAGCAAAGACATAGAAAAAATAGTAAAGATTATTTTTTTATATTAAATCATTTAACGTGCTGTGAAAAATTGCTTAAAAAGCGAGAAATCAAAGGCAGCACCTTAATAAATTGAAATTGCCTCTCTTGTTCGATTATAGGGAAGAAGTTGGGAACAGCTGTTTCGTCCTTCATCGGACTCTTCAGCCCAACCCCGCCTTCCCTGATAAAAGAACCAGAGAGGCAAGATCTTAAGTGAGGTTCACCGTCACACCTGACAGTGACCTCTCAAAAGCAAAAAAAGACAAGAAATTAATTGGGGTGCCAACTCAGCACCACCAAAAACCTTTTCCTGCGTTCAGCAGGCAAAAAGGAAATAAACTAAGAAAAAGAAATTGTTTGGTATTCCGATTTGGAATTTCTTTTGCCTTTGAAAGAGTTATAATTTTAATTGAAATCAGTTATTAGTTTTTTTGGATCACAAGAAAAAAAAAATCTATTATACAGAAAAGTATAGAAGAATAAATTGAATAATTAAATTGCTATTTATATGAAGAGTTATACCTAATAAACTTGCAACATTGTTATTTTTCATTGATTCAGTAATGTAGAACAATAATAGAAAAAAAAATCAGTAGTGGACAAGCCCAGTAATCATGGCTAACAGAAGGGAAAGAGAAATGATTAATTGAAAACTTCGAAATTTTACAGTTGTTGTGCTGTTGTTGTACTATATTAGTTGTAGTTTTTGGCACTGCTCAGAAAATTTCAACTCTATCCCCTGTCTTCTCTAAAATTTTTCCTAATATCTCCTCGAATTGTAGAGAATAATGCCTTCTCGTGAGCTTCTCTGTATTAATCAAGTTCTAAAGAGAAGTAGCACTTTAAAAATTAAAATTAGAGGAGAAAAGGTTAAAAAAGTTTTTAAATGAAGAAATCGTAAATCAAATATATTCGATGGAATCCCACAAAAATCACTGTGAAAACGGTGATCAAAGATTATGAAAATACTTACAGTCAGACTTTCATTTTGATGTATTACTTGTTGTAGTATCCAGTGCTGCCTGGATATTATTAAATATTTACAAGGTTTGCCTAAAAAGTCATATTATTTGTGGGATATACTCACGGCCCTATTATAAAATAAGAGAAAACTAAAAAGGTAATTATAATATTACAAACAATATTACTCTAATCGGACTACAACTTAATATAATTCGATAGACAAAGTAGCATTTAATTATAGTTTAATCGATATTCTGTACTCCAATTAAAACAGCAACAGGCTTTAACAAACTTTCTAAAAAAAAGTTTAATTTTTTTTCTCGTTTTTCTAAAATAGAGGTTTTTAGAGAATTTTGTAGAAACTTTCTCTTCAAACATATTTACTATTCTCTTGGCCTTGTGATTTCTTTGGACTAATGTGCAAAAGTTTACGAACGGAAATCAATATTAATGTTATATAAAAAAAAATCAAGCTTCAGTTGTCCCAAACAATACCAGCATATTTGTAAGGCACCCGGATAGATTTGCTTCAATTATTTTAAGAACAAAAGAGAAAAACGTAATGAAAGTTGTTGTTCATGAAGCAATAGTAAATATTAATGCATATGCGTAAAATGAAAAAAATTAGCAAATGAGCAATATTGCTGATAACAATTAAATGAGTGTTAAATATAGAGAATCTAACGAAGCTATCTCTTTCTTTTCGTATGAATAAAGTATGAATCCAATTGTATAAAAGGACAATAGTACTGTCGATTCCAACTGAAGTATGAACGTAATTGTTTGTCCTGAATCGAAAATTTGGTTAAAATTTTTTATGATAAACGTTAATGGCAAACGAAAAGCACAGGAATATCATAAGTCTTAAAGTCTTACTAAACTTTCTCAGTGTTCTTTCTGACAGTTACGACAGACTATTCAAATCTTACGTAGATTCAAAAATGAATATTCAGTATTTTTAAATAAAATAACTTTTCTGTTATTGCTAGTAAATGAAATTCATTTTGTTTTTGGATATTACACTTCTGCTAATACAGGCATGCAAAAGACAACCAAACTTCACAGCCATGAAATTGAGTTATTAGCTGTTATCTCTAGAGAATCAGCTATATTAAGGAGTTACTTTTTGGCCTACGTCCAAAACAGAATTCTTTAATGGTCTCTTGAAGATCATTTTTTCTTTTTCGTTTATGAGCCCCAGAAAGCTGACTATTCTTTTCCTTCTACCAATCAAGAAGTTTCCTTTTATCATGTGACATAAGATAATGACCAAAAAATGAATATTTTCTAACTGAGTAAGTTTAAAATTTTTCAAAGATGACAAATTACTGTAATAAATAAATAACATGAATAACAATTTTAATAATAAGATCAATCATAAGTGGCTAAATTGAACATTTGAAGCATTGTAATACGGTACAGTTATTCGTTGACATACAAACTTAAAATTACCCACAAGTTCATCGGTCGAAACTACAATACTCGACTTCAAATGCATTAAATTTCCAAACATTAAAAAAAGAAACTGAAATTCGTTTCCGAAATCTATTTGATTGTTATTTACGCATCACTGCAATGGATGACTCTCAATCTGAGTTGAATATATGATTATTATAAAAAAAAAAAAAATTCTCTTCTTAAAAAGAAAAGTAAAGAAAGTAAAAGTGGAATACAATTTCTGTACTTCAACGTTAAATCCTTGCCAATTATAAATGGTAGTTTTATTTAATATAAAAATTTTTTGTCAAAATTTTAAAGGATGTAAAAGTAGATTATCACAACCACTAAAGAATTCATTAATTACTTTGTTTATAAAAATACTAGCCGGATACCGTCGCTTCGCTCCGGAACCCTTGCATATACAGCATTACAAAAAAACAAAACAAAAAAAATAACTTTATTTATTTAGCAAATTAATATTGAGATCGGAGAATATACGACTTCCTAGCCCGTTGTGCCTTCTCCGCTTAACTCAGGTGTATTGCGGGTTAGCGCCACACACCTGAGGTTGTGCTACAGATTTTTGCATGTATCTTGCAAATGCAAATACGTTTGTTAATGACTGTTATATCGTTCGATAGAACTTTCAAATACCAACATTTTCTCAATATAATGTTCTCTTCCAACTTTTATACTTTTCCAAATTTGAATTTGAATACTATAGATATGCAGATGATATTCTTATTATTTGGTATGGCACAGCCAGACAATTCGATAGTTTTTATGAATTGTTAAATGAAAATAAAGTTTTAAATTTTAAGAAGGAAATGGAATATGATAATAAACTAAATTTTTTAGACATGACATTAACTAAAGTTGGTAATAATCTTCGATTAAAACATTATAAGAAGAATTTCAGAAGTGATTATGTGTTAAATTTCAATTCGGGCCATAGTAAACAAATTAAAAGAAATATTATTGAAAATTACATTAGGAGAATTGATGTGACAACGAATTCTCAAGAAGACTTTAATAATAGCATGACTGACATGAGAAATGTTTTGAGGAAGAACGGTTACAGTGATTCCTTTATTGACAGTTCGATAAGGAATTACAATAAATTTAATATAAGAGAGGTATGTGAACATAAGTCCAATAGGATCATGATACCATATTCAAACAGCAACAGTATAGAGTTAAAAAGAATCTGTAATAAATATGGTATTGAATTAGGTTTTTCTTATAATAACAAATTGAAGAACATATTATGTGAAAAGTATAATCAGATTGTCAAGGAAAATCAAATGGGTTTAGTATATAGAATAAATTGTGGTTCTTGCCCCAATTTTTATGTGGGTGAGACAAAAAGAACAATCCATGAACGTGTTCGAGAACACGCGGGTTACATCAGAAACAAAAAAACTGACATTTCAGAATTAGCGGAACATTCTATAAAGTTCGGCCACCGGATTAGCTCAATAGTGAATATTCTGCACACAGAAAAGGAATCCAAAACCCGGAAAATTGTTGAAAGCATTATCATTCGAAACACTAGAGGGAGGAATCTAAACCGCAGTGATGGAGCAAAATTAGATAATAGATTTATTTCTTTAATTGGGTATTTATCAAATTTTGATTGTTCAGACAATTATGCTTCGTTTGATGAATTGGCTTTATGTTGAGTTTTTTCATTATTACCATGTGATTTATTTACTTGTAAATTTATTTCCTTTGTTTTTATATTCCTCTTATCATTTGTTATCAACAATTTTAGTATTTAGTCATGTATATTGTTCAAACGATAATGTCTTCCTTTGATGTATTGGCTTTGTATTTATTATTTCAATCTATATCATACATTTGTTCCTTTACTTTGTTTTGTATTCATGCACATCCTTTGTTTCCACAGTTTTTGAGTCATTAGGCTAGTAAAAGGAATTAACGAAATAAATTCCGAAAATTCGCCATTCTACATGAATATCGTATTTATTTCTTTTGAGTTGAGGAGGTGAGTGTAAGTTTTATACTTTTCGTTTAAATTGAAAAAAGTCGTAATTTGACCCTTTAAAAAGGCGCCATCTTGGAAACCAAAAACTTTTTTCGAAAGATTTTTGTAGCATTTTGTTTGTCTTAAAAACTCTACATTTTATCCATTGACATGACCAATCTATCTCTTATAGTTTGGTCACAAAATTGGAAAAACATAAAGTCTTATGACAATGACAGACAGACTATCTTATAATCTTAATCTTATATAAGATTATAAGAATCTTATAATATAAGATTCTTCAGGGAAAGAAATAAGAGCAATAAAGGTGAATGCAACAAAGTTATGAAATTGCCCTTAGGAATGACAAGGAAAGCATTGAGGGATTTATGTGATGAGAATAAAATTAGGTTGTGTACTATAAAGCAAATAAATTGATTAGGAAAAACAAAATCCAAAATGAAGATATAATGATTAATCGGGTATAAGCTCGAGTGACTGTGGGGGAATACACTAAGGTACTACAGGAAGAACTTAAAAGAAAGGATAGCGGAACACGTAAGAGCGTTTAAATACAATAAGAGAAACATATCAGATTGGACAGACCATTGTGTAAAAATGAAGCATAATTCAGATCCTAAGATAGTTTGCAGAAATTCAAGAAAAGAAGGACAGGCTGATGGTAGAATCATGCATGATTAATACTCAACCATGTATGAATAAAGTTAAATTTCAAACAGTTAGCGAAGTAGAGTTTGGATATTAATAAAACATGTGGAAAACAAAAGAAAACATCATAATTTGAACAAAGTTTGTATAGATTTAAATAAAGGAAAACAGTGTGACCTCAGTTAAATTGTACTAAGATTATATGATTTGAGCTAAATTTGTGTATTTTGAACAAACATTAGGAGAGGAATGTTTGTTGTTTTATTATTAAAGATTAATTTTGAACAAAGTTTTGTATTAATTAAGCACGATGTCCGTTATTATATTATTATTATAAATTTAAGTTTCAAATTTGTATTCATAACAAATATTGGTAAATTTGTATATCTCCTTCTTGTATGTTGAATCCCTCTAGCCATATTATTTCTAAGGATTGTTCACAATCGCTGTTTCTTAAAGAGGATCTTGTTTTTTAGCTGCCAGCCATTCACCGGTAAATGGGCAGAAAGTGTAGACTAATTAGTCGAATAAATCCCCCCTCCCCGATACACCAAAAGATGCAGTAAAACTAAAAAAAAGGTAAGGCCTCAGTTATAGAAGAAAGAAAGTAAAACTGATTTACCGAGTTAGTAGTTAAAACGAGTAGCAAACGAACAAGTCTATAAGCCTAAGATTCTTTTAACCAAATATCAGAAAATATTAGTTTTTTATTTTTCGAAACGACTTAGAAATTAGAAACGACGGGAAAAAGAACTAGAAAACAAAGCAAAACAAAAATCTAAATCATCTCAATCTTCTTATTTTAAGAAGTGTAATGATGATGATTTTCTTAGACAAAATGGGAAATTAATGAATTTTAATAGTAAATAAAGTACTTAGTTTTTTAATTGTTATTTCTTAGAACTAATTTTGGATTTCCTATCAAGCATTCTACGATTTTTGGCAGAAGAGAAAGTCATCAAAATATTACCTAAATTTACATAGAAAAACACATACTTATTTTATTGACATAAATTAACATAATCTTCAGATTCGCTATTCAAGATTTTATTGCTTTTCAATTGTAATTTTCCGTAGAATACAAACACAGGACTAAAATCTTGCTTTAAATTACAAAAACTTATTCTACAATAGAACCGTAATTCTTGTATTAATGAAGGTAACTTCTATCTTTTAAAGGACTCCTTCAGGCATTTGCAGATTCATCATCAATTCAGCTATTGGACTAGATAGCCATTGAATCACCTCGAATACACTAAAGGGATTTCCCGTTAGTGCCACCGGGAATTTGTCTGGAATCGTTTGACTGTCTCTTCGGTTTTTTTTTTTTTTTTTTTCTTTTTTTTTCCAATTGCTATGAGATTTCTTCAAGCAATCGAAACTCACATTTATCAACTCTTTTCTCAAAAGTACCAACAATAAATTCCTGTCTAGCCTTCATTGCGAATCGTAAACAATGCCAATTTAGAAATTTTAAACGACATGAAAATATTGAAAAATTTAAAATTTCAGAAAATATTATAATTTAGTTATTTAATATAATTAAAATTTATTGCTACATTGAATCAATAGAAATAGATAGCCTGTTAATATGATTCATACTTCTTAGAATTCTGAAAAGGGATATAGTTAATAAGAACATAAGAATATAAAAGGAACGTGGCTAATAATCTAATTATTCCAGATATCTTAGCAACATCCATTGTTGAAAAATTGAACAATTGCAAATTATACCTGTAGGAATGTGAGAATAATATTGATTTTGTGCATTATTATAATTCTCTTTAACTTGAGTTTGCTCTTAACATTATTCTAAATTCAAATATTAATATTTTACTTATCAAGATTTCTTATGAATTGATTTATTCATCTTTTGACTTACTACTGTCGCTTGAGCATACTCATATTATTAGATTTTCGCAATTTTCTTACAGGGCAAACTTTAGTTGGTGAAAGCAAATATATTTTAATTATCTATACTTTCTAGGACTTAATTTGTAGGTTAGTTTTTAAGCTATCTTGAAAACCTCTTGGATGAACGGAAGAACAGACGGTGCTTGCTTAATTATATAAAAATTATTTGTTTTTTGCATTTTTTTAATAGCTCTGGATAAGTCATGATTACTGTACAGATAAAAGTAAAAATAAAGCGTAACACCATTACTGACTCTGGCTAAATATGAATGAGTTAATCTTGCCTGCAAATCTCATCGTCTATAGTCACTCCGTATTAATTCTTCAATTCATTTACTAACCCGTTACAAAGAATATTTGTTTAAATGGAATCGAACAATGACTTCTCATTTAGCCATTTTTCTTTCTGGTTATTATTGAATGTAGAAAAATTTAATAAAATACAAAATATTTCTTCCTAGAAAAAAATCAGTCTCTCTCTCTCTCTCTCTCTCTTTCTTCTATTTTAAAGAAAGAAATCGTAATCTTCGAAGATAAGTGTTCAATAAGAATCTACATATGCTGATAATCATAGCTAGACTTGCTAATGAACAAAATTTGAAGAAACTGGAGCCTACCTTTCTAAAACATTATTTAGTAACCTTTCTTATTTTTATTCCTTTTCCTTTTTTTTTCCTGTTGAAAAGGACAAAAACATTTATTTTCAAAGCCTACGCTTATTTTCAAATTTCTAGCTGTGAACAAAAAAGTATAAAAATCTTCATTGCCTGGAAAAAAAAATTAAATCCGATTTACTTAAGTTGTCGAAATCGGATTAATTTTAATCTATGAAAACGTGCAAAATTGATGAATGTGCTTAAGAAGATTACAAATGATTGTCTAAACAATGAAATATTATTAGAGACAAATACCATACAGACAATATGCGACACTGAGGTAACAGCATATTAACAGCAAGACAAAAACCTGCAGCGCTCCTAGCGGCAAGTCCTGAATGAACGATACCTCGTATTTGCATATCCAACAATTGTATAATATAAATAAGTTAATCTATAAAATTTTTGATAATATTTATGTTAATTATAAACATCAAACTATAGAAAATAAATTAAAAATAAGAATTAAATATAAAATTTTAAATATTGCAGAAAAGTTTATCTGTTAGACTATTAGCAATTTTTATAAATATAATTTTCTTTATTTTTTTTTATAATTCCAATAGTTTAACAAGCATTGGTTGACTACAAGCATTTGATTTTTCAAAAATTAAAAATAACGTTGGATTAAGAATAAATGAATCTACTTATTCAAAACTTTTTCAGCAGTTTATGATAGCAATAGTATTAAACTAATAAAAAATCAATTAATTTCTGATATAGTACACAATAACATTCTAAGAAATTTATAATTTAATCTTTATGGACATATTAAATTACCAGCACCTGTAATAGAAGAGCAATTTTAAAATTACGCCTAATAGGACTGGTTAGCATTTAACAAACTAAAAAAATGTATATGTATACTCCAAAAAATATATATTTCCGCCTTATCCTTATTGTGGACCGATCTTAAAAGTAATTTTGGATTTAATTATCTTTTAACGAGACGGCTTACACAAGATTGTATTTAAATTTTTAATTTGTATAAAATATTTATATTATACGACGAAGTTTTATATTTATATTTTGTATTTTTATTCATTTACTAAATTCCTATTTCTCTTGTTCTGTCTAGATCAATATTGGTAAATATGAACTTCTTTATAAATATTCTTTACTATTTAGCAGCATGCGTCTGTATTGAAATTTGATTTTGTCAGGACTTGCCACTAAGTGCGCTGCTGTTAATTGTCTCTCAAGTTAACAATGGCTAATTCCTCAGTGCCGCGTATTCTCTATAAGATATTTGCTAGAGATAAGATAAAAATCATTAGCTAAATTCCATGGCTTTTCTATAACGATTTTTGTCACCTTCTGGCGCCATTTTCTCAAAAACGACCCACTTAGAAAAGATTTCAAATATAAACGTTAGATAGTCCACAGTCATAAAATAAAATATTGAATTTTAAGAAATCCATCCAGTTATTAGAGAGTAACATACTACAGATACATACAGACTACGTATGTGATCCGATAAACTTAAGATGACTATAAACTTAAGGATCCTAGGAACTTAAGTCATAAAATGATATTCCAAAATAATTTGGGAAACAAGAGAAATTTATTAAAAATTGTAAGTAGAATTGAATAGAACATTTTTACAGATTAATGATAATTTGATTTCATTCTTTTAATTAAAATTTGATTTGAGTAAAAATAATATTAATTCATGAAATCAAAATCGGGCAAACTTAAGCAATTGCAGGGGTACTTATAGCTCTTCTCGATATTTCATGTAATACAGAGAAGACAGTGGGGCTTCCCCAAAAAATTAAGGAAAAACAAAATAAAAAATCATTTTGCACGTCGGGTTTAATAAAGTAAAAAAAAGAATTAATTAAATAAAAAAAATCCAAAAAAAATAGAGAAACATCTATGGGTTGAAAGATACCACTTAGCAACCTTAACTAATGATTTCTGAAACTGTAAAAAATTTGGATTAATGCTTTTAACTTAATACAAAAATTAATATAAATTAATAGAAAAATTACAAAATATCTGAGTTGACGATTTCTTTTAAATGAGCTTACATTCAACAGGATCACAACTTTTTTGTATGACTATTCTGTTTAGCAAAGACAAGCATAGTCCATATATTGCATGTATTTCAGCATTATCAGAGTAGTTGTGGTTCACTGGTGGGAAGTTCAAGTGGTACTTATCTACATAGATATTAAGGACACTATGCACACGTACCTTTTTTTTTTAATCAAGTTTCAATCCTTTTCTATTCTCAGCAAGATTACGGAGTATTTCATGTCTTATTTTTTTATAATCTTCCACAATGGCCAATTAGATAATGTCGTGGAATACTACTTTTGGCAACGGTTTTACTTCATCATATCTCTTGGTTATTTTAACAAAACTTTATCTAGAAAGTTTCGGCTATAAATTGTGTGAAGATTGTAATTTATAACTTGAGAAGTTATAATTGTAAAGTTGTAATTCTTGTAAGTTTTGATTAACATTAAGATAATTTTAAAAGAGATCAAACATAACTTCTCCTTTCTCTCATATTTCTTCAATACATATGTGTCATATGGCATAATTATTTTGATTCTAATTCTTTTCTATGAAATTTTTGTCACGTTCAAGAACTTATTTTTTGAGAAGAGCCCACAAAGGGAAAATTTCAAATATTAATTGTTAGATCGTTTTTTGTCTTTAAATATGCACAGCATGTTTTAAGAAGATCCGCGGTTCAAGAGTTATTTGGGAGAGATAAATAGAAGCACACAAAGACGGACGAAGCTATTTTACTGACCCGGACAGACGGCGTCGGTTGCCCGCTGTAATACAATTGCACCAGAAAAAAAAGGATTTTTATTTATTTACTTTATTTCAAATGACAAATTGGAAAATTGAATAAAGTAATGTAATAAAAAAATACAAGTGAATATAATTTTTGCTAAAACATAAATTTAAGGACGACCCATAATAATAAAAAAAATTAAAATAATAATAAAAAAAAAGTACATTAATGTAAGGAAAAATAAAACAAAGTTAGGAAAATAAGAAAAGCAAAACAAAAAAACAAAAACAAAAACCAACGCGGACATTGAGAAAAGAAGATTAGGAGAAAAACAAAAACAAAAAACAGTAGATATACGGATTCGAACCGATAACCTCCAGCAAATGACTAACATAAAACTAACATTAGCTTTGTCTACAGTAAAAGTTTTCACTCTTGCCGCGGATATATTAAAATCCATGATCAAAAATACAGAGGACGCCAAGTGCACAGAAGAGAAATCTTTCGAATACAGAAGAATTCTCTTTATCTCTATAAAGAATATTAGCCTCTTCGTGAGTTGTAAAAACAGACAGAGTTAACGTTGCATAGTTTAATAATGCAATAAAATAGTGAGATGCTAAGCATTATGTTAGATACGTAAGTAGAAGCTAATATCTTTCCATCCCAACGCAGTACATAGATACGTTGCCGTCAATAAATAACACACACAATGTAAATATGTGACAAAATAGGTTCATTTACTTGTAAACAATTCACAGATTTTTTGTTTCTCCCAACTCCAGATAACCAATAATAGTTTGCATATGAAAATATTAACAAGTAATTGTTTCTAGTTTCATGTAGAATGTTATTTTTTTATCCATTTGAAGTTTCGCAAGATTCAAAGATATTCATAATATTTATTAACAGTTTTATTTTAGTTAATGATATCTAAAAATCCTAATAAATAAATATTTGTAATGACTTTGGAGTTAAAGTAATTAATAAATTAACTGTAAATTTCAGCTATAAAACTTCGTATTAAAACATATAATACAATGTATATAAATACAATGCTCTTTTAATCTGATTGCTTATTTCTTTCTTTCATTAATGTGATTTCCCTAATGTATCGATTTATCATAAAATCGATATAATGCAAATGCCATTGAACAATTCCATCATCTCAAAATCGTTCCCTAAAAAGTGATCAAGAAAGAAAAAAAAAAGTCTTTTTCAGCAAAATGTTCGTCGTGATCTTTCTTAATGGACACATTTACCTCTGTGACTTCTATTGTTTTGCTTCAGCAGCATTTTCGAACAAATGCGTCTGCCCTCTGGTGATCTCTTACTCTTTCGCTTCCAATTGGAAAGACGAATTTCCCCTACAACGCTTCAATCCAAACAGGAATTAGCAAAAGTTTATCCACTCACAAAGCGCAAGTCTCCGAATCAATGCTTCCAATCTGTTGGATTCCTTCCGAATTGAATGAATATATTTACAAAGGAATTTTTGAATCACGAAAAGAAAGTGAAAATAACTTTTTATTTAATGAGATAAAATGGAAAGGAATTCAGGACTCGGAGTTTATTGTTTTCATCTTCCATAGATAGGCCTAAAGCCTAGCTTTTCTGAATCAAAACAATCAATCCATTATGGTGCTCATATTTAATTGTATTTTTACGTTTTAAATATAATACATTAAGTATAATTAAAATGTAATACAATACTATATGGCTGCCAATCGCTTCGCTCCGGAAGCCTCGTATATGTAACATGATTAGAGTTAATGAATGGAAACTAATATTGTATTTATTCAAAAAAAAAGACATATGACTTCAAGTCAACTACAAACTAAAATTTCTAACTAAAACTAAAAATAAATTAAAAGTTTACAAATATATCCAATACAATATTTGTAATAGTAAGATGGCGAGATATAACGGCTTCACACACACACACACACATACACACACATATATATATATATTTATAATTATAATTATACATTTTTGGCTTTAAATTTTGAAATGCTTTCCTTATCTAAAAGAATTCTGATGAATTAATCTGGCAACAACACAGATTTTTAAACATACTAGCAACCCGGGAAAAGTGGATTCTCCCAACCCACGACTGCTTTTAGAACCAGCGAGTGCGTCTATGATATATTTGTATTTTATAGAGGGATTAGAATGTAGTCTCCCGTGGCCTAACGGATAACACGCCTAACTTCGGATCAGAAGGTTGCAGGTTCGATTCTACAAGTGAACTTGTAGAAATTATTTCCATTTTCACAAATCACAACATTTGCGCCTGACAGACAGACGGAGAAATAAAAGATTTTATATAATATATGATTCATTATGATTAATCAGTCTACCAAACAAACCTCTTCGTTTTTATCTCCTAATCTATTTCTTAAAAACCGTAAAATAATGTAATTACCTAACTTCTTTCTGTTTCGTAATATTAAGACTGTAGTCTCTACATTAAAACTTCTGATGGATTATCAAGTAACTAAACTCACTGCTAGTCAAATAAAGTACATAAAGCAGTCTTATCCACATATTTGTAATGGAAAAAAAGTTTTGGAAAGGGATAATTCTCGAATAAATCAGTAAAATACTGAAATCACTGACAATGAAGTAAATTAGGTTCATACTGAGCAAAAAGCTCTTATTTTCAAAACAGAACCTCTGGATATTCAAACATAATTCCTAATTCTTAACTGCTCCAAAAATTGCTACAAATCAGCTAAACACACTCAACTGTGTAAAATGGCAATTATGGTTTTTAATAAATATTAAAGTATTTACTATTTACAAATCAATTACAAGATTACCAATTTCGGATTACAATGGATTAAGGATTTAGTAATGGATTAAGTACTGTATAGGAATAAATTTCAAATTTGTCTCGAATCTCACTAATGGAAAGTGTAAAATGAAGCATCTTGTTTCAAGTTTGAATTAAATTGCTTTCTAAAGATTTCGAAATGAATAAAGGCTGTCTTTATTTAATAGAAACATAAAAATTTTCTTATAAATTGAAAAAAATATTTGTCAAAAGAATTAAAAGAATTACTAATTAAAAGTCAAATTAATCCATAAATTTTAAAGTATTTATTTGAACTTAAAATATCGATAGTTACCTTGTTTTTACTCACAATCAAAGCAACATCCACTTACTTTGTTAATTGTGTTTCATTACCAGAAATTTTTTTAAGTTTTAAGTGCTTTCCCTTAGAAGTATGCAATTAACTTTAACGGTTGCTTTCAAATCTATACAATGTCGAAATTACAAGATGAATTTTGCAAGATTCATCATCTTGTATTTTTTTCTATCCAATAAATTCTTTAAAGACTGTACTTTCGAAATTCTTTCGGTGAAGAAAGAATACTTTCAGTCTACTTAAATTATCAATACGAGACGTGGAATATCCTTTGGCGATAGATGAAGATCCTTTTCTGTTTTGATTCTCAGGAGAATTCCTTTTTCGCATTTCACTGTCTGTGTTTGAAAAAGCCTCAACAGATGGAACCACATCCGCTGAATATTTTACGACACATCGATCAATAGTTATTGTTTTCAAATAAAAGGTCAGGGGATTTTTCTAAAGACTGTATAAACTGAGACGACTTAAATCACAGGGGGGGAATTCAATGAAAAATGGTTTAGTTAAGAAAATCCATTAAATTTTCAATTACAGAGTCTTAATAAAGAAAAGATTAAATTCTATTTGAAATTGATGACACTAATCACATAAAATTTTAGCCATTTTTTTCTAAAAGTCATTTAATTGTAATCGAACTAAACTCGGCTAATTGAAGCTAAGTCCTAATTCCTTCGTTTCGTTTGGAAATTATTGATTAAGGGCAAACATTAATTGGTTCGATGATGTCAATTTGATATTAACGAAAAGCAATTATAATGGGAAAGATATAAAGTTATTGATTTTCAATAGCATAGATGACCTCAAGTCCGTTTAAAACTTTGCAGAGCACTACTCAAAAACTAAAAAAAATAATTATAATAATTAAGGAGAATTAATATCCTAAAAATTATTTGAAATACATTCTTCGCACAAAAGAATCGCACAGAATTATTCTTTTTGTGAGAAAGAAAAAATTTCCAGCTTTCTGAAGTTTTTCGAAATTCTCTTAACTGGTGGATTTTCTCCATGCATTATTAACAAAAAATTGTAAAAAAATTAACATTTTTATAAATTAATTTTTAAATAAATTTTGATTATTGATTCTGCAATTATAGAGATATTGTTCAATTAAAACCATTGAAGGACAATAAATGCCACACGAGTAATATTCTTCACTGTAACGTCTGTACCTACTGATTTACTGAATTACAGTAATCAAGTAATTGGCCATCTTCGATAATGCTTGATAGGCCTATTTCCTGTTAGGAGACTCCGAAATTACTCTCGTGTCTTCTACGTCGATATCAATAACTCTGAGGTGAGGCTAGACCACAATTTCTGTTTTTATGTCATATTTATTTAAAAGCCATGTTCTAGCTGCTAATTTGCAAGCAGAATGATAGCTATTTAATCCTAAGGTCTAATTTCTCATCTAACCACAAAATAGTCAGGAAAATTTGCTTTTGCTGCCCTTTCAACACTGCCAGTTGAATCTGTTGTCTCACTCACCCTCCTCTAGTTACTGTACTGGCTAAGTATCAGACAGAAATGAGAAACATCCAACTGTATCTTGTAGTTTGGTACTGAATTACCTGACAGTTGAAACAAAGTATCACTTAGGTAGATTTCTAGCATTGCAAAAAGCTAGTAAGTTGTCGCTAATTATTAATCTATCTGAAATAAATCTCAGAACGAATTGTCCTAAAAAGAAATAATCTATTTATTCTTTAGTATTTTGATTTGGAAGATATTGCCAATATTCCTTTCTTTTCAAAGGTTCTCCTTTCTTTCTTTTGAAGGTTTTCCTTTCGAATTAATTAATTTTTTCCTTAATTTTTTTTATTATTCTTTGTTTTTCTTTTTTTAAAGTCACTGAAAATAACACAAAACCCTTAGTTTCCTTTTAAATTACAACACCTGCACAATATAAACAGTTGGATTTTTAGATTTCCTTAATAATTAGATTTACAAATTTTGTAAATAATGTCGCTTACTTAAAATCAGTATTACTTACTAAAGTTGTTTAATTCTAATTAATTTTCATCTTATCAAAGCGCATCCCAAATTAATGGATTGCTAAAAGGATTAAAATCCACTGTTAGACATAATTTTCAGATCTTTGGTTCATCTTGAACTGAGACAATGAAGAAGTAGTTTTCTCAATAGAAAACTCAAGTTGAAATTTCAAAAATAAAAGTTTTAAATATACAAAAGGGTGAGAACTATGAATTATTTAGCAGAAGACTCGCTATCCAGGAAAAGCCGTAAAAGGCAGTTCACATTATACCAGCAGAAACGCAGAAGAAGAAGGTCACATCAATGCCAACTCCGGAATTCGAAGCCAGCTTCAAACGTATCAGTGTCACGATACTTTGCCGCCTTGACCATAAGGCTGTGTCTGATAAATCATTGGTTTAAAATTGATAATAATTACAATATCGTAATTTCTTTACGATACTAATTACATATTTTAACTTAAATAATCATCACCGTTTTAGTTTTCACCCCTCATCCCAAAACCCACAAAATTGATGCCTCTGTTCCTACTATGTGATAGGTAGCTGAGCGCAAACTTAGTAATTATTTTAATTAGTAATTTTTAGTTTTCGAGTTTAACAAACAGATACATCTATTCAAACAGCATTTTTGGGAAAGTAAAGGCTACACCACTACAGGACATGCAGGCTCATTGCTGCGTGGGAGGTTTTAGGCTCCTAGATATTCTTCACCAATGAGACAGTTGAGTCGGATGAGCAGTCCAACGCGCGCACGCCTTTAACCCTGAGTAAGAGACCTGCTACCCATTTGATAGAGAGCTAGAAAAAAAGACCCTAGGGAAAAAAAAAGACCCAACCACCACCGAGAATTGAATCCGAGTTCCTCCAGTCCGTAGACCAAAGCTTAAGCCACTGGACTCTCATTCTCAAAAGGATATACAGTAAAACCCCGATTATCCGAGCCCCGATTATCCCGAGCTTTAACCGAGCTATGAAATATTTCTAGGATTTTTTTTTGGTTCTACATTTTCCATTTTAAAACTTTCGAAAAAAATTCTGAACTTGATCTCACCAATGAACGAAGAGGATATAGCCTACATGACTGGATAAACGCTGATGAACAACAAAACATTACAGATGAAATGATCGTCAATATCGTCAATAAGAAAAATGAATCTAGCGATGATGATGAAGACAGTGACGGTGAAAATCGACATATGAAAATCTTCCGTACAGATGGACTAAAAGCTATCGAAAGTGCTATTGAATATATAGAACAACAAGAAAAAGCGACACCAGCAATCCTGTTATCCTTAAAAAAATGGCGAAACATAGCTGCAGAAAAACGCCAAAGTAAAGTAAAACAATTAAGGACTTTTTTAAGTAAAAGAAGTCTTTAATTATCATAACAGTATGAATTACATGTGGTGTATCTATGTAACTTTTATATTTGATAAAATATACATTTAAAGCTACACGATTTATTTTATTTACAATTTTCGGTTTAACCGAGTTTTTCGGTTATCCGAGTTAGTCTTGGTCTACATTAACTCGGATAATCGGTACTCTACTGTAATTAATTGTAGAATTAAGTCAGTCAAATTAATTATTTCTAAAATTCAAAATCACCTTAAGTGACAGCGAAAGGTAATAGATTATTTGGCAGTAACTTATTAATTTTTTTTGCGCCCGAGGGGAACGATCATAAATGCTACTTTCAGGCAGGACTTGATAAATGGGGAACCAGAATCAGCCAATAAAAAAGAAAATTAATTATATTGCATTGAATCTAAGAACTGGTATTTAATATAGTTTTTTTCGCAATCCTTTAGAAAGTGCCGTCAACACTGCCGTCGACCCAAGCAAAACAAAGTTTCAGAATTCCTGGAATTTTTTGTAAAATTTTGAATTTGGATTTTAAAATATTGTAATGTAATTAAGGAGCAAAGAAACAACGAATCCTAAACTTTCTGTTAAACTTTTTTATTTATTTATTTATTTATTTATTTATTTATTCTTTATTTTTGTATGTTTTAGTTAATAACTAAAAGATGATATTTATAATTAAAACTTCAACTTATTAATTACTCAGCAATCATGCAAAACAAGAATTAATCTAACTGTTATTTTCTTTTCTTTAAAAACATTCGTGTTCTTTAACTGGTATTTCATATGATTAGGAAATAGTAAGAAACTCGTTTCATTCTTTCTTTTTGCTGCAAATTTTTTGGTAAACAAAAAAAAGCTCTTTAGTCAGTTAAAATAGCGTAGACGACAATAAATAGTCATGAAGTAAATGGTAATTCTCTGCCTCGATGAAAGTCTATGCTTTCAGAAAAGGCCTCTTAGAGAGATATAGTTCTTTCAAGGAAGACAATGATAACACAGTTTTGGATAGCAATTATATTGTAAAATGGAGATCCAGGTCTCAATATTTTTTAGAAAATAGATAACAATAATTATTTTGCGTAACAATTGTGTATTGTACAAGAAATATATACATATTAATGCTAATTTCTGTGTAAAATCTGTGTAAAGTCTTGAAAGGTCATTGTATGTTGATGAAATATTTCCTTCCACTGTCTACATACAGAAAACTTGAATACATGAATAACTGAATAAGAAAAAGAGAGAAGAATTTATCTGCGAGGAAAGCAGATGAAAGTGATTTCAGATTCTAATATATAACCTGGGGATGTTTACGTTTGATGCTGAAGCAAATTGTTAACTTTAGTCTTTGGACCTGAAAGGAAAAGCAAAATGTAGAGAGCAGGAAATTAAAGTTTCAAAGGATGAAGGAAACAAAACTCCCAAAAGAAAACAAAAATGACTCTTTACAAAAGGTAGAAATTGTTTGAAGTTCCATAATAAGAATAGAATATTCAAAACATAATAAGGTATCATATGAATCGTCCGCCAAACGAAAGTAAGAAAATCGATCACAATATGAGATGCAAGTAAATAGAAATAAGAAAAAAGTTTAAGGCAAAACAAGAAAAAAAATCAACTTCAATAAATTGAAAGATATCAAGAGCTTATCAAAGAGAGACTTTAGGTAGAACACACAAGAAATACAGTATGAATAACTAGTATTTATTTATTTATTTACTAGTACAGTAGAGTCGCGATAATCCGAGGTAATTGGGGCTGATGGTACCTCGGTTTACAAAAAACTCGGATTACACGGAAAAAAGAAAAAAAAACCTGGAATTTTCAACTAAAACGAGACAAATTTAATTTATAATAGATATTAAAGTTACAGATACATTAACAATGTTATCTGGTTACATGAAAAGACTATTTATAAGCATTTACAACTTTAAAAAACTGTCCAATGTCTTCTGCTTCACAGTAGAGCAACGCTTTTTAGCAGCGATGTCACGCCATCATCTAAGTAGTAAAATGGAAAACTATCACACTGACCCCCTCAAATGACTTCTTGGAATCGTCGCCCTGCATTACAATGGACTAGCCTCACCTCGGATTACACGGAAGCTCGGATTACCGGGACTCGGATTACCGCGACTCTACTGTATTTATAACTAGTATTTATTTAGTATTTATTTTTCCTTCATTTGCTTTTATTTATAAGTATCTTTAGAAAATAATATGAAAAGATAAAAGATAAGAAAACGAGAATACTTTAGAAAGAATATAATATTTTGAGATCTTAGGTACAAATCAATTTATAAGGGTCAGAGGCTCGACAGCTAATGGTAGGCCTACAAATTAGAAATACCGGTCCCTCTGATGTCTCACCCAACCAAAAACAAATCCAAACCCGAATCGGGAAATGTTTTATACCAATTCTCGAGGGCCTGGTAAGGGTTATATGTATTTAATCAACAACATGTAAACAGTATTTCAACTTCGAATAATTTTTCACTTCTAAATTAATTATTCTTAAATGTAATCCAATCAACGTAACAAGATACATGTAACCCAATTTAAATTGTTAATTCTTCATTTCTCAAAATTTTCATGTTATCATTGCTGTAATTTCTTTGATGTAGTTGTTTACAGAAAACACCCCTGTATCTTTCCCAAAAATATTAAAGGGGGAAAAAAGAGTATGCTGAGTGCTCTGTACCGTTCACACGCTGACGCTTCTTGGTGATCCTATATCCAACCTAGATATGACCAGGAATAATTTCTCATATTATTAGCCAATAATCAGGAAAAAAGGAACAATTCGGAGCTTTAGGACTAATCTATACATCCGTGACCCTTCTGTAGGTCTGGTTTCTTCCGCCGATGGTATACTCGAGGTAGACTCTTGGTATGGTTATCTTAGAAATCCCGAAGTAGTTGCCACTTAGGCAACAGAATGTTTTATGTGTCTTGCGCCAATATTGCATCCACGATAAAAGTGGTTAAGCTCCCTAATTTACCCATATTCATCGATTGCTTACACTGACTATTTATCGGATGCTTTTGGTTTAGATATGTTGCACTATGCACTGGAGACCAGTGTCAATTTCCCATCACGCAAGTTTTTATTGTATAGTCAGTGTATAAACAACACAGAAGAGAATAGGAATAGTCACAGACAACACTCACTGAGAATGTTTAATCGATTATGAAAGGATGCAATGCATTACTGCTGAACAAACATTATTTCGTCATCTTCCACAGCATAAAATCTTTTATTTCTTCTTTTTTCATGTTTCCATTTTTGCTTATTACTCCCCTTTTTAAGACGACATGGTTCCTTGTCTTGTTTTTGTCTTTATTAAATTTATTTTGTAAATGCTGAGTATTCTGCCAGTTTGATAGTGTACTGTTTATAGTGATTTTCTTATTCCTTGTGGTAGGAATCCCAACCAAATCATAAAATTCTAAAATTACCCAATTGTCGTCATTTAAGAACATGAAGAACAGAACGTTTCAATCTGTCTGCAGATTATTTTCAACTGTTGAAATAATCAGGCAGATTGAAACGTTCTGTCCTCCATGTTCTTAAAGGATGGCAATTATCTAAGGTAATTTTAGAATTTTACGATTTTGTTGGGATTTCATTGTTGGTTGTATTTTTGGGGTTCCACTCCCCAGAACGGAACGATGCCAATAGCTTTACACCTTCGAGTTCATTATTAATGAGGGTAAATCTGGCTGATAAGTCACAATAAGAACAAAACAGTTTAAGAAACCACTGTTTCCGGTTGCCTAACCTTCCTCATTTAGATTCGCCCAACACACTGATGACAGTTGTGCAACTCTAAACAGTGCTGCCTTTGATTCCCAGTATTAAATATAAAAAAAACAGCTGAATGAATTTTGCTTGCTTATGTGTGCTTCTGTTTCTTTGTTCCGCTTCCTTATATAAATAATTAGATAGTTGATATACTTTTGTTTTCTATAAAACACAAAATACTCTTACAAAATAAATAAAAAATATTTATGCAGATGGTAATATGTAATTATAATTTTAGTTGTTATATTCATGTTTGAATTGTACTTTATTAATGTTTGAATTACAATTTCATTCTTTATACTTTTGATTTGTTTTTACTTTATCATTCGAAATTCGGGTAAAGTTTTTAATGCAGATTTTGTTCCTTTCCTCACAATTATTATTAAATTATGATATCTTAACAATATACTTTTTAAATTATATTTGGTTCATTAATTTTGCGTTATAGCTTCAGAAATTACAATAACTTTTTTTGAATTAAATTACAATCTAATTTCTATTTTGGAGTCGAGATTTTACATTTTATTAAAAGATTTTTAATTTAATAAAGATTATCTTTTCTGAATTATTAAAAATTTTTAAGTAAAAGCTTTTTTGAGAATTTTTGTTTGATTATACTTAATTTGTTGGTAATAAATCTTTTGTTTGTTGGTAATTTGATTATACTTTTGTTTTTGTTGGTAATAAATCTTTTATATGAAAAAAGTTCAATACAGAATATGTTGATTAATTGACACTGGTTTGCTAAGTAGAACTTTCAACTATTTAAAAAATTCATTATAAACATTTTGTCTGCTTAGGTTTTTTTTTCAAATATGTTTTCTTTTGGAGAGGGACCACAACCGGTACGGCAGTGGTTTCCTTTATTACTTTTGCACTGTCTGAGCAATTCATTTGGTGACGGGGCTTGGCTGATGAGTCCCTAAAAAGAACGAAACGGTCCGTCCTAAACTCTCACCGATGAAAGCTCAGATATGTTTTATTTCTGTGTCATTTCTTTATGTATTATGAAAATTCATTAGCTTTGCTTTGTAGCAATCTTTAAATCTGACTAATTCATCACCGCAGCGCTTAACCTTAGAACTTGAAATTTTAGTGATGGGTTCCCAAATTATGACGTAGACCTCTCAGTAAGAACGGATTTCTGGAAATACAACCCGCAAAGGGTGAAAGAGAGGTCGAAACTTTCTTGAAGGAAACGAATATCTCTGAAGCCGCTTGATTGGAAACACGAAATTTGTCATGAGTGTTTTTGTCAAAATCGAAAGATACTTATTCGAAGAATTTCCGGTATTCGCATTCTTAAAGGGGCGAAAACGGGAGGGGGGGGGGTTCTTGAATAGTAAATGTAACTCTGAAACCTCTTGTGCGTCCCCTGTGACTCATCAATGCACAGCCGAAACCTTTTAACCTAAGAACTTGAAATTTTACCTAGAAAATTTTAGGGATTGTTTGCTCTTATGAAATGTAAAATAAAGGTTCCTTTCTAGAATTGTGTTAAACGTTTTGTGAGGGTTTGTCAAATGCTTTCCGTAAGGGGGTGAAGGGCAGACACAGTTTACTCCTTCTCAACATCAGAACAACTCTATTTTTTTTAATCCTGTGTAATCACAGAACGGTTTGGTTCTTTACAACATAAGCTTAAGTTATGTTTTGTTTTGACTAATTACTTATTGACATCTGCCCAATTTTGATTTGCATTGATATCTCATTGTTCATCTTTTGTTTTTAGTAGTAGTAGTAGTAGTAGTAGTAGTAATAATAATAATAATAATGAAAGGCTGTGGTACTCAACACAATATGCATAGTTAGGAAATTTATGGACACAACCACACATCCCTAACTATTCTTCCAAACCTATTTTTTTTTTTTTTTTTTTTTTTTTTTTACACTTGGCAATATGCGTTTTGGTATACCCGCCATATTGTCTTAGCTGGGGAAACCCATGGTTTGAAACTTTTTTCGATATAATAATAATAATTTTATTTCAGTTAATAAATTATTTGTATTAAACGTTAGATATTTTTTCGAAAATATTAATTTCTACAAAACTCATGAAATACAGGAAACACCATAGGCTACCAGTTGCGCCATTAAGTTCCGTGAGTGAATGCTATTCGTACAACAAGTGAAGTCATCTTAATCCTTAATGTGTTGCATCACTCGAGTTCTAGAAATCTATTGCATTGCAGACAAACAGCCGAATTCGAAGGTGGTACCCGGTTACTTCAATTGGGGTTTACGGCTGTAACAAACTCAAAAAAACCATTACGAACGAACTATAGGTGTTGATTACTGACTTGAGAGAAGGCTAGTATGAAGTTAATTGCCCTATAAGTTTAATTGGATTTTTTTCATTTTTTTTTGTGTGTGTGGAAGAAACGATAACAAACTCATCACAACCGACCTAAATTGTCCGTGTTAACATTTCCTAATTAGGGGAAGGGCATTAGTGTTAGGTTGTGCCCCAAGGGATGTATTTGACTTTAATTGGATTTTTAGATATTTTTTTTTTCTTAGCATTTTTTTTTGTAACAGATCTGAACAAATGTATCTCAGACGAACCATATTGTACCCTTTATTTTTTTTTTATTATTTCTGTTTAGTTGGGAGGGGAGGGGGAATAGACAAATTGGCATTCATTGCTAAATCTTATTCCAGTATGGAATGGAGACCAACGATGTTTAACAATTCTTTCCGAGTGACAACGAGATGGTGATTCTTAAAGAAAAAATCAAAATATTATTATTTTCAAGAATTTTGAAAGTATATCAGCATTTGTAATTAATTTTCACTATTTGAATTAGCTTAACGTTGAAACGCTGTCGAATGGATGGCAACGAAACTAATATAGCGATTTCATGAGAAAATACACAGCATATGAAAAAGTTCAATTACTAAAGCCGTTTTTGTTAATATTTGATTTTAAAAAATAAATAGATATAGTGAAGCATATTTTTTCATAAACAATATTGTTTCTCATTTCAGAATAATTATATTTAAATGAAAATAAATAAGATTATTATGTATATTTTTAAAAATTGATAGTCATTACGGATTTTATTAATTTTCCACTGAATTTAAGTGACTACTGAACATGTGAAATGTATGTTGATCAAATGGCTGATCTGATGATTATCGCGGGAAATCGAATCTTCTGCAATCAGTCAAGATTCAATTCCATGTTTCTGAATTTTGATTATAGAACAAGCATCCATTCTCGCCACCTTTTGTGTGGTGCAAAAAACAAATGGAAATTTTATTTGTTCAAATTGTTCATGGTTTTTCATAAGCGATGATTGCAGCCAAACAAAATTCGTTTTAACTGGGCAATCGCGAATTATCTGTTGATTATTAGCTAGAAGTCGGGAATTCCATCATTTTTAACATTTTGCAACCCGTAACGATTATATTAGCTTCTTCAAAATGAGAAAAAAAGCTTCTATAAAATGCAACGGTTAGAAAAGAAGCTAGTAAAGTCTGAAAAGTTTGAAACAAAATTAATTTTAACATGTAAAAGTACACTGATTGCAGAGGATTCGGCTCTGTGTATATATATATATATATATATATATATCTTTAAATTTCAAAGTTTGATTTATCTTTTCTTAAGAAACGGTAATATTCCTATCACAAATGAAACATAATGTACTTAATTCTTTTATGTTTGATATGCAGAGGGAGTTATTAATCGTTAAACCTATTATCATTTATCTGGACTTTTCTTAAACTTTACAAAGTATAGAAATCAAAATTAAAGTTCATCCGGTGGTTCTTGATTTCAAATCTCATTGCTTTCATCAGTAAAATTTGAGCATTAGGCCTAATGTATAATAATGGACAGATGGATTAATAGGGTGAGAGAATTATTGCAGAATAAATAATCTAAAACTTAAAGAAAGCAGAAAGACAGATGCAGATTTCAAAATGTTTACATTTTAAAAAGATGTTTACATATAAAAATCCTATTTCTGTGTTTTAGTTCTTGGAGATCTTAATTGGGTCCGAAGGATTAAAAAGGTACTTTTAGGTTTGCTGAATCTGCCATTCTGAGCACACACAACCACTATTTCCTGGTGATGTAAATGATCCCCGCGGATTCCCACAAGCGTAAAGTTCCTTTATTCATAAGCCCACCTTCCTGCTTTAGATCATCGTTTTATCACCACTAAAGATGCATCAACGGGATTAAATCATGAGGTGGTAGGTATCGCACTAGGATTACAAATGGACATTACGGATTAAAAAAGGAAAGAAAAATAGGAAAAATGGTATAACTAATTTGTAAATGCTTACATAAGATTTACATAATACATTTCAACTAGAAAAGTCACGATGGTCATCACATACAAATTTAGTTTAATTATTATGATTTTTATATATTAATTTTAGTGCCATTTTGTTTTGTTTTAGATGTCATTTAATTTCTTTAACAAAACATGAATTTATCTCTAAAAATTCAATAAATTCTTCAAAAAAATATTCATAAAAGTTCCTTTAGAAATAACTAGATAATTGAATGTTAACTTGATAAAAAGAAAAAGATAAAAAATTTATAAATGCTAAGTTACAAAATATTGGAGTTAAATTTCCTTTGTTGTCTCGAAAACTATCACTGTCTGAAAAACCTGCCACCTGCTTTAAATACAGCAAGCTCTAATTTCAGGCAAGTTTTAGAAGCAAATTGACATCAACTCGTTTAGCTACGAGAAACATTTATTTTAAAAAAATAAAGATAGTGCTAAGTTCCCGCTGGAATCTGGAGGTTCTTTGTCTGTGGTTTCCATCCACATCTTCTCTTCATCCGGGATCTTTTTTTCCGTTTTTTTTTTTTTATCTCTGACATTGGATTGAGTTGAGATTTAATAACAGAACTAATGCTGCAAAAGCAACTTCTTTGTTGCTTCACCGAACGGCATTTTTAATCGCGATCTCAGTTAGAGCAAAACAAGATTTGCCACTTGCATTTGAAAAGCGATACCATTTTGAGCTACAACTGGCAAATGACAAGTTTTCTACCGTCTTTTCGGCAAATTAATAGCATGTAAAGCAGAAATTAAATAATAGAAATCGAAGGCTAAAAACAAATTGATTATGATAATTTTTGCTATTTGTTCTTGTTCAATTTTTTTTTCATATATGCTAAAATTAAAAATTTTGTCAATCGTAAATATCAATTCTAAATTTTATTTACAATACTCTTTTTTTATTTAGGAAACTATTTAATAATTATGATTAATGATAAGTTATAATTAAAGATTTTCCTAAGTAATTTAAATACAATTACTTATTATTATATTTAGGGAATTTTAATTAGATGAAAGTTATGACGGTTCTGTATGAACGTTTTTTTAAGGATGTATTTCGTTACATGTCATTTACTACTACTTTAGATTTCAGGTTTTCAATTACAATGGTAATTGCCTTTATAATGGTCAATGATGAGATACTTTATCGACGCAAAACGTCGATTTTAAGTATGTTGGTTACTGCAATTGATATCTTATCAACCTTTTACTATGAAAATTTATCTTCATCAAAGCACTGCGGTTCTTTCTTGAAAAGCAGTCCCGATAAATTCATTATAGATTTTTAAAAAGAAGAAGTTTCATAAGTGAAACTTTCCACTATCAATATTTTGCAAGTTGTATAGAATAAAGGAAAATCGTAAAGTATAAATTAAGTCCTTCTAGATTTTTTTATTTCTGTTAGAAAAGAGTTCTTCAAAAGTATGGAGCATGAACGCCTACATGCACAATTAATGCAATCTTTGTATAAGTGCAGCTGATGCAATGCCAATCCGATGTTATTTCAGAAATACTTATTTTCTGAATGTCTCCTACATTTTATATTTAAAATGAACTTTTATATTTATTCTGCTTAGTTTATTGGTAAAAAGTTATTATAAAAAATGCGAATTACAGTAGAGCCCCGATTATCCGCGGAAATGGATGGCAAGGGCTTCGCAGATAACGAAAATCGCGGATAACCCGAAAAAAGACTAAAAATGAGGCGTAAACAGGAAAAAAAATATTTCACCATTAAAAACTACGTTTTGAAATGTTAAAAAACAACAATGGATGAGACGAAGTTATTTGCAAGTGACATCTCATCCATTGTTGTTTTTAATGTTTCAAATGCGCAGTTTGAAGTCTTATACTTTAAAAAAATTCATTGAGGCCGCTCGTCGTGGCACATGAATTTTCTCACGCGTTTTTTCCTTTAGTGAGTTTTTCTTTGTGTAATTTATTCCTTGAAGCACCACTTCGCTTCCGATGTCTTAAAAACTACGTTTTATTGTACAAAAAACATAATATGTAAAACTTTTATATTATGTAAAGTAAAGCAGAAACCTTTGCTCTACGTTTGCATCCACAAATTCCGAGGAGGCCTAAAGGATCACGATGCACAATAAACCTGTCAGTAATTTTCGACCTTTGCACTGTAGGGCCTGTTGTATTTTCCCTGTTGTTGGCTTGGATTAAAATTGGTTTTTTTGAGGTTCGTAATTAAAAAAAAAATGTCGCGGCACTCGCGGATAATCGGGGCTCTACTGTATTTAAGCAAATCATCAAAAGAGATTCTTTTGATTTAAACAAAGCTCATTGTTTGGCCAACTACAGAGATATATCAAAGCCTTTAACAATATTTAATAGATTTCCATTGTCAGAGGTTGAACTGAAATCTACTTGTATACCTAATGTCACGAAATTGTCAAGTATAATTCTAAAATCTGACATATCAGAAGAAGCAGAAATTTCCAATGAAAATAAAAAATAAAATCCAATTAAAATTCTCTGAAGATTTCTTCAATAGTTTTTTTTAATTATAATAAGTTCAAAAATATGCTGGCGTTTTTAGGCTTCTCTGTTTTTTTCTTCTTTGAAAGGAGCATATGATGGTCAATAGAGGGAGTCGTGGAATGATATATGATTCCTTTTTATCATCGAATAAAACCCGATGAAATTTCAGAAATATGCTCAGTTTCCTATGTGAATAGGACTTGAATCCAATAGATGATTATTAATGGTCTCCTGGGATCCCATTTGATACCGATTTCCGCAATGGAAACAGAGCAGGCGCTTGGCTATTGTCACTGAAGATTCATTCCCCTTTTCCTTTCTCCCTTCAACTTGTCGTCGTAATTTTAAGGGATAAAACAAAAGACAGGCTTTGGGTTTTCCCAGTGATATATGACATCGCGCCACTAACAGATGACGGATGATGCCCTGACATTAGACAGAGATTTCATCACATTTCTCTTCTCTGTGTCATATGGAAACATTTCATAAGCACAAGTTATGCTTCTGTAAAAATTGTACGAGTTTCAAAGCTTAACTTTCGATCGGAATAAATAAATTACTTTCTTGAAACTTAGAGCTTTTCACTTTTTAAAATTACATAAATAAAACTTCTTAAAGCTTATTTAATTAGCTCTGACAACTTAAGCCTGAAACTTTTAAGGATTACTTACATATTTAGATACTTAATTTTATCTTCATCTAAAATGAAATCTTTTACGGAATCGTTCCTTGAGCTTTCTGTAACTATAAGACCTAGCAACAAGTTTTATGATTCTTTCTCTCTCTTTTCTTATCAATCATATCAATCTATCTGATGTATCTCGAAGTGTGTTTGACTAAATTTTTGCCAACTTTCTTTTCTTTTCTTCTTATTCTCCTTTTTTATTAATCCACTTTGTGAAATATTTTAATTCTATGTAATATACTGTTCAAATTCCTTCGACTACATTTATTTTCGTTTTTGTAAACAAAGTAAATATAATTTTAAAGAAGAACAATTGTGATTATGTTAATGTAGTTCATCTTGAAGGTTGAAGAAAAGATTACTGGAGTGCCTCTGACTGTCCTTTTTAAAATGTAACTACCGAAATGATAAATCCTAATCACAATGATTCTCTTAGCTTAGAGCAACAAGAAAGTTGTCCGAATAACGAAAAACGGTTGTTTCTAATTGCCTGAAATCACTCGAAAATCCGTAATTCAGAATACAGATGATAGTGTTTTATTACAAATACATTTTATTGAATTTTATTCATCGTAACAAATAGTTACTATATAATACTATCATTTCGATATTCTATTTTTACATATCCATTTAAAAAAATAGGGATAAAACAACAAATAAGTTATAAAAGATATTATGCGTACAACATATTTACCATATTACATGGACAAATATGGTAAAATCTATTTTCTTGTTTTTTTTTATACTGTCGTTAAGAATAAATATAAAATCTTTCTTTCTGCTATCTTCTGAGCATAAGTAACTTAGGATCCTGCGATCACTTGGTAAGATCAAAGAGGTATTCTATTATTGAGTGAGTCTATTTGTATTCACATCACCTTAAAACGGCTGGACGGATTTCCAGAAATGGAATGATGCTTATTTAGAATCCAAACTAAAGCAGACCTATTAGGATCTCCACACCCTCCCCATTCTGAAAATTCACCCTAACTCTTTTCGTTTCAAGTTCAGTCCCCACTATAGAGTGGATATTTGAGTATATTCTTAGTAGACTAAAAATAAGCTGAGAAAATCTTAGAAATTCAGATAAGTATCAGACGTTGCAGGCAAATAAAGAAAAATCACTATTCCAACATACATTCATAAAAAATTACTTATTACTACAGTAAAATCTCGTTAAGTCGTCACCCGGATAAGTCGTCACTCCGCTTAAGTCGTCGTTTTCCTTTGGTCCCGACAAGGTCTCATAGACAATACTGTAAAATAACCCTCTTTTACTCGTCACCAAATTTAATTCTACTCCGGATAACTCGTCACCCTCAAAAATGGCGAAAAGCATCTTTATTCTCAATTTTGCCTGCTATCTTTTCAGCCCCGCCCCTTCACTCTAAGAAAGCCTAGCCTTTACGGGGAATTTTCACGTGGGAAATTCACTTGGGAAATTACACACTTCTCGCTGCGACTCTTGTCAAGAGTAGAGGTTTTTCTTGACCGCTACTGAGTATGATTTCATTTCATAGCGTGTAAGCCCCGAAAATTTAAAAGCGATCGAAATTGTTTTTCTTCCTCCAAATGTAACTGCACTTCTTCAGCCTTTAGATCAAGGGATAATTCTTGACTTTAAACGAAAGTACCAAAAAAATGCTTGTAAAGGACATGATAAAAGCATTGGATAGGAACGAAAAGCTAGAAGTTTTAGATACGATTAACTATGTGCACAAAAGTTGGATTTCCATTTCATCACAAAGTGTTTCGAATTGTTTCCGACATGCAGGGTTCATAGCAAACGCAGGATCAGAAGAAATCCTCAGCGAAGACATCATAGATCCAGAACTATTTAGAGACTTTGCTGCAAATCGCAAATGAAAAAGGGTGCAGCGTCAATGACGTTAATGCGTTTATCAACATTGATAACGACATCGCAATCTGCTCACAAGCGACTGTAAAAGCTTAGACATCTGAATTTTTGGAAGAAAAGTGAGGAAAAGTTCAAGTGAGGATAGCGATGTCGAGAATATAGATCAAACCCCACCTAACAAGACAGAAACAATCGAAGCCCTGGAGAAAGTTCGACAGTACTTAACATCCGCCGTGCTGGCGTGGTCGTGCGGTCTCGGCGGCGGCCAGCCGTGGCGTCCAATGCGCCAGTACCTGGGTTCGAATCCCGGTTGTGGCATGGTTATTTCTTTCGTCTTCTTCTGTGTGTTGTTTCCGCTGGGGACCCGAAATCTGCTCTGTAGGTAGTGGTCCCCATTTGTCTTCTATATGTTACAGGCTATAGTACTTAACATCCATTCAAGTTATAACAGACGAAGAATTTAAAGCCTTAAGTATATTAGAAAAGAAAGTTATTTCCAGTAATCAGCACCTTCATCAATCAACACTGTTGGATTATTTTAATGCCAGTAAAAGAAAATAAAATGTGGTAAGTATAAAATGTGTTTGTTTTTTTTATTTTCCACTCATTCATTTGCATGTATTGATTTCTGAAAATCTTGTTTTTCTCACCGAATCCTACAGTAATTCATAAAAATATTGTATTTCAGTGTTTTTTTTGTTTGTTTTTTTTTTTTCAAAAATGCCCACTCCGCTTAAGTCGTCACTCCGCTTAAGTCGTCGAAAATGTTCGGTCCCTTGAGTGACGACTTAACGAGGTTTTACTGTAATTCGAATTTTATATATGTATCGAAGAGAAGTGAAGGGAAATCCTAATAAATGTTACCTAACATTGAAACATCTATTTTTCCAATAGGATATAATTGTTTACAAACGTTGATTTTTAATGACTTAATAATTCTTTTCTTTCACTTAAGAATCAAGAATCTAAATTGAAAGAGGTATTTGGCAAAAGGAAGTGTTATAAATCCTACATTTTGATATGTTTTAATGTAATCTGTTACTTAAATTTCAAAGATTTGTAACTAGACAGTCTACTTTTCAAATATTAAGCAACAGTTTCATCTAATTTTATTAGCACTTTTTTTTAATATACTCGTATAAGCAATTTTTTTCATTTGTCGCATTTTCCTTTAAACTTACGATGATATTTTATATTCAAATGTTGATTAAAAGAAATAGATAATCCAATCAAATAGATAATCCAATCAAATAGATAATCCAAAAATTTAGTTGAATGTTTACTCAGTCTACTAAATCCTAGTAAAACTGAAGACTTTGAAATTCATCAAAAGAGCGATGAAAGACACATCACTGAGAACATCAAGCTTTGCTTCAATTAGAATTAAAAATAGATGAAGAGTGCTTTATAATAAACAAGTTAAGTTTATTACTGATTAGTCAAGCGGTAACTTTTGCAAATGGACTTAAATAAATTAGAAAGCGCGAGATAAAAAAAAAAAAAATGAACCAAATCAACTGAAAGTTAAAATGGTAAAAGCCCTCTACGGGTTTCATCTTTAACTGGAGAGTGATTCAAGTCGCGCTCTTAATTAAATTGTCCTTAATGTATAGATGTTCATTTTCCTATCTTTCGTTCGTCGTCCCTCCGAGTGCCCTAAGGCTTCCACCCAGTGGCCGATATTTTCACGGAGCTCAAGAGTTGAAGCACTTTTGCTTCCAAATACTACAACCCAAGTTAATCAGATAAAGGTCGAGAATTAGCGTTCCCGTAAAAGAAAATTAGTGTTGTAAGGTTGAAGAGAAAATACGAAAGAGGTGGAGGGGTGATTGCTGCTCGGCAATGAGGGCTCTCGCCACCCGTCACTTTACTTAATTCCTAAGCCGTTGCCCAGGTGCGGGAAATGAAATTGCAACCCGACACAAATATCCGGGCGGAAACTAATTAATGCTAAGTCTCCAATGTTATAAGGGCGAGATGAAATCATCGTTGTTTTGTGACTAATACCTAGGGAACCGAATTCCTTTCTAATTCCCTGCTTTGTGTTCTGCATTCATTACACGCCAAGGATCGAGGGGCCTTCGACTTCGGCCGAATTATCGCATGAAATGAGGTTCCTCAAAATTAGCTGCATAAAGATAGGCTGCTTAAGAGAACATGAAGGAAAGGGCGCACACGGCGTAGAAGGTGGTTATAGCCTGTTTCAGTCTTAGCAAAATAACTATTTGCTAAGATAAACTTGAAAACAGCAAAACTCTTCAAGAAAACGACTTAATAGGAATTTCGTCAAAACCCGCGTGTTTCTGCTTCCTTAATTGAAAGAAAATGAAAATTTTGCAACATCCTAATTAACATTCTTACAGCAGAATTTAATGCTCCTAGGAATAAAAGTAAACTGCTTTTGGTTATTTTTATGAAAATGAAAATAAAATCCCAAATTTAAATATTTCAGTAATTAAGGACAGAAAAATGATTTGTTATTACAACCAAATATATACAAATTGTTTTACTTTTTGTTTTGCGGAGTGTTAACGATAAAGGATCAGAACATGAACAATTTGTAATTAAAAAGACAGAATTATCCTGACAGAAGATCTGGTTCTGTTTAATAAAACATTGTTTCAATCAATAACAGCATTAAAAAACTACAATTGGTTGTAAAAAATGCTCTGTCTTTAAGAAGAGTAAATATGAAATTCGTGATTTAGTCGTCGGAATAATTGTTAAGCTCTTTAATTATTTTTTTGTAGTGCTTGATAAAAGGACTATGAGATGAGAGACTTAGGTTGTTTTTTTTTCCAACTCACTTTTACAATCAGATGATGTCCTCTTCTGTAAGGACCATGGATAACTCTGTAGTACTGCAGTCACATTGTACAGCCTACGGAGAAAGTGGCAAAGCAAAACTACAGCTAAAAAGAGAATAGAGGAGTTTAACTATAGGAAAGAAACACAACACCCATCTTTGCCTGATACTCGAACCCAGATTCAGAACTTGTCAGGGAGATTCATTGGCTGCCATCTAAATTATTGAGTCATCCCTGAAGGACTGTATAAATTCATGTATATTTCGAATTATTTAAGAGTGAAGTAATGAATTTAAAACAAACTATTTTTCGGTCCTTTGAATACCGAAGTCAAGTTTCTCATTAAACAGTAAAATTTCGTTGATTTCCAGCATTCTCTGATTTTTCTACTATTTTTTTTTAGAACTTTTGGTAAAAGCCGTTTTCAATGTACAGTCGGACCTTGATATAAGGTCACCCCTAGGGACCTCGCGAAAGTGACCTTATAAGCGAGGTGACCTTATAACCGATTCATACTCATTTGTCAATAAATAAGCATTATATAAATACAGTATAATTCTTTGTAAAATTTAATACGTACAAAAATATAAGTTTATTAGATTATAATTTTTTAATTTTTTTGAACCAATTAAAATTAATGGAATCTTAATGGAATTTTAAAATTTTTAAAAATTTTAATTCGGAATAAAGTTGTATACAAATAGTACTAGTATGCTCAAGCAAAGTCCTGATGTACAACTGACCTTACTTAAATTAATCCATAATACAGGACTATCGCGATTTTGTTTTCATCTTTTGTACAATGTTTTCTAAGTTTTGTAGTTTCTGAAAATGTTTTTCAGCTCCCTCATGGCTAGTAAAAAAAATATCTTACAACATTTAATACTCTGATGCTCTGATTTGTGTCATCGCTTCACTTTCAGTATCACTGTTGTTATCCTCACTTTCTAATGCATTGGAATCTAAAACTTGCGAAACAATTTCGGAAATCGAAGCCTGAGAAGTGGTAGCAATTGCATGGTAGAAAAGTGGTAGAAAAATTCTTGGAATTGAATCAGTGTGGCACTGAAATCACAGACAAAAGTGACCTTATATGCGACTACGGTATTTAAGACCTGACCATATATCCGATAATCCATATCATAGAATTCCTATTCAATGAGCCGGGACTTTAGAAAAATGACCTTATATGCGGGGTGACCTTATATCGAGGTCCGACTGTATTTCTAAGATATGAAATTTTGGATTTCTGAAACTTCTTTTCTTTTTTTCTTTTGATATTCACTCTACTTCATTAAGTCTTAGATTGGGAATTAGATGATAATGAAGAAGATATTAGATTTTCCACATCCAAAACAATATTTAGTGAGCCGAAGTTTGAATCTTCTTACAGCGATGGCATGTCTTCCTTATTGGCAATAAGAATGCAAAGTATATGCAGGTGGTATTCAATTCTGGCGTGTCTAAAACTGTGATAGGTTGTCAGCATCCCAGTCCATTAACTCTATAAAAGATAAATGATCTTGTTGAAGATGACACGAGACACATTTTTCCTAAGTTTACATGGGTATTAGGAATTGTTTTTATTTAAAGAATACGGCAGTGAAAGAGAATTTTGAATTAATAAACTTGGAATTGTTCTCGTTCCAGTAAAACTTCTTCGATTCTTTTTGTGAGATTTGTTCTTTTAAACTAATTGATATTTACAAATTTTAATAATGAATTACGAATACATTAAAAAATCCTTTTGATTTTCCTAGCATTAAAGCTTTATTTCTTAGTAGCTTATGGAATAAACCAAACAATTCAAAATCTCTTTTATAAAGGATCTCTTTTATAGGATACAGGCAGTATCCTATCTAAATTAATTCAATAATCTCTTTTAAATTTAGGTAGGATACTGCCTGACTATTTTCATTATTCTCCTTAAGATGGGAAACATCAGTTAAGTTTCCTTTAAGATAAGAAGTCTCTTTTGGGAACTTCCTGTTTGTTTTGTTATTTATCGCAGACCATAAAGTATTTTTAAGAATTTTCTTTCAGAATGAATAATTGTGTGTCTATAATCTTGGATTAGACGATTTAGCATTATTTCAGAACCAAGCAATCGTTTAATTAATAAACTAACCTTCCAAAACGTAATTTCTTTTCCCATTTTTTTAAGGATGTTGCAGATTTCTCTTCCCTTATGTGAGGTTCGAAAATCATCAGATAAACTTGGCGCCTTTGAAGCTTTGTCAAGATGGCCGAAAACAAGTTTTGAAATTGAGGGTCACAGGACATTTAAGATGTCGTAGAAATGACGTAGAAATTCATATGTCTATCTCCTTCCTGTTTGAGAAGAACTGAGCTTCGACAAATTCATCCGTTGTCCTAAGGGACAATGCAATATAAACTACGGGCTTCTTATCACTGTTTTTTCATATATACGTTATTATCAGCATGTTTTTGAATCATTTGGTTCTTATATAATAAGTGTATGTATTGATTCTCTAAAGGTATTACCAATGCACGATCAGTTAAGGATGATATTAATTGGTAATTTTTTTGATCAATTCAATATTTAGAAGCTGGGAAAAACTTTACAGTAAAAATACTCTTTAAATTCATGCCATTAATGTAGAGTTGTATCTTTTGATATAAATAACAGCACTTGTTTCCTTTTTACATATAACTGTTAATGTTTTTATATTAAAATTTTTAACGATATAAATTTAAATGCTTTAGCCTTTACAAATAATAAGAAATTGTTTATATAGCGATAAGTTATTGATTTTTCAATGCCACTTCTCCGTTCCTAGAGTTTCATTTCGAACCATGCTGAATTATGAATAAAGAGAAATCGATCTAAAAATGAAATAATTCTCATAATTTCCGCCAGAAGGCGTTGCTTTAGTCCCAGTAGTTTACATAATGGTGGGAGTTCATATCAAACGCCTTTCGTTGATGAAGATACTCTCATTTACGTTGATTAACTGTGATTTAATAATTAAAGGAGATATTTAGATGAAATTATAGTGACATTTGTTGGTTATTTAATTTGCAAACTTATTAAAAAAATATTTTACTGGGTATTAATAAAGTCAATATTTTATGTAGTATATTTTTTATTAGATTTTGAAATAAAAAGAAATATAAGTCAATGTTAATGCTATGAATTAATAAGAATTCTTATTTATTATTGCTTTGCTTCAATGATTAACAATTATATGAGGGTTTTTACAAGTTTATTCATTAGGCCCTTTCTTTCAATGCTACAATTTAATATCATAATTTCAGTGCATATTTTAAAAATTATATATTTATAAAAAGTAGTGATGAGAAATAGTTCAAGTTAAGGTGATAACAAAATTCCTTTGAAGTCCAAGGAACTCTTAAGGAGCGAAAGAGCAGAGGATTACTTGATTCAAAGTCTCTGTAGTTTAAGGGGGAAGAACTGTGGTCAGAATTATGTTCCGACCTTAGGAGAAATTCCTGTCTTTGACATTGAGGTCGGTAAACTCAAGAATTGGCTGAAAGGAACTCTACTCCGAAAATCCCACTGAAGCCAGCAGCGATCCATTTCATGAATGCTATTTAAAAAGAATAAAACATTTCACATATCTTAATTCGAGTTTGAGAAGAGACTAAATGGAGTAAGATGAGCTGGAGCCTCTTTCTTTCTCCAGTGGAAGTGATGAACAACCACAAAGATTTAATCAACGACAAGGAATAAATAAAAAAGTAAATACGTTTGTATTTAATGTTAAATTGAAGTTACATTTTTAAAAAGAAAATTTTTATAAACATTATTTTCAAGATAATTTAGCTTGTTTTATATATCTCAAATATTAATTTGTTTGTTTAGAGTATTTACAACGTCAGGAAGAATATTTGATTAAAATATAAGATTAAATAATAAATAAAAGTACATAGTATCAATATAAATGCTGGATGTTTTGAAATATAATCACATAAAAAAGGAAAATACTCTTAACGAATTAACAAGATAAATAACGAGTAGAAACACAGTTGAAAAATCTCTTATTAAAACAATAGCATTTTAATGCGTCGGGTTACAAACTACGAACACGTTGCGGGTGTTAGCCTTCATCAGTTTAAAAGGCTAATACCGCAACGTGTTCGTGTTTTGTAATCTGACATATTATAATGATACTGTTTTAATAAGAGTTTTTTCAACCGTGTTTGTATTCATTATTTTACACAGGTATTTGGAACTAACAAGATGATGAATGAGAACTAAAATTGAGTTAAACAACTAGGGATCCGTGAGTTGAAATATTCAAAAAGGATGTGAGAAAGGTCATCCAACTTTATCAGTGAAGATAAGCTTAAGAGAACATGAAATTAACATCATCAAAATTAATCATTCAAAATTAATCATTTTCTTCTAAATTAATCATTTTCACATTACAATTTGTACACAGTAAAAGTAGATGTAAATGTAAATATATATAACTATTTAATTATGTAAATATGTAACTATATATATAAATAGAATACATGTAAATATTTCTTTTCATATATATTCTTTTTTGAAATGTATTTTGTTGTATCAATACAGAATTATATACAAAATTTCAAATTCAAACTTTAAAATATTTAAACAATCCAAGAAAATAACTTCAAACTGAATTAGCAAATTAAAAAAAAATGAAACCACATCAATCGACATTTGCATCTTTCAATAAATGTATGTACATTTCCATTAGCTAAGGAAGATATTCTTGCGAATTTTTGCTTTGATTTTTAATTTAGACGAGCGTGAATCAAGGAAACCTTTAATTATCAGTGAAACTTCAGAAACTGCAGGAAACAAGCCGATACGAGATGACGATGAATCTAATTAACTTACACCGTAAGTATTAGCAATTTCATTGCTGTGAGGCTTCCAATCAATATTTCTGAGCCACTAAGAGCTTGTACTGCTACGTTCTGCTTCTGCACCTCGCTTATCTTTGCGGTTTTACAAACGAATTTAAAGAACTACAATGAAGGCTGATGATCGCTGTTGTTGTGCTCTTATATTTCTTATCTTTAAACTTTTCGAAATTTATTTTTTAACCATAATTATATTGTTTATATTCTAGGAAGAGAATTAATCATGATTAGGGCAAAGTTTGAATTGCATTACAAATTTTTTGAAGGCTATCATAATGAGATATTTCAATTTATGCTTGTTTTTACAATAATGTAAATTAGACAAAAATAAGATTCGCTAGACAGTTAAATTAGTCAATGTTCGCGCCATTAAATGTGAGGTCTGTTTTTTTTTTTTTTTTAATTATTATTTTCTTTCGATTTTTTTTTTAACATAAGAAAACTGAAAGAATTTATGGGAGTATATTAAAAGATGGTGCACAGCGCTATCTACTACATCTGTTCATTATTAATTCTGTATTTCCATTAATACCAATCGATAATAGAATTTTAAAGGAAGTTATTAGGTTTACTACAATTATGAAATTAAAAATGAATCAAATTAGCAGTTAAGTCATTTTTTTTTAAAAATAGAAAAATTTTTAAAATGAAGAAAAGAGTCACAATCGTAGATTGACCCAACATCAACAGGAATCCTGAACAGCTGTTTCATCCTTATTAGGAATTATCAGCAGAATTTACCCTTGATGTTTGGCTCAGTCTGCGCGATCCCGAGAATGGACGCAGAGATAAAAAAACAATTAAATAAAAAATAATCCTATGAAATCTACAGTATTAATTCCTTGTCCTTTCACTGAAAAGTTCTAACAAGTAAGGAATTTAATTATACATAAGAAACATCATAAGTTGCAATGAAAAGCAAAATTTAACTTCCAAAAAAATTCATAAAATCAAGAAAAAAAAAACACATCTGGACAATAAATATACCTTCGCACACTGAGCCAATATCAACGGGAGACAAACATCAAGAATAAATTCTGCTGATGATTCCTAAAAAGAATGAAACAGCTGTTCAGGATTCCCGTGGATGTTGGCTCAATGTGCGAAGGCATATTTACTGTCAAGTTGTGGTTTTTTCTTGATTTTATGAATTATTATGGGCGTTGAATTTTGCTTTTCATTGCACTTAGGAATATTTTTATAATACTTGATATCTTATTCTCATTGGATTTGTCTCATCATCACTCGTCTATCATCAAGTGATGATGAAAAAGTGAAATTTTAGATTTTAAAAAGGTGCTAGAAAGTAAACAACATTAGAACAAAATAATTATTTACTCTTTGTACATGTTTTGTTATGCATACAATCTGGAAGATGGAAAATGGTTCCAAAACTATATTTTTGTTTGTAGCAACTGCCCCCTCATTCGAGTTAGCCGCCGTTTCGCCAATACACTTCCCACTATGAAATTTTTCTATTCGCGCCTTGAATTAATGAGAAGAGTCCATTCATGGCCCCTTTAGAATTCAATTCAGAATTCAATTAGGAGCTGTTATTTCCGAAAATTCTGCATTCGAGTACTAAGTCGTAGAGTAGACACTGCTTTTACAAGGACTGACACAGTTCTACACATAGTGTTTTATCTTCTCAAATAGACGGCGGACAATTTTATAACAACGAGTTGTAACTGATAACAAATTAAATGGAAAACTAAATGTTTTTACCGTCATTAACACAACTTTGACAATACGGCACTTCAAAACATTTATTTCAAATAAAAATTTGAATTTGAATTCTGGCAAAAAAAAAATAAATATAGAAATAGTTTCATTATACTCTTCCTCTAACTAATATCTTTCCCTAAAGGTTTGAAGTAATTGTAGGAAATTACAAATCAACAAATCTGCATTACCACATTAATACGAATGATGATTCATTCATTCGGAAATAATAACGTAAAAAAAGGATCTTAAATGTAGATATTAAATGACATTAGAGTCTTTTTAAATAGGAACAACCCTTCCCCACCACACATACACACATCAACACATTCAAGTTGAGCCTAAAAAGAATGCACCTAAACAAACTGCAGACAAAGATTAAACCTCATGATTTAACTTTTTATCAATACTGTGTTTATTTAACCTCAGCATCTTTACATTTACGTACATAAATGTTTAGAAGAATGTAATAGGATAACATCTTTTCTGAAACAATTTCAGTAAGTCAGATTAGAGCTGTCCCGAAATTAAAAGTGGGCTATCATCAGTAGTTTTCGTTTTTTCTTTTTTTATATTTTTTTATATACGTTTTAGTTATCAGATATGAAGTAATGGTATATCTGTTTAATTGACAGTCAATAATAATTATACTAAATTGAACAGAGTAAGCATGTTTCTGATGGAAATTAATACTAGCATATTAGATGAAGGAAAAGAAAATATTACTAAATATCATAAATACCAACTTTTCAAATTAATTTAAATATCTTAATTTAAATATTCGTTTTATAACATTAGAATTTAAAGTTTCTTTTGACTATTAAATTAGGATGTAAGGAAAACATTGATGTCAGCTACCTTTCTATTGGAGCACAGTAATAATGAATTTCGTCTAAAAGGCCCAACCATATCTAATTTGATACCATAGAAGCTGTGTCAAATCACTTCATCCTATGTTTTACTTAACTTCTTTATGAATCTCATTCTTTTTTTCCAAGTAAATAATAACAGACAGTGACATTTTCAAAAGGTTAACGTAAAAAAGAAAAGTTAAAAAAATAAGACAACTAATTCATGTACAAATGAAGTCAGGCCGACCACAAATGAATTGAATAGGCGCCTAAATTAAATGAAAAGTCCGAACATTTATCGAGTGCATGAATATTTATGGATTGAAACACAATCAAATGGGAAAAACCAATGTCGCCTAAACGGATGCGTTTTAACCTGATTGTTTAATTAATTAATGAGTTGAAACTAAAAAAAAAACAATTGATGCAGACTTTTACCTCATTAAAAAAAAAATTGAAAATTATGAAACCTCTGAGTTGATAATTTCTTTTAATTTGCATTTTTGTTTGACAATATCACAATTTTAATATATCGACTTTTTTGTTTAGCCATATTATCGTGTATTTGTGTCTATATTATCTACACATGTTATCATGTATTTGTGTCTATATTATCAAGTCATAGGTGTTCCACATATGGTAATTATTGAAAGAAAAATATGAAAGAAAAACCAAATTTAAATTAATAATGATCGCAAGCAATTTAAGAAACTTTAAAGTTTTTAAATTTCAAGTAAGGATATTCTGTTAAAGAAAACTTTATTATGATCTTAATGTCTAAAATATGTAATTAATATTAATTTTAGTGTTGTATTTTATAGAAGTGTTGTGGATATGACATATAATAAGTATATCTTGTTCATTTTATAAAGGGACTTTATTTTTTACGCTCTTTTTTACAACTTTAATGGACAGAATGATTAGGTAAATTTAATGAAATATAAGAAGAAATTAAATCTAGATTTATTTTATCAATCTTTAAATGTAAATCATAATATAGAAGGGCTTGTCTTTCCTTTTCAGTTTTTATCGTGATGTGGATCTTAAGGAAGAAGAAATGCTGGATTATCGAGTTTAAGTTTGGAAGGAAAATTAAGCAGACTTATCTTTAATAAGGAAAAAAAAAGCCAAAAAAAAATCTAAGCAAATAGCTTAGAGTTCGGCTTATCTTACTATGATAGGCCTTTTTTTCCAGATACAGAAGAAAAAGTGAAACACCGAAGAAATGTTTTTTTTAAAAAAAAACGTTATCTCGTTCTTGAAAGATAACCTTGTACAATCATACGACAACAACGAAAATGAATTAATTGATTAGAAAGAAAATGAAGATGAAACTAAGAAAAAGACAATTTCAACTTTGGTAATGCCTAAGTGCAGAAATTTCAAAAGTAGAAGCTTATTTTGGTCTATGTTAGATTGGTTACGCAAACTAATGAGAGATTGTTTAACAAACTAACAGCCTAAAGAAATATATATTTACTGTGCTTTAAATGTTATTCCAAAGGTAATAAAATGTAATTTTTAAATTTTAGAATAGTTAGTGGAGCCTTTATCTAGCATTTCAAAAGATCCTTAAACATCTGAAAAAAAATTTATACAAATAATATATTTTATATATTTGAAAGTTTAAATAATTTAAAATTTGAACGTAATGAAATTTAAAATGTATACAAAATATATACTTCTGAAGTGTTATGGAAATATAAACATTGAATCAAACATTTCTTTCTGGTTCTTCCTGAAATAATAAGGACGGGATTTCCATTTATGTTGTTTATGGTGAAATTTAAGATTGCATTTCTATCTCTGATCTCTTTGGTTTCTTTGCAGATAGGTTCTAAACGGTATCATGTTCACATCATTATATAAAAAAAAAAATGTTGACTTCTGTCATCCAATGAACTGAAGGCTTTCTGAGGAACTTCTTTCCTATGGAAATAGTCGTTATGTTACTCTAATTAAGAACACTGGTTTATTTTACAAAATTCACTATTCTGCTACACAAAATGTTACTATAAAACTGTATAGTCACTGTATGAGAGAGGAGTTAATACTTTTAACTATTGATAAAAATCAAAAATAAAATATCAAATGGTTTTAGATATTTGATAACTAACCTGGACACCAAACCGAGTATTCTAAATTTTCAATATGTGATTGAAGAATTACATAATAAATAATCTTGAATAATATTTCCAATAAGAACATTAAATCATTTTGTTACACTAGGTAAAAATAGGCGGAACAAATTCTAAATGACATTCTACAATTTTCAATTTTTATTATTTAAGATACCGTAACTTTTTTACATATTGTTTTGTAATTGATATTAAACTTTACTAACCAATTTCGTTCCGATTTCATTCTACAACAATCATCATTGCTCTCCTACACATAGACTTCTTAAAATTTAGGAATTACAAAAATTAGAGAAATTTTAGAAAATTACAGTATAAATTTATTTCAAACTATATGGCTAAGTAATTGACAAAAAAATGATATCCAAATTATGATGGACTTTAAGAAAAATAATTATTTTGAAAATGGAGAATGAAGTAAATGAAATAATAAGTGTAATGATTTTTTAGCAAGAAGCCCAATTGCATTATTGTAATGACGTCTATTACTTTCCCTACATAGAGGTTTTTGAATATTAGTGACTTAAAAAATTTTTATTATGAATATTTGTTAAGTTTAAGATTTCCAGTAAGAAATTGAGATTTCAGATTTATTCTTCCTTTGATTCTTTTTTTTTTATTGAAAGTTTTTTTTTTTTTAATTGCTGATTCAGTTTGCTTTATTTATTAAGATAAATATAACTTCCAAGGTTCCAATTTGCTAAATTTTGTTAGTAATTTATGACTTTTATTATCAACACAACTTAATTGAATTTTAAAAATCTGATTTAATAATTTTACATTTTGCGGAAAGATGCAAAAGTCTTTCTAAAATAATAGAATAATATAATTATAATGAAGTTGTATAATATTGTTTAATTTTTTGAAGTATAAAATCAATTTGGTGATGGAGTGGAGATGAGTTCAAATTCGTACTTCTTTTACATATATCATTTATTAAACATTATACTTTAATTAAGAAAAAAAATATTTTTCAATATTCATCAAATTGGAAAAATAATGCATGATAAAATATTTTCGTGAAACATGAAAAAAAATGGCTGCATTATATTTTTTTTAATTATTAAGCTAAATGTTTCTATTAGTATTTTATTTAAGACAAACTGTGAATTTAAAGCTTGCCGAAAGATTCGATAAAGAAGATTATTGCGTTTCAAAATGCCATCTCATTTCTATTTTCCAAGCTTTTTCTATTTTCCGCTTATTATTATTCCATGAAGTTCTTACATAGATAAATAGATGTTGTGAAACAGTATCTATTGCAAGCTTAACATGGCGACCTATCAACTGTGGGAGGAATTGGCCTAAGGCGAAAGCGTTCCAAACATAACAAGAATGCAGAAACAGCGATCGCGAAGAACTATAGTGCTAATCTGGATCCCAAAATGTAGATTCCTTGACCTCAAGTACAGGAGAACCGCCTGGCTGCTCATTTGGATCAAGATCAAAAGAAGATGATGATGATATTTATCTACAATTCTATCTTAAACTTAATAAAACTCTAAAGAAACCTCTTTACAATTTTCTTTTAACCTTAAATATTTTTTGTCCTTTTACAATATTTAAGAAATCATTTCCATGTGAATCCCCTGGATCATTTAAAGTATTTTTTTTGGCAGATGTTTCAATACTTGTCATTTCTATGTAATAAAATAGAGAGTTTTACTTGCTACTAAAATATCTCAGTTGAAATATTCTGTAACACCATATCAACTTACTTGAAGTAAAATAACTTGTTAAATTTGTGAAATCAAAATTAAACAGAACTAAATAGATTAGAATTCTAGTCCATTATTATATGTAAACATATCCATTATTATATGTAAACATATCCATTATTATATGTAAACATATCCATTA